>JANAVB010009999.1:17148825-17802908 GCA_029216955.1 Iris pallida | reverse complement strand
GATACCATAGGCCCACTGTAACCATACCCTTAAGGTATCGAAAGATACGCTTAACCGCGGTCATGTGTGATTCCTTAGGATTAGCTTGATATCTAGCACATAGGCAAATACTGAACATGATATCGGGACGACTAGCAGTTAAATAAAGTAAGCTGCCTATCATACCTCGATACTTACGTTGATCAACAGGTTTGCCGCTCTCATCTGGTTCGAGTTTGGTTGAAGTAGCCATTGGAGTGCTGATTGGTTTGACGTTGTCATGATCGAACTTCTTCAGCATGTCCTTGGTATACTTCGATTGACAGATGAAAGTTCCATTAGCCATTTGTTTCACTTGCAGGCCAAGAAAGTAGTTGAGCTCTCCCATCATGCTCATCTCAAATTCCGTCTGCATACACTTGGCAAATTCTTGACAGAGGGTTTCATCAGTAGACCCAAAAATGATATTATCAACATAGATTTGAATCAACAGAATAGTGTCTTTGAAAGATTTTAAAAACAGTGTAGTGTCAATTTTCCCTTTTGAAAAACCTTTCTCAAGTAAGAAGCTACTTAGCCTTTCATACCAAGCTCTGGGGGCTTGTTTGAGGCCATAAAGTGCTTTCTTTAGCTTGAACACGTGGTCGGGAAATTTGTGATTTTCAAAGCCAGGAGGTTGTTTTACATAAACTTCCTCCTTAATAACACCATTCAAGAAAGTACTTTTCACATCCATTTGAAATAATTTAAAGTTTTGAAAATTAGCAAAAGCACAAAGCATCCGAACGGATTCTAGTCTAGCAACAGGAGCGTACGTCTCATCGTAGTCGATACCTTCCTCTTGGTTGTATCCTTGAGCTACTAGACGAGCTTTGTTACGTGTGACTGAACCATCTTCATTTACTTTGTTTCTAAAAACCCATTTAGTACCAATTATTGAGTAATTAGGAACGAGTTCCCATACTTGGCTTCTCTCGAATTGGTTGAGTTCTTCTTGCATAGCAGAAATCCAAAATTCATCATTAAAGGCTTCAGAAATGTTTTTAGGCTCTACTTGTGAAATGAAGGCAGTGCTAGCAACAGAGTCTCTTAGTGATGATCTAGTAGTTACTCCACGTGAAACTTCTCCTATTACTAAATTTTCTGGATGAGAAGGTTTGAAAGAGAATTTCTTAGGCAAACCCTCCAGAGAATCAGTTTCGGTTGAAGTATTCATTGGAGTAGAAGTTGATGGCTCAACGTCATCATCAAGAGTACTTACTGTACTGTTATCTTCATCAAAAGTCACATTTGTTGACTCTTCCACAATAAGTGAGCGTTTATTAAAAACTCTATATCCCTTACTCTTGGCGGCATAACCAAGAAAGATACCATCGTCAGCTTTGGCATCAAATTTGCCTAAGTTGTCTTTGGTGTTAAGGATAAAACATCTACAACCAAAAATATTAAAATAAGAAACATTGGGGGTTCTCCCAAACCAAAGCTCATAGGGTGTTTTCTTCGTAATGGGACGAATCAGCACCCTATTCAAAATGTGGCATGCTGTACTGACAGCTTCTGCCCAAAAGTATTTCGGAAGTAAAAATTTATTCAACATGACTCTGGCCATATCGCCGAGAGTTCTATTCTTCTGCTCCACAACACCATTTTGTTGAGGAGTTCTAGGACAAGAAAATTCATGATCAAAACCATTTGCATTACAAAAATTTTCAAAATCATAATTTACGAATTCGCCTCCATGATCACTTCGGATTCGAGTAATCATGTAGCCTTTTTCGTTTTAAACTTTCTTTACAAAAACTTTGAAAACCAAAATAGCATCGCTCTTATTAGCGAGAAAGAAAACCCAAGTAAATCTCGAAAAATCATCAACAATAACAAATGCATAAAGTTTGCCACCAAGGCTAGCTATTCTACTAGGACCAAATAAATCCATATAAAGTAGTTGTAAGGGTCTAGTAGTACTTACAGAGTTGATGGAATGAAATGAGGATTTAGCTGCCTTGTTTAGTTCACATTCAGCACATACCGTGTCCTTTTTGAATGTGATATCAGACAATCCTCTCACTAGCTTCTTGGTAGACAGCCTGGATATAGCATCCATGTTGGCATGACCAAGACGCTGGTGCCAAAGTAGTCGTTCGTCTTTGTGGGCATATAGACATCTACCTGCATTGTTAGTATTTATAGAAAGATAGAAAATATATATGTTGTCCTCTCTTTTCCCTTCAAAAGCAATGTCTCATGTTGACCTATCATAGATGTAGCAACTGTTTTGTCCAAAGTTAATATCATATCCATGATCAGCAAGATGACTAATGCTGAGCAGGTTATGCTTTAACTCGGTCACTAGGCAGACATCCTTTATTACAGGAGAAGGAGGATGACCAATGATACCATTACCTATTATGTGCCCTTTGAGATTGTTACCGAAGGATACATATCCTTCTCTCTTCATCGATAGTGATGCAAAAAGATTTGCGTCTCCCGTCATATGTCGCGAGCATCCACTATCGAGAATCCACTTACTTTCAGTTGAAGAGGAAAGGTCCACCTACATCAAGAGTAGATGTGACCTTTGGTACCCGAGTTCTTGAGGGTCCTGAAAAGTTAGTCTTTGGAAACCAAGTATATATCTTTTTATCTACAAGTCTTCTAAATTTGTACTGTGGAGAGATGTGTCCATGTAATCCACAGTAAGTACAGATAGCATTCTTATTTATACTAGGAGCTTGAGAATAATATCTATAAGCAACAGGATGAGGATGGTCATGATGTGAAGAGTTAGTATGGTGATGATGATTATGCATAGAATGAGTGGCATGGTGATGGTGTCTATGAGGCATATCATGATGGTATTGTCTATGATGTGTGACATGCTGATATTGTCTATATGGCATGGCATGATGATTTTGTCTATATGGCATATGATGATCTTGTCTATATGGCATTGCATGATGATCTTGTCTATATGGCATGGCATGATGATTCCTATGTGTGGAGTGATGTTGATTGTGTCTTTGTGCATGATGATTGTGTACTGAGTGAGAATTATTCTTACGTGCACGTGGTTTGTGAAAGTTTGTGTATATAAATGCATGGTTATGTGCTGCATGAGAATGACGTGGTTGACTAGCATGAGTGGTGTTGTACCCATGTGATTGGGTTTGAGGTTGAACAACCTGTTTACCCAATTTGGTTTCTAATCTTTTAGAAACAGCTTGCAGTTTATCAACCTTAATATTTAAGCCATATATCTTAGTCATGGAAATCTTGTGTCTACTCTTTTCTTCAGCAAGCAACGTGTTGAGTGTAGTGATTTCTTGAGTTTGTTGCTCAATACGTGCTTCAGCATCATGTAAGCTTAATTTAAGCTTGGATACTTCATCAGGGTCATTAGTGGGTGTCGTGTTTCTAACATTATCAAGAAGTAAGGAAATTCTTTGTATCTCATCTTCAAGACTTTTGATTTTGTCCTTGGCATATTTGTATTTACCGATGACCTTTTTGTGATCATCGAGTAAATCAGTGAAAGCATCGCCAAGTTCATCAAAAGAGAAGTCATCTAGAGTTTCGTTAGATACCTTGTTGGAAGTTGCCATTAGGCACACATTTGCTGTATCTTGAGGAGAGCCTTTTTCTTCCTCGGAGTCACTCGCTTCACTTTCATGCCAAATTCCTGTGTTGGCATATTTCTTTGATGAGTTCTTTTTGTATGGCTTCTCATAGCGATTGCTCTTCTTTAAGAATGGGCAGTCTTTTTGGACATGTCCAGTCTTCTTGCAACCGTAACAGGTTGGCTCTTCTTCATCATCTTCTTGTGAATCCTTCTTCCTTCGATTGAAGCGAAGGAATTTTCTGAAGTTGCGAACCATGAGAGCTTGGTCTTCATCATCCGAGTTATCGTCTTCGGTCTCATCGTGATCAGCCCTTCGTCGATGAGCTTTGAGTGTGATCTCCTTGGTCTTCGGAGCAGGCTCTTCGAAGTCCTTGAGGTCAAGCTCGTGAGTCATGAGCTTACCCATCAAGGTCTCCATTGACATTGATGTGAGATCGTTTCCTTCTATAATGGCCGTCACCTTAGGGTTCCAAATCTTTGGCAACCCTTTGAGTAACTTACGAATCTTCTCGTAGTTTGAGTACTGCTTACCAAGCGAGGATAGAGGATTGATGATGTCGAGGAATCTTGTAAACATTTGAGTGATCGTCTTATTTGGCTTCATCTTGAAGGCTTCGTATTCTTGAGTGAGACGGCTTATTTTAGATTCCTTGACTTGTGTGGTTCCCTCATGCGTCACTTCTAGAAGTCTCCATACTTCATGAGCAGTGGTGCATGTGGAGACCCTGTTGAATTCATTCCTGTCTATAGCACAGAATAAAGCATTAATAGCCCTAGCATCTAGACTTGCCTGTTTCTTCTCCTCGACAGAATATTTGTCGTGTGGTTTCTCAATGAGGTCACCATCGACAACTATCCTGACGGGCTTTTTGTAACCGTCAGTGACGACAGTCCACAGGTCAAAGTCTAGAGACTTAAGATAGAAGCTCATCCTTGTTTTCCAATATGTATAGTTAGTTCCATCAAATAGGGGAGGCCTATGAGTGGACTGACCTTCACCATGATTGGAAATCAAGGATTGTGTGGTTGCCATGGATCAGCTCTTAGGATGTTAGTCCTTAAAAAGAGAACAGAGCTCTGATACCAATTGAAGAACAGTTTGGCAACTCTAGAGGGGGGTGAATAGAGTATATATAGAAAAATGACCAATTAAAAATAACTCTTTCACCAATAAAAAATAATCAGAGTAAAGTATGAAAAATAAAAGGAGATTAAAAGAGCATGCGCAAACACAGCAATTTTAACCTGGTTTCCCTCGTGGAGGACTAGTCCAGGCCTGAGAACTCTAGCTCAGGATTCAAATCCACTATTTGTGAAATAGTAGTTTACAACCGTGCCTTTACTTCAGAAGAGCACGTCAACTTCTAACAGAGGATCGCAGTGGCGATTTGCTTGGAATTGTCCAAGCGACTTCTTCGACTCTTGCACAAGAATCCTAACTGAGAGATGCTGAGTACTCGAGACTTAGGAGGCTTGTGGCTAGTAGATGGGAAGTGTATGGCTTATTTCAGCTATAAGAGAGAAGAGAAGAGAAGATTGGATGGTTTAGAATGAGAAAATTTATGCCCTATTTATAGTGTTTTTATAGGCAGAATTCGGCCAGAATTCGGGTAGGAAAATTCAAATATTTGGCCGTTGGACAACTAGCAACCAGCTAACCCTAAAATTAGGGTTCCTGATTTCTAGGGGACAGAGTTCGGCCCGAACTCTGTGTGGAGGCAGAGTTCGGCCCGAACTCTGTCTCCAGAGCACAGAGTGGTTCAAAGGAGATTTTTGGGCAGTGTTTGGTTCAGTGGAGCTTGGGATTTTGGGTAGGCTGTAGACTAAGTGTCAAGAGCTCAGCATGACTCAGAGTACACAAGTCTAGACTCAATGAAAATATAAAATACAGACTCAAAAACACACTGAGAACCGGAGACTGAGCTGTCGTCTGTCTTGAACGGAATGCAGACGTCGTGTGTCGTATTGAATTAATATAGACATTATTTAGTCAATATAGTCAATATTTGGTTGACTGTGACTTTGTGTCAACAGTTGCTTCATATAGATGTCTTCCTCAAGACTTCCATTAAGGAAAGCTGTCTTGACATCCATTTGCCAAATCTCATAATCGAGATGAGCTGCAATAGATAAAAGAATCTGAATAGACTTAAGTATGGCTACAGGAGAAAAGGTTTTCTCATAATCGATACCCTCTCTTTGAGTAAAACCTTTTGCTACAAGCCGAGCTTTAAAGGTTTCAACCTTACCGTCTGATCCTCTTTTTCTCTTATAGACCCACTTGCATCCAATGGCCTTTATACCAACGGGTGGTTCTACAAGCTCCCAGACCTGATTAGAATCCATAGATTCTATTTCAGATATCATTGCTTTTTGCCAAGACTCTGCATCTTTATCTTGGAGTGCTTCATTGTAGGTACAGGGATCATAATCTTGTTCCTCAGGGACGAAGTCTGATGACTCTCTCAAGAACATATATCTATCAGGTTGTATCACAACCCTCCCACTACGACGAGGCACTATCGGTTGTGGTGTAACATTTGTGACACATTGTGCAGTTATTTGTGGTTCATCCTCTTGTACTGTTGGTACTGAAGTACTTGGTGTCTCACGTCTCAGTTCTTCTAGAACAACTCTACTTGTGGGTTTATGGTTCATCACATAGTCTTCCTCTAAGAATCGGGCATTGGTGCTAACAATGACCTTGTGATCCTTACGACTATAAAATAAACCTCCTTTCGTTCCTTTTGGATAGCCTACAAACAAGCGTACTTCTGTACGAGATTCTAACTTATCTGCTTTCCCATTCAGCACATGTGCTGGACTACCCCAAATGCAAACATGTTTCAGACTAGGCTTATGCCCAATCCACAGTTCTGTGGGAGTAAGAGGTACTGACTTAGAAGGAACCAAGTTCAAAATATAAGCTGCAGTCTCTAAGGCATATCCCCAAAACGAATCTAGCAAATCCGAATAACTCATCATTGATCTAACCATCTCCATAAGAGTTATATTCCTTCTTTCGGCTACACCATTCTGTTGGGGCGTTCCAGGTGCAGTCAATTGGAATGTAATCCCAGCCTCGGATAAATAATCCCTAAACTCTCCAAAGAGGTACTCGCCAACACGATCTGATCGTAATGACTTGATATATTTTCCATAACGTTTCTCCGTTTCAGCCTTGTACTCTTTGAATTTCTCAAAGCACTCAGACTTACGGCGCATCAAATAAATGTATCCATACCTTGAATAATCGTCAATAAATGTGACAAAATATTCAAAGCCACCTCTAGCTTGGATAGTAATGGGTCCACACAAATCAGAATGAACCAATTCCAACACATCTTTGGCCCTGTACCCCTTTGCCGTAAAAGCCCTTTTGGTCATTTTACCTTCCAAGCAGGATTCACAGACTGGTAGTGCCTCCATTTCCAATGAACTCAAAGGTCCATCTTCAACCAGTCTTTGAATCCTTCTTAGGTTAATATGCCCCAATCACAAGTGCCAAAGATATGTTTGGTTCATACAAGAAGGTTCTTTTCTCTTATTTAAGTTAGATGACATATTATTCATTTCCATAAGTTACATTGTGGGCGAAATAGGATTAATGACATACAAATTATCAACCAATGCACCAGAACAGATAAAATGTTTATTCTTTCTAATAACAATATTGTCATTAAAATAAACTCAATATCCATCCTTTACTAACATAGAAACAGAAACTAAATTCCTTCTAAGTAAAGGTGCATAAAGACAATCTCTCAATGTCAAAGACTTATTTCTACCAAAAGATAAAGTAATATCTCCTAATGCAACGACCGATACTTTTGTAGCATCACCCATGAACAAGCATATCTCTCCATCACTGAGCCGTCTGGTTTTTTGGAACCCCTGCAATGTATTGCAGACATGATTAGTGGCTCATGTATCTACACACCAGGTGCCGGTAGATAACACCGCTAAACATGTTTCAACTACTAGTAAATGAGATATACCTTATTTGTTCCCTTGTTTGAGAAGCGGACAATCAGTCTTCCAATGTCCTGACCCTTTGTACTTGAAACATTTGCCTTTCGGCTTTTTCACCGCGCCTTGAGGTCCCATGCCCTTCTTTGCTGAGTTTGCCTATTTCTGAATGTTATTCTTCTTCTTACCGTCTTTTAGCTTAGAAGTAGAAGCCTTTTCAGAAACAAAAGTATGACTAATCTGCCTAAAGAGAGATTCAGCATCCTGTAGCTCTTTTGCAAGTTCTGCCAAACTATAAAACCTTTTGTTCATGTTGTAATTACGACAGAAATTGTTAAAACTTTTAGGCAGAGTCCCGAGAATGATATCGACCTGGGATTCCCCATCGATTTCAGCTCCAAGGATCTCCATCTCATTCAGATGACCCATCATCTTCAGAACATGATTCCTTACTGGTGTACCCTAAGCCATTTTTGTATTCATCAAACATTTTATAGCAAACTGCCTAGCTTCTCTACTCTGATGTCCGAAGAGTTCCTTGAGGTTATACATCATGTCATAAGCAGTGGCCATGGCCTGATGCTGATTTTACAGTCCATTTGACATAGATGCCAGAATGTAACACCGTGCCATCTTATCTGCCTTTTTCCACTTCTTATAAGCCTCTTTGACCTCTTCATCAGAGTTAGCATCAGGCTTAGGCGGGCATTCTTTAACAAGTATATATTTGTACTCCTCGACAGTTAGATCAATGTCCAAATTACGTTTCCAGTCAATATAATTGGGTCCAGTAAGTTTATTTTCTTTAAGAATCACCATAAGTGGACTGAAAGAACCCATTTTTGAAATCCTGAGAATCATATAAATAAAATTATGTAGGGCAAAAAAAACTTTTTGAATTAACTAAATATTGATTCTCTCAAAACAATAATAAGAAATTCACCAAGACCTTGAACACCATGAATTTAGCATGCCACGATAGTGTGGACGTATACAAATTCAACTTTGTTCAAGTAGATTTTTCTTATTAATTTTACTCTCATGTCAATATAACTTTATGACAAATAAAATTAATATGGTGGTCTTGCTCTGGTCATACAAATAATAGCAATGACTCCGATGGGGAGGATACCATTATTTGTATCTAAGTGTATACCATTACTTAATACTAAGTCCATTACCTTGTAATGAGTTCCTTCAGATGGAGAAGTAAACACATACTAGATAACTTTCTACAATTATCCCTAAGGAAGTTTGTACTGGTGATCCATAATTATACTCATCCGATATGGAGGAAAGCACTAAAGCCAATACGCAAGTATAATTACATCACCTACAAACTAGTAATGGAGACCATAGAATTTATACTAAATAAAAATCCTCTCCCACTTAGTTATTTAACAATGAGGGTTTTTCTACTAGTTGATATTATGTCCATGTTGTCTATTATTAATATAGGCTTGGTTTTTCAAAAAAAACAACCACACAATAATAAACATGCATAATCAGAAGCAAAATGACAAAAATAAGAGAAAATATCCAACTATTATGGTCATCTTTGCTGCTCCGTCCTCAACTATCCGAATCCAAAATCTGGCGCTGCGCAGATCTATTCGGGGTTCGACCTGCTTCTGGACTGCTTAAAACCAGCATCTCGTCCGGCGTCAGAAATAGCCACCACCGCCATCACGATTGATCAAAAATAATTAAAATTACATCAATCCTATGCCTCCCGAAGGAGTTCACACATAATCTAGATTAAAAAATTTAAAAAAAAGCACGATCAACCCTCATGATTTTAATTACATCCACAGCAACAACAACATCCACGACATGTCCGTGGTTTAAACAACACAATAAAAAAACATGCATTGGACCATAATAGTTGGATCTAAGATGCCTGCAAAACCGAGTTAGAATATATCTACATCTACCGACTATTACACAGCGCAGGGTTTATTGGACAACATAGACGTATCAATCAATACGTAGATCCGAAGTTGCTCTGATACCAATTGATGGAACTGGAGATTCCCAGGACCCTTCCTTTGGTGTACGTATTGATCGATAGAAAGTTAAACAGATCTAATACGTGTTCTAACCCTTCATAGGAGGAAACTAGGGTTCACGAATTATACCTGCGACGAAAAAGAGACAAGTAATTCTTGGCAATCTCGAACGGACGACCCCAAGATCTTCTGTACGTTTTCCTTCCTCGAGTTGGACGTCGTGTGAGCGACGATCTTCCAACCTTTTCTTCTCCTTGGCAGCCCTCTCTTTCTCTCCTTACGTGAATCACGAATTTAGAGAAAATTTCAGATTTCTGATCAATAATCTGGCGGCTAGAGAATGGAGGATATATATAGGCTACGGCAGGGACCATGAGGAGAAATTAGGGTTAGGCCTCCTAACGGATCTGGATATCCCGTGTTCAGCCCGAACACACAATCCAGGCCCATTAACAATAGCTCGGTCCACTAATGAGCTATTGTTGCACTACCTCCCTAATCCCAAATTATGTTTGTGGGCTCCTTTTATTATATGCTCGTTTAGCTCCCCATGTTAAGATATCGTATGTCCGTCGATCAAATTAAGTTACTGACAACTATATTGATTCGACATCTTTTATCCTTAAGTAGTACCGCTCAACTTTATTTGTCATGTCGGATATAATCTACCTGCAGGGTTTACATGACAATCCTTATGAGGTCCTTAAGAGGACATCATCAACCCGATGTATCGGGACATGGATTCCATTTATAATCAATAGCCCATCATACATACAATGTTATTACCTAATTCATAGAGGTTGTTGATCCATAATGAATCTCACTCTTTTATGAGTCAAAGTAATGCACACTGCATTTACATGTCCGTTATTATATCCGGATTAAGAGCACAAGCATCCATAATAACAGAGGTGTTTGTTCTCTTATGTAGTCAGTACAAAGAGAACAATCTCAAGTGGTCCTGTTCAATGCACACAAAGTGTACTAGTGTAAACCTATAGTCAAGATAGACTAATACCAGATTACACTACAACCTTTCCAATAGATTGTCCAAGTCCATCTAGGTTGTGAACTATTTACATATCTATCGGAAACTGATAATATGATCTTCTGTGTGACACCATACACCATATTATCTACAATATAGAATATCAGACGTTTGCATTAACACTTGCAACAAATACAATATGCAAACATTTGGCTATATGATTCTCATTCAAAATTTAAGAAAATATGTTACTACAAAAGTGATGCTTTTAGTATATAACCCTAACAGGTATTCCCGACGAGGTCTTGTAGTCGAACATGGTCAAAGAAGATCACGTATGGCGAATGTTCTTTGACGGTGAAAATTGGCCACAAAGACGAGATCATTACGGGAGTAGGAGTAGTCCTCGTCACACCCGAAGGCTTGGTCATTTCTTGTACATATTCTCTCATGGAATCATGCACCAATAACATTGTTGAGTACAACGTGCTTATCATCGGACTCCATCTCGCCAAACAATTGGGAGTTGACTACTTTGAGGCCTATGACGACTCGAAGCTGATAATAAATCAAGTAAGAGATAAATATGAGGTCCGGCTTGAGGATCTCATTCCTTACCATTAGGCGGCAATCGACATCATGTCTACCTTTACAGTGCTTTTTATCGAACATGTACCTCGATTGAAGAATCTGGAAGCCGACGCCCTTGTAGGTCTCGTCGCTTCCTTAGCAGCTCCTGTCGGGACTCAACACTCTGTCACCGTTATAGGCCGAGAATTGGTGTGCCCAAAAAATAACTTATGCATGTGTCTGAGCTACTTTATACAGAAAGACACCAATATCGACATCTGAGATTAGCGATTCCCATTCATAGACTTTGCGGTCTACAGAATCCTACCCGAGGATCCGAAGAAGCCGTCTCCATTAAGAGACGCTCACTCCGATTCTACTATGACACGGCTACGAAAATGTTGTATAGTCGTTCATACGAAGAACTCCTCCTTCGGTGTTTGTCTAGTGCCGAAGCACAAGAAACACTCCGGGAAGCGCATAATGGCACTTACGGAGCTCACCAGTCGGGTCCTAAATTGCAGGACCGACTGCATCGTATGGGTTACTATTGGCCTACCATGATACGGATATTGTGGATTATACTAAGAAATGCCAAGCATGTCAACTGCATGCTGACTACATCCATCAACCCTTTGAAATCCTACACCTTACTGTGGCCTCTTGGCCATTCATAGCATTAGACATGGATACCATTGGACCGATTAGCCCTCCATCCTCCAAAGGACATCGGTTCCTTCTCGCCATTACCGAATACTTCTATAAGTGGGCCGAGACGATACCTGTAATGCCCCATCCTGCTCAATTCAATCGAAGGAATCATAACACCAACGGCGATTGGACTTAGCTATGCAACGGCTTGTTCGAAGTCTTGCTCGGTCGAGGCAACTCCTCGCTCAGGTGGGTGGCTTCGGTGAACTTTTCTCAGCTTGGCCTTCACACTAATAAAACGAAAGCTTTCAACTGCACAAGTAGGCTTGATATAAAAAAGATAAATTCACATAGTTAAGGGAATTATCCTAAATTGGGTCAAATTGAGTTAGAATATAGAAAGGTCCCACGGTCGACTTAGAAGTGTTGCACGACGTGCTTTCAAATTGACACTCGGTCCTTCGTCCCGTTGCTTAGGAGAAAGAAAAGTTTGTTTATGTTGCCACAAGGCTATCGACTTAGTATAGCCGTAGGCATCGCATGGCATAATGCTAGATAAAACATGCACTGTCCTACCGTCCAATGCTTGGCAAAGCATAATTGTTCTATAGTACCAATGCACATTTCCATGGTACAGGGCTTGGCATAGCCTTTTCTCATCCCACGGGTTAAGTTGTGCACGATTGAGTGAGTTAAAGTTATGCCATTGGCGATCGAAGTCATAGCAAGCACTATCCTACGACTTTTGCGGTTGTTATGGCCACACAGTCCCACGATCTCAAGACTCGTCATATAAAATATGACATGGGCGGTAGTGTCGCACAAAACACAAATTGGTTTAAAGCACGAGCCACGGTTGGTTCAAAGATAAGTATGCCATGATCTATGGCACTTCAAAAGAACACAACTTGTTTAAATTGAGTAGGAGCGCAATCAAAATAGTCGTTCCTGAGTTAA
This sequence comes from Iris pallida, assembly GCA_029216955.1. Classification (NCBI taxonomy): domain Eukaryota; kingdom Viridiplantae; phylum Streptophyta; class Magnoliopsida; order Asparagales; family Iridaceae; genus Iris; species Iris pallida. The sequence goes on along the minus strand of JANAVB010009999.1, from coordinate 17,790,166 downwards.
GTCAGTAAAAGAGTATAGTAACACTGGGAGTCAAAATTATATGCAATACTAAGAAATATGTCGGAACTGTAGGTCAGTCGCCTAGGCAATCCCTGTTTTGGGCTCCACAAAAGAAGTATAAAGAGTAAAGAAGTAAAACAAAAGCAAAAAAGTTGTACAGTAGGTTATGTAGAAGCATGAAAAATCTCAGCTGAAGGCATCCCTTTGCCGAAGCACAAAAGATGCGAAAGACTAAGGCTCAGTGCTAAAAAGACAAAACAGAAGATATGGAGAGAAGTCCCTTCATTGTCATGTCTACCAAAGTCTAGTACAGACACATCAAGACCATAAATAAGGGACTAATTCTGTTCTTCTACAAAAGATCTAGTACAGATTCGACGTAAGCCTAGAGGGATCTACAAGAGTTGCAGTATTCATTGAAGCGTAGCCTTCCTTCTTCTCGATACACACGCTAGAAGATTTACTTCCACCGAAGCATGTTCTGATTTTTTTGTGGGTACAGCCTCTCAGAAGCATATCAGCAACCCAGCACTTTAAAGAAGCCAGAGGCACAGCATCTCCCTGCGCCAACCTCAGAAACAAGATGATGATAGGCCCTCCTTCCCTTCTTTTATCCAGAAGCCAGTATCTTCACTCCAGAGGCACAGCTATCTTCCTGCACCAATCTCAGACGTGCAATAGCGTCATACCCTTCCTTTTGCAGCCAACGCCTTCACTATTCAGAGGCACAGCTACTTACATGCGTCCGCATGAGGCACAAGAAGGTGATATGCTCACACCACCTCCATTCCTACGGCACAGTCATCTGCTTCAGATCAGAAGCTTAAGTCACTTCTCTACAAGAGACTTGGGAACTCACATCGCAACCAATGCAAGTCAACATGTCGCTCCAAAAGCACAGAAACCTCGTCAAGCCTACTTGTCGCCTATAGCACAGTGACTCTGGTAGCCTGAAATACAACTTCATAAGTTGCTCTACATGTACAGAAGTCTCGTCGTCATTCGAAGCCAAGTCTACTCAAAGCCTGAAAGCACAGAGGTTCTGTCGTCTCCAGAAGCACGGTCTACTCGTCGCCCTAGAAATACAACAGTACTTAGTCCTCACCAAAGGTGCAGGAAGCATGGGTCCACCCCAATTGGTTTGTTTAAACCGCCTCTTGCAGAGAAGATTAGGATTAAATTATGATTGATATCATATCAAATTGATTTAAATCTTAGACGAGGATCAATTAGACTACAAATCTAGGATGAAATCCCAAGATTTACTTGGCTGTATCTGAGCAAGAAAATCGGCACGCGCTACCTCCTTCGGTTATGTTTATAACCACCAGAGATCTCGTTTGAGGGAAATCTTGATGTCCGCCACGTGTCAGCATCGTAGAAGCCCGCACCGTACAATGATAGCAGATTATTTCATATCTCAGGAACCCTAATGTACATCGCATATGTGCCCGATTCTCTATAAACAGAAGGAGTTCTTCTTCCACCAAAAAAGAAAAAAGAAAGAGGGAACATTTATAATCGACAATCTTTAAAGGAGCAGCGATCACTATCTACGAAGAGTCGACCACTCTCATCCACCTATCAACCAAAAAACCAACCAACCATCTTCAAGGGATCTTCTCATCCAGACAGCCTCTTGATCGGTGACCCCAGAGTCCCATCAAAGGCGCCAGAGAGCCATAGCAAGGGTGATTCGTCGTCAGATTTTTAATGGAGTAAAGCAGCCACTGCAGCGCTCGATCTCCACCGTCACACTTTCACAGAAACCTTTTCTCCCTGTAATTAGAATATCCTATTTAGGACTTCCTTCTTTGTACATGGATTCCTTATACGTTCAATAAAGCAAAAAGTTTGTTCAACATTTTATTATGTCGAACAAAATGGCGACTCTGCTGGTGACTACCTTCTCCTCCAACGAGAAGGCGGTGATGCAATCTGATGACAACTTGCTGGAAGCTTCTGAAGACTTGTTGGTCGTACGCTTCGACCAGCAATCTTTTGAAGATCTCTTCTCTGATGAAAAGTTAAAGACTTTGAAGCGGTTCGTACGACCGAAGAAGACTCGATATGTCTGGAGGCCTAAAGCAGTTGCAGCCAGCAGCACGATAGCGGGAACTGCGTCTTAGGTGCCCCTCAACGTCAAGGCCACAGAGAAGATCCTGGCTGCTACAGCCTTATCCCTTTGCCCGATTCCTGTCTCAGAAAAGCATAGCAAGAAAGATGGTGGTTCCATGGTTGATATGACGAAGAAATGATGCCAAAGGAAGTGCACACCGGTCCAACCCCTTATAACGGGAGTATTGCAGGTAAGGAGATATGTCTTCGACAGAATCGCTTTCCCTTCAGGTAAACCTTCGACGGATTCTGAATACTACTCGCCCGCTGGGGGTAGTAGAAAGAGATCCCATGTAGCTCGCGCTTCGTACAACAAGCGTGCGACACTAACGGTAGACCAGAGGCCCGTGTTGATAGTAACACGCGTAGCCGACGAAAAGCTATACAAGACTGGCTCTCGTGCTCCGATGCCTCAACCTGTCGAATCTCCCTTCCACTGGGGTACTCATGTGCGTAAGCCAAGCCGGAGGGTACGTCTCACGGAGATGGAGCCGCACGAGCAGCGTTCCCACAAGAGCGACATGAGGCTTCCTCACTAGACCCGCTCTGACCGTGCTTACATGCAGCTTCCCTGTATGTACAATGGGAGTGCTACGACAGAAGATCCTACTCTCTTTCAAACGGAAGAAGAATCTGTGGCACAAGACATGCCTAAATCAAGAAACTCTTGTACCTAGATTACTATCAACTGCCATTGTTAGCAAACGGCTGCGCCATCGCCAAGCAGACGCTCCGTCTTCTAGAGACTCTACTCTATGCTAGAGGCTTAACAGGGGGTCGGTGAGCCCTAGAGAAGACGAGCCCAGTATCGCCACATGCTACGCGGTACAGGGTTTCAGAGCTTTCAAGAAGCCCTCCCAGAATCCTCCAATATCGGTTGCTAAATTGAAGAGGAGGTCAGAGAACAATAAAGTGAAAGTACCCAATGTAGGTGTGTTTGAAGGCACTCGTTCCAAATCTGCATTGGGTGCCTTGTCAAAAAATGGGGGTAGCCAGCCTGCTACCATACACGACAATCCTATGTTCTAATCCGACGAGGCATAATACGACACAGATTACTCCATTGGCGCAGCCAGTCCCCAGACCGGGGGTAGCAGCCATACTGAGTCCGAAGAAGATCACAATCTTACGGTATATCCTCAGGACAGCGAGACTCAAGCGTCTGAGACAAAAAGTGAAGGATCCACGGCTCCCTCGTGTCACCCTCACTTTCGGTCTGTGTTCGTGGCCGACGACAATAAGAAAGACAACAACGAAGCTCTCAGGCATATCAAAGTCCTCGAGACGAAGTTGGATACGCTGATGGATACCATGAAGACCCTGTCCTCGATCATAATCGACCTCAAGAGTAGTATGGCCCTCGCTGCCTCTACACCTACGCGTGATCCGCCAACTAATAACGAATCCAGCAGGCTGTCTACTGCCAATCAGGCAGGACCATCCCCGTCCACTCTATCGGCTACAGGCTCCACAATGCCGACCGAGATACAACAGGCCATCAAGGAGCTGTATGCTCGTCATGATGCCAAGGAGAAGCAAGCAATGCTCCAAAAGATAGGGATCCGGCAGCCATACCCTGCCGAGTAGGACAATGTTGTCTATCCTCCCAAATACAATTCGCAGACGCTTACACCTTATGAAGGGAAAGGGTCTTCCCGACAATACTCGAGGTACTTTACCTCAGTAACAGGGCACCTCCCAAAGGATGACGCCCTTCTGCCCAACATATTCATAGGAGCCCTACAGGGGGTAGTCTATGAGTGGTTTTGTAGTCTTTCGGATGACTGTATCTCGTCATTTGAAGACCTGAAGACTCAGTTCATGGATCGATTCTATGAAGGAGGCATGGATATGACCATGTCGACCCTCATAGAAATTGTCCAGAGGGAGAAAGAGCCTGTCCGCACATACATCGAGCGCTTCCGTCAGGCAGCCCTCAGATTACCACCCGGCATGCCCGAGTCCATGCTTACGGACTCCTGTCGCAAGAACATGCTGCCTGCTATAAAATTATGGCACAGTGCACCCTGCACAGAGTGGACGCCTTTAATTACAGATGCGGATGCCGTATAAAGGAAAGCCCATGATGTGCAGCTTCTGGGGCTACACTTTCCTGCGCCCGAAGGCAAGGGGGACGCTCGTACAGCAACAACCCTAAAGACGAAAAAGGCTAACAAGCCATGACCGTCAACATCTCTAAAGTTTTTGCAGTTGTGAACCCCAAGTCTGCGAAAGCACAGAGGCCGAGGGAGACTTACTCCTTCAATGACGAGGATATGCTTGAGCTCTTCGAGATGCTTACGATGAGTAGAAAACTGTCCATCCCGGCTCCCAAGCGTCCTGATGTAGTAGGAAAGGTGGACCATCCCAAGTACTGCCATTATCACCAGTATATCCATCACTCAACACATGTCTACTATGTATTGAAGGGGCAAATTCAGTGCCTCATTAACGCCAACATCATATCGTTGGATTACGAGGAGAAGACCGTCACGACTAACATGGTTACTCTCCAGTTCGAGAGTTTTCCTGCTCCAGAAGTACAAGATGGCATCGCCCTATTCTAAAGGCGATGATGGAAGTAGTTAACCTTAGTTTCCGACATAATGGCGTCGCCAGCATTAGACAATGCTCAAGGGCTCATCCCATTCTCCACGCCTCAAGGCGAAGTCATATGGATACATCCTGAATTAGTTCTCAACATAATGACATCTACGACCCTTTATGCCAAAGGAAGGAAAAGTAAGCCATGACGTATGGTTTCGATGTCGACCGACGAAGCTTTGATGACCACCCGTTCGTTCAAGAGGTAAGAGGAGAGCCAGGCTCCAGACCGGGAGGAGTCTCCACCAAATACTCCCCACGTCCCAGATATATCAGGAGTAGGTCCACCTCAGATCCCTGAGGCACCAATAGCAAACTGTCCATCCCAGGCTAGATTTTCACTTTTCGAGCTCCTCCGCCTCTCTAAAGAGACCCGAGATGCGCTTAGTGAAGCTTTAAAGAACACCGAGTTCTTCCTCACCCAGGTTCAGCCACTGAATGTGGATCCTGCAGCTTGCCCACATTACCACAGCATGGTTGAAGTGATTCCCAGTATCTTTTTCGCCCAGCAAGACATGTTGCTAAAGAATAACCGACACAACCGTCCCCTGTACTATACGGGGTATGTCGGTGCCATTAAGGTCGATCGCATCCATATCGACTCAGGTTCCTCTTTGAGTATTATCCCAAGAAGACTGCTTCAAACTTTAGGGGTTCCGATGCATCGGTTGATAGCCTTGAACACAACAATCAGTGGCATCAACGCGGGAAAGAGCGAGCCCTTAGGCAAAATTTGCCTGAAATGTCAGATCAGCGACCTTCACACTGAAGTAACTTGCTATGTCATTGATGCAGACATAAATTACAACATGCTGCTGGGGCGACCATGGATCTATGAGTACATGATTGTCCCTTCCACCCTACATCAGTGTATGAAATATGTGGCCAGCAACGGGACTATCAAAACAGAGTTCGCTGATATCGACCCATTTCGAGGACTTGAAGCCTATTATACGGATGCTGATCTATATAAGTCAGTCCCCTGGGATGACGACAACAATGATGCTGACGACGAGGCAGAGACAGCTTCAGAAAGTGCAGCAATGGTCGAAAAACCTTTAAAGGTTCGACTGAAGGGGAGGCCTCCCAAGGTGTCAGCGCCTCTTGTTGTTAAGCTTCGGGACAAGGCTCCACCTTAGCCTCTAGTGACAATAAAAGATGGTCAGGAGCCTATACGAATGAGGTTACCCCAGAGGTCCCCAAGGCCGACCATGAAGGTGCAGGAGCATCCGACCACCATTCCCTTGATGGTCAAGCTGAAAGGGAAGCGTCCTCCTTCTCCTCTGGCGGCAGCTCTAGCCCTCACTGACGAAGAGCTAGAAGATTATGTCTGTGCCAATACATGTCACACCTCGATCCTAAAGGATTAAAAACTAGACACTGGCATGATGTCTTACAAGTCTAGATTGTACTTGTACAAGGCAAAACTATTACAGTTCCTGGTATTTTTCAGAAAATATTGACAACGCAGCAAAACCAAGCAGATAAATTGAAGTCACACAAGATATTAAAGAAATGTATCTCTTTATTGATAATTGCAATGGATTACAAGACGTATAGCGGAATACAGAGTTTACAACTGATTACAAGACTTTGATTAGCCAACTGAATATATACACTTGCCCTTTAGGCTACAACTGAATATACCGACTTCTTTATAATGAACTTGCCAATTTAGCTGCAATCTCGCTGGTACAACTGAGTTATACTGTTCCATACATTATGTCCCGTATAGCAGAAGATAACGTCTTGAAAGAAGTATTTTTGTACACCCATCCGAATCATCGATGCAAGCATTGATCAAACGATTTCCCCTATACGCAAGCACCTATAATATTGCCCATAACGTGGGTCAGTACATCATCAATGTACTAACGAGCGGTGCTAGCCCAACTCACCTAAGAAGAAAACACTAAGTAATCATGTTATTGTACATCATTAACAGTGGTCTTTTTCATTGCCTCAGGGTCAATTTCATATTCATAGCCGACAAGAAGTAAAGCATACAAATCTCATAGCCAACATAATTTAAAGCATGCAATTATCACTCTTTGGTGATTCTTACCCACGGTCGTGTAGCCATTCTGTACATTTTTAATACTTACTCATCCTACACAAGACATTGTTAGAAAACAATATTAAGATTCAATATAATTATCACCGTTCAGGTGATACTTACCAACAGTCGACATACTTCTATGTATTTGAGTAATAACTTACTCTGCCGGCATAAGACATCATTAGCATTGGACCTATCTATATGAAGGTCACTGGCGACACGCCATCTTGGACCATCTTACAAGCGAACGGCTAACTCCGAATGGGGTACGAATCCATGGGAGGTTTCCGAAACACCATGCTACTACTTCAGCACCTTGGGATTTCGGCATCCTTTTAGTGGGCAGTAGCAAGCCCCCACTGCAAGTCCCGAAATACCGATATTAGTACGTCGATACCATCCTTGTTCCCCCTATGATGACCCGGGTCCGTGATCGCGGATTACCGTTCTGAGAACTACCTTGTATACAAGTTTGTCCATGACCATGCAAATATATGCAACTTATCTAAGGAAAAAACATATAATGCATGATAAGGAAAACTAAGTAATTTAGCCACCATTCTCATTCGTATTGCCATCTTGCCATCTTTTCAGGGTCTTGGCGTAATCAACATTCTATATCGGCGACGGGATAATAGAATGTTGTTACACAATCCCTTTGCCACATCTTTGATACCATACATCTTTCCAACCAACTCAATGTACTCACCGCCTAATCCGTTGGGACTTAGCATCTGTTTTAGCATACATTCATTCAGACGTAATTCGAGCATACTTACTTTCCAGTTCTTGGGTCTTAACATCTGTGTTACCATCTATTCATCGAGTTAAGGCTCGATATACTCACCGCCCAAGTATTTGGGACTTTGCTTCACCTGTCATGTATTTCATCGCAGTATCTTACAAGCATACAATTCATCTAGCAATAACAGTTTATGTTCAGGTGATTATTTATCTTTATTATCTTTCTGAATTCCATACAAGGTGTTATTGAGTAACTCGATAAGAAACATAGCATACTATCCTTTATTTTAAGCGTGAAGCTAAAGGATCTTCGAAGGGTTCAACACTACTCACATTTATAAGACCATTCCTGCCACGATCGTATAGCCTTCCAAGCGATCCTTCGCATATTCTCAATTCTAAGAAGGCTTCAACGAACCAACCATCCATCATAAGGCATCTTGCGGGTCGGGCCACTACAATATATACCACTCAGAAAAAGTTTCGTCCTCGAAACTTAAAACAAAACTCATCTACAAAACTTCAACCGACTTTTATTCAAACTTCTCAACGATCAACTTGCACTATCTAATATCTCTCCGCAATCTCTCGATTGATTTTAAGTAATGTACCGTCTCGTTACAGCCTCCCAATTGATTCAAAATAGTTTGCTATATTTGATCTTTCCTTCGACACTCGTGCAAACCCTAACACATGATAATCCTTCCCGTGGCTTCATTTAAATTCAGCATACCACTTAGTTGGAATCATAAACATATTTTAGGCATCCCAGAAATACATGCACTTCAGCCAAGTTTAGTGACAGAGAAAACGAATGAGCTACGGTGTAACTTCTTTTCCGAACATCAGTAATTCTTTTCGAGCATCTCGTATAATCCTATTTATTTATTCAATATCCCAACCAACTAATAACACAATAGATGTTACCCATTCCAACTCGAGAAATTTTCCACAATCGATCCAAAAATTTCCTAAAGTATTCAAACTTAGATGTATCAAGTATTTCTTTCATGTTCATTGTCATTCATGCCACCCAAGTTGATAAATCCTATAGCCACATTTTATTTCGATACCCCGATTCTCATCGATCAAATCTCGTACTTATTATCGTTCGTATCTATACATTTTGTTTACAACTCATAAATTTCTTGCTGTACTCAAACATTTTCTCGTGTTGATCAAGCCTGTTTATTATCTTCTCGTATAAGCAACTCTCATATTCCCACAACATTAATCCAGAGGGTCATTCCTGTCACGACCCGCACCCGCTTTTCGGACGCGAGCTCGTGAGCAAGCCAGCTACGTATCGAGCGGACTCCAGCCCGACTCGAGTACGTATAAGCTGTCAAGGTTATGGGTATCATGTCTAATCTAAACTGTATATCAATCCACATGAATATTGTAAAACAAGAATGAACAAGTATGGGTCATGGTCTGCAGCCCATTAGCATATTGTTCGATTATACTCCAAGAATGATATGAGTCTAATAAATAAACAGAGTATATCATGGTACTGAATATAAAGCACGAGAAGATAATAAAGAAATAACACAAACAAATAACTGTATCATGCATCGCAATCCTCTACATCCCGCTCTGCAAACTAACTCCATACAATCGCTAAACCTGAAGAGATCATCAGGTCCTCAGAGGACTAGCAAGATACGTAAAACATGCCAATCTAACAGTTTAATCATGCAATAATATATACTGGATATAAATAGGAACTAGACATGAAACTGACATATGGCTACTGACAGGTAACTATGAACATGGACACGGGATCAAGTATGCATAAATGAACTGCTGGAAGAACAAGAGATCAATGGAATACCAAAACCTCGCCCCGAATATGGACTCGCAGGTTTGAACTAATCACTAACCCTCGCCCCGATTGTGGACTCGCAGGTCAGTTTTAAGACAAGTCACCCTCGCCCCGTGTGTGGACTCGCAGGTACAAACGGACAACCCGCGCCCCGTGTGTGGACTCGCAGGTTGTGGGAAAGATAAAGGAATAGCAGTTCACTTACTTATACTTACAGACACGACTCAGTCAAGACACAGATGAAGACACGACACGACCCAATCACGATACACGAGAGAACCAATCCAATAGGAACTACAAGGCTAACCATGTACAAGTACTATATCCATACTAGCATACATGATATACAAATCACAGGTAAAGAACCAACTAGTAAACTATATAATAATAGAAATATGCATGTAAATAAACTGTAGAGGGAGGCAAGGTATACTTGCCTGAAGGTTGCACGCGGATCCAACAACATATAGTCAACTGGTAAGCCGATGAATCCAAATCATCATAACTGCCTCTGAAAGCTAAAACAAATATTACCAACATTCTCAGAATAATCAAATTAGCTAGGATTGCCTATCCTTAAGTCCAATTCTGGACACAGGGGTAAAACGATAATTTTGGGCAAAAATGATGTCCGTCGTTGGACCCGCTTTGCACCGAAAAGCGTGCCAGAGTCAATGGTATCTAAAGTTGCCAAACTATATGTCTACGGATCCAGTTTTCCAATACGAACCCAACCGTATGTCCAAAGTTAGATTTCGGTGGGCCGTGCACAAAATTGCCCGTTGAGTCGTACCGTGGGGCCCGCGAAACGACAATTTTATCAACTGTCTCAGAATCGGACCAAACTTGGCATACAGGACCAGAAAAACGATACGGTCCTGTTGGCGCAAGTTTCGTCTCGATCTGACGAGCGGGCACAAAGTAATTGGGAAACTTGCACAGAGCCCGATATGGTAAATTTCGGCGGATACGCATCAAATTTGTCACGCACACGCGACCAATTTAAATTCCGTCAAAGCCCACACGACCACAAAGCCGTTATGCACCTTTCGATGCTTACGGTGCGCGACCATAGTCGTCCGGTTTGGCGGGACGCACGTCGTATCGGATGGTTTTATTGAATTTTCTAGTTTTTAGAAACAGGTTTTACTCTAACTTTGGGATTCGATTTCTCGACGCGTAGTCGATGATTTTCAAATCCACAAAAAGGGTTATAAAGCCCTATATGTAGTCTAGGACTGCCTTCAAATGGATTTCGAAAACAGCTAATAGATTGGTCACGAATTGCCTTCTAAGTTGGGGTTTTAGGTTAACCTCTGTTCTATTTTCGAACAAGTTTTTACCGATCTTTGGTTCGATCTTTCGAACGATCTACTGGGTTTTTACGAGATTCTTTTTGAGAGGGTTTGTAGTGGTTCATATAGGCTCTACGTAGGATTCGACAGAACGAAAAATGATCGAGAATTAGAAGGGAAAATTTACCTTGAAAAGTGGCATTTGGCTTGGTACGGCTGCTGCTGTGTTCGGCTCTCTGCTTGACTTGCGCGCCTGGACGGCGGCGCTGGCCGCGCGCGGACGGTGGCGCCGGCGGCCGAGGATGCGCGCGGAAGCCCAGGGGTGGCTGGTCGATGTTGGTTAGGGTTTGTGTTTTTCCTCCCGAACTTCTCTCCCTATCTCTCGTACTCGAGATGCTTTTGTACTGTGCTTGATATTGCACAGGGTCGGGCTCGGGTTGTTTATACACGTTCGGTTTTAAACCAAACTGACATGAATACAAAGGCTCAATTAACATGGGCGTGGCCGAGCTGGGTTAGGATTAAGTGGGCTGGGCTCTGCTGCTATTGGGCTGGCCGGGCTGCTTCTACTCTGTGTTCTTTTTCTCTGTCTTATAGTCTAATATATATTTTTAATATATATATATATATACATATATATATATATATATATTCATAAATAAATATATATACACATATACGTTTACATATACCATATACATATATTTCTAATATACATACACATATATATACTTCTATACATACGTATTTATTTATATATATTCAAACACATTTATACATATATATATTATATATATATATACAATCACATATATATATATTAATACATATTTAATATATTTTATATATACACACACACATATATATATATCAATATATATATATATATATATATATATATATATATATATATATATATATATATATATATATATATATATATATCAATATACGTATATCCTTATATACAATCTCCATAAAACCCAATTAAATCCCAATAACAATTATTCCTAGGATAGGGCCTACCTACATAGATATGGACACATATACAATAATATTTATTTATATAAAATAAACATAACCAATAATAGTAAAGTAAAATTTGTTTAATAAATACGTCAAAATTATTATTAATAATAATAATCCTAATAACACTGAAATTAAACCAATAATATATCGCGGTGCATTCATCAACTACCCCATTTATTTGGCTCCAGAAATTCGTACAATATTCTAAACGCTATTTAATAAAAATAATATCTATATTCTACCCATAACAATTATTTAGTAAATAATTACCAATTCCTAATATATACAAAATATTTGTATTTACCAAACATGTCTACAAGGTCGTATTTGGTCCCACTACACGACTACATGGGCTTGGGTTTGACTTGTGTCTAATCTGGACGGGTTCGGTACAATCGGGTTCCCGAACACTCAATAATATAATTAAATAATAAATAAAATCTTCGGTACGGGTTAAGTCGTAACTTGGCCTGGTTTTCCTAGTTAGGACACTCATATGGCTTTGCATTTCCCTACCATGGCTAGACACTAGTCAAAGCACGCTACTGTACTATCCGTGCCATGATTCCTAGCCGTCTTGTACTCTAATGCTCAACCATGTGTAAAGTCATCTACCGTAATAATTAACTAAATAAACATTTATAAAAATTCTAAAAGCACTATTTAAATCAAATAAATAATGAAAAAATATTTCAAGAATTTTTAGGAAGGGGAGCTACAAATCTACCCACCTTAAAAATAATTTCGTCCTTGAAATTCCAATTCATAATTATTCCTTAAAAATCAAAGTCTACTATTACTTTAATCTCCTAAAATTTAATTTTTCAAAATATTTTATAACCTCGAATACTTGAGACTTCTACCCACCTTTGGTCACACTACTCCTAAAAATACGGTCACTAACGTCTTATGGTCTTCTAACTAGTTGCTAACAATTCTACCGGCGGATATCTAGGCATATGGCATCTATAATCCCTTATATCTATAAACAACCAACCATTCAAAAGTCAAGCATTATAATACTATAATTTAAGAATTTCTGATGAGTTCTAGTCAGCACGATCATTCGTCACCCCGAAATAAAAGGGACGAGAATCAATGGCACAGGAAGCAAGAAAGTATAATCGAGAGCAAATATAGAGTTTTCAAGGACGTGGAGAATTTCTAGGAGAATTTTCAAGGCGGAGTGGATTGAGATTTCTAAGGTCTAGTCAAGGCGGAGTGGATTGAGAAATATTTCAATACCCGAATTCTCATCGATCAAATCTCGTACTCATTATCGTTCGCATCTATACATTTTGTTTACAACTCATAAATTTCTCGCTGTACTCAAATATTTTCTCTTGTTGATCAAGCCTGTTTATTATCCTCTCGCATAAGCAACTCTCATATTCCCACAATATTAATCCCGAGGGTCATTCCTATTCACATTCACTCTCGCCGATCTCGGCTATATGCACTATCCAATTCCGTCGTTACACTTATTCTCAATTCGGATCCGATCAATAAATTATTCCAACTATCTCAAGGCACTACCATCAATTTATGCAGCTCAATATTAATCAACCAATTCCAACCAGTTCTAATAATTTTCGATATTCCAACAAAGGCAACCAAGTTTTTGAAACCAACATGATCCGTCATCCCATCCAACATTATAATACCGAATTTCCTAATCTCCATTCCATTTTAAATTTTACCTTCCGACACATCTTACTCATTCCGACTATACTCACGCAACATCAATAGGGACATCCTATGATTTTCCAACAGTCAACTTAGCATTTCGTCAAGTCTCTACGGCTAGCTATTCTAAGCCAAACCAAACATTCAGCTAACTCATCTAAGATGGATGGCTAAAAGGGACATACTTATCTCTTATCTTTGAGGCAACCAATTCTTATCATAGGGACAACTCTATCTTATCTCAGGGAAAATCTGACCAACTTAGGGACATGGGACACCACCCCAATCTTATGAACTTATTCCTAACACGGACAACTGAAATGACATAGCCAACCAATCCGAAACTTAGGCAACCAACCGAAATTCTATGCAACCAACCAACATTCTAGGCAACCAACTAATATTCTATGCAACCAACCAACGTTCTAGGCAACCAACCAACATTCTAGGGACAAGTCTTTCTACTCATACTCATACTCGGGTCATACCCAACGAGGTCATTCTAGACGTACCCACAACTGACAAAATCTATCCAACAATTCTATCCCAGAATTTTTATGGGTCAATCCCGAAGCTATCATATAAAACTTCTTAATCGAATATCCAAACTTTAAATTTCCACTTGCATAGACATAGCATCTTCTCGATCTAACTTGCATCCACATATCGTACTCAAATTGTCTATTCAATTGGGTCAACTATTCTGAGTCATAATCCAACATTATTATCTTAATATTTTATCACTTACGATCTCTCTCATACGGTCTATTAGCGACATATTCATTTCCTACATTCTTAGATCATCGATACAGTCTGTACTCTTTTAACTAACAAAATAAGGCAACTACATAATCATATTTCTTTCGAAAGCATCCTTTATGAATTTTCGCTAGCATCCAACACGGTCATCTCTTAGCAATCCACGTTAACCATCAATATTCATTTTGCTTTATCTCCTTGGGATTCCATATAAGATTTACTATTCATGCATCGATCCAATCACTATGACATCAATCATCCAGCATCCGTATATCAGTCATCTTAGTAGATATAACATAACTCATTCTCTAAGTCATCATCCAACAATTATATATTCTACCCAACTCGGTATTCATGCGACAACATCATCTACTGACATGGTCTATTACATATCGATGCACCTCGTTACTTATTTGTTTCCCAGCCATTTGACTCACATAAGAAACATCTACTCTTTCATGCAATAAGGGACAAGTACTTATTCTCTATGCCTCAAAATAGTCAAGGGTCATAACTTGTTAATTCGGAACACATCAAATTCTCTCAAGCACAACTGCACAACGTGCTAAGGTCATCTATTCCTTAAGCCTATTTTCTACTTTTCGGTCATTGATGCAACTCTTTGCATATTCTAAATTTTTCACAACATTCCGATAAGCGCCTGACATCACCATCAATTTTGTCTACGTCTAACATGCAATTTCTTTTACTCAATTCCAACATCGTTCAATATTCGGTCCATAGTTGTTCTCGTAAAATCTTTCGATAGCAACACCACACCATCGTTACCAAGCCTACAATCCTTTTACCCAACTGATTCAAGTAATGCTTGAATCTGTAATTTATTTCCTTTCCAACCAAGGCATTCATTTCATATTCTCAATTCTCTTATTACCCAACATAATGCTATTCGTCAACGTCTAGCGATGGTTCATCGAATACATCAAAATCTCAAAAGGGGTCATCCGAAATTAACAATCAAGGAACACGTCGAGCCGTCATGTATCAATCGTAATCTCACCTACGATTCGATACTACCCAATACCTTATAAGTAAAGTAATCATTAAATTATGAACACGTCATGGGTCATCTTATCACTAAGAGGGCAAAGCCATATACCACTCAGAGCTCAAGCCATACTCGACATAATATTCCTCTTCGCACCAAACCAACGTCCAATATGGACTATCCATCCTGTAGTGGTTATGCTGACCATAAATACCGACTCAAGATTCTGTCGATTCTCATTCACTAAAATCCATACACATTTTATTCTAACAAACCATGCCATCACCCACAGTCGATTGCTGCAAAACAATCGACTTCAATGAATCCCACACATAAGACATCCAACATACATCACAAACTTATTATAGCATCGCATCATTGTTATTCGTTTTAGTATCTTTTAGAAATTCAACAAAGCACACATATCACAGCCCATATATTTAGACTTATTGTATGGAACACCCAGTGAGAGGCTAGAATGATCAACAGACTTTCAGTCAAGGAAACAACTTAGAATAGTTTGGAAGCAACACAGAATAATCTCGGAAGCACTATGAGTCATCATAGAGGCAACTTTGATTTTATCGTGGAAGCAACAGCAAATTTGATTCATCGCGGAAAGCAACTTTGAATAATCGCGAAAGCAGTCTTTGAATCATCGCGAAAGCAGCTTTGAATCATCTTAGTATCAACATTGATTGAAACAAATCGAATAAGAATCCAAGGACGTAAAGCCACGCTCTGGTACCATTATGTCAAGCTCCGATCTCGGAGGATCGAAAACTAGCCACTGGGCGTGATGCCGTACATGTCTAGGTTGCACTTGTACAAGGCAAAACCCTTACAGTTCCTGGTATTTCTCAGAAAACATCGATAGCACAGCAAAACCATGCAGATAAATTAAAGTCACACAAGATATTAAATAAACGTATCTCTTTATTGATAATTGCAATGGATTACAAGACTTGCAGCGGAATACAGAGTTTATAACTGATTACAAGACTTTGATTAGCCAACTGAATATATACACTTGCCCTTTAGGCTACAACTGAATATACCGACTTCTTTACAAAGAACTTGCCAATTTGGCTAAAATCTCACTCGTACAACTGAGTTATATTGTTCCATACATTATGTCCCGTATAGCAGTAGACATCGTCTTGAAAAAGAGCTTCTGCAGACCTAGCCAAATCATCGATGACAAGCACTGATCAAATGATTTCCTCCATACGCAAGCACCTGTAATATTGCCCACAACGTGGGTCAGTACATCATCAATGTACTGGCGAGCGGTGCTGGCCCAACTCATCTAAGAAGACAACACTAAGTAATCATGTTACAGAGCATCATTAACAGTGGTCTTTCTCGTTGCCTTAGGGTCAATTCATATTCGTAGCCGACAAGAAGTAAAGCATGCAAGTCTCATAGCCAACATAATTTAAAGCATGCAGTTATCACTCTTTGGTGATTCTTACCCTACGGTCGTGTAGCCATCATGTACATTTATAATACTTACTCAGCCTGCACAAGACATTATTAGAAAACAATATCATGATTCAATATAATTATCACCGTTCAGGTGATTCTTACCAACAGCTGACATACTTCCCTGTATTTGAGTAATAACTTACTCTGCCTGCATAAGACATCATTAACACTGGACCTATCTATATGAAGGTCACTAGAGACACGCCATCTTGGACCATCTTACAGGCGAATGGCTAACTCCGAATGCGGTGCGAATCCATGGGAGGTTTCCAAAACACCGTGCTACTACTTCAGTACAATGGGATTTCGGCGTCCTTTTAGTAGGCGGTAGCAAGCCCCTACTGCAAGTTCCAAAATCCCGATGTAAGTACGTCGACACCATCCTCATTCCTCCTAGGCTGAATCGGGTCCGTGGCCATAGATTACCGTTCTGGAAACTACCTCGTATACAAGTTTGTCCATGACCATACAAATATATGCAACTTATCTAAGAAAAAAATATATAATGCATGATAAGGAAAACTAAGTAATTCAGCCACCATTCTCATTCGTATTGCCATCTTGCCATCTTTCCAGGGTCTTGGCATAATCAACATTCTATATCGGCGATGGGATAATAGAATATTGTTACTGATGGAACTGGGGATTCCCAGGACCCTTCTTTGGTGTGCGTATTGATCGATAGAAAGATAAACACATCTAATACGTGTTCTATCCCTTCATAGGCGGAAACTAGGGTTCACGAATTATACCTGCGGCAAAAAGGAGACAAGTAATTCCTGGCAATCTCGAGCGGACGACCCCAAGATCTTCTGCACGTATTTCTTCCTCGAGTTGGACGTCATGTGGGCGACGATCTCTAAACCTTTTCTTCTCCTTGGCAGCCCTCTCTTTCTCTCCTTACATGAATCACGAATTTAGAAAAAATTTCAGATTTCTGATCAGTAATCTGGCGGCCAGAGAATAGAGGATATATATAGGCTACGACAGGGACCTTTCGAAGAAATTAGGGTTAGGCCTCCTAACGGATCTGGATATCCCGTGTTCAGTCCGAACACACAATCCAGGCCCATTAATAATAGCTCGGTCCACTAATGAGCTATTGTTGCACTACCTTCCTAATCCCAAATTATGTTTGTGGGCTCCTTTTATTATATGCTCGTTTGGCTCCCCATGTTAAGATATCGTATGTCCGTCGATCAAATTAAGTTACTGACAACTATATTGATTCGACAACTTTTATCCTTAAGTAGTACCGCTCAACTTTATTTGTTATGTCGGATATAATCCACCTGCAGGATTTACATGACAATCCTTATGAGCTCCTTAAGGGGACATCATCAACCCGATGTATCGGGACATAGATTCCATTTATAATCAACAGCCCATCATACATACAATGTTATTACCCAATTCATAGAGGTTGTTGATCCATAATGAATCTTACTTTTTATGAGTCAAAGTAATGCACACTGCATATATATGTCCGTTATTATATCCGGATTAAGAGCACAAGCATCCATAATAACAGAGGTGTTTGTTCTCTTATGTAATCAGTACAAAGAGAACAACCTCAAGTGGTCCTGTTCAATACACACAAAGTGTACTAGTGTAAACCTATAGTCAAGATAGACTAATACCAGATTACACTACAACCTTTCTAATAGATTGTCCAAGTCCATCTAGGTTGTGAACTATTTATATACTCCATAGAAAACTGATAATATGACTTTCTGTGTGACACCACACACCATATTATCTACAATATAGAATATCAGACATTTGTATTAACACTTGCAATAAATAAAATATGCAAACATTTGCCCAGATGATTCTCATTCAAAATTTAAGAAAATAAGGTTACTACAAAAGTGATGCTTTTAGTATATAACCCTAATAATCTCCAATTTATACTCAAAGCATTGCTTTTCAGTATACTGTTACAAATCTTCCACTTATACTTAAAGCCATGCTGCTACACATCTGACTCCCATTCCCTCAACATGACTGTCAAAAGCCTTAGCTGGTAAGCTATTTGTAAAGGGATCAGCTATGTTGTCGGCTGATGCTATCTTGATCACAGCAACTTTTCTTTTCTTTACGAAATCTCGTATCAGGTGGTACTTGCGCTCAATGTGTTTGCCTATCTTATAGGCTCGTAGTTCCTTCGAGTTTGCAACTGTACCACTATTTCAACAATAAAGTGTAATACACTTAGGCAAACTAGGTACCACATCCAAGTCCAACAGAAAGTTTCTGAGCCAAACCGCTTCTTTGGCTGCCTCAGAGGCTGCCATATACTCGGCTTCCATGGTGGAATCAGCAATACATTTTTGCTTGATAATCCTCCACACAACGGCTCCACCTCCCAAAGTAAACACATAACCTGAGGTAGATTTCCTGGAATCCCTATCTGACTAAAAATTTGAGTTTGTATACCCCAAGGGAACTAAACTATCTGTCTGGTAAACTAGCATCTACTCTTTAGTCCTTTTCAGGTACTTCAAAATATGCTTTACGGCAGTCCAATGCTCTTGTCCTGGGTTAGATTGATATCTGCTGACCATGCCTACGGCAAAGAAGATGTTTGGTATCGTACATAGCATTGCATACATTAAGCTTCCTACTGCTGAAGCATAAAGAACTGCCTTCATGTTCTCTATCTCTTTAGGTGTCCTCGGATACTGCTCCTTTGATTGAGTAATTCCATGTCTAAAAGGTAAGAAACCTTTCTTAGAATTTTGCATACTAAAACGAGTTGGTACAGTATCGATATAGGAAGCTTGGGATAGGCCCAACATCCTTTTCTTGCGATCTCGTAGAACTTTGATCCCAAGGATGTGACCTACTTCTCCCAAGTCCTTCATATCAAACTGTTTGGATAACCATACATTTACATCAGATAATACCTTCACATTGTTTCTAATGAGCAAGATGTCATCCACATAAAGTACTAGGAACACCACCACGTTTCCGTCACACTTTCTGTATACACATGATTCATCATGACATTGATCAAATCCATAGGATTTTATCACCTGATCAAAACATATGTGCCAAGATCTGGAAGCTTGCTTAAGTCCATAAATGGACTTCTTGAGCTTACAAACAAGATGCTCCTGGCCCTTTTCAATGAACCCGTCTGGTTGCTTCATATAGATGTCTTCCTCAAGACTTCCATTAAGGAAAGCTGTCTTGACATCCATTTGCCAAATCTCATAATCGAGATAAGCTGCAATGGATAAAAGAATCCGAATAGACTTAAGCATGGCTACTGGAGAAAAGGTTTTCTCATAATCGATACCCTCTCTTTGAGTAAAACCTTTTGCTACAAGCTGAGCTTTAAAGGTTTCAACCTTACCGTCTGATCCTCTTTTTCTCTTATAGACCCACTTGCATCCAATGGCTTTTACACCAACGGGTGGTTCTACAAGCTCCCAGACCTGATTAGAACCCATAGATTCTATTTCAGATATCATTGCTTTTTGCCAAGACTCTGCATCTTTATCTTGGAGTGCTTCATTGTAGGTACAGGGATCATAATCTTGTTCCTCAGGGACGAAGTCTGACGACTCTCCCAAGAACATATATCTATCAGGTTGTATCATAACCCTCCCACTACGACGAGGCACTATCGGTTGTGGTGTAACATTTGTGACACGTTGTACAGTTATTTGTGGTTTATCCTCTTGTACTATTGGTACTGAAGTACTTGGTGTCTCATGTCTCAGTTCTTCTAGAATAACTCTACTTGTGGATTTATGGTTCATCATATAGTCTTCCTCTAAGAATCGGGCATTAGTGCTAACAATGACCTTCTGATCCTTAGGACTATAAAATAAACCTCCTTTCGTTCCTCTTGGATAGCCTATAAACAAGCGTACTTCTGTACGAGATTCCAACTTATCTGCTTTCCCATTCAGCACATGTGCTGGACTACCCCAAATGCGAACATGTTTCAGACTAGGCTTACGCCCAATCCACAGCTCTATGGTAGTAAGAGGTACTGACTTAGAAGGAACCAAGTTCAAAATATAAGCTGCAGTCTCTAAGGCATATCCCCAAAACGAATCTGGCAAATCCGAATAACTCATCATTGATCTAACCATCTCCATAAGAGTTCTATTCCTTCTTTCGGCTACACCATTCTGTTGTGGCGTTCCAGGTGTAGTCAATTGGGATACAATCCAGCCTCTGATAAATAATCCCTAAACTCTCTAAAGAGGTACTCGCCACCACGATCTGATCGTAATGACTTGATACATTTTCCTATGACGTTTCTCCGTTTCAGCCTTGTACTCTTTGAATTTCTCAAAGCACTCAGACTTGCGGCGCATCAAATAAATGTATCCATACCTTGAATAATCGTCAATAAATGTGACAAAATATTCAAAGCCACCTCTAGCTTGGATAGTCATGGGTCCACACAAATCAGAATGAACCAATTCCAATACATCTTTGGCCCTATACCCCTTTGCCGTAAAAGGCCTTTTGGTCATTTTTACCTTCCAAGCAGGATTCACAGACTGGTAGTGCCGCCACTTCCAATGAACTCAAAGGTCCATCTTCAACCAGTCTTTGAATCCTTCTTAGGTTAATATGTCCCCAATCGCAAGTGCCAAAGATATGTTTGGTTCATAGAAGAAGGTTCTTTTCTCTTATTTAAGTTAGATGACATATTATTCATTTCCATAAGTTGTATTGTGGGCGAAATAGGATTAATGACATACAAATTATCAACCAATGCACCAGAACAGATAAAATGTTTATTCTTTCTAATAACAATATTGTCATTAAAATAAACTGAATATCCATCCTTAACTAACATAGAAACAGAAACTAAATTCCTTCTAAGTGAAGGTACATAAAGACAATCTCTCAATGTCAAAGACTTATTTCTACCAAAAGATAAAGTAACATCTCCTAATGCAATGACCGATACTTTTGTAGCATCACCCATGAACAAGCATATCTCTCCATCGCTGAGCCGTCTGGTTTCCTGGAACCCCTGCAATGTATTGCAGACATAATTAGTGGCTCCTGTATCTACACACCAGGTGCCGGTAGATAACACCGCTAAACATGTTTCAACTACTAGTAAATGAGATATACCTTCTTTGTTCCCTTGTTTGAGAAGTGGACAATCAGTCTTCCAATATCCTGACCCTTTGCACTTGAAACATTTGCCTTTCGGCTTTTTCACCGTGCCTTGAGGTCCCATGCCCTTCTTTGCTGAGTTTGCCTGTTTCTGAATGTTATTCTTCTTCTTACCTCCTTTTGGCTTAGAAGTAGAAGCCTTTTCAGAAACAAAAACATGACCACTCTATCTAAAGAGAGATTCAGCATCCTATAGCTCTTTTGCAAGTTTTGCCAAACTATACAACCTTTTGTTCATATTGTAATTAAGGCAGAAATTGTCAAAACTTTTAGGCAGAGTCTCAAGAATGATATCGACCTGGGATTCCCCATCGATTTCAGCTCCAAGGATCTCCATCTCATTCAGATGACCCATCATCATGAGAACATGATCCCTTACTGGTGTACCCTCAGCCATTTTTGTATTCATCAAACATTTCATAGCAAACTGCCTAGCTGCTCTACTCTAATGTCCGAAGAGTTCCTTGAGGTTATACATTATGTCATAAGCTGTGGCCATGGCCTGATGCTGATGTTGCAGTACATTTGACATAGATGCCAGAATGTAACACCACGCCATCTTATCTGCCTTTTTCTACTTCTTATAAGCCTTTTTGACCTCTTCATCAGAGTTAGCTTCAGGCTTAGGTGGGCATTCCTCAACAAGTACATATTTGTACTACTCAGCATTCAGAACAATATCCAAATTACATTTCTAATCAATATAATTAGGTCCAGTAAGTTTGTTTTCTTTAAGAATCACCATAAGTGGACTGAAAGAACCCATTTTTGAAATCCTGAGAATCACATAAATAAAATTATGTAGGACAAAAAAAACTTTTTGAATTAACTAAATATTGATTCTCTCAAAACACTAATAAGAAATTCACCAACACCTTGAACACCATGAATTTAGCATGCCACGATAGTGTGGACGTAAACAATTTCAACTTTGTTCAAGTAGATTTTTCTTATTAATTATACTATCATGTCAATATAACTTTATGACAAATAAAATTAATATGCTGGTCTTGCTCTGGTCATACAAATAATAGTAGTAACTCCGATGGGGTGGATACCATTATTTGTATCTAAGTGTATACCATTACTTAATACTAAGTCCATTACCTTGTAATGAGTTCCTTCAGATGGAGAAGTAAACACATACTAGGTAACTTTCTACAATTATCTCTAAGGAAGTTTGTACTGGTGATCCATAATTATACTCATCCGATATGGAGGAAAGCACTAAAGCCAACACGCAAGTATAATTACATCACCTACAAACCAGTAATGGAGACCATAGGATTTATACTAAATAAAAATCCTCTCCCACTTAGTTATTTAACAATGAGAGTTTTTCTACTAGTTGATATTATGTCCATGTTGTCCATTATTAATGTAGGCTTGGTTTTTCAAAAGAAACAACCAAACAATAATAAACGTGCATAATCAGAAAAAGCAAAATGACAAAAATAAGAGAAGATATCCAACTATTATGGTTATCTTTGCTGCTTCATCCTCAACTATCCGAATTCAAAATCTGGCATTGCGCAGATCTATTCGGGGTTCGACCGGCGTCAGAAACAGCCACTACCGCCATCACGATTGATAAAAAATAATTAAAATTACATCAATCCTATGCCTCCCGAAGCAGTTCACACATAATCTAGATTGAAAAATTAAAATAATAAGCACGATCAACCCTTATGATTTTAATTACATCCACAGCAACAACAACATCCACGACATGTTCGTGGTTTAAACAACACAATCAAAAACATGTATTGGACCATAATAGTTGGACCTAAAATGCCTGCAAAACCGAGTTAGAACAGATCTACATCTACCGACTATTACACAGTACAGGTTTTATTTGACAACATGGACGTATCAATCAATACGTAGATCCAAAGTGGCTCTGATACCAATTGATGGAACTGGAGATTCCCAGGACCCTTCCTTTGGTGTGCGTATTGATCGATAGAAAGATAAACAGATCTAATACGTGTTCTAACCCTTCATCGGCGGAAACTAGGGTTCACGAATTATACCTGCGGCGGAAAGGAGACAATTAATTCCTGGCAATCTCGAGCGGACGACACCAAGATCTTCTGTACGTATTCCTTCCTCGAGTTGGACGTCGTATGGGCGACGATCTTCCAACCTTTTCTTTTCTTTGGCAGCCCTCTCTTTCTCTCCTTACGTGAATCACGAATTTAGAGAAAATTTTAGATTTCTGATCAGTAATCTGGCGGCCAGAGAATAGAGGATATATATAGGCTATGGCAGGGACCATGAGAAGAAATTAGGGTTAGGCCTCCTAACGGATCTGGATATCCCGTGTTCAGCCCGAACACACAATCCAGGTCCATTAACAATAGCTCGGTCCACTAATGAGCTATTGTTGCACTACCTTCCTAATCCCAAATTATGTTTGTGGGCTCATTTTATTATATGCTCGTTTGGCTCCCCATGTTAAGATATCATATGTCCGTCGATCAAATTAAGTTACTGACAACTATATTGATTCGATAACTTTTATCCTTAAGTAGTACCGCTCAACTTTATTTGTCATGTCGGATATAATCCACCTGCAGGGTTTACATGACAATCCTTATGAGCTCCTTAAGGGGACATCATCAACCCGATGTATCGGGACATGGATTCCATTTATAATCAACAGCCCATCATATATACAATGTTATTACCCAATTCATAGAGGTTGTTGATCCATAATGAATCTCACTCTTTTATGAGTCAAAGTAATGCATACTCATATACATGTCCGTTATTATATCCGGATTAAGAGCACAAGCATCCATAATAATAGAGGTGTTTGTTCTCTTATATAGTCAGTACAAAGAGAACAACCTCAAGTGGTCCTGTTCAATACACACAAAGTGTACTAGTGTAAACCTATAGTCAAGATAGACTAATTTCAGATTATACTACAACCTTTCCAATAGATTGTCCAAGTCCATCTAGGTTGTGAACTATTTATATACTCCATAGGAAACTGATAATATGATCTTCTGTGTGACCCCACACACCATATTATCTACAATATAGAATATCAGACATTTGTATTAACACTTGCAACAAATAAAATATGCAAACATTTGCCCAGATGATTCTCATTCAAAATTTAAGGAAATAAGGTTACTACAAAAGTGATGCTTTTAGTATATAACCCTAACAGTTACCCAATCCCTTTGCCACATCTTTGATACCATACATCTTTCCAACCAACTCAATATACTTACTGTCCAATCCGTTGGGACTTAGCATCTGTTTTAGCATACATTCATTCGGACGTAATTTGAGCATACTCACTGCCCGGTTCTTGGGTCTTAACATCTGTGTCACCATCTATTCATCGAGGTAAGGCTCGATATACTCGCCGCCCAAGTATTTGGGACTTTGCATCACCTGTCATGTATTTCATCGTAACATCTTACAAGCATACAATTCATCTAGCAATAACAGTTTATGTTCAGGTGATTATTTATCTTTCATTATCTTTCTGAATTCCATGCAAGGTGTTATTGAGCAACTCGATAATAAACATAGCATACTATCCTTTATTTTAAGCGTGAAGCTAAGGGATCTTCAAAGGGTTCAACACTACTCACTATTTATAAGACGATTCCTGCCACGATCGCATAGTCTTCCAAGCAATCCTTCGTATATTCCCAAGTCCAACAAGGCTTCATCGAACCAACCATCCATCATAAGGCATCTTGCGGGTCGGGGCACTATAATACAGAGGCCCACTCTTTCGACAACGTAATCCTTCGGGACAAGATATCCCACTTCATCAACAAAAAGTTGTCATCGAACTACTCTGGTGCGTGCTGGAACACCAAATATTTCCTGGACAATTCTCTGTGTAAACTACAGATGCAGGTGACAACTGCCAACCAGTTGTCCCTGCATGAGGAGCCTACTTCGTAGTTCCATCTACGAAAAAAGAATAGGAACCCATTATATTCGGCCGATTGGAGCATCCGCAGCGAATAACTCCTGAAGACCCAGAACTCGATTATGGCAAAATACAGTTCCTACCGCTACACCACACAGGCCAAAAACTTTATCCAGAAGATGGGCTACGACCTGAATAACAACAAGGGGCTCAATTATGGCAAAGGTCGGCGTCTTCCCATACGGATTCACGCTCCAAAGGGAAAAGCTGAAAACTACTACCAACGTACTCGTCGAGGGCTGGGTATGTTACACCTTCGACCACCTCAGAAGATTCAAAAGAAGAAGTCATGAAGAACTCACACTCTTCTGACTCCTCAACTTGGGACTCCGATACCAGCATGGGTTAAGTCTTTAAAAAGGTGTTGTCTGCTAACATGATCACTAATCAGTTAACCGTCGAAGGCAATCAGCGCAGGCGGTTATAAAAGCTAAAAGCGTTGGATGAAAAGCGCTTGCTCGCACAGCAAAGGATTGAGCTTTACCAAGCTCGCATCTCTGGGGCCTTCAACAAAAAGGTCCACAAAAGATCCTACCAGGTGGGCGACCTCGTCTTGGCAGTGCGTAGACCAATGGTGATGACCCCCAAGACGGCTAGAAAATTCGAGCGCAAGTGGGAAGGACCATTCGTCATAGAAACGGTGTACTCCAACGGTGCTTATCGGTTAGCTAAGCCTAATGGGTACTTGCTAATGATGTCCAACAACGGCAAGTTCCTAAAGCAGTATTATGTTTGAAGACAGAACCAACATAGGCACCCACATCCCCTGGAAAGGGTGCCCATAAGTTCTAGTAAGGGGATCTCTCGCTCTCCATCCTATATATTCTGTCAAGTAGATGAAGCACTTCACGTCCACATTACCTCTGGATTGCTCCTCTACGCCTGGAAGACGCGACTAGCATGTCCACATTACCTCTGAGTAGTCGTTCTTCTCATATCAGTTCTATGATTATCCCGGCAGTCTAGAAAATAGTTCACGTCCATATTACTTCTGGATTGTTGTTCTATATCCCGACAAAGATCAAGCCTACCTTGTCCATATTACCTCTGGTCAGGCAAATCCATTATGAAGATTTTCTCTTTATTCTGGAGACAAAAACAAAGGGAAATAGAAAGCTTCTATATATAAAAACATATGGCTATAAAGACCTATTACGGACTCTTTGTAGTTACATACACTAAAGCAAAAAAGCTAAAATTATGGTACAAGCTCTCAATAGCACGGACGAAGTGGTGACAGAGCCAATCACTTACTGATCAAAAGGAAGCCACCACCCGAAGCTGCTACTGGCCCGAGTCGGGGATGAAGAACAACACATGACTCCCCTATCTTCCCAGCTTACCGACGAGAGCAACCACAGCAGCAGGCCTTGCTATTCCTCAGTTAGAATGGCAAGCAATCCAAACCCAGGAAATAAGGGTTCGAGACGCCATTGACGCCTACGACATCCATAACGCTGGATGTTTCGAGATCCAATGGTAGTTCTACTACAGCTTCTTTGGATAAAAAGATTTGCTACCGACGGCTACCTTAAGCAAACTCCAGGATCATCTGGAGCCGAACATCGGGCAAGCAAGGCCATTGTTGAAGCTGCTAAGCTTCACTTGAAGGGGGACGTTCTTTTATGTAGGCTGTTCGCAGTGGTCCAAGCATGAGCCAGACATCGGTCAGAAGGAAGCTTACAAGTTAAGCTAAAGCTCTACTCTATGACAGATGGCAGTAGTGTGAGTGACCAACTGAATGTGACTCTGAACCTCCTCTGCTAAAGAGATTCATGATCCTTATAAAGATGCAAGAGGCTCTAATATCAAGATGCCATCAGGAGCCCATGCTCTATAATAATGACTCAGGACCATTAATGCTAAGAGCTAGGCGTGACACCAGCCATCACCCAGCTCATACAGTCCTGACACGTGTTCATGCTTCTGTTCAAAGTATCCCGAGCTTGACTCAAGTTCGGGACATATTAAAGGGGGTCTTGTAGAAGCATGAAAAATCTCAGCTGAAGACATTCCTTCGCCGAAGCCCAGAATATACAAAAGACTGAGGCTCAGTGCTAAAAAGACAAAATAGAAGATACGGAGAGAAGTCCCTTCATTGTCATGTCTACCAAAGTCAAGTACAGACAGATCAGTACCATACATATGGGACTAATTATGTTTTTCTACAAAGGATATAGTACAGATTTGACAGAAGCTTAGAAGGATCAACAAGGGATGCAATCTTCATCGAAGCGTAGCCTTCCTTCTTCTCGATACACACGCTGGAAGATTGACTTCCACTGAAGCATGTTCTGATTTTCTTGTGGGAGCCTCTCAGAAGCATATCAGCAACCCAGCACTTTAAAGAAGCCAGAGCCTTCGAGCCAGCGGCGCAGCCACCTCCCTGTGCTAACCTCAGAAACAAGATAGTGGTAGGACCTACTCCCCTTCTTTTATTCCAGAAGCCAATGTCTTCACGCCAGAGGTGCAGTTATCTGCCTGCACTAATCTCAGATATGCAAGGGCGTCATACCCTTACTTTCGCAGCCAACTGCCGTCATTGTTCAGAGGCACAGCTACTTACCTGCGTTCGTATGTGACACAGGATGGTGATAGGCTCACACCATCTCCATTCCCACGGCACAGTCATCTGCTCCGGATCAGAAGCTTAAGTCACTTCTCTACAAGAGACTTGGGAACTCCCATCGCAACCAATGCAAGTCAAAATGTCGCTCCAAAAGCACAATAACCTCGTCAACCTGAAGCACAAGTCTACTTGTCGCCTACAGCACAGTGACTCTGGTAGCCTAAAACACGGCTTCATAAGTTGCTCTACATGTACAGAAGTCTCATCGTCATTCGAAGCCAAGTCCACTCGTAGCTTGAAAGCACAGAGGTTTCGTCGTCTCCAGAAGCACGGTCTACTCGTCGCCCTAGAGCCACAACTGCACTTATTCCTCACCAGAGGTGCAGGAAGCATGGGTCCACCCAAATTGGTTTGTTTAAACCACGTCTTGTAGAGAATATTGGGATGAAATCGTGATTGATATCATATCAGATTGATTTAAATCTTAGACAATGATCAATTAGACTCCAAACCTAGGATAAAATTCCAAGATTTACTCGGCTGTATCCGAGCAAGAACATTGGCACGCACCACGTGTCACCTCCTTCGGTTATGTTTATAACAATCGTAGATCACGTTTGAGAGGAATCTCGATGTCTGCCACGTGTCAGCGCCACAGAAGCCCGCACCGTACAATGACGTCAGATTCTTTCTTATCTTAGGAAACCTAATGCACATCGCATATGTGCTCGATTCTCTATAAATAGAAGAAGTTCTTCTTCCACTAAAAGAGAAAAAAGAAAGAAGGAACATTGATAATCGACAATCTTCAAAGGAGCAGCGATCGCTATCTTCGAAGAGTCAACCACCCTCATCCACCTATCAACCAAAGAACCAACCAACCAACCAACCATCTTTAAGGGATCTTCTCATCCAGATAGCCTCTTAATCGGTGACCCCAGAGTCCCATCAAAGGCGCCAGAGAGCCATAGCAAGGTTGATTCGTCATTAGATCGTCAACGGAGTAAAGGAACCACTGCAAGCGCTCGATCTCCACCGTCACACTTCCAGAAACCACTTCTCCATGTACTTAGAATATCCTGTTTAGGACTTCCTTCTTTGTACACAGATACCTTATACGTTCAATAAAGAAAAAAGTTCGTTCAACCTTTTGTTACGTCGAACAGGTTAGACCATGCATTTACGTCGATAACTTGATATGCTGAGCGGCAATCCGCATGCACGGTATTGGTCGAATCAAAAGAAGTGCAAGCATGGCACGATTTGAGTTAAGAGGGTATGCACGGTTGTAACACCATTATGGAGCCCAAGATTTGGCTAAGCGAAGACACATGCTTCGGCATGAGATGTGGCATCGTGTTTGAGTCATCAACACATGTTCCACAAATCAGGATTGAGTCATCTCAAGTTAAGTCAGGAAGGGCCGTAAGGGCAAGTTTGGTTAAGCCACGTTGATTTGTAAGACAGGCCTTGATATTTGAAGCACTGGACCTAAGTCGATGAACACTAAACATCTTGCGTCCCAAAGTATGAGTCGGAAAGGCAAGTACGAGTCGATACATTGATGTTGCAAGCACAAGAATGGTCTAGATGCACAACGATAAGTAAGTTATCGGTACAAGGCACGGTAATGGTCTAGAGACACAAAAATAGCCCAGGCGTCCATTTCCCAAAACTGATCCTAAAGCAAGATTAGAAAGACATTCGAAAGGATATGTTACACAAACTAAATAAACGTGTTGGTTTTGTATGGGTGGGTGAGGAGCTCACACCACCAGTACGGTTGTACACTGACACCCACACAGCTTTCATGTATAGGCACAGATAGAAGATCATTAGGTGCGAAGCTCGCTTGGATGCGTTGAGGTACAGAATTCATAGCCATTTCGAGAAGTTTGACCACACGGAGTCGAAACTTATACGGGACGTAATGTATGGACATCGTCTATATGAAGCATCCGCTGGCTCGTCAAATTGTATTGAGAGATTAGAGAAAGGTGAGTGATTATAATCAGAGACAAAAGTGAGTTTGAGTGATCATAATCTTGGCTTCGTTCCACATTTGTAATAATATTTCAATATTAATAAAGACTAGATTTTGTCTGTGTACTCATGATGCCTTCATTATTCAACTTATCTGCTTGGGACTTCTATGCGACAATCCCGTCACAAGCTGGGTAATCAGCCATTATGAAACCCATCTTGTGTGAGCACAACCTAGGCTCACGTGGCATCATGCCTTAGCGAGGACGATCGCTCCTTCGGAAGCGGGGCGTGACATAATGGTATCAGAGCTCGGCTTTATGTCCTTGGACTTTTGATTGAATTCTTTAACTCAGATGTTGTTGTTTCCATAAACTCTGATGTTGCTTTCGCAAATCGATATCATTGGTCCGCTCTCTCTTCAATGTTTCGCGGGATGTTCCATACAATAAGTCTATATATTTTGAAAAATTGTACGAAACAAATTTGACTAAACAAGAAGGTTTCACATAAGACACGATTGACTAAGTCGGGCTACGTATATACACCAAGAATTGCGTCGCTTATAGTAAGTTGTGTACAGGATCAAATATTTGTGAATAAGAATGAGTTAGACTTGATTCATGAAATATTGGGTAGTTGCGATAGAGGTGCTGCTATCGAATGATGATATCGTCAATACGATATGAATGAATGTGGTTAAAACTTAAGAAATAGTTTGAACGAAAATTCAAAATAATCGATTGTGATTCAAATCTTGTTACGAGGATTTATCGAATGACTTTATCCCTGATTGGTGTATGGGATAGCCTCAGGGATGTTGATCAATTAAGGATACGAGGTGCCAATGAGTCTGTCAGCAAACGTTGTCGTATGCAAAGCCTTAGATTGAGTATCATTTATTAAGTTGTACTCTTGATATTTTGATGAGAGTCGATTCAAACGAACTAGAAACGATGTACAAGAGATTGGGATTACACAAGTATTACAAAAATGATTGAGTTGGTAAATTGAATTATGGAAAAGTTAATGCGTAATAAACGGAAGACTCAATCGATGAATCGATGTGAATCGTATACGAAAAGTTAGCATAATTGGCAGTTAGCGTGCATGAAAATGATTCTAATATACAATAGTGACTCTAAGGATTTGGGATAAATGTTGCTCGATAACTTGAGTTACCCTAGAATGATACGATTGGAGGAAACAAGTTACTTGATGACTTAAGATAGACGGATGAACATAGTGATTTTAGGTTTGAACGAATTGATCATATAACTAGTTCGGGGGATAATGGTCGAATTTGATCTTGAATGTCGAGTAGATTATGGTATATCCAGTTCGGATGATAGCATCAGTTGCACAACTCAGAGTTAGTCGCAAAGGAAAATCGTCAGGTTATCTATATCATCGATGGTATTGAGGCGTATCAAAGGTCGATATACAATAACTCAGAGGTAATCTGATTCGAGGAATGATGATCGTGTTAAATGTTATTGTTCAAATGGATGCTATACTCGGGATTTTGATAATAATGAATGTTTGGATTGATATATTACTTGGATAAAAATAAAAGTGTATTGATTGCTTCTATGATAATGACAACGTTGATATTCTTGTCTTGTACGAGCGCAACTCCAACCTCGCACATGTGTTACGTCGAATTTGGGCGATCATTCTACGGAAGCTGACATGGTAATTCATGTCCAGCGGGAATGATCAAACTTGAAAGAGATCAAGGCATGGCAATTGGATTGTTTTGACTTGTGGTTTGATGCAAAGGTGAATTCGAGGATTTTTAGACTTGTGATTGACGATAAAGTGAGTTATGGATTAAGTACAACTAATTTGTGTATCGATAATAAATCAGTCTAGACTTAAAGCAAGGTTACGCTCCGATGAGGATGATTATCCTGCGGAAGCATTGGCATGGTGAATTTCATGTCCACAATGGACAATCGAACTTACGAGATACTGGAGCTTGACTATGCTTGACAACCTTGTGATCGAATACGTGAATTGTGTTGAACGACTTAGAGAATATGGTATGAGAATTATAGTTTAGTAACAAAATGTGTCATGGTGTACTTGATTTGGGTAGGTGGATTATATCGAATATGTTCAAAAAGATAGACTACACAAATTACTAGTTTGGACGTACGATATATATACACCAAAGAAATTTGTTAAACAGACTTACCGTAGGATAGCTTTGCTGAATGACTCGGACCCCTAGACTGAACTCTGCGAATGCGAATAGAGAAAACTATGCTCGAAGTTTAGAAATTGGAGTGATGCGAGCTTGGGTAGAAAGCCCCATACTATCAACTTTGGTTTGACCTTAGGATTGGGGTCAGTATTGATATTATTGTTTGGGAAATGTTATTCCAACACTGACGTTGACTTTAGCCTGGAGAGATAGCCTAGCGGTTAGGCAAAACGTTTCTATTTCAAGAGATAGCATCGATAAGATTAATTTTAGGATTGATAGGATGAATCAAATATATGAAATTGGATTCACTATCATGAGGCTTGGCTGAAATACATATATTTTGGAGACACCTTAAGTATGTGCACCATCCAATTAAGTGATATATTGAATTCAAATAAGACTAAAGGAATGAAACAGTGTCGAGAATTTTGAGATCGTGAGTTTCAAAAGAAAATATTGATGGTAGTGCAATCGTTGGATTCAAAATGAACTCGAATTATTGATCGAGGCATTGATGCAAGTCAAGTTTGGGAAGTTGGTTAAGGATTGGTAACATTGAGTTTTGACTAGAAGATAGCGAATTATTAGTTTGGTTATGTTGGATTCAAAATATACTAAGGATACCGCTAGGATGGTTAGACCTAGAACTAAGTTGTCCATGTGCGCGATGAGCATAACTTACCCATATTTGAGACAAGTCGATGGGTGTGTACACAGTAAGTTTCAAGGACAAAACTTTTTCTGAGTGGTGTATAATATAATGCCCCGTTTCGTTCAGTTCAATCGGAGGAATCAGAATGCCAACGATGTTTGAATTTAGCCATGCAATGGCTTGCTCGAAGTCCTGCTCGATCGAGGAAACTCCTCGCTCAGGTGGGTGGCTTCGGTGAGGTTGCCTCAGCTTAGCCTTCAAACTAATAAAATGAAAGCTTTCAACTGCACAAGTAAGCTTAATAATAAAAGAGACGAATTCATATAGCTAAAGGAACAATTCTAAATTGGGTCAGATTGAGTTAGAATATAGAAAGGTCCCACGGTCGGCTTAGAAGTGTTGTACGATATGCTCTCAAATTGACACTCGGTTGTTCATCCCGTGGCTTGGAAGAAGGAAAAGTTGGTTTATGTTGCTATAAGGCTATGGACTTAGTATAGATGTAGGCGTCGCATGGCATAATGCTTGATAAAATATGTACTGTCCTACTGTCTAATACTTGGCATAGCATAATTGTCCCATAGTCATAATACACATTTCTATGGTGCAAGGCTTAGCATAGCCTTTGCTCATCCCACGGGTTAAGTTGTGCACGATTGAGTTAGGCAAAGTTATGCCACGGGCGATCAAAGTCATAACAAGCACTGTCCCATGATTTCTACGGTTGTTATAGCCACACAATCCTACAATCTCAAGGCTCATCATATAAAGTATAACTTGGGCGGTAGTGTCTCACAGAAGATAAATTGGTTTAATGTACGAGCCACAGTTGGTTCAAAAATAAGTATACAAGGGACTATGGCACTTCAAAAGAATATGACTTGTTCAAATTGAGCAGGAGGGCTATCAAAATAGTTATTCCTGAGTTAAGTCAGAAAAAGAGTATGGGAACACTAAAAGTCAAAATGATATGCAACACTAGGAAATATGTCAGAACTATAGGTCAGTCGCCGAGGCAATCCCTGGTTTGGGCTCTACAAAAGAACTATGAAGAGTAAAGAAGTAAAACAAAAGAAGAAAGTTGTACAGTCGGTTAGGCCATGCATTTACGTCCAGTCTAGATGTCGTACTAGGTGCATAGTCGTGGACAACTTGTGCACAAGGTTTTGCACCCTCAATTTTGGTAGCTTGGTGTAACGCCCAGTCCCAAAATACTTAGGACTAAGTACGTAGACATGCCAGCTGCATACATACGAAGTATACTCCAATATATAGACACCTCGTATGTATACATAAGCTGTAAAATGCAGTAAACCAAGAGTAATCTAATCTCATCCACAAAATAAAAGAATAAAAGATATCATATAATCAACTATGAAATATTTTTATACAATATATTAGGTGAAGACAAATCTACTACCAACCGGTAAGAGAAGAAATACATAGAAAAATAAAATAAGTTTGGCGAGCAAAGCGAAAACGATCCAAGTGCAATCATCCTCGAAAAAATAGAGATGATGTCGGCCATGGATAAAACACCTGTGACAGACATGAGCACACACCTGAAGAGATAACCAGGTCCTTAGAGGGACGTAACAAGATACAAGAAAACACCATGCCATATAAACTGTGATATATGATAGAAATTAAAGGGGTACATGCAATAGGGTATCTAACCGTACTATAGTGAATATACAATAGAGAACAATCCTTCACATATGGTCACTCGGGCTGTATAGCAGTGGCATCGTCCCTTCCTTCAGGAACCAGTCATCTTCATCCATAATGCTTGACGAACGTCAGAGGAAATCAGTAAGAAAACATCCATAACGCTCCATGAACGTCAGAGGGAATCAGTAATAGTAAGGTGAACCTTCGTCTCCAGCGGAGCTTCAGGTACAATAGCAATAAATATGTGGCCCATATATCAAGGAACTGTTCTTCCCACCCCATGCCTAGTGGAGTGACATCCATGACTCATATGAACCTCTAGTAACTGCCAAGTCTACTAGCATGCAATTCTATTGGCAGTTACTCCTAACCGTCGCACGCCTCATACGTATCGGTGGCCGGCCGACTACGCGAGTACATATCCTATATGTGACTCACAATATGTGGTAAAGTAGGTGTCAAGGTAGTATGAGGTATACCAATACCTCATCACAAATGGGTGGTCACTAGACTAACTCAATGTAAGAGAATAAAATAAAAACAAGAAAACGGTCGATAGAGTCGCTTGCACCCAAGTGTGACTTGGACGCACAGTTTTATAATAACAACAAATAGGAAATGCTGAAAATAACATCTGAAAACAAGAATATGTAAATCACAGAGTTAGGTGGCAAGGTATCTTGCCTGGTGGTACGAAGGTGACAAGTCCAAGAATCACAATATCAGCAAAAGAAATGTCATAATCTCCAAACAACTCCGGATGCTGAAACAAACATCAAGAACGTACTCGGAATAAGTGATATACCTAAGAAATGCCTGTCCAAAGTCTAATTCAGGAACATGAGCAAAATCGTAATTCTGGGTCAAAACGATATCCGTCATTGGAATCGTTTTGCACCGAAATAGCATACCAATGTCTACGGTCTCTAAAGTCGTCAAACTACATGTCTATGGATTCGGCTTGAGGAGACGAATCTAACGATATGTCTAATTTAGGATTCCGATGAGCCTTGCACAAAATTGCTCGTTGGGTCAGGTTGTAGGCCCGCCAAAAAGGCATTCCGACCGACCTTCTCAGAATCGGACCAAACTTGGCATATAGGACCAGAAAAATGATACGGTCATACTGGCCCAAGTTTCGTCTCGATACGACGAACATGCACAAAGTAATTAGGAAATTTGTAAAGGGGCCAATACGGTGAATTTTGACGGATACGCATCAAATTCGTCGCGCACACGGGACCAATTTGAATTCCGTCAAAGCCCACACGTCTGAGAAGTCGATATGCACCTTTCGATGCCTTTGGTTCGAGACCACGTCGCCCAGTTTGTCGGGGCGCACGTCGTATCAGAATTATTTTTCTAAAATTCATTATTTTGAAAACTGTTTTTAGTGATTTTTGAAACTGTTTAAAAAATAATTACATGGAAATTTTCAAAAGTAAAAGCATCGTTGTGAAGCTGGTTAGGTTGCCTATAGGTCTCTTCAATAGAATCCTCGATTCCTTACTGGGTTGAGCAAATTTGGCCTTCCAAGTTAGGGTTTTGCACCAGTTTCAAGTTCTATTTTTGGTGTAGAATTCTTTCGACTTTGCGTCGATGTCATGGGCTGGCGGCTCGTCTAATATTCAGACCTATCTACTGTGGTTTCAAGATTGTCAGGTCTACTTCGCGTAGGTTTTACAGAAGTTAAAAGGGTTAAGCGTGGAAAGAGAGAGATCATTGTGAACAGAGGTACCTGGAAGTGATCGAAATAGGGTTTCCCCTATTTTGTCGTTGGTCCAGGCCAGTACGGCGGCCATCCGGTGGTCGGACGACCGTTGCAGATGGTCGAGGAGGGGCAGGGTAGGTCGCAAGGTCGTTGGAACTCTGGTAGGGGTGATGTTGAGATGATTTCTATATGTTTTTCAAAGAATTTCCGCCGAGGGGTGCCCTATATGCTACGAATACAACAACTTGATTTCTAATTAGATTTGTAATCTTTTGAATCTAGATTCGAGTTCAACTAAGAGAGAACTGGATTTGGATTGGTCTGTAAAAAATTTGGATAAAATGATTTTGAAAAAATTTGAGTTTTAAGTCTTCTCTTATCCCACTTGTTCTGCTGGGTCGGGGTTTCTTCATTTCATTGTCTCACGAGATATTCACTATCTCGTGAGGTAATGAATTTTTTTTACTCCTTTATAAACATATATATATATGAATAAATGGGCAAAAAAATATAAATAAATTTATATAAATTTGCTAAAATATATGAACAAATTTTCTACAAATATTACCTCTTATAAGTGTAACATGGCAATTAAACAAAACCTTTAATTAAATACAAGACTATAAAAATTTTATAAAATTTAAAACTAAAGTACTTAATTTTTTTCTCAAATATAATAAAAATATTTTTCTATATTTACTCATATATATGTATATATATAGGTACATATATCATTTACCCAAAAATCATTTTATCCATAATCAATAATAATGATAATAATAATAATAAAAATGATAATGACCATAACCATAATAATAATAATAATAGTAATAGTAATAATAATAAAATAATCACCATAATAATACAGTATCATACTATGGCTGAGTGCACCTACTGTTAGCACTATTTACAAACAATATAAACATTCAAATCCTTTCAAAGAGAAAAGTAATTAAGTAAATAAATAGATAAATGTTTATTTAAAACATTTAAATATAACCAAGATATGATTTTGAAAATTTTAATGAACAGAATATAACAATACTTAAATCTAGTGACGCCTATAGCTAATGTGCTAGTCAAGGCACTCGACTGTACTAGTCGCGCCATGTTGTCTAGTCAATGTGCTTAACAATATTTAAACATGACTACGACTATATTTATAAATGAAAAAAAAATTCAACACAAAATATTTGTGAAATAAAAATATATAAAAATCCTCCAAAAATTTTGGGGGGATTACACATGGGGCTATAGAACCGTATCAACCAAGGAGGGAAGCAAGATAGCTGAGCTGGATTGTACCGCTTAGGTGATTCATGGATTTCGACGGAGCTCACTACTCGTGCCGAACGACCTTGTCTAGACCAGACTATAAACGTCCAAGATGGCTTGAATTGCCAGCGACCTCCACATAGATGAGTTAATGTGCTGAGCGGCAATCCGCATGCATGGTATTGATCGAACCAAAGGAAGTGCAAGCACGACACTATTTGAGTTAAGAGGGTATACACGGTTGCAACACCATTATGGAGCCTAAGATTTGGGTAAGCAAAGACACGTGCTTTGGCACGAGATGTGACATCGTGTTTGAGTCATCAATACAAGTTCTACAAGTCAGGACTGAGTCGTCTCGAGTTAAGTCAGGAAGGACCGTAAGAGCAAGTTTGGTTAAGTCATGTTGAATTGTGAGGCACAGCCTCGATGTTTGAAACATAGACAAAGTCGATGACACAAAACATGTTGCGTCCCAAAGTAAGAGTCAAAAAGGCAACTACGAGTCGATATATTGATGTTGCAAGCACGAGAATGGTCTAGATGCACAATGATAAGTTATCGGTACGAGGCACGGTGATGATCTAAAGACACAAAAATATGTCAGGCATCCATGTCCTAGACTGACCCTAAGACAAGATTAGAAAGATAATCAAAAGGACATGTTACAGAAACTAAATGAACATGTTAGTTTTGTATGGGCCGAGGAGCTCACACCCCCAGTATGGTTGTGTACTAACACCTACAAAGTTTTCATGTGTAGGCACAGGTAGAAGATCGTTTGGCACGGAGCTCACTTGGTGTGTCAAACACGGAGTTCCTTGGTGTTTCGAGGCATGCGACCGCACGAAGTCGAAACTTATATGGGATATAATATATGGACATCGTCTATCTGAAGCATTCGCTGTCTCATCAAATTGTATTAAGAGATGAGAGAAAGCTGAGTGATTGTAATCAGAGAGAAAAGTGAGTTTGAGTGATTCTAATCTTGGGTTCATGCCATATTTGTAATCTTATTTCAATATCAATAAAGACTAGATTTTATTTGTATACTCATGTTGCCTTCATTATTTAACTTCTCTGCTTGGGATTTATGTGCGATGACCTGTTTGCCATTGATTGTAAAAGTACAGAACAATTATCGAAGGACTGAACTTAGACTCACAATACAAACTCGCTCGTACAAAGAAAGCCTAGGGACGAAAACTTAGGTATAGCAGTCTAAGTATGATTGTTTATTTTAGATTCTGGGGGGTGACGATAGAGGCTCGAAAAAGCGACGGCCGCTCTGCCTTACTCCTTGGACGATCGGTATGCAGCCTTGACTCGGGGAAGATCTGCTTGGTCGTTGACGAAGAAATGCCTTCTTGCTCTCTCTCTGATTGCTCTCCTGGCTTCTCTCTCTCTGTGTATATTCTCTCTCTGACTATGGGGGGAAGTCTCTCTGTGTATACGTATTCTTCTCTGGTTCTTCTTTTTGTATATCTCTCTATATCTCACAAGGGAATGGCACCTTGCTATTTATAATAGTGGGATGTGATCACTATGGTTGCCAATGATTAGCTCTTGGAGATGGCGGTGGCCTGGAGATTGATCAATCCAGGCCGTTCGTTTCTGATTGTGACGGATCAGAACCATTAAGGGTAGATTACACCAAATCCCCATTAGCAATTAATGTTGATTGGCATAAATCTTCCTTATAATGATTCTCTAATATCTGCAAATAAATCAAATTTATTCTCCTGCCATGTGCCCCAGATCATCGGGATTCGACCCGATCTTGGATTGCCATAAGTCTGGGAGATTGATCGGCTGAGGACACGTGTCCTGAGAGCCAATGGTGAGACTGGAACCGCATGCAGATTGGGCCGCATAAGATTTGGGCCGGATGAATTTTGGGCCGCATAAGACTTGGGACACGTGTCAGGGCTGTCTGGGCAGTGGCCCCCTCCTTCAGACTTCTGAACCATATGATGAGCCGCATGAACCGCATAATGGTGTGTCTACTTGAGCCGCATGGGCATGATCTTCTTGAGCCGCATAGGGATGATTCCACTCGAGCCGCATGGGACAGCTTCACTCTGAACCGCATGGGAAGTCTTCACTTCGAGCCGCATAAGCACACCCATGTGGCAAGGCCACGTGGTATTTTGTTGCTCTCGGAGGACCGTGTCAGAGATTTCTTTCTCTTTCCTAGAGATTCATCATCATGACAGAGTCATAATTACCTGCTTTGGTGTCAGGTCTGTCAACTTTTCAGAGGGGTCAGCCGTCAAAGCAATTAATGCAGCATGGATCGGAGGGGAGCACTGTCACGCCACATGTCTTCTGAGCCGCATGGAATGCCTCCGGCCGCATAGCTCCTTATGCCGCATGACTTCCCTGAGTCGTATGCATTTTCTGAGCCGTATGGGTCTTTCTCTAGTATTTTCCATGCTTCTACAGGACCCCCTTCAAAGTTCAATTTGCAAAATTGAAATACTTTGAATAAGAAGCATGGCTGGATATTCTTCTGGCCGCACATGGATATCTTGGCCGCATGAAAAGTTCTGCCGCAGGGGCGTCTCAGCCGCATGGATGGCCCAGCCGTATAGAAATTTCTGCCTCCCGACCATCTGAGTCGCATAGTTGCTATCAGCCGCATGGTTATTTGAACCGCATAAGCTCTTTGCCACGTCATTATGCCATGCGTGTGGATCTTTCTAGGACAGGATCCCAAGAGCTCAGTCTTTAAATGGCTGGTTTGGCTTAATAACCGAAGAGTTGATCGCGTTTGTACGAGGCGTCGGTCCACAGTTCTCTGTCTATAAATAGAAGGGCATTTGGACGGTCTTCTCTCTTAGACTATTCTTGACTCAGATTTTTGTCGTGTTTTCTTCCTCTGATCATCAGACAACAATGGCACCCAGGGCTTCTAAGGCTGTAAAGAAGGCTGTGGCGAGGAGTAAGAAATCGGCTTCGCCCTCGACTGTCGTGCCCCCCGTTCGTTTTGATGTTCATATTGCCATCGAAGGTAAGGATTAGGTAGTCGATTTGAAACCCTAGCAGAGCCTGCTTCACTGAATGCTTCATGTACACGACTTTGACGTGAACTTCTCAAACTACATGGTCCGCATACACGTTCCATGACTGAGCCGCATGAGACTTGTCTAAAACGAGCCGCATGAATATTTCTGACTGTTTTTATTTTCTTCATCTTTGGTTCTCGCAGTATCTCTACCGAATGTTGAGACTGCGGTGTCAGAGGAGCCACAGCCTCCTGTCATCAGCCAGGGATCTTCCTCTGTTAAGAAGGAGACAATGAAAGGAGAATCGAAGCCTGAGAGGGACGACGTCCTTCCCACTGTCGAGACTGCTGAGGGTGACACCACTGGGAATCCTGATTCTCCCATTCT
The DNA here is from genome assembly GCA_029216955.1 of Iris pallida. NCBI lineage: Eukaryota > Viridiplantae > Streptophyta > Magnoliopsida > Asparagales > Iridaceae > Iris > Iris pallida. Next base: position 17,748,961 of record JANAVB010009999.1, on the reverse strand, counting down.
GGACGAGGACCTTCCTCAGTTACATCCTTCATACGTAATGTGGTTGAAGGAGTTGTATACGTATTTTTGTAACTAGGGGTTTGAGGTGTCTTATCTGTAATGAAGAACTTTCCTGTAACCGTATGGATGTAACTGATTTCTGACTGGATGGAATATATATTTGCTTCACTCTTTTGCTTTGTAATAATCCATTTATCGGGTCATTTTGCATGGACCCATTGTCCCTAACGTACCCTGGTTTTGGATACGGATAATGAGTTTAAAAGAAAGGAACCAATCATACTGACTCAAAGGTGCTGAGGACATGGTGAGCATGAGGGTCTCTTTGACAGGGGGGTACAGAACAACTCAGAGGTAATAAGGACATGGAAGTTCTATGTAGGGGTGATTTGTTTTTGGCGGAAATGTGACGACTCAGAGGTGATGAGGATATGGTCGTCTTGGAAATTTGTGGATCCGTTACCTTTGTTATGCACTGGGAGTGCAGGTATTAGATCATGAGGGAGGATCTCTTGTAGGAAGAAATTTCAGCGGTATGATCATACATAAGTTCCTACCTGAAAGAGTGACCAGGATGTGAGTTCAGAGGCACCATCGGGTACATGACTCAAAAATCTGGAGAATAGTGAGTGTGAGTTCAGCGGTACCAGCGGGTACATGACTCGAAAATCTAAAAAACTATGAGGATGAGTTCAGTGGTATTAGCGGATACATGACTCGAAGATCTGGAAAATGTTGGAATCAAAGTGTAAGTTCAGAGGTACCAGCAGGTACATGACTTGGAAATTTGGGATATCTTTATGGAAGAAGGGCATGAGTTCAGCGGTACACGCGGGTACATGACTCAAAAATCTATGAATGTTGGAATCAAAGTGTAAGTTCAGAGGTACCAGCAGGTACGTTACTTGGGAATTTGGAATATGAGTTCAGCGGTACAAGAGGGTACGTGACTCGATAAGTTGGAAAATTAGGGGGTTGAGTTCAGAGGTACTGTCACCCTCATTTCTCGTATTTTTTGTATTTCGTGTTTATACTCGTATCTGGATTTTGGCATGTATTTTTATTTTTCTCGACTTGTAGGATTTCGGTATTTCTCGTATTTTGGGTTTTCTCATGGCTCGGTTTTATTGGGTTGGTCTGGTTCGGTTTATGTGTTGGATCACCGTAACCTATGCTACACCCTCAACACACCACAACTCTCCCTCTTTATATCCCTACCTACCACTCTCTCTCCTCATAACTTCCACCATTAATTTCCTTCTTCTTCTTCTTCTCCTTCCTCCACAACTCTCCTAACCCTAGGCAAGTGCATCTTGCCACTACATGAGAACCCTCTTTTCCTTGTCCATTTGCTAGATTAGGACATTGAGACAAACATTAGAACTTGTGTTTTTGCTATTTGGAGCCTCCTTTGTTATAGATCTAAGTTATTTCTATTTTGGATTTTGCATGGTTTGAGCTACTTAAGTTGGATTTTATAGGGTTTTTGATGTTTCCATGTGGAAGAGCTTTCAGTTTCACCCAAGTTGGAACTTGGAAATCTGGATTTAGAGTTCGGATGGCCAAGTTATGATGCTTTGAAGTTTTGGTTTCAGCCATGTGTTCTTGCTGTTTGGAGAAGACAGTGAGCAGTGTGCAGAGCTGTTTAGCTACACACACTGAGCTACGCGCGCTCTTTAGTACTGCGTACGCAGGCTTGAGTACGCTTCCTGTTGGAAGCGTGTCTCCTTGAGCGTGCGTGACTTTCACACACTGCTCCCTTGAGCGTGCGTGACTTTCACACACTGCTCCATGTAGCGTGCGTGACTTTCACACACTGCTCCCTTGAGCGTGCGTGACTTTCACACACTGCTCCTTGTAGCATGCGTGACTTTCACACATTGCTCCCCTGTAGCGTGCGTGACTTTCACACACTGCTCCCTTGAGCGTGCGTGACTTTCACGTACACTGCCCCCTGTAGCGTGCGTGACTTTCACACACTGCTCCCTTGTAGCGTGCGTGACTTTCACACACTGCTCCCTTGAGCGTGCGTGACTTTCACGTACACTGCTCCCTGTAGCGTGCATAGCTTTTCATGTACGCTGCCCCTGAGCGTGCGTGACTTTTTACGCAGCTGCCCCTTGAGCGTGCGTGACTTTTCACCTACGCTGCCCCCTTGAGCGTGCGTGATTTTCTCATACGCTGCCTTCCTACGTGCGTGTTATAATGCGTATGCATTCCCCCTGCGTGCGGGCTTTTGTGCGTACGCATCCCCTGACCCGTATTTTGATATTTTATTAGATATTTCATGCCCATTTTATATCCTTACGCCTTTTGTCATGAACTTGATTTTACTTAATATGTTGGAATGACTATGGTACATGGCTTGGTATGACAAGGAACTAGCATAACACGACAGTGACCCGTAGTGGTGCACTCCTGACATGACCAACATGACTTGATAGTGGCCCGTGGCGGTGCACTCCTGACTTGACATGACTTGATAACTTAACTTGACTTGTCTTGACACCGTGGGTGGTTCTTTTACTTGCTTGTTAAAATCCACTTGTCCTGTCTTGCATCATGTCTAGGATGGGACTCCTGAGTACCACGGTCAGGAGCTCCTACTAAAATGGATTAAGGTTAATAACTAGAATAACACAGTAGTCATGAAGAGATGACACAGCTACAGGCAATCCCGTTACCTGGGCGCTCTTAGGATCTGTAGCCTGCCGTCGAGTAGGGCACATTTCCAGCGCACCGTCGAGTGTTGCACCCTCTAAGTCACCTAAGGGTACATTTGTCTTCTGGGCGATATACCCACCTGAATTCAACCCTAATCTTTCGTCCTGGGTAGCCTGGATGGTCTGCAGGGCTTGTGGCTGTAGAACAATCTCATTGCATCTTGTTAGTAATTAGGCTTGTGATAACCCTAGTTAGTTAAAGTAGTAAGCCATAGGATCTGCTTGGCCGTGATTGATTGAATAAGGTATAACCAGTTTAGCCATGTCTTGATCCCGTACAAGATTGTTTTCTGTCTTGATTTCTAGCATTATTATCTTGCCGATAAATGGTGGGAAACCAAGCTCTGTTCAGATGAAGGGTTACAACCCCGGTCCTTGTTGGTTTACGGGTTGTAACCTGGCTATCGGAATAGTTCCATGGTTATCTCGTCGTATATCATCCTGACATATTTTCGTAATTTCAGTTTTAATATTAGATTTTCTGTGCTGATTGCTACCTTTTGTTCTTATTTCGTGGCCCCCTTGTGGCACTTGCTCTTTCTGGGGTTGACCCAGCTGGTTTTGTGTGGCCAGATTTCGGAGCAGCTCCCGAGGATCTACCAAGCTTCCAGCCCGATGGTGGCGACTAGAAGGAACCCGGGCTACGAGTGGGTTTTCTATTTTGTTCGCTCACATCTATTGTAAATTTATTCTTTTGAGGCGTTTAGCCGACGAGCACCTGTTAGCTCAGAGCACTTTTACTTACTATCTGCCTACGGGCTGTAAACATGATTAACAAATCCTAAGGTTGATCATGTATGACTTAACTCTTGCTAGTCCTAGCATTTTGTACGACTAGCTTCATGATCAGCTGATATGTAATATTTGGGACGCCTTTTATTGTATATTTAATGATCATACATCTTGTAACTATATTACTTGCTTGAGATTGAGACAATAGGCTTGACCTTAAGAGACTGTTGGCTTGTAGTAAACCCTCATATCTAGACAGCCGTGACCGTATAGTTGAGATGTATTCTATTTCAATATACGTAGCTGGCTATGTCTGCCCCCGCTCTCCAGTATTCTGGTTCTGGGGCGTGACAGGTACCAGCGGGCACATAACTCGAAACTCTAGAAATGTTGTTTAAACATAGTATTTCTTCAGGAACTTGCCGTTGACGGGCAACATGAGCAAGTCTCCATTCTGCTTGGCGAGGCGGTAAGCACCATTGGAGAACACGGCCTCGATGATAAATGGACCTTCCCTATTTTGGCTGGAACTTGTCGGTGGTCTTGTGAGTCATGACCATTGGTCTCCTGACTGCCAAAACAAGGTCGCCCACTTGGAATGTTCTGACTTTGACCTTTTTGTTGAAGGCTCCTGAGATGCGTGCTTGGTATAATTCGATCCTTTGCTGAGCTAGGAGGCGTTTTTCATCTAAGGCCTCTAACTCTTGTAGTCGACGTCGGTAGTTATCATCCGTTGTCAATTGATAAGTGAGGGCGACTCGGAGTGAGGAAATCTGAGTCTCTAATGGGAGAACTGCCTCACTTCCGTACACCAGAGAGAATGGTATATTCCCGATGGCTGTTCGAACCGTGGTGCGATAAGCCCATAAGCACTCGCCGAGCTTCTCGTTCCAGTCGCGTTTATTGGAGGAGACAAATTTCTTGAGGAGTTTGATGATTGTTTTGTTGAATGCCTCTGCTAACACGTTTGCTGCCAGGTTGTATGGTGTCGAAGCGACATTCTGAATGCGGTGTTTGTCGCAGAATCGGTAGAATGCGTGGCTTATAAACTGCGGACCATTATCATGGATGATCCTTCGGGGCAGTCCAAAGCGGTAGATGACGTGGTGCTTCAGGAAGCTGATTACGTTCGAAGTCTTGACTTCGGCGTGTGGGACAGCTTCTGCCCACTTTGAGAAGTAATCAGTGATCGCAAGTATGAAGCGATATCCTCGGAAGGAAGGTGGGGTGATTGGACCAATGATATACATTCCCCATGCTTCGAATGGCCAGGACGCCACTGTCGGATGTAGAAATTCAGATGGTTGGTGAATGAAGTCTGCGTGGACTTGGCAGGCCTTGCATTTTCGGGCATAATCTATTGCATCAGCCACCATCGTGGGCCAGTAGTAGCCCATCCGACGAAGGCGGTCTTGCAGCTTAGGGCCAGGCTGATGGGCCCCTGCAGACACCGTCATGAGCCTCTCGTACGGCTTCTTTGGTCTCTGCGTTCGACAAACACCGAAGTAGTAATCCGTCGTAGGAGCGGCGATACAGCATTTTCGTCTCTGTATCGTAGAAGAATCTGAGAGAACGCCGTCTGATAGAAGTAGCCTCCTTCGGGTTCTCAGGCAGGATGTCGTAGACCACGAAGTCTATGAATGGTTGTCTCCAGTCTGGCGCTTCGTCGATCATCTGAGCAGAATAACTCGCCATGGCTTGAACGTTGTTCTTGGGGCAGACCAGCTCATGGCCGATTACATCGACCGAATGATGAGAGTAGTTTGGCACTGCTAGGGAAGCAGCCAGGCCTGCTAGGGCATCAGCCTTCGATATTTTGGAGTACTGGGGACGTGTTCGATGAAGAATCCCTCGAATGATGATATAATATTGATCGCTATTTGGTGGTAGGAGATCATGTCTTCATGGCGGACTTCGTATGTCCCCCGAATCTGGTTGACGATTAATTGCGAATTGTCGTATGCTTCAAGGTATTCTACCCCCAGTTCTCTTGCGAGTTGGAGGCCAATGACCAAAGAGTTGTGCTCGGCCACATTGTTAGAGCAGGATTCCGTGAGAGAGTAGGTGCGATTGATCACTAGCCCGGTAGGAAAGACCAATACTACTCCGACTCCGACGACGATGTTTCCCTTGGGTCCGGTTCTTGAAGCACCATCGAAGAACATCCGCCATATGTTATCGTGGGTGGTTGTATTTGAATCGGCGACCTCATCTGGGATTTCTTCGTATATTCTGGATGATTCCGATCCTGGATGGGCCGCCAAAAAGTCTGCCAGGGCTTGACCTTTGACAGCCTTCTGTGGGACGAAGATCATATGATAGGGAGACAGCAATATCGCCCATGTAGCGAGGTGGGAGCTGAGTGCCCCTGGTTTGGTCATGAGGACCCTGAGAGGGTTGATTCGTGAGATCACATGTATGGTTTGCCCCATGACATAGTATCGCGTCTTTTGAATGGTGAATACCAGGGCGAGGCATTCTTTCTCCACAGCGGTGTATCGGTGTTCGGGCCCGACCATCATTCGGCTGAGATAGTAAATAGCCTGCTCGTGGCCTGCGTCGTTGTTTTGTGCCAGCAGGGCACCGAGGGAGTGTTCCATTGCTCGTACATAGAGCGGGAATAGGTTTTCCAGGGACCGGGGCCACCAGGACTGAAGGATTTGATAAATATTCTTTGATGTCATCGAAAGCGCGCTGGCATTCCTCGTCCCATACGTATGAGACTCCCTTCTTCATGAGGTGGGTGAACGGTCGGCATCGTCCGGAGAGGTTGTAAATGAACCTCCTGATATAAGCTAGCCTCCCTTGGAGGCCTCTAAGTTCACGGAGATTTCTCGGGGGACCCATCTCCATGATTGCCCTCGTTTTCTCGGGGTCTATATGGATACCCCGTGTAGTGATGATGAAGCCCAAGAACTTCCCGCTGGATACGCCCAAGAACAATTTCGTAGGGTTCATCTTCAGATTGTGGGCTCGCATTAAGTCGAACACCGTTCTCAGGTCTTGTAGATGATCTTCCTTATGGCGACTCTTGACGGCGATGTCGTCGACATAGCATTCCACTGTCTTGCGTAAATGCTCTCTGAAAATGATACTCATGGCTCGCTGATATGTAGCGCCAGCATTCTTTAGATCGAATGGCATGACTGTGTAGCAGTATGTGCCAATTGGGGTTTGGAATGAGGTGTACTTTTCGCCGTCGGGAGACATCTTGATTTGATTGTACCCCGAGAATCCATCCATGAATGACATACGTTAAAGCCGCATGTATGGTCGATCATGATGTCTGTGATAGGAAGGGAAAATTCATCTTTGGGGCATGCCTCGTTCAGGTTGCGGAAGTCGATGCAGATTCGAATCTTCCTATTCTTCTTGAGGACGGGTACTATATTGGCGACCCAATCAGGATGTTGCTCTTCACGAATGAAGCCGCTGGCTATTAGCTTGTTGACTTCGGCTTCGATCGCGTCCATGACGCCTGGGCGGAAGCGTCGTTGTTGCTGCTTGACTGGCTTTGCATCTGGCCGTATATTGAGTTTGTGGAGAGCGATGTCAGGATTTAACCTCGACATATCTTCATAGCTCCAGATGAACACATCAATGTATTCTCTGACAAGTTCTAACAGCGACTCTCGTTCTTCGTCAGTTAGGCTTTTACTGATAAAGATCAGTTTTGGAGAAGATTCGCTGCCGAGATCCACTTGTATGACCTCATCTTCAGTAGGAGGTTCTCTCAGTTCGAAGTGCGTCTAATTGCTGGGCCCATGGCTCTAGCTCAAGGATTTCGGAGATGTCTTCGTCTTCTTCGTAAGCGTCGGTGAATGCCATGTTGACTGACATGACTTGTCTGAACACATCTCCGATGCTGGTATCTGAGTCGGAAGTCGGTGATCCGGTTGAATGTGACTGCCAGTCGCATTCTTTATCTGAGCTTTCAGGGGTCGTAGTAGGCGTTACATACCCTAAACCGCATCGGGTTTTGTTATAGTAGTTCCGTGGTTTGCCCGCCGGGGCTGGCGTCTTCAAAGGTAATCGTCGTCCTGTTACCCTCATTTTTCCCGTATTTCCTGTATTTTGTATTTATACTCGTATCTGGATTTTGGCATGTATTTTTATTTTTCTTAGCTTGTGGAATTCGGTATTTCTCGTATTTTGGGTTTTGGCATGGCTCGGTTTTATTAGGTTGGTTCGGTTTTAATTGGTTTGGGTTAGTTTGGTTTGGTTCTTTATGGTTGGATCACCATAACCAATGCTACCCCCTCAACCCACCACAACTCACCCTCTTTATAACCCCCACCTACCACTCTCTCTCTTCATTACCACCACCATTTATTTTCTTCTTCTTCTCCTTCCTCTACACAACTCTTCCAACCCTAGGCAAGTGCATCTTGCCACTACATGAGAACCCTATTTTCTTGGTCCATTAGCTAGATTAGGACATGGTGATCAATATTAGTTCTTGGCTTTTTGTGATTTGGTGTCTCCATTGCTCTAGATCTAAGTTTTCCTATTTTCGGATTTTGTATGGTTTGATCTATTTTAGTTGGATGTTTATGGGTTTTGATGTTTCCATGTGGAAGAGCTTTCAGTTTCACCCAAGTTGGAACTTTGGAAATCCGGATTTGGAGTTCGGATGGCCAAGTTATGAACTTGTGAAGCTTTGGGTTCTTCCTTGGTGTTCTTGCTGTTTGGAGAAGACAGTGAGCAGTGTGCAGAGCTTCTTAGCTTACGCCACTGAGCCTTGGATACGCTTCCTGTTGGAAGCGTGTCTCCTGCGTGCGTGTTTTTGTGCGTACGCAGACTTGAGCGTGCGTGACTTTCATGTACGCTGCTCCCTTGAGCGTGCGTGACTTTCATGTTCGCTGCTCCCTTGAGCGTGCGTGACTTTCATGTACGCTGCTCCCTGTAGCATGCGTGACTTTTCATGTACGTGTCTCCTTGAGTGTGCGTGACTTTTCACGAACACTGCTCTCCTTGAGTGTGCGTGACTTTTCACGAGCACTGCTCTCCTTCAGCGTGCGTGACTTTTTACCTACGCTGCTCTCTCAGCGTGCGTGACTTTTCGTGTACACTGCTCCCCTTGAGCGTGCGTGACTTTTCGCGTACGCAGCTCCCCCTGCGTGCGTGACTTTTGTGTACGCTGCCCCCTGACCCCTTGCTTAACCCAGGCTCTTAGAGTTTGGTCTTATTTCCTTAAGCTTGGCTCTTCTATTGTCCTGTATATTAATATTTTATTAGATATTTTACGCCCATTTTATATCCTTACGCCTTTTGTCCTGAACTTGATAATCATGAATTTACTGGATATGTTTGGAATTGATAATTGAGCATGACCTGATAAGTGGCCCGTCGTGGCGCACTCCTGACTAGTGCACTTGATATGATAACCTGACCTGATATATCTTGAATAGCTGTTGCGACGGCTACCTGACATGACATAACCTGTATAATTAATCCTGACACCGTGGGCGATTGTGCTTGTACAAATAATCCAGTCCTGTCTTGCATCATGTCTAGGAGGGGACTCCTGAGTACCACGGTCAGGAGTACCTACTGAATTGGACTAAGGTTAATAATTAGTATAATTCACTAGTCATGAAGAGATGTTTCCCCAGTTACAGGCAATCCCGTTATCCCGGCCGCAAATGATTGGACTTGTAGCCTGCCGACGAGTAGGGCACATTTCCAGCCCACTGTTATGTGGGGCACCCTCCATTGTCACTTAAACGATTAAACTCTATTCTCACTATAATGCATTGTACTCTCTAGATTGTCACTATAATGATTGCCTGGATAACCTGGATAGCTGCAGGGCCTGTGACTACTTGGAGCATCTCATTGCATCTTGCTAGTAACTAGGATTGTGATAACCCTAGTTAGTTAATGTAGAAAGCCGTAGGCAATGATTGGCCGTGATTGCTTGGATGGAGTCTAGTCCAGTATAGTATTGTTTAGAATGGATTGATTGTAAGATTATACCAGAATGATTGAAGGATTGTCACTCCAGATTGTCACTATAATGATTGTCACTCCAGATTGTCACTATAATGATTGTCACTCCAGATTGTCACTATGATAATTGTCACTCCAGATTGTCACTATAATGATTGTCACTCCAGATTGTCACTATAATGATTGTCACTCCAGATTGTCACTATAATGATTGTCACTCCAGATTGTCACTATAATGATTGTCACTCCAGATTGTTACTTGACCTGATTTCTTATATTTATCTTGTCGATAAATGGTGAGAGAAACCAAGTTCCGTTCAGACGAAGGATTACAACCCCGGTCCTTGTTTGGTTTACGGGTTGTAACCAAGCTATCTGAATAGTCCCATGGTTATCTCATCGTATATCATCCTATCATGCTTTTTCATACGTCCTGCCTTTTAGTGATTCTATGTAAGATTGTCTTTTATAATTACTCATCATACTTTTTCTTAAATTACTGTCTCTTATTATGTGATTATATTATTGTGCTAATTTGCTGGCTTTGGTTCTTATTTTTTGGCCCCCTTTGTGGCACTTGCTCTTTCTGGGGTCTGACCCAGCTGGTTTTGTATGGCCAGATACCGGAGCAGCAACAAAGGATCTACCTGTCTTCCAGCCCGATGGTGGTCACCAGGCGTAACCAGGGCATCGAGTGGGTTTCTTTTATTCTTCTACTGTAATATTGTAAATTATTCTTTTGAGGCGTTTAGCCGACGAGCAAGTGTTAGCTCGATTGTACTTACTTACTGTCTGCCTACGGGCTGTAACATGATTGACAAGCCCCGGGGGTTGATCATGTATGACTGAACTCTTGCTAGTCCTCACATTTTGTAACGACTAGCTTCATGATCATCTGGATATGTAATGTTTGGGACGCCTTACAATTTTATATTTAGAGATCTGATATCTTGTGATTATTATTAGTTGGTTGAGATTGAGACAATAGGCTATTTTATGACCTTAAGAGACTGATGGATTGTAGTGAAACCCTCACATATCTAGACAGCCGTGACCGTATAGCGGTGTGGATTCCATTCCGTTAAACGTAGCTGGCTATGTCTGCCCCCGCTCTCCAGTATTCTGGTTCTGGGACATGACACGTCCAGTGCCGTAGTTCAGTCCTGGCGTTGTCTCTAGATCATACCCCTGTTTCTGCATGAGATATTTGGATTGAGGGCTATAGAGATACAGAGGCAGTCTTCCAGCATCTGACCCGAAGTCGACTTCTTCTATGGCGAGGGGATGCGAGTTTTTCGTCCGACCGAAGATGATTGGGTGGTCCCCTCCCTCGATTATTCGGTAAGCGTCTTCTACTGGAGTAAGTTGGATAGCGGTGTACACATTTGTCACCTGTGTATGTAGGTGAGTGCCTATACCGTGTTCCATAGCATACATTGTACATAGCTTATTGAGCTCGGTGTAGTTCAAAGATAATCCTTTATTGATGAAGTAAGGTATCTTTTCTAGAGGGATTACATCATCTGCGGAGGGAGCGTCAGTGTGGGCAGCCACATACTTGGCTAGCTCTGGTTCCTCTTCGGCTACCCCCTGTGTGAATGAAGATTGAGAGGGCGTCCTAGTCAGCTTGGTCTTCAGAGGCTCAACTGACGGAGCAGAGCGTGGGGTTGTCGGTAGACTAGCAACCCCCAGTCTGGCACTTGATGTGGAGCGAGGGGTGGCTGGTTCGCTTGAAGTGTCAGACCTCGCAACGGGGTGACGACCTTTCTTAGGCAGGCGTATCGTCAGAGGTCTATCGGAGGGATTGAGCTTCTCTGTTTGGGATTGACCGACTCTCGGCAATCTGATGGTAAGTGGCCCTGTCGTAGGTTTTGGTACCTGGCCGAACCTTGGCAGCCGGATTCCCAACTGCTCTTCCTATGCCGAGAGGCTGATCGCGTCCTTACGCAGCGTGGCCGTAAGGGGTGCAGAATTGCCTGGTTTGTGAGCCTGGAGGTGGATTGTCAGAGGTTCTTCTGATCCCGTGGTTGCTTCAACATCAGTTTGTTTATTTCCTCCTTCAAGGTGCCTCTTCGACTTTTCGTATAGGCAGGAGTCCGAGTAATAAGATTCGACCCCTTTGAAGGGATCGATGTCAGCAAATTCTGTTCTCACGAAGCTGTGCTTGTCGACATATTTGAAGCATTGGTGTAGCGTGGAAGGCACGATCATGTAATCGTGTATCCAAGGGCGCGCCAAAAGGATATTGTATGAAGTGTCGGCATCTATGACGTAGCAAGTGACTTCTGATTGGAGATCGCCAATCTGATATTTCAGACGGATCTTCCCGATTGGGTAGCTCCTGCCCGAATTGAACCCGCTGATGGCGGTGTTTGTAGGGGCAGGCGATGCATCGGGATGCGAAGATGATGCAGTAGTCCTTTTGGAATGATGCTTATGGAAGACCCAGGGTCAATGTGCATCCGGTCCACCTTTATGTCGCCGATGTAGCCTGTGTAGTATAATAGGCGATCGTGTAGATTAGTCTTGATGAGCATGTCTTGTGGAGTGAAGACGATGTTGGGCATGGCTCCCGTACAGGCACTGTCTTGGAGGTCTGTGGGCTGATTTTCTCCCGTGAGGTTGACCTGAGCCAGGTATGCGTCGGCATTTTGAAGTGCATCGCTCAAAGCTGTACGGACATCCTTCGAAAGCCTCAGGAGTTCATACAAGGACAATTTGGCCGGTGTATTGGCCAATTGTGCCAAGATGTCGAAGTTGTAGGGCCTCTCCAGCCCCTGAGATGTTTCCTTTCGGAGGGATTTGTCGAAGCGAGTCTCCTTCGGCCTAGGCTTGTCGATCGTCGAAGGCTGAGCCGGTCCCGGAGCATCCGTGGTAATGGGCGGATGATCATCAGTCGAGTTTTCAGCCACAGGTTGAGATTGTGCTCCGGATCGAGTAACAACGGCCGTGACTTCCTCTTCATCTGCTGAGGTGGTACGGCAGGATCTGACTTTTCTACTTTTCTTTTTAGAAGATGGAGTGGACTGAGTTACTTCGTGGACTAGGTCCGGATGGACCCACATGATTTCCCCTCGTGATGTGGTGAGGGGTACTAGACCAGCAGCTTGAGCAGGCGGGAGATTAGCAATCTTCATCGTTGCCAGAGGGATGGGTATAACCCCGTCCTGGGTCTCTGTTGGAGGGAAGCTGCCGAATTGTACGGACACCATATTGGCTGCCACGGTTACCTCCTCGAAGTCGATGGCCAGAGCATTCGAATCGATGAGGTTTTAGATATATCGTTTCAGTTGGTAGCAGTCGTGCGTAGCATGGTGGACATAGCGGTGGTAATGGCAGAACTTTGGGTTCTCCAGATCAGCCGGCCGAGGCTCCCGTCTTGGTGGAGGAAGCTGAATCCTATCTCCTTGTATGAGCATGTCCAAGATAGGCTTGACGTGACCGTCTTTAAAAGAGTAAGTGATTTGAGGCCATTGTTTGTCCGCAGGTTACGACTCAGGCTTCTGGACTGTATCGGCCACCATAGCCTGCTTGCCTCTGTTGTCCCGGTTGTTGGAGGGGCTACCTCCATTGTCGTTGGTGGTGCTGGGACGCTTGCCCTCGTTCTCTCCCTCTGAGATATGTAATCCCAGTTGGCGAGCCTTCATTAATCGTTCTTCGGCACTTGTAGCACTAATGATAAAAGCCTTCCAGTCCTTGAATTGACTCTCGCCCATCCAGAGACTGATTGTTGGGAGTAGTCTCTTTTGGCAAATTTCGATCAAGAAAGAGTCCGGGTTGCCAGATGGTAACTTCATTGCGGTTTGACGAAACCGCTCAATGTAATTCCTCGTCAGCTCTTTCTCTCCTTGAATGATGTCCATGAGGGTAGACATTGTGACGTCCTGCCCTACCTCATAGAACCTCTCCAAGAACAGGCGTTTGAAGCCAGCGAAGGAATGGATGCAATTGTCTGGCAGGTTGCGGTGCCAATCGAAGGCGACTCCTTCCAATACCCCAATGAATAATCGCGTGAGGATAGCGTCATTATGGGGCAGATGGTCGGTAGTGACCTCAAAGTTAGTGATGTACCGACTTGCTGAAGTCTTGCCATCATATGGGTTGATATTGAACGGCTTATATCTTGGTGGAAAGGGAACATCCCTCCATTCAGCAGGATATGGTTGCCGTATCCTGAGGTCTTGAGAGTTTTCACGGGCATGGAACATTGCTCGGAGCTCCTGAACCTCTCTTCTTACTTCTCGGGCCTCATCTGTCGCGGTAGGGGCCGTTATCTCGGGAGGATTGTTGCCCGGGTTTGGTGTCGCTGAATTTGAATCTACATTGATTGCGGGACCCATGCTTGTCTGGCCAGGTGTCACCCCCTGCAGATTAGGAAGTGCCGCTTTGATCTCGTCTACAGACTTGACCAAGGCGTGTAATATGGCCTCCAAAGTGTCGATGCGCTGGCGATCACCGGAACCGTCTTGATTATTGTCTGTCATGAACACCGTCTTTACATGAGGAGTGACGGAAGGAGTGGTAGAGGATGTACCCTCCGAATCGTACCCGTGCATCGAGAAATCATCAGGATATGTGGGGATGTTCTCTTCAGGTTCGGACTCGGAAGGAACACTACCCCCAGCTTCGGAGCTTGCTGTATCCGTCGGAGGATTTGCTTCCTCCAGTCCGTATTCCTGGAATGTCGGATTGTCGTGGATGTTTGGAGGAGTGCTACCCCCAGTTCCGACGACCCCCAATGTTGCAGACGACGAACTTCCTACTGCAGCAGTTTTCGTCTTCGAACGGGTGTGTTGAAATATTCCCGTGGAGGATAACCCTTTAGACGACGGTTTCTTAGCTGTAGTAGTTGACACCTTTGGGCTGGAGATGCTCGTTTTCTTCCCTCTTCCCTTGGCGAGAACTTTTTGTGCGGACTTGCAGGAGACAACAGGAGGTGCCTCGTCTTCTGAGCTCGGGTGATGTAGTCTTTGGAAGACGGATGGCCGGTCTTTCGTCACCGCCGCGTTGCTGCAACAGCAGTTGACGATGATCTGGGTGCATTGATGTCCGTGTGAGGGCTCTTTACACCCCGAAGCTCCTTCTCTTTCCTTGCGTTTGTGGAGGATAACCTCAAGCAGGTCAGAGGAACCACTTTGTCTGTTTGCCGCCGGGGGCTGGACTTGAGTGGTTTTATACAACTTTCCATCAGAGGCCCACGTGATAATCAGCGGGACGCCCCGATAGTCAGAGGTTGGGGCAGTCGTCTGGACTTGATGAGCCCGCGCTGCCCTAGACTTCCTCCTTTTAGCACTTGTGGGTGCGTAATAGGAGGAGTCTAAGTCGAATACCACAGAGTCTGGATTATCATCCAGAGAATGATCAGAGTCAGGACCGCATGAAAGCCGGTCGAAGACTGATCGAGAGAAGCGTAGGACGGATGCTATGCGGCTAGCATTGGGTACCGTGCAGGCTGTCTGCATGCGGCTGTCTTTTGTTGTAGGATGAGTCTTTATGCGGCTAGGAGTCACGACCGTGCAGGCTGACCGCATGCGGTTGGTATCTGTGGCCGTATGGGTTTTCTGCAAGCGATTGACTTTAATAGCCGCATGAGTCTCATCCGTACGGTTGGCAACTGTAGCCGCATAAGTTATGCGGCTGACAGATGTGGCCGCATAAGTTTTCTTTATGCGGTCGACGGTTGTAGCCGCATGGGTTTTCTTCCTGCGGCTAATACTCTTCTGCGGCTCGGATCGCATAGAGTTCCTATTTGCCCCTGCAAGTCCAGCATCGTAGTGTTTTCTTCTGCCGGACTTGGGGACAGCAGAGTTGTCTACGGTCTGAAGTGGGGCCGTAGGGGAGTCTTTTTTGCCATCTTGAGCAATAGAGAGCACCCCATCAAGGGCTTACGGAGGAGCAAATGATTTTGGCCTCCACTCTTTGCGAGCCTTTATGGTGCGGGTGCACTTCTGGACCGGGCCAGTGCTACCTTCAGAGAGCATCTCTTCGAACGCTTGTTGGTCGAAGCATACGACCATCTTTTGTTGTGTAGAGCCAAGTTTGGCTGCGTCCGATTGCGTCACCAACTCCTCAGTCGTGGAGAAGTTAGTCCCCAGCAGAGTCGCCATCGTGTTTGCCATTGATTGTAAAAGTACAGAACAATTATCGGAGGACTGAACTTAGACTCACAATACAAACTCGCTCGTACAAAGAAAGCCTAGGGATGAAAACCTAGGTACAGCAGTCTAAGTACGATTGTTTATTTTAGATTCTGGGGGGTGACGATAGAGGCTCGGGAAAGCGACGGCCGCTCTGCCTTACTCCTTGGACGATCGGTACGCAGCCTTGACTCGGGAAAGATCTGCTTGGTCGTTGACGAAGAAATGCCTTCTTGCTCTCTCTCTGATTGCTCTCCTGGCTTCTCTCTCTCTGTGTATATTCTCTCTCTGACTATGGGGGAAAGTCTCTCTGTGTATACGTATTCTTCTCTGGTTCTTCTTTTTGTATATCTCTCTATATCTCACAAGGGAATGGCACCTTGCTATTTATAATAGTGGGATGTGATCACTAGGGTTGCCAATGATTAGCTCTTGGAGATGGCGGCGGCCTGGGGATTGATCAATCCAGGCAGTTCGTTTCTGATTGTGACGGATCAGAACCATTAAGGGTAGATTACACCAAATCCCCATTAGCAATTAATGCTGATTGGCATAAATCTTCCTTATAATGATTCTCTAATATCTGCGAATAAATCAAATTTATTCTCCTGCCACGTGCCCCAGATCATCGGGATTCGACCCGATCTTGGATTGCCATAAGTCTGGGAGATTGATCGGCTGAGGACACGTGTCCTGAGAGCCAATGGTGAGACTGGAACCGCATGCAGATTGGGCCGCATGAGATTTGGGCCGCATGAATTTTGGGCCGCATAAGACTTGGGACACGTGTCAGGGCTGTCTGGGCAGTGGCCCCCTCTTTCAGACTTCTGAACTATATGATGAGCCGCATGAACCATATAATGGTGTGTCTGCTTGAGCCGCATAGGCATGATCTTCTTGAGCCGCATAGGGATGATTCTACTCGAGCCGCATGGGACAGCTTCACTCTGAACCGCATGGGAAGTCTTCACTTCGAGCCGCATAAGCACACCCATGTGGCAAGGCCACGTGGCATTTTGTTGCTCTCGGGGGACCGTGTCAGAGATTTCTTTCTCTTCCCTAGAGATTCATCATCATGACAGAGTCATAATTACCTGCTTTGGTGTCAGGTCTGTCAACTTTTCAGAGGGGTCAGCCGTCAAAGCAATTAATGCAGCATGGATCGGAGGGGAGCACTGTCACGCCTCATGTCTTCTGAGCCGCATGGAATGCCTCCAGCCGCATAGCTCCTTATGCCGCATGACTCCCTGAGCCGCATGCGTTTTCTGAGCCGCATGGGTCTTTCTCTAGTTTTTTCCATGCTTCTACATGACCCTGTCGTAAGCTGCAGTAATCGGCCGTTATGGGACCCGCCTTGCGTGAGCTCAACCTAGGCTCATGTGGCATCACACCTTAGCGAGGATGATCACTCCTCCGGGAGCGAGGCATGACAATACCGCTGGCAGAAGTGAAAACCTCGAACGTGATTAGCTTCATTAAGCATCACGTCATCTGCCATTTTGGGGTTCCCCGAAGGATTATCAACGATAACGGCCCCTAGTTTGTGAGCCATGCCTTTCACCGGTTTTGTGACAAAAATCTGATAAAAAAATGTAGCATCGACGACCTATAATCCTGTAGTGAATGGGCTAGCCGAAGCATTTAACAAGACAATCGTTAAGTTGCTCAAGAAGGTCGTATCGTCTAATAAATGCGACAGGAATAAGAAACTAGGCGAACGTTTATGGGCTTACCGCAGGACTGTTCGGACACCCACTGGCAACATGCCATTCTCTTCCGTCTATGGAAGCGAGGCGGTACTCCCCCTGAAGATCTAGATTCCATCTCTGCAGGTGGTTGTCCCCAACCAGCTAACAAACAAAGAAATCAATGTCGACGGCTCCAAGAGTTGGAAGCATTGGACGAAAAACATCTATTAGCTCAGCAACGTATCGGGCTGTACTAAGCTTGGATTTTCGGAGCCTTCAACAAAAAGATCAAGAAAAGGATACGTTTCAATTTGGCAACCGGGCGCTATTAGTCCGAAGGCCAATGGTTATGACTAACAAAACACTTAAAAAATTTGAACCCAAATGAGAAGGACCATTCGTCATAGAAACGGTGAATTCCAATTGTGCTTTCGGCTCGCCGAGCCTAATGAAGATTTCCTAATGCTGTCAATCAATGGAAAATTTCTAAAGATATACTATGTTTAGTTTTAAGCGTGTATTTGTAAAGGTGGTCAAGTTCATATTACTTCAGAATCGCCCCCTTATCTCACCATATTTGTTTAAACCTCTGAACGAGATGTTATGTCTACCATGTCCATCTTAACTCTGAGTAGACATTCCTACCAAACCAACTTCCGAGTTATTCTTTATATCCCCACACAGTCTATTCTTACTATGTTCGTATAACCTCTGGGTAAGAGAATTCTTTTACAAAATTCTACGTTTACCATGTCCATATTACCTCTGAGTAAACATCCCTACAAGAAAATATCTCCAGCGGAGTTACGCTACTACAAAAAGTTCATAACAGTTGGACAAATAAAGAAGCAAAATCAAGACTTTTATTTCTTTCGTAAGGAAAAAAGTTTTGCTAAAGCAAAAGAAAAAGCTCTCTTTCAGAAAAAGCTTAAAGAAGAAGACAGAGTAAAAGTTCTCTCTTCTCAGAAAATCCCTATTTATCGGAAAAGACACGTGTCAACCGATGAGATCAAGAAATGCTTCGGATTTGAGAAAATTTCTCCAAACGCGTACAAAAGAAATCATTCCTGATCTCTTCCGAAAATTGAGGAGTCACTGCCATTTAATGAGATGACGGCTAAAAAGCACTAATTGATGACGGTTACTAAGCTCTCTTAATGATGAAAGCCTGTCAGCAACGTGCTACACACTTTCTATGCCACGTGTCATTTCATGCTTCTTTTCAAAGTATTCCTAACTTTGTTCAAAGTCTAAAAACTTTGAAGGGGTCTTGTAGAAGAATAAAAAAATGCACCATCCACAAAGCATAGGACACACAAAGTTGTTGCGCATATCAAAGAACAGAAAAAGCACAGTACAAGAAGAAAGATGCTTTATTAAATCATGATTACAAAGGTCTATTACAGATTCTTCATTACTACATATAAAGAATATCTACTCAGCCTAAAGTGCACAGCTTACAAGTGTGCAACCCACAAAAGTGCAGCACTCTTCTTCGCCAGAGCGAATCACTTCCTTGTCAATAAGCGAGTATCCTCCTCGTATCAGCCAACCTATAGCTCTTCCAGTATAACGAAGGGTCGACAATCAACCCAAACCCTATAGCCAACATCTCGATGATCCAATTCAGAATATAGCCAAAATATTGTTCAGGTTCGAACCAATCGTGCCAAACGCTCCAGTACATCTTTTGAAATGTTTCTATACCAAGACTACAGCTTCTTTTGAACGAAGAGATCTATAACCAATAATCAAGTTATACGAGGCCGAAGACCGTCCGAAGCCAAGTCGCGATCGAACATGACAAAGGAGTCCCAAGAAGCAATGAACAATGGCTTTCCTAAAAAATCCCCTTTATAGGCTGTGTGTGGTCCAACCCGTACGCCACGTAGTGGCAAGCCAAAGGTTTCGAGTTAATTGGATGAACCTAGAATTCATCACAATGATTCCCATTTATTGAAACCTCTAACTAAGTCTTTTAATCACCACTTCTTGAGCCCCTCAAACTGGCAGCAATTAAGGAGGCATCGACTCAAAAGCGTAGTGACTCATCACCCCAAAAGCACGGTGACTTGTTGCCCCAAAGGCGCAGTGCCTTCAATTGCCCCAAAAGTGTAGCGCCTTGGAGACCCAGAAGCGCAGCACTCAGAACAAAGCACATATACTATACCGTCACTTCAGCATTAATGACACACCAAATGAAGTATCAGAGGACAACTATTGATAGCTATCGAATTGTCAGTTGTCAGATAGTAGTTGGCAGCTGTCAGTCAAGGGCATATCTTCCAATATGACTCAAAGAAGCACAGCCTCAGAGACGTCCAAAAGTGCAGCCTCGGGAATATCCAAAAGTGCAGCCCCCAACGGTGCACAACATAGCATTTGTCGAAAGAAGACCACGTGGCTAAGATGGCAACCGCATCTCTTTAGATACTATCAAATCCAGTTTGTTTAAACTGAACGAGATCTTCAAGTTGTTGGCCCATTGGTCATATGGTCAACCTTATTTTAATAATTGATCAAGCTCTGTCTCGATATATGAAGCTAGTCAGGATGTATCGGACTCTTGGACATGAACAAGAACAGCTATCTACACAGTTCAAGATCGAAGCTATGTTTGCCTGTTCGAGTCTGTATTTTCTTAGAGCAATGTATTTTTCATTTTATTGAGTCTAGGAATACGTTGTACACCGAGTCTTACTGGCAAATAGGCTATTCCAAAATGTTTTCAAAATACTTTTAAAAATATCCTTTGTTTTGAAAAACATTCTTTTAAACAAAAGCTTTCAAAAAGGTTTTCAAAAAGGTTTTCAAAAATCATCAAAAACTAATTTTAAAACCTAACCTAACCCTGACAGAACTCGGCCAGAGTTCGGCCAGAGTTCGGCCAGAGTTCGGTTGGTGGCCATTTGATCTTTGAATTCTCTGAAACTTGGTCCTCCTGCAGTTGCGGATTTGACCGAGATTTCCTCATCGAGTTCTGCCCGAATTTTGCCAGAATTCTGTCTTTGGAATTCTTATAAATAGAGAAGGATTTCGATCATTTCAACTCACTCATTCACTTTCAATCTTCTCTCTATCTAAAGCTTTCAGTCTTCCAAAGAGTTTTTCTCGAGCTTTAAATTTCAGATCCCAAGCCAATTATAATCCTCTAGTCGATTTGCCAGTACGGTGTGGTCTAGAAGTTTCTGAGAGATTGTAATCAGAAGGCTTGATTGAAGAATACCTCTTCACATTTGAAGTTGGACGAGTTCTTCGTATCAAAGCTTGCGTTGTAGAAGTTGCAAGGACTTCGTAAGAAAACTTGCGATTTTGCCAATAGTGGATTCAACTGGTAGCAAGAGTTCTACCGACTGGATTAGTCCTCAACAGAGGAAAACCAGTATACATCGTTGTCTTTGCGTTTGCTTTCTTATCTCTGCCTTTACTTTACTTAGTTGTGATTATTATTCTGTGATCTTGCTGCTAACATTTTTTAATTAGCAATATTCCGCTGCCTACTCTATTCACCCCCCCTCTAGAGTATTGTGCTTTACGATTTTGTCCCTACAATTGGTAACAGAGCAGGTACTGCAACTAGAGGTAATATATTCTGATCCCAATTGTTCCTACAATTGGTATCAGAGCGGGTGTTACAGGTAAAGCAAGGTAACATTGAAATTATTTATTCTTTTAATTAATTGTTATATAGATCACAGCACAACACATGGCAACTGTAAAATTCACAAGTGAAGGCCAGGCCACAAACAGACCTCCACTGTTTGATGGTACGAACTATACCTATTGGAAAATACGGATGAGTTTCTTCTTAAAATCTCTTGACTTTGATTTATGGTCTATTGTTATTGATGGCTATCAAAAGCCACCTCGTATAAATGTTGATGGAGTTTTAGTTGAAAAACCCCATAGCAGATATACAGAGGAGGAAAAGAAAAAGGCCAGTCTTGACGCACGTACTATTAACGCTCTATTTTATGCTTTAGACAGAACTGAATTTAACAGGGTGTCCATCTACAGAACGGCTAATGAAGTGTGGAAGCTACTTGAAGTCACACATGAAGGCACGACTCAAGTCAAAGAATCAAAAGTCAGCAGACTTACTCAAGAGTATGAGGTGTTCAAGATGAAGCCCAACGAAACAGTTACTCAGATGTTCGAAAGATTCTTGGATATTGTAAATCCTTTGTCATCCCTAGGCAAAGAGTACAGTAACCATGAAAAGATTCGAAAACTCCTGCGAGCACTTACCAAGAACTGGATTCCAAAGGCTACTGTAATCATTGAAGGGAACGACCTCACAACTATGTCCCTCGAAGTACTCATGGGTAACCTACTCACTCATGAACTGGAGCTACAAGATTTTGAAGAGCCTGCACCAAAGGAGAAGACGATCGCTTTCAAGGCTCAGCACAGAAAAGCTGCTGAAGGTGACTTATACAGCAGTGAATCTGATGCTAAAGATCAAGCACTCCTAGCAAGAAAATTCAAGAGACTCATGAGACATGAGAAGAGAGCCAAAGAAAACAACAGCAACAACTGGTATCAAGATGATGCTGTCTGCTATGGCTGCAAGAAGAAGGGACACATGAAGAAAGATTGTCCTACAAACTCATCATCAAGCAAGAAGAGCAACATGTATGAAAAAGGGAACCTGAAGAGATCAACATCTCGAAGATATGCCAATACCAGCATATGGCATGAAAGTGAAGCCAGCGACTCAGAAGACGAACAATCAGAAGACGCTGCAAACGTATGCTTTTTGGCATCCGATCAGGTACCTACTGAACCTGTAGTTGATACTTATGATGACTTCACCTTTGAGCAATTAGGAGATGCCTTCAGTGAACTGATGACTAATTACAGGAAACTGCGTAGCAAGTATCAGACCTCTAAGAAGGTACTCAAAGAGTACAAAGGTAAAATAGGTAGACTTACCGACCTACTAGCTGAGGTTAGAAATAATGTTAGTGAGTCTGGTGAGCTTTCTTCAATAAAGCTCTTATTACACGAGACTACCAAGTCATCTGAAGAGAAAGACAAAGTTATTGACCAACTCAAGGAAGAACTTTCTAAAGAGAAGAAAAGTCTTCAAAGTGCACAAATCAGAATGGAAACACTCACTTCTGATTATACTAAGTTGTATGACACTTCCAAAAGATTGAAAATTAGGTTAGGAAAACAGCATGAGACTGCTGCTTCCTTCCCTAACACGTGTCACTTACCGAAAAATCGAAACATTCCCAAGCCAAACACTGTCAGACCTAACCCTATCAAACCTTTACCCCAAAAGGTTAAGCCCAAACAGGATTATAGGTATGCTTTCTTCTATACTAGAAAACCTAAACCTACCAACCATGCACACCACTCAGCTTTCAACACTCGACATACAAAATGTTATTATTGTGGCCTCATTGGTCATATTTCATC
Organism: Iris pallida; assembly: GCA_029216955.1. Classification (NCBI taxonomy): domain Eukaryota; kingdom Viridiplantae; phylum Streptophyta; class Magnoliopsida; order Asparagales; family Iridaceae; genus Iris; species Iris pallida. The sequence goes on along the minus strand of JANAVB010009999.1, from coordinate 17,726,302 downwards.
TGCATGTAGAATCAGAAAGCTTGTTGATTTAAATATTTATGCTTGGATACCAAAGGCTAACATTTCAGGACCCTACAAGAAATGGGTACCAAAAGTTTCATCTGTAAACTGTTTTGTAGGTGGAACACCTTTCACATGCTAGAAGCAAATGGATCCTCGACAGCGGTTGTTCACGGCATATGACCGGTGATGCTATACTATTTGCAACACTGTCGAAGAAAAAGAAGGAAGGCTATGTCTTCTTCGGTAATAACTTGAAAGAGTATATTATTGGTATCGGTGATGTTGGTAAGTCTCCCTATCCTGTTATTAAAGATGTCTGTCTAGTTACCGAGTTGAAACATAATCTACTCAGCGTAAATCATCTAGCTAATCATGGTTATGGCATCAACTTTAGCAAAGACAAATGTACTATAGTTGATAGCTCAACTGGTAGTACTATCTTTGAAGGTATCAGGGAAGAAAACATATATATTTTCTATTTGTTAGAAGAAACTAACATTTCAGGTAGATGCTTAATGGCTAAAAGTGATGAGAGTCATCTGTGGCACAGGAGACTCGGTCACGCAAATATGGATACAATATCAAGATTATCCACAAAGAAGCTAGTACGCGATTTACCGGACATTACATTCAAGAAAGATTCGGTATGTAGCCAATGTGAAAAGAATAAAGCTACCAGATCCACATTCAAGTCAGTAAACGTAGTATGTACTACTAGACCTCTACAATTGCTACATATAGAATTATTTGGTCCTAGCAGAGTTGCTAGCCTCGGAGGTAAACTATATGCTTTTGTAATTGTAGATGATTTTTCTAGATACACGTGGGTATACTTCTTGACACGCAAGAATGATGCATTATCCGAATTTGTCGCCTTTTGCAAGAAAGTACAGAATGAAAAAGGTTACATGATCACTCGCATAAGAAGCGATCATGGTGGCGAATTTGAGAATGCAGAGTTTGAGCAATTTTGTGACACACACGGTTTTGTACACGAGTTTTCCTGTCCTAGGACTCCACAACAAAATGGAATTGTGGAACATAAGAACAGAACTCTATCCGAAATGGCCAGAGTAATGTTAAACCAGTTTAGTCTACCCAAATATTTCTGGGCTGAAGCTGTCAATACAGCTTGTTTTGTTCTCAATAGAGTTCTAATTCGACCCAAATCGAAGAAGACTCCATTTGAGTTATGGTTTGATAGAATTCCTTGTGTTTCATATTTTAGAATATTTGGTTGTAAATGTTTTATTCTTAATACAAAAGACAATTTGGGAAAGTTTGACGAAAAGGCCGATGAAGGTATATTTTTAGGTTATGCGGCCAAGAGCAAAGGATACAGAGTCTTCAACAAACGAACCATGATTATCGAAGAGTCAATCAACGTCACTTTTGATGAACTGAATCAAATGACTATCGATGACAATGACGAAGATCCAGCTGTACCAAGCTCAACAATAACTGATTCTCAACCAAGCTCGGCACTAGCTGATCCTCCTAGAGAAGATCCAGGAACCAGCTACCTTCAGAGTTTGCCGAAAAGATTAAAATTTACGACTGATCATCCAAAGGATTTGGTAATTGGTGACATTACCAAAGGTGTAAGTACTCGTACATGCAGTAGAGATATTGTTTCTAGTGTTGCATTTATTTCACAGCTAGAACCCAAAACTATTGATGAAGCATGTAGTGATAGTTTTTGGATAGATGCTATACAAGAGAAATTAAACCAATTTGAACGGAATCATGTTTGGGAACTTGTTTCCAAGCCTATTGATCGTCCGGTCATTATCATCCGTTGGGTATTCCGAAATAAACTTAATGAGAATGGTTTAGTGACTCGTAATAAGGCTCGACTCGTAGCTCAAGGATACAATCAGGAAGAAGGTATCGACTACGATGAGACTTATGCCCCAGTTGCGAGATTAGAATCCATTCGCATGTTATGTGCATTTGTATATTTTCATAATTTTAAATTATTTCAAATGGATGTCAAGAGTGCATTTTTAAATGGTTTTGTAAAAGAAGAAGTTTTTGTAGCACAACCTCCAGGTTTTACAGATTTTAAAAATCCTGATCATGTTTTCAAGTTGAAGAAAGCTTTATACGGTTTGAAACAAGCCCCTCGTGCTTGGTATGATCGTCTAAGCTCTTTTCTACTTGACAACGATTTTTCAAAAGGCAAGGTTGACACTACACTTTTTATTAAGTCCTTTAATGGTAAGCTTTTTTTTAATACAAGTCTATGTAGATGATATCATATTTAGATCTACTGATGAATCTCTGTGTCAAGAATTTTCTAAGTGTATGCAGAATGAGTTTGAGATGAGCATGATGGGAGAGCTGAAATTCTTTCTCGGACTGCAAATCAAACAAACTGACAATGGAACGTTCATAAATCAAGCCAAGTATACAAAAGATTTGCTAAAGAAGTTTGATCTGGACAATGTCAAACCTATTGGCACTCCGATGGAAACTTCAACAAAGCTTGATATTGATGAACAAGGCAAGCCGGTCGACACACGTAAGTATCGAGGTATGATCGGTAGTTTACTTTATTTAACTGCTAGTCGTCCAGATATTATGTTTAGTGTTTGCCTGTGTGCACGTTTTCAAGCAAATCAAAAGGAATCTCATCTGTGCGCAGTTAAGCGTATCTTTCGATACCTTAAGGACACTTCTTCTGTTGGCTTGTGGTATCCCAAAACTAAGTCCTTTGACCTTATTGGTTATTCGGATGCAGATTTTGCCGGATGCAAAGTTGAAAGAAAAAGTACCAGTGGCACATGTCATTTCTTAGGCAAAGCTTTAGTCTTATGGTTTAGTAAAAAGAAAAATTCTGTAGCCCTATCAACAACAGAGGCTGAGTATATCGCCGCAGGACGTTGTTGTGCTCAGATTTTGTGGATAAAACAAACCTTGGAAGACTATGATTTATTTTATACACATATTCCTATTTTCTGTGATAACAAGAGCACTATTAATTTGACTAAGAATCCTGTATGTCATTCTCGTACAAAACATATCGAGATTCGACATCATTTTCTTAGAGATCATCATCAAAATGGAGATATTGACCTTGTATACATAGATACTGAGAATCAATTAGCTGACATTTTCATAAAACCTCTAGCAGAAGATCGTTTCAATTATTTACGTCGAGAATTAGGAATTTTGGACGTCAATAATATTAATTGATTTTATTTTATGATTTTATTTCAATATACAAAAACTGTGTTAGAGACAAGCTAATAAAGAGTCTGTCTGTCACCACAACTACGGTTGAAGCGAAGCGGTACTTATGAGTTCCCCGGTGAACCTCCGCCAGCTGGGAAAGTACTCCTACAGCTAATCTGAAATAGTCGCTATGTAATGATATTTAATCTATAAAATAATATTAATTATGTTAATTGAAGGTTGAAATTACTAATTTTTGAATTAAATATTTGAAATAAGCCAATAAAAAAGAAAGTGTTCCTTCTGGACATACTGGTTATCATACTGATGATGATGATGAGGAGGAGGAGTTGTGATATGTTAGTTGATATGAGACTTAGACATTATCTACTGTACACTTGGAAATGCTCCAACATTCCAAGTTTTTCTATTTTCAGACTTTATTATCAGTATTTTTTTAGGACTTGTACTGGATTTGTTTTATTTGATGTCATTTGAACATCTTTATCTGCATCTTTATTGGTTCATGATTCACATCAGTTTATTTACTTAGCATTTATTTATCTGCTTCTCAACTATAAACTGCCTGTGATATAATTCTTTGTTTATTATAAACTGCCTGAGTACAAATACATGCCTGTGATGTTATTCAAATTTTATTTACTATCATTTATCATGTTTATTTTCTTGTGTTTCTTCACTGTTTGTTATTTATGCATTGATTGCGGGAGAGTTTTTACTCTTTTGCAATTATTTTGCTAAATGACAACGGGGGAGAAAAATAAAGATCTAACATTTCTTTTGAGAAAATGCAGGACATGAACTATTTTTTTGATTTTATTTCAAGCTTAAATGTTATATCATTCATAGTTTGTCAATTATCAAAATAGGGGAGATTATTGGCCCATTGGTCATATGGTCAACCTTATTTTAATAATTGATCAAACTCTGTCTCGATATAGGAAGCTAGTCAGGATGTATCGGACTCTTGGACATGAACAAGAACAGCTATCTACACAGTTCAAGACCGAAGCTATGTTTGCCTGTTTGAGTCTGTATTTCCTTTGAGCAATATATTTTTCATTTTATTGAGTCTAGGAATACGTTGTACACCGAGTCGTACTGGCAAATAGGCTATTCCAAAATGTTTTCAAAATACTTTTAAAAATATCCTTTCTTTTGAAAAATATTCTTTTAAACAAAAGCTTTCAAAAAGGTTTTCAAAAAGGTTTTCAAAAATCATCAAAAACTAATTTTAAAACCTAGCCTAACCCTGACAGAACTCGGCCAGAGTTTGGCCAGAGTTCGGTTGGTGGCCGTTTGATTTTTGAATTCTCTGGAACTTGGTCCTCCTGCAGTTGCGGATTTGACCGAGATTTCCTCATCGAGTTCTGCCCGAATTCTGTCTTTGGAATTCCTATAAATAGAGAAGGATTTCGATCATTTCAACTCACTCATTCACTTTCAATCTTCTCTCTATCTAAAGCTTTCAGTCTTCCAAAGAGTTTTTCTCGAGCTTTAAATTTCAGATCCTAAGCCAATTACAATCCTCTAGTCGATTTGCCAGTGCGGTGCGGTCTAGAAGTTTCTGAGAGATTGTAATCAGAAGGCTTGATTGAAAAATACTTCTTAACATTTGAAGTTGGACGAGTTCTTCGTATCAAAGCTCGCGTTGTAGAAGTTGCATGGACTTCGTAAGAAAACTTGCGATTTTGCCAATAGTGGATTCAACTGGTAGCAAGAGTTCTACCGACTGGATTAGTCCTCAACAGAGGAAAACCAATATACATCGCTGTCTTTGCGTTTGCTTTCTTATCTCTGCCTTTACTTTACTTAGTTGTGATTATTATTATGTGATCTTGCTACTAACATTTTTTAATTAGCAATATTCCGCTGCTTACTCTATTCACCCCCCCTTTAGAGTATTATGCTTTACGATTTCGTTCCTACACAAGTGATGTACACACGACATGTGGTATTGACTCAGTCATATTTATGAACTGGTGCTAACTACCCATGATCTCAGTAATAGGCAAATCTCAACAACTTCCATGTGTCAGCTCAGCAGCAGCTCCAACAGTGCAGTTATAACAGATTTAGCTATTTTTGTGCGCACAGCGCTCCTGCATGCCAAGAAACCCTGTACACATCGTGTATGTGCAAGCCTACAAATAGAAGAAGTCTGCATTCAATCAAGGTCTTTGACTGCTTCTTAATTGACAAACCCAGATTACCACTCACATGCATTTAGAAAGTCAGAGCAAGTTGTTCTCATCGTCAGATCGTCAACAAAGTAAAGGAGCCACTACAGTAATCGATCTCCCTCGTTATACTTTTATAGAATCAAAACTGTACTTAGATTTCCTGTTTAGAAATCTTTTGTATTTCTCTTGTTTGAAATACAAAAAGTTCGTATAATTTTTGTTCGTAGCAAACATATGTCATTTTCTTATTTAGACTTGTAGGACCAATGAGCACCACTAGAGGGGATGAATAGATTGTGTGTGTATAGAAGAATAAAAATCATCCCTAAAATATTTGTTTGGCAGTAGTCAAACTAAAATGAAGCATGCAGGATATAAGTAAATACGTAAAGTAATTGAGTAGAGAAGAGCAAATGCAAACACCGAGGCTTATACTGGTTTTCCTATTAGAGGACTATCCAGTCTCGAGTACACTTGCTCGACGTTTAATTTACTATTTGAAATAGCAGTTACACCACATGCTTTAATCCAAAGGGCACGTTGACTTCTTATACCTCGTGCTTTTATCCAAAGGGCACGATGACTTCAACCATGAGCTTTTATACGAAGGACTCGCGACTTCACAACAACAACTATAGATATAATATTTTGAAATCTAATCTTTTTACAACTCGATCCAACTTCTAAATCAAGACCATACTAGCTTTGGCTGTGGGTTGTAAACTTGGTAGATAGAAAGGTTAATGCTCAGGTAGAACTCTTGAATAGATTGAAGAAGAAAGAATGAGTGAGTTGAAATAAATGGGATTTTTTTCTCTTTTATAGAATTTTTAGAACCAGAGTTCGGGAAGAACTCGGTTGTGGTAACATTCAAACTTTTGAACATTTGGGAGCCAAAAGAGTTGGTATTCATTCTGAACAGGTGGGAATTCAGGAGGACCAAGTTTGGGGTGAACTCACACCGATTTCGGTTACATGGTATTCAGAATGTTTTAGATTTGAAGTTTGTTTTTGGGCTCTTTCTGAATGGGCTGGCTTTTTTATTTGTGGACTAAACTAACAGGCAGGCTTTTTGGAAGTGGGGTATAGGATGCCAACCAAGTGCCAGCACAACTTAATACACATTTTGGCCTACAAAAGAAAGATAAAATATAGAATAAAATATAAAGACATGAGCACTTTGATGACGCCTTTCTTCTGACATTTGAGCATACTTGAAGACATCTTTTCCTTAACGGCAGTTGTCCAAAGATAAATAGATCTGAAAGTCTTCTTCTATAACATCGTCTTTGGTCCATCATTAATTCTTCATTGTATATGTCCTGGTTTGATCATGCTTAATGTTTGTCTGCAAGTGCATGTTAGACAAACAAAGTAGTAGCAGTATGATAAATTTAATGAACAGTAGGGCAATATTTAGTTTAAGTAGCAACAATATAGTGATTGCATGTTTGTTTGTGACATCATTATGTTAAACTTAATTAATTAGCCATATTCAAAAATATGATATAATCATTGGGCTAACAATCTTTTCTTTTTTTATTATGGCAAATCAGTTAAGTTTAAGATAAATACGATAGATGCATGTATCAATAATAAACATAAATTGCTAGAATATTACATAGTAACTTGAACTTATTTCTCCCTCGTTAACCTAATAAAAAAGAAGCCCTCTGTAATAAGATATAAAATGAAATCAATCATAACAGAAGGAAGACAGAAATAATTATGAACAACGATCAGGGTTCAAACCAAAATGTAATTTCAATCAATAAATAGTTTACTAACTAGAAATCCAAAATGACATTCAAAACACAATATGATGAATAAATGTAGCTATAGTTTTGAAAGAGAACAATAAAGGATTCTAATAAAAGTAGATACCAATATAGTATTACTACAACAAAAAGGCCTATTAATAATGCTCAATAAGACGTATTGATGACGCCTGATACCTAAGCATTATCAAAGTTCGAAATACCTTTTTTCCATGACGATTTGGGCTAATTCTGGGCTTTTTATAACGTTTATAAAACAAAGCATTATTAATATTTTAGAGCATTGGCAAACTTGTAATATTTTGCAAACTTATTAATATTAAGCGTTCTTTTCCTTCCATTTCCCCTCTCCTCCTCCTCTTTCTCTTCCTCCGCTCCCATGCTTAGAATTAGGGTTCGGTCAAGCGTCCAGGCCTAGGGTTAGGGTTCAACGGCCCCGACGCCACCGACTTCCTCCTCTCCAACCTCTACGCGTCCGTCCGGAAGGAGCTGGAAGCTGTTGGATCGCAGGGTCAGGGCCAGAAGAGCCACCTCCACGTCCTGAAGGCGCTGTCGCGGGAGCTGAGGAGGACGGAGGAGGACTACTTCAAGGTCTCTCTGTACTATTCTGTACCCACTTCCTCACTTCCTACCTACTCACTCTCCACCCTCCTCACCATGGCGAGTTCTCACCAACTCCTCGACGTCATCGGCAAGTGGTCGCACCACGACCGGCTCAACGAACGCCTCCTCCTCGACGCCGATGAGCCGGGAGCAACCATCCCGCCGACCTTCCGGTCGCTGCACCACTACTTCGACTACTTCCGGTGCCCCTTCCTCGAGGAGACCCGAGCCCACCTGGCCTCCTGCGGGAGCACCTCCGATGCCCCCCTGTTCGACGTGCGCATCAAGAGGACGGTCATCCGCTGCAGCATCTTTATAGTGTCTGTGATGTGTCCCTCTACAACATCTTTATAGTTCATTTGAAGAACTACCAGTATTGTTATTATCAGTATTGATAATAGACTGATAATAGACATCATATAGAATATACTAGTAACAAAAAATGGTTTTCCTATGGAATTCAACAATGCCTTCTCCCCTTTTCCATTGAAATTCAGAAACTTAATATTTGTGCTTGTGGACATTATGCTATTTCAGAAAACCAGTAAGAGAGTGCACTTCGTCAAGAACTTAATTAGGGAAGTTACTGGGTTTGCTCCCTATGAGAAGTGGATCACTGAACTTTTGAAAGTTGGCAAGGACAAGCGTGCTCTGAAGGTTGCCAAACGAAAGTTGGGAACTCACTTGGGGCGCTCTATTTTTACCGTTTAGCAATCTCTTTCAGTCTTGTGATACATGTCAGAGTAGTATAAGTTCTTCCTCTTTTTCATTGATTAAGTTCCTTACATTGATTAAAATAGCCATTTTATCAGTCTTTAAATCCTTTTTTACGAAAATTGTATCTATGTTGTATGATCTGCTTGACTTTCAGTCAGCAAATAGTGCATTGATATAATTAATCAAAATAACCATTATATCACTCTCTTTTACTAAAATTATATCTATGCTTCATGATCTGCTCGACTTTCAATCAGCAAATAGTGCATTGATATATGTAAAGAGAGCTATGTGATACTAGTGCAGTGATATAAGCGAAAAAGAGAAAGCTATGTGATACTTTCTCCATTAGGTGCTTTAGTTACCAAGCAGAGTCTAAATACTACAATCTCTTCCCCCTATTTTAGATGATCTGAGCATGCTTCATTATCTTTATCCTTCTAACGTGTATTTTAAGAATCAATTTTTTCTTCTTCTGAAGATGTGAGTATTGAATGCTTAATTTATTCCATGTTTCTTTTTATTGCTTGTTTTATGTATTTTTTATTTGCTACATGAATAGAAGATAATAATTTACCTGACCCTAGAATTTTTGGGAAAGGCTTTGCTGTTGTTCTATGAGGGTCTGCTCTTGACCACCTATTTTTCCGGAAAAGAAAGAAAAAGGATAATATTCATAAATTTAAGTTCTAATATTCTATATCCGGTAATCTTAAGATCATATGTCCAAAATGTAGTGTTAATAATGCTTTATTACCTACAAGTACTGCCCAGTTTACTCAATTAATTTTTGTCTAGTGTTGCTGCACTTGCTCATGTTATATGTGACACTTACACAAGACACAACAATTTCTAAATCCTTTTTTCTCTTCATCCTTACTCAAACCATATTATGCTTATAATTTATATTATATTAGCTATATCCTTGTGTTCTTTTTGAGACCTATCAAATATTAGACAAACATGATCTCTGATCATTTGTCATCACTGTATTTCACACTTGCTTGGATGGACTGCTAAATTTTGGTGATATGGGTTCTTTTTTAGTTCGATCAAATATTTTAGACAAGAATTATCTCTGATCACTCATCATCATTATCGTGTCACACTTGCTTGGATGGACTGCTAATTTTTATGACATGGGTTTATGTTTTCTTAACTTATGCAGATCTGTTGGAGTGGCCGAGAAAAAGAAATGATTTCAAACGTAATAAGGTGGCATTAGTGACCTGGACCTAGGCCTTTAGTTTGGTTATTGGATATTGAACTTTTTTTGTTATATTGCTTGGCTCGGAATTGTGGATTTCATAAAAAAAAACTATATTTTGTAGCTTATATAACTATTTGGGTATTTGTTACCATATCTGTCTGATGTTCATTCAAGTTTAATTGTATTCCATAATGGAAACATGATGTCTATTATCAGTATTGATATTATTATGTCTGTGATGTGTCCCTCTGCAGCATCTTTATAGTTCATTTGAAGAATTAGCAGGAGAATTTTAGTTTGCAACTGCAATCACGTCAAATGTTTTGGAAGAAATTCAGAAATTTCTAGAAATGCTGTCAATGCCAGGTATTGCCAATCTGTGCTACATTTGGTGTTTGATGGTTCCTTTCTTTCAATTTCATTGCTTGGTTTTGTAACTTTTGTTTATTTCATGATTGCTTAATTAAATTCCTCACCCCATTAAACATAGTGTTAGTCTCATCATTTTTCTTTTGTGTTTGCAGGAAGAGTATATAATAAGTGTGTAATTGCTAGCTTATTGTCTATTTATATGGAATAGCAATTCATGCTTTAACTATTATATTATAAATAAGTGAAAAAATGTTTGGTGTCGGTGGAAGTTCATCGTTTGCTCATAAATAAAATACTAATCATATCACTAGTTTGTAATTTAATCTATCTACATATAACCATTTTTAGTGATAAATAATGTATTATTTACTTTGTTATTCTGCCATCTCCCTTTCTCTTGCTTATGGGAGAATTTATGTCTTAGCTTTATGTCTTCCATTTTTTTTTGTTTCATGAAGTTGTGAAGGACTGATCATCAAAACACTAGACAAAGATGCTACATATGAGCCTTCCAAGCGTTCCAACAATTGGTTGAAACTGAAGAAAGACTATATGGACAGGTGAAGATGGTGGATTGTCTATTTTATTTTTGTTTCCTGTAAGCTGGGAAACCGATTCTGTCAATCTATTTCTTTACGTATTCTAGCCAAGTTCTGATTTGGTTGTCTTCTCTTTTTCTCAGGATTTCACTGGTGTTCCGGCTGTCGTTGATCTTTCATGATTTTGGTTATGTGGCCAAGTTTTGATGTGGACAATTTTGGTAGTTGTAAATATATATATGTATTTGGATATTCTATTTTGAGAATGTAATAAAGATGTTGATATGTACTCTATTTTGAGAAATGTAATAAAGATGGTGGTGTATAATGTTTAGTTTTTGGAATGTAATATATAATGTGCAGTATAGAGCGTTATAGATATGCTAATTTGAATAGTATAAAGTGTTATAAATGTGATGTATTGAGCCTATACATATTATCTATTCATAATGTTTTACAAAAGTCCTGAATTGTGCACTATATATTAAATATTCATAACGCTTTTATAGAAACTATTCATGACGGATTTTTTATAACGCTTATAAAAAACATTTATAACACCCGTTTTCATAACGGTTGCTTTGGAAAAAAAAACGTCATGGTTTGTCATTAATGATGCTTTTTAGCCGTCATTAAAAGGGTTTTTTGTTGTAGTGTATGTACCAATTGTAGAAATCAATCATTGGTCATAAATAATTCATGAGGATTAGAAATTCATAGATCTAGTATATATCAATATAAAGTATCAAATATAGTATTTTAAGAAGATATAATAAGACTTTTAACAATGATCACAAAAAATCTGATTCACAATTTACTCATACAAATTAGTGAACCACTTCCATAAAGTGTATAATCATTGAAAATAAATCAAAATAGATATACTAGAATCTATCTACTTATCCAAGCTCATGCATTTGAACTCAATTATCTTAGCATGATATATAAATATTCATTAGATAAATATGAAGATAATGGAGACAAAATACTAAAGAAGGAGAAATTCAGTCGACTTGAATGTTCTCCCGCAAATATGACTAGGCTAAATATAGATAATCATAAACTTTGAGATAAAACCTCAATAAGAAAAGCCAAATCAATTTAAAGTAAAAAGAATCATTAATAAAGACAATTAAATATATTTGGCAAAATAACTTTTAAAAACTCATATAAAATGAGAGAATCAAGAATAATCATATATTCTCTCATACCCTTTCATAAATCAAAATATCATGAACACAATAGATAAGAATTAAGTAAAGGACTATTAGGTCCAAGATGAACTAGATATACTATATATTAAGGGTATAAATGAATCGAAACAATTAGTTTTCTTTCTCTTAAAATATGTATATCAAGTTCGAAAATAATTTATATGTAAAGATAGATTAAAGAAAAAATCACAAGATTTAAGGAATATCTGAGATATGCATCTTTTTTCCCTTTGATCAATGCATATAAGTTCCAAACTTAAAACAAAATACCATCTTTAGGCAAGTAAAAGAAATATTCAAAAAATAAATTCTTAAAGATGAACAAACAAAATATATCTCTAATTAAAAAATATTCAAATAACAAAAATAATTTTAAGACCGTAGAAGATTTTTGAAAACTGTCTTAATCTGAGTAACAAACAGATTCAAAATAATAGAGAGAAATCAAAAGACTTTTGAAATATGAAAAGATGTCTAAATAAATGTTAGAATGCGTCCATTTGTCCTCAGATTGACAGCTGACGATTTGAATATTTTATTTCACGAAAATAGCTTTAATAAAAGAATCGATAAATCATAAATAATCTATTTTGAACAAATAAAACAGGACTAGATAAATGCCCAAATAAATAGTATTATATATATATGGCATGTCAGGGGAATAATTGATTTGAAACACTTAACTGCTCCCCTATTACATGGGTATATCCAAAAATTTTAGTATTGGCATATTCAAATTCTAGAGAAATATTTCCAGAAGTAGTAAACTAATTCATCAAAATATTAGGTCTTCTTATCAAAGTTCATATTTTCTCTTTTAAAACCTTGGCACGGTGTCTATCTGATAACAGTAGGCTTTAAAGAAAAGAAATGCTTTGAGAGAGAGAAATTCAATATGCCTGACTTCTCTCCAGTAAAGAATTACTGCTATAGGCAGTTATTAACTTGAATAAGAAGAGAATAATAAAAGCTTGACATGAATATTACTCAAACGCTAAAGAACATATTAGAAGAACATAATATTCAATAAGTAGTCACAAGATCAAATCAAGTCTTAATATAGAATAGTGCGACAGAAAAATAAATATATCAAAAGATGACAATCATTAAATATCCATCAAAGTCAAATCAAAATCCATTAGATAACAATTTCAAATTAGACCTCAATAAATCTTTAGTTCATAAAGCGTTGATCAATCTTGGGTCAGCTGTCGGAGCCGCTTCGTAGCTAGCGGTAGTTCGAAGACACTTAGCACCGTGTCGCTTAAACTTTTACTCCTTGTTGACATAAGGACCCTTTCAGCATGTACCCAAAATAAATCTCTACTTTAATAACCAAGGATTTAGAAAGAATTTATGAAATATGAAATCAATTATATAGTATTGACTTGAAAATTCTCAAAACAATGTAGTATAAGATATATCCATCACATATATCTATATGTGCTACAAAATCATTAGGTGACAATAAATATAAGATAGCAAATACCCAAAAAAATTATCAAGATCAAGATACTAAAAAAAAGTTTAAAAGAGATTTCATAGTGCGCTATTAAAGAAAAATGTGCATTAGTAAATGTGGAGATTATATATCAAGTAAAAGTACAAAAACAAATATACATATTTAGTCATATGCAAGATATAATTAAAAATATTCTCTCAAAATCATAATTAAATAGATAGATCATTTAAAGGAAATCAAATGAGTGCTAGTAGCAAGATATTAATTAATAACATGCAAGATTCTACAAATATAGCCATTTAGAAAGAATCGTTTAGCATGTTACCAAAGTGGTTCTAGTGACCACGATTATTTTGGTGCAATTGCTTGAAAGATGACCTTTGTAGCCTTATAATCACCAACATATTCCATTATTCTACTTGATATTAGAAGCTCCACCTGCATCAAGAAGCAAAGACTTTGGTATCCAAAACTTGGATCCACATTAGTTAGCTTTGGGAACCCATTTGCACAAGTTCATATCAACAAGTTTTCTAGTCTGACATTGACTAAAAATATGTCCTTTCATACCACAATAATGACAAGAAGCATAGACATTAATGCAATGTACAGTAGTATGAGAATGTGATTTGGTATGATATGTCTTGCATGATTGACTATAATCATAAGTATGGTTACGTTTAACCTTACGTTTAACCTTTTTAAATCTTGGGTTGTGTCACATGTCTTGTATATGACTGTGTTTTGGGTTGAACAACATGTTTACACAATGTTATCTCCAACTTTTAGAGATTGTGCAAGCCATATTATACTTAGCAGTTAATAAGTTTATTCTCTGTGTAGTAATAATATATTTCTTTTTCTCTGCTTCATAAGCTTCATTGAGTTTTGCATGCTCTTGTGCCATCTTATTAAAGCATTCTTAAGCATCATACAGACACAGCTTAACCGTAGATAGCTCATCCGTGTTACTAGCAGTGGTAGTGTCTCTAATCTCATTAAACAGAGATGACAACCTTACATTCTCCAACTGATATATCTTAATCTCTTTTCGAGACTGCTTATACTTATCTAATACTTTCTTGTGTTCTTCTAATAGATCATTGAAAGCATCAGATAACTCATCATAAGTAAATTCATTCTCTTCATAAAGGAGATTATTTTGTACCTCGTTAGATAATGCCATTGTGCATATATTTGCAGCTAGACGAGGTATCTCTTCTTCTTTGGAATCGCTTACTTCGCGTTCACACCATATGCTTGTGAGCGTACTTGTGAGACGATGATCTTTCTTCGTTTGATCATTCGTAGCGATTCTCCACTTTAGTAGCAGTAGGGAAATATTCCATAATGTGGCCTGATCTTCTACAGTTGGGGCATACAATCTCTTTTTCATATATAAGGGACTGTTTTGTACCTTAAATCTCGATGCCATCATGCACACATTTGTATCATTATGAAGACTATCCTACTCTCTGGAGTCGCTAACTTTGCTTTTATACCTGCACTCATAAGTAGCTTCAAGAAGTTTCTAAATTTTATGAGATGTTGTGCAAGTAGTAATAAGATTGAATACATTTATGTCTACATCAAAATAAAAAGCATGCATTGCTTTTGCATCATAGCTAGCTAACTTCTTCTCTTCCTCCGTGTAACTATAATAAGGCTTGTTAATAATAGAGGAAGTAAGAATAGAGGTGATAGTAGGCTTTTTATAGCTAGTGATAACAATTGATCAGAGGTCAAAATCGAGAGACTTTAGGTAGAGGATCATTCGTATTTCTAGTACGTGTAGTTTGTTTCCTCAAATAGTGGAGATCTATTTGTGTACTTCCCTTTACCTCTGAACATTGATTTCATTGCTGTTATATATATATAGTCTCTAGAGTATTATATGAATATAGCCTGCTTTGATACTAATTGTAGGAAATTGGAATCATAGGATAACAATTGATAATAAGGATCTACTCTAAGGATGTTAAGCGAAATAATACAGTTCTTGCTTTAATACCAATTATAGGACCGTTGAGAACCTCTAAAGGGGGTGAATAGAGTGCGTGTGTGCAGCGGAATAAAAATCACCACTTAAAAATATTTGTATGGCAGTAGTCAAACTAAAATAAAATGGGCAGTATATAAGTAAATGTGTAGAGAAGAGTAAATGCAAGGTTTATACTGGTTTTCCTCTGAGATGACTAGTCCAGTCTCGAGTACTCTTACTCGATGTTTAATCCACTATTTGAAATAGCAGTTATACCTCGTGCTTTAATTCGAAGGGCATATTGACTTCTTACACCTCGTACTTTTATCCGAAGGGAACGACGACTTCAACCACAAACTTTTATATGAAGGACTCGTACTTCACAACAACAAGTGTAGAGAGAACACTTTGAAATCCAAGCTTTTTACAACTCGATCCAGCTTCTAAATCAAGATCGCACTGGCATAGAGTTGGTTGTGGGTTGTAAAATTGGTAGATGGAAAGGTTAATGTTTAGGTTGAACTCTTGAATAGATAGAAGAAGAAAGAATGAGTGAGTTGAAATGAACGGGGTTTTCTTATCTATTTATAGGATTTTTAGAACCAGAGTTCGGGCAGAACTCGGCTAAGATAACGTTCAAATTTTTGAACGTTTGGGAGCCAAAAGAATACGTATTCATTTTGACCATGAGGGAATTCAGGAGGACCAAGTTTGGACCGAGTTACAAGGTAGTCAAAAAAATTTAGGTTTGAAGTTTGTTTTTGGGCTCTTTTTGAATTGGTTGGCTTTTTTTATTTCTGGACTGAACTAATATGTAGGCTTTCTAGAAGTGGGTTATAGGAAGCCGGCCCGGTTCTAGCATGACGTAATGCACATTTTGTCCTTTAAAACAAAGATAAAATACAGAATAAAATATAAGGACATGAGCACTTTATGATGCCTTTCTCCTGACATTTGAGCAGACTTGAATACGTCTTTTTTCTTGACGGTAGTTGTCCAAAGATAAAGAAATATAAAAATTTGTATACCTTTTGGGGGGGCCCGGATAAGTCGTTGGATGGTTCAGAGAAATCTTCTTGTATAACGTTATCTTTGGCCCATCATTAACTCTTCATTGTATATGTCCTAGTTTGATCATGCTTACGGTTTGTCTGTAAGTATATGTTAAACGAACAAAGCAGTATCACTTTTACTGTTGGTTGATATTTACTTTATTTTTTTCTGTTGATTCGGGAAGTCTTTTGTCCGCACAGACATTATCACTTTTACTACTGGTTGTTTTCTATATTATCATTGTTGGACTTGATATCATTGTGGACTATTACCCTATAGATGTGATTAGATATATACATGTGGACTGTGTTGTGTTTTTGGCATGTTATCATGATTTACAGCTTAAGTATTTTGCTAATGGGCTTGTTGTGAGGTTTGGCCCACTGGTGAAGTCCTGCTGGCATGTATTCGTATACCTAGACCTACATATTTTAGAACTGGGTGTAACACATAGCAACAGGAACAGAATCATTGTCCGAAAGCATTGCTTCGTATGCTTGATGGTTAAATTGAACGACCAACATCTTCTCAGTAGAGCCAATCTTAGTGACATCGGATTGTGCCACCACTTTCTCGTTGGTGAAGGAAGTCGTCCCCATTTGAGTCACCATTTTGTTCCAATACAAAAGGTCTGTGGACAGAAACTTTTTTACATTAAAGAATAGAAAAAGTACAATAGAAATCCTTGACATGAATTTTATATACAAACAAATCTGGAGATTGGGGCGATGAAAGTTAAGTCTACGTTAATTTTTTTACTCCGTTGACGATCCGATGTGAAGAATGTCAAAGTTTGCTAACTCCGTCTTACTGGCAGAAGCTTGATAGCAAAGGGGGCTCTATCGCTGAAAGCTCTCTCTATAAGTTCTTAGTAAATACAGCATACGTAACATGCCCATACGAGGAAGACACCGTCCTCTATTAATAGCTTTTCTTTACTGGAACAGCCATGCGCACATAATCAGCAAATATACTGACTGTTGGATAAGACGCGCATAAAAACAGATAGGTACGTGGGCACCTAAAGTTTGTAGAGAGTGAACGTGTATGAAAATCATGTACAGCTCGCCACGTGATTTGAGATATGCTGTATAAAATACTGCTATGTCAGGACTCGATCTCTTCATAGAAATACCTATGCGTCTAACTGCATTTGACACATAACATCTTATGCTGCATACTAAAAAATAGCCGCATAAGACTGCTCCTTCCCTGCTGTAAAGTGTAATGATGATGATGATGTAATCACGGATGACTTCCTTATAGTCTAAACATAGTACAATGCTCGAGGTTCATCTTTGTATTAGCTCTGGATGTTTATGTGTCTCTCTATTCATACGTCATTTTAGACTTATGCGTCTTTCTAACTTATACGTCGGTCTTATTAGACTAGGCATCTTTCCAGACTGGACTATTCAGACTTGAGACTGAGTTAATCATCTTTCGTGATGCTTTAACTTGTTGACGCATAGAGGTTATGTAACCCCCTGGTTTTTAAAATTTATTATGTCTCAAAAAAATCTCGATTATTATTTTCTCAAATTTTTATTTCCTACTTATTTTTTTATTGATAATAATTATTAATATTTTAGGGAATCATGAATAGGAAATGGCGAAGTCGTAATTATTTAATGTGGTGTAGCAATAGTTGGTAATTATTTAGAATTCCATGATTGGGGAGTCGCATCATTAGTAATTAGTTGTGAGGATTAGAGTGGGAACCTTCTAGGTCTTCCTTAATTAATTATGTGTTAGTGTTAATTAATCTTAGAGAATATTTACTGGAATCTAGCATATTCCTAGGAATATTTCCAATAAAATTCTAGGAATATTCCTTTCTATATTGGTCCTAATCACCCTATAAATATTCCTGATTCTCCATTATCGATCATTCCTAAAACCCATGTTCCCTAACACAAATCCTAAGGCCCAAACCCATTTCATTTTCCTCACCGTACCCAACTTGTGTCATATCCATAGAATTTATGTGTCCCATTTCCCAAAAAATTTGTGTTTGTCGTATTGGCGTGTCCATCCACATTTTTTTAACATCTATTTATTTCAAATACATCCCCCATGTTCTGCACAACACATCCCTAAAATCTACCCAAAATTCTATAAAACCCTCATGTCCGACCCCAAGGACATGGACACACCCGTGTCACACCCACAGCTTGACCATGGCATGTGTCTTTCTGACACAGAACCCACCCACATAGTACAGACCCTGTGTCCGACACACCAATATAGATTCACCCGTAAACCCTAACCCTAATCCCAACAGCCACCGGATCTAGCTTTACCATCGCTATCAGCCCCACCGTGTGATCCTCTGGGACAGCGTCACCATCATTCCTCCCTGTGCTCTACCACCACCACCGACACCCACTGTCGGAGATCGCCTTGACGTCACCTCCTTGCCGCTCCACCAGATCTGAAGCATCACTGCTCTTTAACGCCAGAAGCTGCCTTACCGAGACAGACGCCACTGTCAGGAACTCATCGTCGGCTGGACGCAACCTTGTCATGCTTCCTCCGACGAGCCTTTTGACAGTGCAGTGCAGCACAGCCGACCTCGAGCCATGTTCCTCTCTCTCGAGCTCCTACTCGAAAACCCTCGCCACAGAAGCCACTGAGAGCCCGACCAACTGTCACGCCCCAGAACAAGAATACTGGTTAGTCGGGACGTACCAGGCCAGCTATGTATACCAAAGTACTCCAGTACTCCAAAATAGCGTATAAATTGTATAGATGGGGATTACTACTACATACCAACAGTCGATCCTAGGTTAATTGATTCCTAGATATCTCAATCACAAATAAGCAAGTAATGTACAAGATTACGATTATCAGGCATATAAGACAGTAAAGCATCCCAAACTATAATATATATGGATGATAATGAAGCTAGCAATAAAAAATGAAGGACTAGCAAGAGTGTAAGTAAAACATGATCAACTCTAGCTATAGTCTAGAAAATATACAGACCATGTCTAAGCCAGTAAGCCAAATGTTAAGTCCAAAACATGAGCTAAACACGTGCTCGGTGGCTAGACGTCTCAAAAGAATAAATACAAAAAAGCGTGGGTAAGAGAAAGAGCACTCACTCAAGCACCCTAGTGCTCTGAGTGGTAACCATCGAGTAGAAGGTCTGGAAGATCCTCGGGCTCCTCAACTAGATCTAGTCAAACAAAACCAGTGGGGTCAGACCCACGATAGCAAATACTATAAAGGAAGCCAAACTATGAACTAAAACCAGCATGCAAACCATTACAATACTAAAGATAAAGCAGTAAAAATAGGCAGAAAATAAATTAAGGTACCACTGTGTATGTGAAAGAGAACTGAAAACATGTAAGAGAAACATATGAATATATAATGGTAAAATTGAGCATGTAAGCATGTAATGAAGCCAACATATAGGACAAATAGTAAGGCCAAGCATGTAAGAGGAATAATAGCATGTATATGATTAACAGGAATCTAAGTACTGAAATAATATAAACTGGAGAAGACTATGCTAGACAAGACATGAAAGGACTCCATCCATCAATCACGGTGAAACAATGAGTGCGGCTTGATACATTAGCTAACTAGGGTTATCACAATTTTAATTACTAACATATGCAAGTTTGAGAAATCTAATCCAGTTACCTTCCCTACAGACTACCCGACTGATCCAGGCCAAAAGAAAAATAAGTAACAGACACATTGAAGTAAGATACGTGTATCCTAAGGTGTCATACTCGACGTTGTGCTGGAAGAGTGCTCACCATGACAGATAGCTCCAAATCCCAAGTATATATATATATATAAGACCATAAAATAAGGGGTTGCAGGTAACCAAGAAATTCTCCCCTCCCAATGATTCTAGATAATCAAGCTAGTTGTATAGTTCCTAGCATTTTCATTCAGGATTTCGGGTATAACATTTCGCAGAATCTATTCTAGATATGAGACATGCGAGACTAGATAACACCGGGAAACAAGGGTTACAGGTAACCAAGAAATTCTCCCCTCCCAATGATTCTAGATAATCAAGCTAGTTGTATAGTTCCTAGCATTTTCATTCAGGATTTCGGGTATAATATTTCGCAAAATCTTTTCTAGATATGAGACATGCGAGACTATATAAGACAAGCAAGAAAGTGTACCATAATAAGCCACAACAATACATGACAATATTAGAACAGGAGTACGCTACGGCGAGCTACTAAATCAATCTGGACATGTACTGGAATCATGAGTGCGCCATGATAGGCCACTAAGTCAATCTGGAATATACTAGAATCATGAGTGCGCCATGACAGACCACTGAGTCAATCTGGACAAGTACTGGAATCGTGAGTGCGCCATGACAGGCCACTATCAGGAAGCTAGACATGAACATGTACCGGGTCCAACCAAACATGATAGGAAAAGACAGTAAACTGGGCATAGCATGTACAGTAAAGCAATAAACAAGAAGAAATCAGGAAATCATGTCAAAATCAGGAAATAATCTACTTGGGTACTGGATTGGTATTTCTTTGGTTTACACCGTACAGTGTCGGTATGTCGATTCTATAGGCAAAAGCTCTCTGTCAAAATCTATACGTCGTACCGGTATACCGTCGATATGGACCGGTACACCATCGGTATACCGAAAAGTGTCATATCAGCTTTTCAACCAAAAGATTCAAGCAAAAAAGGGATCACAAAACCGATATTTTGTTGGTACACACCGGTACACCGTCGGTATGCCGAAAAGTGTCACAGCTGCTTTTCAACCAAAAAAGGGCTCACAAACCAGCATTTCGTCGGTACACAGTAATACACCATCGGTAAGCTAATTTGTTTAACAACAGGTTTTACAAAATAAGAAGGACCCACAAATCGGTATTCCATCGGTATACATCGGTATATCGGCGGTATATCGTTTGTGTTCGAGAAACAATACTAATGGTTAGAAACAAGCTCCAGAAATCAAAACTCGTCCCAAAAGTTACTAAAATTAGTATAACCATGAAACAATACTAGAGGGTGTCGTGTACAACATAAATACAAAGTATCATGGCAAGTACTCTGGCATCATTCCCGATACGGAGTTTTTCGACTAAGAAAATATCAGAATTTCACCGAAAATCAAAACCTAGCTCAGACTAAATTTTTGAGATGGGCAAAATGATGATATTCTTAGGAGAAACATATTTAGTAAAGCAAGTACTAGAAAATACTGGAATAACAAGACACTAAGAAAACAAAAACCACAAGAAAACTATAATATGTCCAGTAGTTCAGCTAGATGTACTTGCCTAATAAAGCTCCGAGCCTAACTCTTCAAATCCACCACCAAGAGGGGTTCAGAAACCACACTCTGAGGTTTCGAGACCAAGCTCCAAGCTCCTGAGAAAAATGGAATGAAAACGAGAAAGAATGAAGAGTGGAGAGAGAAAGTAAGAAATCGAAAAGAAACATAATCATATATATAGAGAAGGTGAATTAATCGTGACCGTCCGATCGTGATCCATGATTCGATCAGGATTAATCTCAACCGTTAAGAAGAAAACCAAAAAACTAATGGATAATAGAATGTATCATCGCTATTCATTAAAATATCTAAACACAATTCATAAAAATGTCTAAATACTATTCATAAAAATATTTGTACAAAAATATCTCGAATCGAAAATGTCTATAAAGTGGGAAATCTACGCGAACGGTATACCATCGATACAGACCTATATGCCAGCGATATGCCAGTTCCACAAAAAAGTTTCAAAAATTAAGTTTTTCCCCGGTTCTGCAAAATCCAAGAAAATGCATAATACAGTATAAAATGTGTATCTGTATACAAATGCAAATTCTGTGAGATGAGGCTCACACAAACCTCTACTATCTACACCTTGACGACCACCGCCTCCTCCTCATTTCTTGAACCAATCTCTTTGTCCGTGCGTAGCCGCCACCATCTGCTTGGAGCCTCGCCGCGGACTAGTCCTCCATGGCCCCTCAATCGCGGCCGCCCCTCGTGCCTTCGTAGATGAAACCTCGACTGGATCATGGTCAGCTCTACTGCCACCTTTGTCTTCTTCTCCATCATGCATCTTCTCTATAAGCATCGATTGGGTTGTTCCCTCTGGATCCGCTGCCGTATAGTAACCCTAGGTAAGCAGTACTCCTTCTTGATCTCTCTCACTCGAACTCTATTTCTCTATGACTCATCTCTCGCTCTCTTTCATTCTTCATTTCTTCTTCTTCTTTCTCTCTCTCTCTCTCTATATATATATATATATATATATATATATATATATACACACACAAAAAGGCTGGTAGGTGAAACTATGGCCCAGGTATTGAATGAGCCAGTAAGCCAGATCAGAGAGAAAAGAAGAAAAAAAGAAAAATAAAAAAATAAAGAATAAAGAACTTAGGTTGTGGGCTTAAAGCCTGCAGGCTGAGCCAATAGACCTGGGCCAGGCCAGGCTGAGGAAATAATTGGAAAAGAAAGGGTATTATATTTATTAATAAATATATTGGTTCATTAGATTGGTTAAATAGATTAATTTGTGCTAAATTAAAAGTTAGTTATTTTTGGTAATTAGGTAAATAGATTATTAGTTATCAGTTATTTGTTAAATAATTATTGGTTTATAGTATTTGTTAAAATAGGAATAGAAATATTGGTTAGTATTTTAGAGATTTTTTGGAATGCCCTAGAATTTGCTAGATTAAACCCTAATTTTGTCCTATTATTTTTATAGGTGATTTTAGTGCGACTTCACTATTGGACTTGAGGCAAGTACATTCTTAAAATATATTTCTCAAGACATTTTAAATGTTGTATTTTAATGTTTAGTCATGTCTCATATTGTGACACGATTCCGATACAACATGGTTCTGGTTATTGTTCATGTATTATGTTATCAGATCTGACTATTGCTTGATATTATTTCTAGATATTGGGGATGTGAAAATACCAAGTAGATATGTGGGTAACCCTCTGTTTCTGAAGAATAGTTTGGCATACACTGCACGTATGTCAAGCCGTATCAATATGAGTAAAAGTCCAGTCGCCCACATATTGAAAACGATATTTTGTGACACATAGATTGTTAGTCGTGTTCTTATTGATCATTTCATGTTTACTGTTCATTATCTTTTTCTATGACTTGTCATGTTATCATGTTATTGTGGTTCTTATAGTTTCTCGTGTTGTAGATTTCATGATCATGTTTGCATTCAGTGTCTCATCTTCTGGTTTTATTTCCTGCAATATTTATATACTTTATTTTATATAGTGTGACATATTGTTTGGATGTACTTTGCTTCCATCCTAACAGGACAGTTGACATATT
The DNA here is from genome assembly GCA_029216955.1 of Iris pallida. NCBI lineage: Eukaryota > Viridiplantae > Streptophyta > Magnoliopsida > Asparagales > Iridaceae > Iris > Iris pallida. Next base: position 17,702,652 of record JANAVB010009999.1, on the reverse strand, counting down.
AGGTTTGGAAATAGCACGTGGACCGAGAAGCTTCTGGACGACTCTAAACGATTAGAACATGTTTTGATGTATCAGATATTATGGATGTAGTGGATATTACATATGTATATTGATGATGATGAGGATATCGGACTTGTTTTCAGAATTTGGATATGTATGATGTACTAAAAATCAGATAGTAGACTGGTGATCGTGTGAGTATGTGTGTTGGATTGTTTTTGTATTAGTTCTGTGATTAAGCCAATGATTGATATCATGATCGTTTGATGATTTATGAGGTAAAGATAGCTTACTATGATGTTTACAACAGCTTAGGCTGGGCATGTCCGACTCTTATCTAGGAAACTGGGAGCGGGTTGTGACAGGTTATGCACCTATCATATTTTTCATACTTCTTCAATAAACCTATATAAAATAAGTTTTATTGGTATACAAGCCCCACAACGTATTCCAAGTTATCTCAGCAGTCTCGTACTCTTCCACCATCTGCATCACATCATCAGCCATGGCTCTAAACATGAATGTCATCACATATCCATCAGCAAATTCCAATTTTGCTTATGATTCCTTATAAGCTTAATCCAAAGCCTTGAGTGCTCCTGTCATATGCCCATTCTTATGTAAACCATAGAGAGAGAGAAATATTATCTTCTTCTATGTCCAAAAATAATACCATTAAGCTTGGTACCTCCAAATGATCCAGAACCTGAATATGAGGTGTTATCGGAGACCTCAACCTTCTTGACATTGATCTTAAACGCGTCTTCTTTTGCATCACCTAAAAATTATAGTGGAATCAACTAGACAAATAGATTTCAACAGAACTCGATGAGTCGAATCAGTATTTTCTGATCTAGAAAAGAAGTTCTTAACTAGTAGCTGATCTAAGAAACAATCAATTGAAAAAAAAATTCTTGACCAGAAACTGATCTAAGAAATAATCAAATTGAAAAGAAAGAGACAAAGTTCTCACGGATCTGTACTCTGATACCAAGTCAAATATAGAGCTTGAAAAATTATTTGAGACAAAGAATTCTTGGATGTTTATTCATCTCAAAGTCGAGGCTATATAAAGGGGTTTGTATTACCATATATATATGAGTGTGTTCTTATATGTTAAATACTAAATGCAATATATTCCTACCATATATGATAGTATTCATATATGGTAAGTACTACCATATACAAGTACTACCATATATGAAGATATTCCTATATGGCAAGTAGTAAATATATTTATACCGTATACAAATATTTCATGATTCACACAAACAATGTTGTAATTTAATTGTATAAGAATGTCTTCAATATTTTTAATTGAATTTAAAAAAATATTAGAGCATGTCTATTTAATTTAAGAACTTTACCAAGTAGCAACAAGATTTTAAAATGTTACGTCCACAATATAGTCTAAAATTTAGGATATTATTTAAGGATGTACCACATTGATGGAATTCTATATTTGATGTTGAAATTATGTATTAAGTATAAATATGTTACAATATAATAATATATAAAAGTGATTACAAATTAATGAAGTGATGGGTTAGTTGATACTTCAAATTTTGAATTTTAGAAATTGTTTTACAATATTACATGTATTTTTTGTAGTTTATTATCCAACTTCCCGTTTAATTTTTACAAATTATTTATTATTTATTTATTTGCAAGATATAGACAAGTTCTTGGTTTTAATTACGTCGTCACTAAGCTAGAAGTAAAAGTTATAATGATATAAAATTTCACCTTTATATTGTTTAGCTATGATTTTGAATCCTAAAATAAAATTAGATTGTGTAAGAAAAAAGTAGCATGATTTTTATGAAAATATGCTACTAAGATAATAGTAAAAATAGAAACTAAAGAATCTTAGATGATCTAATTAGTTTACATAAACAAAAATTATGGAGAACGATCTGGTTCAACCATTCAAGGTAATAACTAACTCTAGTTTAAGTTTTAAGTTATCTTATGCTAAGAGTATACTAAAAAGAAAGAAACAAAAATATTCTTCCCTCCCAACTCAAGAATTTTTGTTTGTATTCGAACTTCTACGTTGAAGATGATGATAGTTAGGGAACATATTTTAAAATTTTAGAGTAGTGGAAAGCACATTAAAAAAATTCTTATACTTTTTTGGGGTATAATTTTCTAATGATCCCGGTATTCATGGTAGCATCAGAATCTTGTGTTAGTACAGCTTCAAGAATGCTAACTAAGAAGAGAAACGTGATTCTATCGGGGCTTCTCAAAGTTTCTATCTGCATTAAAGATTGGGTTGTGCAGAAAATGTACTAAACATTTAAGAGATGAAAGTGTCGACGTTAATGAATTGGACTTTCAAGCTTTTATTATAAACGACACTGCATAAGCAGAAGAATAAAGTGACAAAGTCTGATAGACTAAGATCATTTCCTTGAAGATCGAAGATTTGAAGATATCGAAAATCGTCATAAAAGATTCAAAAAAAATTGGACACGAAAAATTAATTTTGAACCTAAAGACCGAAGATCAAATTGAAGATGAATTTGTACCTTTAACTCTTCCAACTTTTTTAAAAATAAGTAGAAATATAAAATTTCACAAATAAATAACAATAAAATTTCTTTTATTTTAATTTATTTCTTTTCTTCTTTTCTACTATTTGTTTAAATAGTCGAACCCAAGGCCTATTTTTTAATAGTTGTCGATATGGGCACGAACCAGCTCAAACCGGATTCTGGACCGGACTGGATTTAAAATTTTGGTCTTTGGCTCAATCTGATCCTACTTTGACTGGTGCACAAGACCCGGTGGTCCAGCTCGACTCGAATTCGATAAAAAATCGAACGAGACCGACTCAGGCCTACTCGACAACATAATCTCGTGCTATAGACTATTTGTCCTCTAGTGATATAATATCCCATCTTACCAAGATCACAAAATTGCATCTTCACCATAGAGAGGGAGACCTCAACATCCACTAAGAAGTCGCACGAAAATAAATTGTAAAATAAGAAGTTGCATAAGAAGAATTTTATATGAGAATTATGTAATGTTTTTGTGTTTTTCGTCTCTTAGGTTAGGCTCTATTGGGATTGAGCATAAACAAATGAATTGTTGTGATTTGGATAAACCCAAATGTGGATGCCCTTATCCATATCCACAACAACTTCTATCCCATTCCCTCTATATATGTTAACAATAAGAAAAGCTATGGATATAGTTTTCTGGTTACCAATTCCTTCTCATTCTTTCTTATTTTCACAACACGTTATCAGCACGAACGCTCAGAAGTTATAAGTTGCCGAAGCTAAAGTTGCCAATTTATCGAGAAGATTAGCGGATTTCCTTCAATTTCAAAATTAGGTACCAATATTCTATTAGTCATACCAAAGAGGTACCAAGCAATTTAAATTTTGTCTACAAAAATATTATTTTTTTGGTTATCGATGATAGTGTGACATTTCCAACATGCTATATTGTGACATTTATTTGGTATACTAAATCCACTATCCTCTTAATTTGTACGTCAATTCGAGACTGCAAATATATTTTAATAAACGGTTTTAATAGAAATGTTTTTTTGGATTTAGAGATGGATATGTAAAGATCTTGGAGCATTTTTTTATTGTTGTTGTTGATTGGATGTGGTAATTCCGAAAAAAACTAGATTACCAAATATTTGAATGATATAATCCGAAGTACTTAATTGAGGCTGAACAAAGATGTTGTGGTCACATGAGTGGATTGCTATTGATGTTTTTATATAGAAGCATGTCCTTGATAGTTATTTTAACTCTATATTAAATGATAAAATATGGATTTTTAGGCTATGCTCATGTTTGACAGTCTATATCATCTTTCATGATCCCAGTTTAAATATATTATGTGGATTAATTTGTCAGCTTTTTATTTAGTTGTGTGTTGCTGCATGCTTGCATTTTGTGCTCTACCTAAGCTTATAAACCTGAAATGCCCTCTTCTAATAATTTCTAGCACATTATAATGCTAACGTACACACCCTATATAAGGGAGGCTAAGATAATTTCGACTTGATATATATTTTTCAATGTGTTCACTAATTTCCAGTAACTGTTACTTTTATTGTTCTGGTGATCATGAGTTAAAATTCATGTTTCTATTGGATCGCCTTGATCATTATAGAAGTTCTAGAAGTTATTTAGGGTTTGTTCTATTTGTAGTTAGATATTTGAAACATACTCAAGATCCTTAAATATTGTGATATCATCCTTCTAAAAAGGCAAGCCATGTGGATCCTCTAATGAGTAATATTTTGCTCTTAAATGTTACGCCTTGAAGGTTATTAGTGTTTTGAGTAAATTTCTTTGCTTACGAGACTAATTAGATGTCGAGACCTTTCATGGTTATTTTTGGACTAAAGATAGTAATGAGGTTGCATGCATATTGTTTGGAAGGTCGATTCTTTATTGACATACAAAGGTCTGAGCAACTTGATGATTTTTGTATGTTTAATCTTAATCATGGTAGGAACGACAAACTGGCCCAAAGTATGATATTTGTTAAGCAAAAATAAAACTGCATAACTTTGAATATATGCCAACTAGGATGAGCTATTTTCAGAACCGTTATAAGTTCATTCAGACCTTTAAAGGTGAAATTAGAAGAATTTATTTTGATCTGATCGAGCCACATAGTTTAGAGTTTGTTTGCTATGGATATGTCTTGTTTAAATTTCACATGAAGCTCAAGGCAGGTAGATGACATTTCAGACTTTAGTAGTCTTAGTTATGATTCACTTGCATAAGTGGCTCTTTTGGGTTCTCATGCACATCCTTATGCCATTGTAAGCTCAACAATTTGAAACATCATATCTAACATATAAGAGCACAAGCTTTATAGGTCTGCCAGAGAACACATCATATTTGTTCACCCTAAGTTAATAATCACCTAAATTGAAGAGTATATCCAAGTTCTTGGCTTCTTTCTTCAACTATTATACTTGGATCCAAGACCTTTGCAGTTGGGTAATCGCTACGTGCCTCATAGTTTAACTGCTAAATTTTATATTTAATGACATACTTACCTTCTTAACATGACCAGAATTGGTTATATTCAGCCATGCATGAACCAATACTATTATTGTGCTTTCTATTATTTTGTTTCATATTCTTGGAAGGTCATTTACTTTTTCCAAGATATAATACAAATTGCACATAAAAAATGTAATACGATCATGTCATTTTGTTTTTGTGGTTTTATTTGTACAGTGATACAAATTGTTCGTTTGAGTTTTATACCACCCCAAATGGGTGCATGCATGACAGGTGTTGCGCAACATGTCCGGGGGAATCCAGTCGTTCGCAAATTATTTTTGTAGGTCGCAGCAAATTGCTGGCCACCGAAAGGCCATAAATTTAATGTTGGTATTATAAGCTATCATAGACCTGGAGTTCTATGTTTAGAATAAATTTCAATGAGCTATGAGCATCCCTATTTTTTATTATTGATTTCATTGGACAAAAAAAAAGCTTCTGAAGGTGAACTATTGTTATCCACTATTTCATTATTACAAGTCCTGATGGATATTTGTGGAATGCCTAAATGAGACTCGCGATATACTCATGGGGTTTTGATATGCTATCAGTTTAGCTTTAATATGCTTCGTATTATTCAAGCTTATGATTACTTCATACCAAGATATTGAAAAATGTTGCTTATATACTTAAATATATCCACAAGAGATTGGAATGATACATAATATGAAAGCATCACCAAGCTATAGATGACTAGTTCCATGGTGACAATTATAATGCTTTAAGAGATGAAATCTAGTACATGAAAAAACAAGTTGGTGCCATAAGAGATATTACGGATGCATTATTGTCCTAGTAACCATCATATACACGAAGTTCTATATTTAGAATTATTATTATTGATTAATAATGTCTATATTTGCATCTATTTGATGATATTGGCAAATCTAGAAACTTGAAACCATGGAAAAACTAGATAGAGATACTACCAACGCCATCCTTAAGAATAGGAATTTTTCCTCCAACAAGAATACTAGTGTGAAAGTAGTATCCATGATAGTTGGTCTTGCTCACAATAATTAAAGGCTCCGACAAAGCATATTTTATCCAACAGATACATAATGTATCGTACTCTCACAATTCCAGAAGAATATATTTGAAAGAAACAGAAGTTCGTCTTAGAGAGCAAGAATTTTGTCCTATAGAACCAAAAGTTCATCCTAGAGAGATTATCCAGTTATTCACTAAGGATATGCGTTACTGACATTATGGTTGTTAAGTCACATACTACGTTGAGCCAGAAGCTCAATCCTATGGATCTACTGTAACCCAGAAGCTGAATGATCCTATAACTTTTTTTGTGATGATCGATAAGACACCCCAAACGGTGATGATGATAATTATGAAAAATAATTCGTACGATTATCTCTTACCAAATTGCAGCATACACCCTTGATCTCAAGGATTAGTTTATTTCTAAACCATCAATCCTGAATATTGTATCTAAATAACTAGTAGCATAGCTTCGAATTTAATTAGATGGCTTATGTTGGTATTATTTGAAACCATAATATTGGCATCTATGTTTTGTGAATTATTATGTTTATCTCCTTAGATTATTATGTCATCTAGACATAAGATTTTTTAAGATGCCTCGTTAATAAGACAAAATTCTTGACGTTAGGGGGAGATATGAAGAAGATACATATCGTTATAGAAGAACGTCGTGAATTATCGTTCTAGAAGAACGTCGTAAAGTATCATTCTAGAAGAACGTCTTGAATCATCGTTCTAGAAGAACGTTCTAAATCATCATTCCAGAAGAGCATATCATGACAATACCTCTACATCTTGACTAAACTAGGAGAAATTATTTCTTGTATTTTATTACAAATAAATTGTTAGATGTTTACTCGATTATGCTGCATAAAATAGTTATACCAACTATGTATTTATAAGAATCAAATATAGGCCAAATAAGGTTCTAAAGATTCAGCTCTCCAGAAGAGAAGATCGAATAATATATACACCCTAATACTCTTGAAGAAGCATCTCCCATAGAGAAAAAGTTCATGACGGTCCGGAAGATGTCATGAACCAAAGATCAAATTTCTCAAAGTATATCGCTCCGGTAGAGGATATACCTCAGATTCTAGAAAAGACTGAGAAAGAGGTACCGGTACCAATGAAATCTATGTTTTATACATAGTTAAGAGAAATTTGGAATCAAGAAGTTTGTCATAAATGACATTATCAAACAAGAATAAGAAGGGTGCTAAAATTAAAGGATAACTCTAAACCACGAATAATCTAATGGAAAGATACGATATCTCTCGCAAGACGTGGAATGTTCATTCCAACAGTACAAAACCCAAAAAAAGAATAAACTCGGTAGGTTTTGAATGGGTGTCTGTAACAAATAAGAAATCCAAATGTATTGAGCAATTTTAGCTCGAGGAATCCCAAAGGATCTACAAATTAACCATATATGGTTTAAACCATCCAGAAGAATGTGATAGGCTCATTGAGTTTTTAAAGAAATCCCTGAACAGATTCTTTAAATGGTCATCTATAGAGTACCTCCTGAAGAGAAGATCTTCTGAAGAGATAAAAGATACGATAATATCTTCCGAAGAGATCGGAATCTCCCGAAGAGATCATAATCTTCCGAAGAGATCATAATCTCCTGAAGAGATCGGAATATCCCGAAGAGATCGGATATCTCCCAAAGTGATCGAAATCTCCAGAAGAGATTTGAATCTCCAGAAGAGATAAAGATAAATCTCCTGAAGAGATCTCATATAATCTCATGAAAAGATGAATCTCAGGAAGAGATATACTATAATCTCATGTAGAGAAGATATTAATCTTTGAAAGAGATAATATTAATATAATCTCATTAAGGGATAAGATAATATAAATCCCCTGAAGAGATAAGATAAAATTAATCTCCTATAGAGATTTAACATAAATAATATCCCTATAATGGTCAGGTCAATAGGATCTGTTACGACCAAAAGAACATGTTCTGGGTCCTGGAGCACCCTAGTTAAAATATAATTTCTTTATTGTCATTCACTCTGCAAAATACTTTATGTGAATCTGTTGATATGCATATATACACACATATACTGGAATAACATAATTCATATTAATTATTCTTGATTAATGTTTTTTCATCTAATGAGATATACATATGAATGATAATTATCTGGTACTCATTAAGGGGATACCACAAGCAAGGTATGTTTTAAAAATAATATTGCAGGTATCTTAGGGAGAATAAAACAAATCATCGCGACAATTTTATCAAAGCGAACAGAGAATATGTATGGCTATATTTTTAACAGTTCAACACATGAGGGGGAGCTACGAGCTTTCAGGAATCACAAATAAAGCCTGCACCTCTTCATAAGGATACGAGTATAAATGTATAGACAAATAAAGTGTTAGGGCGATATGTAATATTTAAATTGTATTGAGGGTTGATTTTTCATTTTGAATTGATGTAAGAACAATAATGTAATATTTTTGAGGGGGAGCATCCTGTAGATGCAAGCATCCTGAAGATGCTAATGGAGACATCTTGAAGTATGTCTTTGCGCATTGTACTCTTTTCCTTCGTTGAGGTTTTTTCCCACTGGGTTTTCCCTTCGAAAGATTTTTAACTAGGTAGTGTAAGCCGCACCCACATGAATTCATGAAGAATTATATTCCTGAAGAATATTATTGTACTATTTTCTTTTCTATGGCTTTTTCCCAAAAGATGGATTTTTCTTTAGAAAAGTTTTTTAACGAGGCAATAATTAGATTGGGCATCCAAGGGGGAGTGTTATGATTTGGATAAACCCAAATATGGATGCCTTATCCATATCCACAACAACTTCTATCCCATTCCCTCTATATATGTTATCAATGAGAAAAGCTACGGATATAGTTTTCTGGTTACCAATTCTTTCTCATTCTTTCTTATTTTCACAACATGAATAAAGTTCTTGAATAAATTGGTCTACTAAAAAATGGTACAAATAATAACATAATAGTAGGCTATAAGGAAAAGAATTTCATACAAAAGTGATATTACCGAAATTCAACCTTAACCATTGACATCCTGAATCAAAGGCACATTCTGAACCACCTGCGATAGATCTCACATAAAACGCTCGATTTATATGAAATAATTTATTTTTCTGTATGATCGAACACATCTCGATATGGCTTCATCTGCTGACCACTAGAGCCACGAGAATTTGATATGCAATCTATCAATCTTTTGAACTATAGAAAAGCAAATAAACCACTCCCAAAAATGTTACTTACCTGTAAGTATTGGCAATATTATAGTGTACGACCTGTTACTGTATCAAAAAAATATTGAACCATCTCTTCCTTGCCATTTATTCGAGAATGCTTATGCTAACTTCACAGCGACAACAACAAGGTTTACTACATTAGCATAATATGTTGATTTATGTTGATTATGCAGGGGTTTATTGAACTTGGTCTCTAGAATTGGTCCAACATCTATGTGACAACCCTAAGTAAGTATTTCAATATAAGATTTTTCTTTTATTGTTTTATGCACATGGAAATTGGTAGCCCATGTGGTAGGTATGGTGGCTTGTTTTGCTAAAGGACAATGCTCAAGACCTCGAAGAAACAATCATGTTTTATTATCTATTTCCTCAAAAAAAATCTTACTAAAAGTTAGACTCTGACTCGGATGGGGACGTGGGAGAAGGGTTTAAAGTGGCACTTTGATGGCACACTTTGTACGTACGAATTAGGCACAAGATCGCACTTTTGTGCATCATTCCGTGCTCATTCCTGCGAGGGCAGAGAAGGGCACTCGGGCACGTGAAATGAGCAGAGCACAACGTTCTCGCACAGAGGTTGCTCCCATGAAAATTATCATTTCTGTGCAGAGGATGCTTCCACAAAAATGTGACTCGCATGAAAAAATTTCTACCGCAAAAATGGTTGTTCGCTGCTTGATGGACGTAACATCCCATTTAGTGGTGGTTACTGTTGTAACCGCCCACTTAATAGAGAGTTACTTTATGATTTTATTGTCCATTATGGGTAGTAGATTGTTAGGGAGAATTTTCTCTCCTATATAAACATAAGTTCTTTTTGCAAGGGATACTGAGTGATTATAAGCTACGAGAGAAAATATATGCAGTTCCATGAAAAAACTAAGGGTCTACTTGTAGGGATAGTTTATGAGATATTTTTGGAGTACTAGTTATGAGGGGTCTAATTTTGGGTGGTTTTAAGTAGTGGCTTTTAAACCAGTACAATCTATGCTTGGTAATTCATTAATGAATGGCTCCAAAAAAAATTTACAGGAATAATTACATATATGTCCATATATAAAGAAACGGTACCGAGCGAGGGAATTGCTATCCAGTCCACAACTCGATGGTAGAAGTACATATTTGATCAAAATAATATAAATGCCTGGTTGAAAGTAGGAAAGAAAGATTTTAAAAACTCACCGGAAAAAGTAGCGATATTTTGAAAGAGGTAGAAGAGAAATACATATAAGAAAGAAAAATTTGGATAGGTTATTAGTGTTATAATTATATATTTTTGGTGAGGATATAAATAAAATAAAATAATAAAATCCCTCAAAACTCGTCGATTGAGGTGTTTACAAAGCCACCCAAAATTACATTACACCGGGTTTTGGAAAGTTTTTGAGCCGACCAAAACCAATGTCTCAAAAAAATTAACAGGCAAGATTTTCATAAACGATGGATTCAAAAACACCTCAAAATCGATGAAAACACTGTTACCAAGCAGACCCTAAGTGATGTTTCCTGGTGCATTCTGAGAGTCGAAGTTATGTCCGTGGAATGACGACATAGGAGTGTTCCAAAAGTTCTATCTTCGAACTTGCTGGTTTCTGTGAGCAGATCAACGAAAAAAATGGTTGAATCTTGTTCTAAGCGAAGGTGATCTTTATCACCCCAGCAAGCTTTCTTCTTCCAAGTTTCATTCATTTATGTTTCTTGTTGTTGTTAGCAACTGTGTTGCATAGTTGTTGTTCTCAAGATTATTATTTTGGCAAAGTCGGTTTGTAAGATTTATTGGAGAATTAAGACTGGCTGGTTTGTAATACTTAAAACATTTCAAGATAGTATTGAAAATCTTTTTTTTTCTAAACCAAACTTGTTAAATAAAAAAAGAAGGTGATGTCTCAACCAATATTCGGAGGTCGAGATCGATTCACAGGATCACTGGCTATTGCTTCCTAACGTTTTAAGTCATGACTGACCATTCCTTCCCTACCGAACCAAGCCGAGCCAAGCCGATCCGATTCTCTTTGGCATTCGATTATTTCTATATTGAACCTAAAGTGGTTGCTAGTTATAGAATGTACCCTATTGTGTATTGAACCTAAAGTGATTGCTATTTATAGAATGTATCTACTCAAGATAATATTTCTGGTGCAGCGTGACAAGTTTTAATGATGTGTAGAGCCAACAAATCTTTTGTGAATAATAAATAAATCACCAAACAAATTAGGTATCTCCTATATCAGTAAAGGGTGGGTTTCTTACTGTAGAAACTTGGTTGATATTGCTTTCTTCTTTTGTAAGTTGTCATAAAATATACGTCCAGATGTCGATTAACATATTTGGTAACTACATATGCTGGAAAAAGTAAGTATACTTTTTGTTGTTGAAATTTTTGATAAAAAGGTAAAGGTACAAGATAAAATCAATTTGAGGGGAAAAAAGTTGAAAGTACTTTTGTGAGAAATATATGACAAGTTTGAAATTTTTTTTTTTAAAACAAACTCCTCCTTGCTAAGAGAATTAGCCAATGACAAGCAACAAACATCAGAAAATAAACAGGAACAACCTTTACTAAATACATTCTGACACATGTCACAAAATAAGCATAAACCACCTTCATAAGTTGTAGAAAAAAACTAATCCCAAGTGATTAAGACTTTGAACGCTGAAGGCCAAGTTTATTTCCTACAAGGTTTCTTAACCAATACAAAAATTTTGCAAATAATATAATAGTTTTCTTACCTAGTTATGTTGCACATACACGAAAAAATCTTGTCTGTGTCCATGTCATGTCCCTACCTGTATTCGTGTGGGTATTCGTGCAACACATGAGACAATATAGTTGTCTTAATTCTTGCATTGAATCGATTGTCTTAATTATTGAATTGCAATTGTCTGAATATTAATCTTTATTTTAGTTAAGACAATACTTACAATAGTTTGGTTGATTCTATGGTCTACAATTATTTTATGTATTCACTTTTTTGTTTGCAAAAAAAAATATTTTACATAAGTTTCTCTTTTCTATTATTTTGACAAAACTACCCACTTATAAAATTCATATTTTGGAGAAAGTTTTCAAAAACACTTTATTCAAAATACATCATATTTGGAAGGAAAATTTCAAACAATCTAAAAGAACTCTTAAGCTTATGTTATTATTTCAAAAGTATTCCTTTTTGAAACCCACTTGTTAGAAACAATTTCCAAAAGCATCTATTCATTAGAAATTATTCTCCAAAAACAAAATGAATATATCTTCTAGTTTGATCTTTTGTTACTATGTTTCATAAATGCAATTGTAACTTATTTCTAGTATGGTTAAATGAACATAATCTTTATGTAACATTTATTGCAATTGGTTGTCACTTTATTAGATATTTTATATTATCCAAAAATATAGTTAATTAGAACTTTGTCATGGGATCCTAACACCAACGACAAATCCTCGGAAATCAAACTTGAGAAGTTCAACGGGAATGGTTTAAACATAGGCCAGTCTAAGTGGATTATTGGTTGAGTACCCTGGGTTTTTTGTCAGCAATTTTTGATCCAAGTATCGTTGATACGAATCAAGCATCTACTTCGACTTCCTCTCCATACATGTTTCTACGATCTATAGAACCAAAGCCTTCATTAAAAGACTTCAAAACCTATAAACTGTAACTAAGCTGAGATTGAATACTACTGTAGGAATAGAATCCCCAATGTATTATCTAATAACCTATATTAGGTGTTTCTTGAATAGCCTCCTGCCAAGGAGTTATAGGATGCATTAGAATCATAGTATAACCTAGATAACGTAGGAATTGAGCACCTCACTGTGTCCAACCTTACAATGGAAGCAGATGCCTGCGACTTGAGTCTTCCCTTTCCTTTTCATTAGAAGCAACCAGAGCGAACACCTGCAATAATTCCATCTGCTTATGCCGGACCTCCCCGTTGAATAAGCTACTTTTTACTACCACTATCATGACAACTCCATCCAGTATAGAGTTTCTTACCGACACCACAACGTCTGCAAACTTTTCGGCAGAAAACTCATCGTTAATCACCATCTTCATTGTAGAGAGCTGATTGATGATACCCTGAATCTCGTTCAGATATTGTGCCACCTGGGCACCCTCCGTGTTTCTCAAGTTGACGAGTTGATGAATAAGAAATGCCTTATTATCAATCGTCTTCCATTCGTACAACGAATTCAACTTCTTCTAAAGTATTTTTGTCGAACTCTTCATAAACACATGGTAAATTAATGAATTGTCTAGCAACTGGTGGATGAATCCAACATCTTTTCTGTTAGCCTAATGAGAATATTATGTTTTTGAATATGGATAATCAATTAAGTTTAACATAATAATGTCACTAATATTCATATATTCACAATAATATTCGTCTAACATTTACTTGCAGACAAGCAATAAGCATGATCAAGGACATATGTAATGAAGAATTAATGATGGGCCAAAGACAGCGTTATACAAGAATATTTCTCTGAACCGTCCAACGACCTATCCGGGGCCAAGCATAGAGGGTTCCACTGCCCGGTCAGCATACGGGGGTTCGAGGGGGCAGCGCCCCCAGTGGGGGTTCGGGGGCTAAGCCTCCAAAAGGTATTCAGATTTCCAGATATTTTTATCTTTGGACGACTGCCATCAAGGAAAAATACGTCTTTAATGTCAGGAAAAAGATGTTATCAAAGGGCTATTGGTTTTCAGATTTATTTTGTATTTTTTCTTTTATTGAGTCTAGAAAAAATGTTAAATTGATCAGATCAGTACTGGTTTAGCTATTCTCAGTCCATAATATATAGCCTACCTATCTACAAATATCTATCAAAAAGTCTATACACCAAAATAGCCCAAAACCTATCAAACTGGCCAAATCAATTCTGGCAAAACTCTGTCCGAACTCGGTCAAAACTCGGCCCGAGTTCAGTCTAGATGGTTTTAACCATTCCTTTGATATCTGCATCCAACGTTCGAATACGAAATTTTTCATCCGAACTCTGCCCGAATTTGGTCCCAAAAATACTATAAATAGAGTTGAGATTATCATTCATTTCAATCATCCCATTTTTATCTCTTCTCTTCTCTATCTAAAGTATTTTGAGTTTTTTACTTTCATATCTAAGCCTTTATGAATCTTAGCCAAGCCTGTACAGTTTCTGTTTAATTTAGAGTTTGGTGTTAAAGAGTTGTATCGGAGGCTGTATTCAGAAAACATTCCAGTTTTTTTATTGCCTTCTGGAGTCGATCGTGCGCTCATCACCAAATACGGTATTGTGAAGTCGGTTATGCACTTGTCTCCAAGCACGGTGTTGTAAGAGTTACAAGTACTCATTTAAAGCTTGTGCCATAGTGGATTAACAGAGAACAAGTGTACTCGCGACTGGACTAGTCCTCTCAGAGAAAAACCAGTATACATCGCTGTGCCACTGAGTTTGATTCTCTATCTCTTGTTTACTGTATTCATTTATTGTCTCTTATATTTGCTATAGTTTGTAACCGCAAATTTTAATTGGTGATTATTTTCCGCTGCACACGTACATACTCTATTTACCCCCTCTAGAGGTGCTCAATGGTCCTACAATTGGTATCATAGCAGGTTATATTCAAATATAACACTCTAGAGAGTATACATATGGCAGCCGTGAATTCAATATTCACAGGTGAAGGGAAATCTACAAAGAGACTCCCACTATTTGATGGAACAAACTATATTTATTTGAAAACACAGATGAGCTTGTACCTGAAGTCTCTAGACTTTAACTTATGGTCAATTGTCATCAATGGCTACAAAAAGCCTATTATCACCTCTATTCTCACTTCCTCTATTATTAACAAGCCTTATTATAGTTATACGGAGGAAGAGAAGAAGTTAGCTAGCCTTGATGCAAAAGCAATGCATGCTTTTTATTATTCTGTAGACATAAATGTAATCAACCTTATTAATACTTGCACAACATTCCATAAATTTTAGAAACTTCTTAAAGCTACTTATAAGTGCAGGTATGAAAATAAAGCTAGCAACTCCAGAGAGGAGGATGGTCTTCATAATGATGTAAATGTAAACACAATGACATCGAGATTTAAGGTTCAACATAACCCTTTATATGAAGAAGAGCTTGTATGTGACAATTGTAAGAAAATAGGCCATATCAAAGAAGATTGTACTACAGCTAGAAAGAAGAACCGCTATGAACAATCATACAAAGAAATATCATCGTCTCACAAAGTACGCTATCGCAAGTATATGGTGTGAAAGCGAAGCAAGCGATTCTGAAGAAGAAGAGAGACCCCATCAAGCTACAAATATATGCTCAACGGCATTATCCAACGAGGTACAAGACAATTATGTTCTTGAAGAGAGTGAATTTTCTTATGATGAGTTATCTGATGCTTTTAATGATCTGTTGGAAGAACACAAGAAAGTATTAGATAAGTATAAGCAAGCTAGAAAGGATATTCTATTCTATAAGCGTGAGAATAAAAAGCTTACTTGCTTATTGAATGCTAGAAACACTTCTACTTCTGATAATTCTACTGACATATTCACACTTGAGTTTAGATTGTATGAGGCACTTGATTACATTGAGAAAAGCACTCAAGAAAATGCTAAACTGAAGAAAGAATTAGAATCAGAAAAGAAAAAGTATTCTATTGATTCGTGTAGAATTGATTCTCTTACTGCTAAATATGATGACACATGTACAATCTCTAAAAAGTTGGAGATTAGACTGGGAAAGCAGGTAATACAACTTATGACCTAGTCTAACACAAGACACGTGACAAAGCACAAGATTGCACATGACAAGACACGATCAAAGGAAACTAGCAAAGTTAAAGCTTCACGAATAATGCATTTTATTACCAGCATCCATGCACGTCATATCACACCACTGCACATTCTTATACTGTTGCATATAGCTCTAATGTTAATATTTTCTGTCATTATTGTGGTATGAATGGACACATTTCTAATTAGTGTCAGATAAGAAAACTAGTTAATATGAACTTGTGCAAATGGGTTCCCAAAGCAAACAAATATGGATCCAAGTACCGGATACCAAAGTCTTCACCTAATATTTCAGGTGGAGCTACTTATGCTGAACCATAGAACAATGGAGCATGTTGGTGATTGCAAAGCTACAATGGTCATCTTCCAAGCAATTGCACCAACATAAGTATGGCCACTAGAGTCTCTTTGGTAACATGCTAAATAATTTTTCTTAAATAATTCTTTTATAGAATCTAGCATGTTATTATTGAATTTTTTACTATTAGCTCTTATTAATATCTTTTAGTTTTTTATTCTTTAAATCAATATGAGATATAATCCTAGCATGGCTAGTTGTTTAGCTTTAATGATTAGTTCACACTATATAGTCTTTTACTCCTTTTTATTAGTGTGACACATTTATCTATGTATGCTCTTACTCTTAGTCTTTATCTATGAAGCATGCATACCCCACTAGTCCATAGAAGCTTAAGTTTTTATTTTATTTTTGAGTTAATGTGTTTTTGACTCTCCGTCTTTAATATTTTTTTAAATGGTTTTTTTTACTGATTTGTCTTTAACATGTCATATTTATATTAATCAGTATTTTTGTTTAGCACAAGTCTCATTTTACTTGAAAAATATATACATAAACTTTTATGTTAACCTTGTGCTTGCATAATATATTCACTATTGATTCTCATATTTTATTTTGATTAACTTCTTATGAATCAATGACATCTTTTCCTAATAAAGCATATCTATACATGTCCTTGATCTTGTGATAATTTTTTAAGGCTTATTAAGGATACATGAATATATTGCTCATATATTTCTTATATTGATATTTTTGTTGTATAAATATATTTATGAGAGAATATGAGTTCAGCTCAAGTTCTATATTATTTTTGAAAAGTATTTAATTATACTTGTTGTGCTTAAGCTCATACTGCAGCTATTGATTACTTTGAGAAAATTTGTGTTCTTCTCTTTATTAGCTTCTTCCTCAAAGCCTCTCTTAAATGATGTTTTTCTTGGCTATTTGGTTGACATTTTGGATATATGACTCTTATTTAATTTATATTTGAATTATTTCACACATGCAATTATATATATATATATATATATATATATATATATATATATATATATATATATATATATATATATATATATATATATATATATATATATATATATATATATATATATATTAGTAGTCTCCTAATTTTCGATATTTATTTGTTTTATATCTTTAAGTTGGGAATATGAGAAGAAATATTTTATTGATTTCTTGCTCATGATTATTTGTGAGTGTTCTTTTTAAAAAGCACAAGAACGTTTTGCTTTATCCTTTTTTTTAAAATTTTACCTCCTTTATTAGTGCACACTTATATTATATATTTACTTCAATAAGTGCACCATGAAAGTTTTTTGAAAATATTCTTAGCAATCTTGATGATCATTCTTTGCTCATGCTTTGGGTATTCACTTCCCTTATATTTAGGAATTCTGGATTTTGATGTTGGTTGATGATACTGCATATATTCTTTTAAATCTATGTTCTTAAAAATAGAAATCATCTTGGGTACAAGCCGAAAGGGTCCTTCTGTCATACAGATGGAAATAGCCTGAAGCGATACGGTGTAATAGTCTTCGGACTACCGCTAGCCTACAGCAAATCCAAAGTGATCAATACTTTATAGACTTATGATTTATTAAGGTCTACTTGTAACTATTATCTAGTTCTGGATCCGTGGCGCTGAACCAAGTCTTTAAGGTTCCAGAATACATCAGCGCATCTAGGCCCTATATTTTAATTTATACATGCTTTATATTTTTATTGTTGTTACCCAATGATTTTGTAGCATAATAAGGATACATGTAATGGATACATCTTATGCTTATAGCTACAAATAATTTAAATTTTTTGAGATCTTTCGATTCCAGTGGAAACACTTATTTTTTTGATCTCAATTCTAAGCAAAGAGATATGGATTTCTTCTCTAGACTTTTGATTTTAGCTTTGATGGATAATATTATTTAATGATTGTCATCTTTTGATATATTCATTTTTCTGTCATAATATTTTATGTTCAGAATTGATTTGATCTTGTGACTAATCATTGAATATTATGTCCTTCTGATACGTTATTTAGCGTTTCTGTAATATTCATGATACTCGTTCTATCAAGTTTTTATTATTCTCTTCTTATCCAAGTTACTAACTGTCTATAGCAGTAATTCTTTGCGGGAGAGAAGTCAGGCGTATTGAACATCTCTCTCGCAAAGCATTTCTTTTTCTTTAACCCTACGGTTGTCAAATGGACCCGTGCTAAGGTTTTAAAAGGGAAGAAATAAACTTTGATAAGAAGACCTACTAATTTGATGATTTAGTTTCATACTTTTGGAATATTTCTCTATATTTAATATTATTAGTTTTGGATTTACCCATGTAAAGGGGGAGTAGTTAATTGTTTCAAATCAATTATTCCTCTGACATGCCATATATCTAGAATACTATTTATTTAGATATTTATCCAATCATGTTTTATTTGTTCAAAATGGACTATTTATGATTTATGGATTCTTTTATTAAAGTTGGTTCGTGATACAAAAATTCGAATCTTTAGCTTTCAGTCTGAGGACTAAACGGGTATTCGAACATTTTACTAAGACAGCTTTTTATGAAAAATTTAGTACTTCAAAAATTTTGATTTCTCTCTAATGTTTTGAATATATCCGTTATTCGCATTAAGATAGTTTTCAAAAATCCTTTATTGTCTTGAAATTATTTTTATTATTTTATATTTTTCATTGGAGACATATTTTGTTTGTTCATTTTTAAGCTTTTATTTATTGGATATTTATTTTACTTGCCTAAAGATGATATTTGTTTCAAGTTTTCAACTTGATATGCATTTGATTAAAGGAAAGAAAGATGAATATCTTGGATATTCCTTAGATCTTGTGATTAATTATTTTACCTATTTTACGCATATAAATTACTTTGGAACTAGATACGCATATTTTAAGGGAGAGCAAATTAATTATTTCAATTCTTTTATGCCCTTAATATGTGGTATACCTAGTTCATCCTGGACATATATTCTTTTACTTAAAATATCTTGTTGATTTGTTCATGAATTTTTATTTTAGTAAGTTTATGAGAGAATATATTATTATTGTTATTATGTATTTATTTTTAATTCTTTTATTTTATGAGTTTGTAAAAGTTATCTTGCCAAATATATTTAATATCCTTATTGATGATTCCTTTAAGCTTCAATTGATTTGGCATTTTTTATTGAGATTTTATCTCAAAGTTCATGATTATCTATATTTAAACTGATCATACTTTGCGAGGGAGCATTCAAATTGACTGAATTTTTCCTTCTCAAGTATTTTGTCTTCATTATCTTCATGTTTATCTAGTAGATATTTATTTATCATGCTAAGGTAATTGAGTTCAAATGCATGAACTTTGGTATAGATTTTGCATAGATTCTAGTATATTTTTTTTATTTCTTTTCAATGATTATACTCCTTATGGAATTGATTCACTAATTTTATGGGCAAATTGTGAATCATATTTTTATATCATTGTTAAAGGCTCATTATATATATATATTTTTTGAAGCAATGGGTACTTGTGGCGAACTCGCCTCCACTGGGGCTTGAACTCTCGACCACTTGGGCCGCATGCATCTCTCTTAACTACTAGGCTAGAGGTCATTTGCTATTTTTTTTTTGTTTTTATTTGTATTAGTATATACTAGATCTGCGATTTCTAATTCTAATAAATAATTTATGACCAATGATTGATTTCTACTTTATTGATATCTAATTTGTATTTTAGAATCCTTTATTAGTCTCTTTTAAAACGATATTTATACTTTTTTATTAGATTGTATTTTGAATGGTTTCTTTCAAATCTATTACCCTAATCCTTGTCATGATTATTTTTTTTGCCTTGGTCCTACTATGTTTGAGTCCATTTTATCTCTTATTAAGGGGGAGCTTATTTTTTTATCATGCCAACAGGGAAGAAATAAGTTTAAGTCAACACACAATAATTTAGTAATCTGTGTTTATTAGTGATACATGCATCTATCGTATATGTCTTAAACTTAATCGATTTGTCAGAATAAAAAAAGGGCTTTCCTGTTAGCCCAATGATCATATCATATTTTTGAATATGGCTAATCAATAAAGTTTAACATAATAATGTCACTAATATTCATATATTCACTATCATATTGCTAAGTTTAGCAAAAAGAGGCTTTCTCGAACCCGTGGGGGTTCGGGGGCGAAGCCCCCAAAAGGTATTTAGAATTTCAGATCTGTTTATCTTTGGACGACTGTCATCGAGAAAAAAATGCGTATTCAATGTCTGAAAAAAGACGTCATCAAAGGGATATTGGTTTTCATATTTATTTTGTATTTTTTCTTTTATTGAGTTTAGGAAAAATGTGAGATTTATCGGATCGATACTGGCTTGAGTATTCTTAGTCCACAATATATAGCCTACCTATCCACAAATATCTATCCAAAAGTCCACACACCAAAATAGCTCGAAACCCATCAAACTAGCCAAAATAGTTCTGGCAAAACTCTGTCCGAACTCGGCCCGAGTTCGATCTGAATGGTTTTAACCATTCCCTTGATATATGCATCCAACATTCAAATACGAGATTTCTGTATCCGAACTCTGCCCAAAATCTGCCCGAATTCGGTCTCCAAAAATACTATAAATAGAGTTGAGATTATCATTCATTTCAATCATCCCATTTTTATATCTTCTCTTCTCTATCTAAAGTGTTCTAAGCTTTTTACTTTAATATCTAAGCCTTTAGGACTCTTAGGCAAGCCGATACAATTTTTGTTTAATTTAGAGTTTGGTGTTAAAGAGTTGTATCGAAGGCTGTATTCAGAAAACATTCTAACTTTCCAATTGCCTTCTGGAGTCGGTCGTGAGCTCATCACCAAGCACGGTATTATGAAGTCGGTCGTGTACTTGTCGCCAAGCACGGTGTTGTAATAGTTACAAGCGCTCAGTTAAAGCTTGTGCCATAGTGGATTAACAGCGAGCAAGAGTACTCGCGACAGGACTAGTCCTCTCAGAGAAAAACCAGTATACATCATTGTGCCACTGAGTTTGATTCTCTATCTCTTGTTTACTACATTCATTTACTGTCTCTTATATATGCCATAGTTTCTAACTGCAAATTTTAATTGGTGATTATTTTTTGCAGCACACGCACACACACTATTCACCCCCTCTAGATGTGCTCAACGGTCCTACATTTCCGATCCAATCATTTTTAGTCATCAACAGCTTTGTTCGATGGCTTTTTGCTATCACCCTCCGACGGACTAAGCAAATCTTTGCACCAAAGTAGATCCTCTATACCTGGCTTCCAAATCGCCCAGTTCCCCTTGTGAGGGTGATCATACATGTGTTTATATACTCCATATACATGGTTGTACATTCCTCTCGTGATCCTGAGAACTCTGATACCAGATATTGGGAACACGGTGTGACCCGAACCGGAGTTGGCCCATGATGTGCGATATTGGACTGGGCCTATATTCCTTAAAAAAATTCATGTAAAACCTGAAGCAGTCCTAATTATATACACCTCATAGTCCTACCATCTATCCGAAGCGAGACTAAATTAACAACTCCATTATCACTCCCTTTTGAGGACTCAACTGGAACGAGATACAATCCAACAATAAACAAGCCAGAAGATCAAAGACTTGAAATGTTATATCAAAAAATGTAAATAAAACTTTACTTTCATTTTTCAGTAAAAAAAAAACTATATCAAAATTTTAAATTTAATTAAATTTATAACAAAATTATTTTCTTCCTTCTTTTTATTTTTTAAGTTTTTTTAAAAATGACCAACCCAGACCTGACCCTGAATGGCCCGGATCCATCCCAATCAGGCCCGAACCACATTCAATCTGGGTTTGGGTCTGGGTTGGGTTTGAGGTTTTTAAAAATTGGTCAGGTCTAACTGGCCCGTTTCCTCCTCGGGCTAGGTTCTGCCCAGGACCGGTCCAACTCGGTCAATACTGGGCTCCGGCCGGCCCAACCGGTACACACCCTGACTCGGACGAGGGCTTGGGCAAAGATTACAAAGTGGCATTTTTGATGGTGCACTTCGCACGTACGCATCGAACACGAAATGACGTTTTTGCTCGTCATTGTGTCGTCCTGTCCTCGTTCTCATGGGGCTCAGCAGTGTACACAGAGCTAGAGGAGTACAACATTTTTTCCAATAGGCTACTCCTGTGGAAACGATCATTTTTGCACGGAGGATGCTCCCATAAAAATGTGAGTAGCACGAAAATATTTCCCTCGCGAAAATTGTTTTTGCTGCTTTATAAATGTAACTTCCTATTTAGTGGGGGTTATTGTTGTAGTCTCCTACTTAATGGTTAGTTGCTCTCATGTTTTATTGTCCATTATGGATAATAGGCCGCTATGGAGAGTAGCCTCTACTATAAAATCACAAGTTTTTTTTTGCAAGTGTGGCTAAGTGATTATAAGCTACGAGAGGAGAGATAGCTGCAATTCTAGAAAGCAGCGAATTGATATCTGTTGGTTCAAGGTGTGGTCTTGGCCGGACTGAGCTAGCCTGGGCCCATGTCAAACCGAGTTTGACCGGGCCCGGTCCAGGCAGGGCTCAGATAGGTCGGCACAGCAGGCCGTGCCAGGCTTAACCGAAAGGCAGAGAGCTGGACCCAGCCCGGACCTGTGGCCCTGTTTGGTCGGGCCGGGCTGAACCGGGCCTGGGCCGGGCCAGTTCATTGCTGGACCGGGCCAGCCCGGTTTTGGGGGAAAAAGCCAAAAGAAATCTTTTAAATTCTACCATTTAGGTTTTAAAAAATACAACTTAGAAAGTAAAAGTTAATGTACAACATTACAAGAATATTTTCCAAAAAAAATAGAAAGTAAAAATTAATGAGGAAAAGAAATTTATTTTACTTTCTACCATTTAGGTTTTAAAAAATACAAATTAGAAAGTAAAAGTTAATGTACAACATTACAATAAATTTTTGCAAAAAAAATTAGAAAGTAAAAATTATTGAGTAATGTCAAGATAATTGAATGAATAATACAAGATTTGTATAATTTAAAAAGACTCGTACAAGATTACTAGTACATAAACTATGATTAATGGCTAATACAACATTACAAAGACTGATACATGATTATTAGATGTTGATACATGATTTCAAATGTCTGCATAGCTTTCCTATACCATGGCTATGGTCCCATTTTAATTGTTTCCTACATTGCAAACATACAACAAGAACTTTAGTGGAGTATCTTCTTTCGGTACCGCCACTTGCACGCTCATTGTAAACTCCACTAAAATGATGCCAAATTTCTAAATTTGATTCAAATTCTTCTTGCGGTGCATGTTAAGATTGCGGTGCGGGTTGCAGTTGCTGATCTTGCGGTTGTTGTGGTAGTTGATTATTATCCATGATATAAATCGTCTTTTCATACGAGTTTGCTTGTAAAAATTGTAAGAGAAAAGAAATTGTGGCATGATTAATTTTGAAGTGGTCTACTTATAGATTTTTTGGGTGCAAAATGACCTATTTTATCCCAAAAAAGAGTTGTTATAAGGGTATTTTTGGTTATTTTTAGCAAAATGTCCAAAATACTCTTCCAACAGTCTAAAAACGACAAGTATAATAGGGGTAAAATGGTCATTCGCTTCCCAATATTTAAAAACCACAAAAAATTCAAAAACCAGCCGAACCGAGCCAACTGGGCCTGGATCGGGCCGGCCCGGTCGGGCTTGACGGGTTTGACCGTCCCATACCCACTGTCAAACTGGGTCGGGCTGGTCCGGGCTATCGAGGCCAGGGGCACAACCCAGACCGGACCGAAATGTGGGCGGGTAGGGCCGGTCCGGGTCGTTGACCAGGCTCGGGCCGAGACTCGGTTTGACCGGGCAGGCCCAACCCGGGAACCGGGCCGCCCGGCCTAAGTAGCACCTTGACCGTTGTTTCATTCCAAGACTTGGAGTTCTATCTGTTAGGGTTATATACTAAAAGCATCACTTTTGTAGTAACCTTATTTCCTTAAATTTTGAATGAGAATCATATGGGAAAATGTTTGTATATTATATTTATTGCAAGTGTTAATACAAATGTCTGATATTCTATATTGTAGATAATATGGTGTGTGGTGTCACACAGAAGATCATATTATCAGTTTCCTATGGAGTATATAAATAGTTCACAACCTAGATGGACTTGGACAATCTATTGGAAAGGTTGTAGTATAATCTGGTATTAGTCTATCCTGACTATAGGTTTACACTAGTACACTTTGTGTGTATTGAACAGGACCACTTGAGGCTGCTCTCTTTGTACTGACTACATAAGAGAACAAACACCTCTGTTATTATGGATGCTTGTGCTCTTAATCCGAATATAATAACAGACATGTATATGTAGTGTGCATTACTTTGACTCATAAAAGAGTGAGATTCATTATAGATAAACAACCTCTATGAATTGGGTAATAACATTGTATGTATAATGGGCTATAAATGGAATCCATGTCCCGATACATCGGGTTGATGATGTCCCCTTAAGGAGCACATAAGGATTGTCATGTAAACCCTGCAGGTGGATTATATCCGACATAATAAATAAAGTTGAGCGGTACTACTTAAGGATAAAAGATGTCGAATCAATATAGTTGTCAGCAACTTAATTTGATCGACGGACATACGATATCTTAACATGGGGAGCCAAACGAGCATATAATAAAAGGAGCCCACAAACATAATTTGGGATTAGGAAGGTAGTACAACAATAGCTCATTAGTGGACCGAGCTATTGTTAATGGGCCTGGATTGTATGTTCGGGCTGAACACGGTATATCCAGATCCGTTAGGAGGCCTAACCCTAATTTCTCCTCATGGTCCCTATCGTAGCCTATATATATCCTCTATTCTCTGGCCGTCATATTACTAGTCAGAAATCAAAAACTTTCTCTAAATTCGTGATTCACGTAAGGAGAGAAAGAGCGGGCTGCCAAGGAGAAGAAAAGGTTGGAAGATCGTCGCCCACACGATGTCCAACTCGAGGAAGGAATACGTGCAGAAGATCTTGGGGTCGTCCGCTCGAGATGCCAGGAATTATTTGTCTCTTTTCTGCCGCAAGTATAATTTGTGAACCCTAGTTTCCGCCTATGAAGGGTTAGAACACGTATTAGATCTTTTTAACTTTCTATCGATCAATACGCACACTAAAGAAAGGGTCCTGGGAATCTCCAGTTCCATCAATTGGTATCAGAGCCACTTTAGATCTACGTATTGATTGATACGTCCATGTTGTCCAATAAAACTTGCGTTGTGTAATAGACGGTAGATGTAGATCTGTTCTAACTCAGTTTTGGAGGCATCTTAGATCCAACTATTATGGTCCAATGTATGTTTTTTTATTGTGTTGTTTAAACCACGAACATGTCGTGGATGTTGTTGTTGCTGTGGATGTAATTAAAATCACAAGGGTTGATCATGCTTATTATTTTAATTTTTCAATCTAGATTAGGTGTGAACTCCTTCGGGAGGCATAGGATTGATGTAATTTTAATTATTTTTTATCAATCGTGATGGTGGTGGTGGCTATTTCTGACGCCGGACGAGATGCAGGTTTTAAGCAGTCCAGAGGCAGACAGATAATTTTCGATGAAGGAATCGACAGCCAAAACCTAAAAAAAAATCGGGACGCTGGCCCGAACCCCGCGACCTGACCGGGCAGATCGAACCCCGAATAGATCTGCGCAGCGCCAGATTTTGGATTCGAATAATTGAAGACAGAGCAGCAATGATGACCATAATAGTTGGATATTTTCTTTTATTTTTATTATTTTGCTTTTTTCTGATTATGCATGTTTATTATTGTGTGGATGTTTTTTTTTTGAAAAACTAAGCCTATATTAATAATGGACAACATGGACATAATATCAACTAGTAGAAAAACCCTCATTGTTAAATAACTAAGTGGGAGAGGATATTTATTTAGTATAAATCCTATGGTCTCCATTACTGGCTTGTAGCTGATGTAATTGTACTTGCGCGTTGGCTTTAGTGCTTTCCTCCATAT
This sequence comes from Iris pallida, assembly GCA_029216955.1. Lineage (NCBI taxonomy): Eukaryota > Viridiplantae > Streptophyta > Magnoliopsida > Asparagales > Iridaceae > Iris > Iris pallida. Next base: position 17,676,203 of record JANAVB010009999.1, on the reverse strand, counting down.
CGGATGAGTATAATTATGGATCACCAGTACAAACTTCCTTAGGGATAATTGTAGAAAGTTACCTAGTATGTGTTCACTTCTCCATATGAAGGAACTCATTACAAGGTAATGGACTTAGTATTAAGTAATGGAATACACTTAGATACAAATAATGGTATCCTCCCCATCGGAGTCACTGATATTATTTGTATGACCAGAGGAAGACCAGTATATTAATTTTATTTGTCATAACGTTATGTTGACAAGATAGTAAAATTAATAAGAAAAATCTACTTGAACAAAGTTGAATTTGTATACGTCCACACTATCGTGGCATGCTAAATTCATGGTGTTCAAGGTGTTGGTGAATTTCTTATTATTGTTTTGAGGAAATCAATATTTAATTAATTCAAAAAGTTTTTTTGCCCTACATAATTTTATTTATGTGATTCTCAGGAATTCAAAAATGGGTTCTTTCAGTCCACTTATGGTGATTCTTAAAGAAAATAAACTTACTGGACCTAATTATATTGACTGGAAACGTAATTTGGATATTGTTCTGACTGCTGAGGAGTACAAATATATATTTGTTGAGGAATGCCCACCTAAGCCTGATGCTAACTCTGATGAAGAGGTCAAAGAGGTTTATAAGAAGTGGAAAAAGGCAGATAAGATGGCGCGGTGTTACATTCTGGCATTTATGTCAAATGTACTGCAACATCAGCATCAGGCCATGGCCACAGCTTATGACATGATGTATAACCTCAAGGAACTCTTCGGACATCAGAGTAGAGCAGCTAGGCAGTTTGCTATGAAATATTTAATGAATACAAAAATGGCTGAGGGTACACCAGTAAGGGATCATGTTCTCAAGATGATGGGTCATCTGAATGAGATGGAGATCCTTGGAGCTGAAATCGATGGGGAATCCCAGGTCGATATCATTCTCGAAACTCTGCCTAAAAGTTTTGACAATTTCTGCCTTAATTACAACATGAACAGAAGGTTGTATAGTTTGGCAGAACTTGTAAAAGAGCTACAGGATGCTGAATCTCTCTTTAGGCAGAGTGGTCATGTTTTTGTTTCGGAAAAGGCTTCTACTTCTAAGCCAAAAGACGGTAAGAAGAATAATAACATTCAAAAACAGGCAAACTCAGCAAAGAATGGCATGGGACCTCAAGGCGCGGTAAAAAAGCCGAAAGGCAAATGTTTCAAGTACAAAGGGTCAGGACATTGGAAGACTGATTGTCCACTTCTCAAACAAGAGAACAAAGAAGGTATATCTCATTTACTAGTAGTTGAAACATGTTTAGCGGTATTATCTACCGGCACCTGGTGTGTAGATACAGGAGCCACTAATCATGTCTGCAATACATTGGAGGGGTTCCAGGAAACCAGACGGCTTAGTGATGGAGGGATATGCTTGTTCATGGGTGATGCTACAAAAGTATCGATCGTTGCATTAGGAGATGTTACTTTATCTTTTGGTAGAAATAAGTCTTTGACATTGATAGATTGTCTTTATGTACCTTCACTTAGAAGGAATTTAGTTTCTGTTTCTATATTAGTTAAGGATGGATATTCAGTTTATTTTAATGACAATATTGTTATTAGAAAGAATAAACATTTTATCTGTTCTTGTGCATTAGTTGATAATATGTATGTCATTAATCCTATTTCGCCCACAATGCAACTTATGGAAATGAATAATATGTCCTCTAACTTAAATAAGAGAAAAGAACCTTCTTATATGAACCAAACATATCTTCGGCACTTACGATTAGGGTATATTAACCTAAGAAGAATTCAAAGACTAGTTGAAGATGGACCTTTGAGTTCATTGGAAGTGGAGGCACTACCAGTCTGTGAATCCTGCTTGGAAGGTAAAATGACCAAAAGGCCTTTTACGGCAAAGGAGTATAGGGCTAAAGATGTGTTGGAATTGGTTCATTCTGATTTGTGTGGACCCATGACTATCCAAGCTAAAGGTGGCTTTGAATATTTTGTCACATTTATTGACGATTATTCAAGGTATGGATACATTTATTTGATGCGCCCTAAGTCTGAGTGCTTTGAGAAATTCAAAGAGTACAAGGCTGAAACGGAGAAACGCCATGGAAAATGTATCAAGTCATTACGATCAGATCGTGGTGGCGAGTACCTCTTTGGAGAGTTTAGGGATTATTTATCAGAGGCTGGGATTTCATCCCAATTGACTGCACCTGGAACGCCCCAGCAGAATGGTGTAGCCGAAAGAAGGAATAGAACTCTTATGGAGATGGTTAGATCAATGATGAGTTATTCGGATTTGCCAGATTCGTTTTGGGGATATGCCTTAGAGACTACAGCTTATATTTTGAACTTGGTTCCTTCTAAGTCAGTACCTCTTACTCCCACAGAGCTATGGATTGGGCATAAGCCTAGTCTGAAACATGTTCGCATTTTGGGTAGTCCAGCACATGTCCTGAATGGGAAAGCAGATAAGTTGGAATCTCGTACAGAAGTACGCTTGTTTGTAGGCTATCCAAGAGGAACGAAAGGAGGTTTATTTTATAGTCCTAAGGATCAGAAGGTCATTGTTAGCACCAATGCCCGATTCTTAGAGGAAGACTATGTGATGTACCATAAACCCATAAGTAGAGTTGTTCTGGAAGAACTGAGACGTGAGACACCAAGTACTTCAGTACCAATAGTACAAGATCATAAACCACAAATAACTGCACAACGTGTCACAAATGTTACACCACAACCGATAGTGCCTCGTCGTAGTGGGAGGGTTGTGATACAACCTGATAGATATATGTTCTTGGGAGAGTCGTCAGACTTCGTCCCTGAGGAACAAGATTATGATCCCTGTACCTACAATAAAGAACTCCGAAATAAAGATACAGAGTCTTGGCAAAAAGCAATGATATCTGAAATAGAATCTATGGATTCTAATCAGGTCTGGGAGCTTGTAGAACCACCCGTTGGTGTAAAAGCCATTTGATGCAAGTGGGTCTATAAGAGAAAAAGAGGATCAGACAGTAAGGTTGAAACCTTTAAAGCTCGGCTTGTAGCAAAAAGTTTTACTCAAAGAGAGGGTATCGATTATGAGAAAACCTTTTCTCCTGTAGCCATGCTTAAGTCTATCCGGATTCTTTTATCTATTGCAGCTCATCTCGATTATGAGATTTGGCAAATGGATGTCAAGACAGCTTTCCTTAATGGAAGTCTTCAGGAAGACATCTATATGAAGCAACCAGACGGGTTCATTGAAAAGGGCCAAGAGCATCTTGTTTGTAAGCTCAAGAAGTCCATTTATGGACTTGAGCAAGCTTCATGATCATGGAACATATGTTTTGATCAGGTGATAAAATTCGATAGATTTGATCAATGTCTGGATGAATCATGTGTATACAGAAAGTGTGACGGAAACGTGGTGGTGTTCCTAGTACTTTATATGGATGACATATTGCTCATTAGAAATAATGTGAAGGTGTTATCTGATGTAAGGGTATGGTTATCCAAACAGTTTGATATGAAGGACTTGGGAGAAGTAGGTTACATCCTTGGGATCAAAGTTCTACGAGATCGTAAGAAAAGAATGTTGGGCTTATCCCAAGCTTCCTATATCGATACTGTACTAACTCGTTTTAGTATGCAAAATTCTAAGAAAGGTTTCTTACCTTTTAGACATGGAGTTGCTCTATCAAAGTTGCAGTGTCCGAGGACACCTAAAGAGACAGAGAACATGAAGGTAGTTCCTTATGCTTCAGCAGTAGGAAGCTTAATGTATGCAATGCTATGTACAAGACCAGACATCTGCTTTGCCGTAGGCATGGTCAGCAGATATCAGTCTAACCCAGGACAAGAGCACTGGACTGAAGTAACGTGTCACAACCCGCACCCTAGAGTTAGGACACGAGAACGTAACAACGCTCAGCCTACGCTGCAGTGTCGGCGGTAGAACGCTGTCCTAGGTCTCAATGCATCTAACAGTATAAGACTAAACAGTTTATACTCCCCGAATGGGGGTGACATAGCAGAATGTAAACTCAATCACATCTAAGGTAGAGCATAAAGGAAGATAGGTAAAACATGAAATCGAAAAGAGATACAACAGATAGAAGTCTAGTGTCTAAGATACAAACTCAGGATACATCTCAAAACCCAAATACAGTAATCCATTAATACAACTCAAGATGGCTGAAAATAAACTATAAGCAAAAACCCTAGCTATCTATGCAACCTCTACTGTCTCCTCTAGGCTAGCAGGCAACCTCCAGGCTATCTGTAAAATTTATCAACAGGTCCAGTCAGGACAGGAGCGAGCACATTACATCTCAACAGTTCATAGCAGGTTAGAAAATATAATCATGCAGTAAAGTAAGATACAGGTACTGAAAGAAATATTGTATGTAAACAGAGAGAGAGAGCTGTAATAGAAATATCTACTATAAATAGAGAACTAACATGTGGCTAGTGAGTCAGAGTACAATATAGACATGTAAATGACATAGGAGATTCTGATAAGACACTATGGAAGAGATTCTGATAAGATACTACTTGGATATTATTCACATGTCTATTTCTACTCTCCCGTACCCCCAATAAGTACACAAGGATCCAACCAAGTTATGTTATAATTCCACGCAAAGCCCCCGAAGGGTGATATATGGATGTCCCAAAAATGGGGATTCTAGGAGATTCTAGGATACCCAGTAAATTGGATAGGAGATTCTAGGAGACTCTGTGATCATAAGAGTATATGACACAAGTGATCAAAGAACCTGTGAAGCATAGTGATACGTCATATAAGTGAAACGCACAGAACATGTAGTACCCAATGCTCCCTAAGGATAACATCTCAAGAAGGGATCCGTATAGTACCAATCCGTGTGACCAACGTGACAGTACAAGTAAAGTAATTTAATGCAGGAAATAATTCTAAGCAGGATATGAAATGATCAGAGAATGTACTCGCCTGATATCTGAATGTCCAAGGTAAAGATACTGTTCGAGGAGAGGTGTCTGGCTCCTAATTAGAACAGCACAAGTCACAACATATCCAGAAGGGTAATATAAAGTACTACAATGCATTCTACATGAATCTAGGTCAAACTAGGCCAAATTCAACCCTTGGTCAACTCTAGTCAACTGCACTAGTCAAACTAGGTCATGTCCTAACCCAGTAAGTCTTACTAGGCCTAACCAAGACTATCCTAGCAAGCACACATCAATACAAGGCTATACAAGCCAACATACACCCAACTCTATATAGCATACAATTATTCAATACTCAAATAGGCAAGAATTCACATTGGATATACACTAGGTAATCTATTACTTTAAGCTATATATGTCTACACATATATACACATGCATATATTGGTATTCAATATTAGGTCTATAATTATGGCATTTCAAATGGTTATATAAACTTATATATTACAACACAATATGCTAACATATATATAATATACATACATAGCTAAGTTAACTATATTCATAAATACTTATTTAAGAGGCTATGTGTGTGTATGTGAACATGGCAAAGGGGCAAGTGAGGGTTAAATGGGCATACATAGTGTATACATATCAAAGAGTGTCAAAGTGTAAGTGAACAATGTGTCAAGTGTGATAGTGTCAACATAGTGTAAGGGGGTACATGAGGTAATATAGGATTTGTGTTAACATAGAACATTATATCTCATTAACTTGTATATTGCATACATTACATCTATTAGTAAATTACATTCATGCTTGCATTCATTCATCATTCATTTATTCTCTTGCACCACTATATGCACCATACATTACATACTATGGAACCTACATATTCATTACAAGCCATACTTATACATGCTTAAATTAGATAGGATACTTATACCTCATACATCATTTATTTAACCATTTACTCATGCTTGCATTCTCTATTAATGTATATATATTAACATGGGTTAAAATCAAATAGAACATTATATTACACACAAGGGTGCACAAAATGCATATACCGAATAGTAACTCCTACTAATAATCAATACTGTACCATCTCATCATGAATTAAAATTTAGGATTAAAGTATGTTATAGATCTATGTGTTAGCTTTCCAAAACTTCAAACGGATCGCGTTTTCGTTTCCGAAAACTCCCGAAATCGCGAAAACACCGAGAACGCGTTTGTCTTTCGTACAGCTGACACTCAAATAATTCTCCAGAAAGTTACAGAAAGAATTAGGCCAATTAATACATGTTTTTGGAAATCTAACTTCAATACGCTTCTTTTAAAAAAACGGGAGATTAAACCGAGCTTTGAGCTAGAAGTTATGACATTTCTAGGTTAGGGCTGAAATTAAAAACGTGGATAAAAATCATGACGGATTTAGGTAGTTTGAGACAAAAGAACACAAGTATATAACATAATATATCAAGAACTCACTCTCTACACTAATATATATATATATATATGAGACACTATAGAACACATCTCCAATACAAAAATATGAGATTAAACATGTAATAATTCATTCATACATAACAACAACACATAGTGTGTCCAAATTTGGGATTTTCCCACATGGACACAACCACAACATAAAGGACACTCCTATGACCTCCAAATGGACACGAAATAGACACAAATGGAGATACAACCATAGGGGTCATTCCTATGGGTTCAAAATAGACCTATACATGAGAAAATGAAAAAGAGAAGGGATTTATACCTCCCGGTAGATCGAATCGAAGAAAAGCCTTCCTGGAGCGACACCGACACGTAGAGATTCCAAAAGGACACGAACGAGCTCCGAATCATCCCAAACTTGGGTAGCTTCCTCCTTGGCTATAATGGAGAAGGAAAGAAGAAGATTTGGTGGTGAAATGGAAGGATTTGGTGGAGAAATTGCTAGAGATTGCTCTCTAGGAATTTGGGGAAGAACAAGAGAGAGAGTGTGGATGAGAATAATGAAATGAACTTGAGCCTATCCTCTCCTAAAGTGGCTGGCCATATGGGGCTATTTGTCCTATTATGGTAAGGTCTAAAATGCCCCCACTAACCTATTCTATGAGTATTAGGAAAGGGCTAATTGGTTGGGGCTAAATTAGTCATTCTAAAGTCTCTAATCACACTAACCTTATCCATAATAATTAGTCTAACCTCTAACTAAAATATTTCTATCATGTGGACTAAAATTAATATCATGTGGGCCATGCCTAACTAGTGTGTGGGTCCCACTAGAGTCAAACTACCCCCGGGTCTCCGTTTCAAGTCGGATTGAGTTGAAATTCGAACCCGGCTCAAATAACCCCAAAACAATATCATAAATAATAAAATAATATCAAAATAATTCAGAGAGGTCAAATGCAAAAATATCCTTGGGCCAAAAATGACATTAAAATATCATAATCACATGGTTAGGCTCTAGGTCAAACAGTCTCTAGGGTTTCACTAGCAAAACGTTAAAACCACAAGTCATTGATTTAAATAATTTTAAAATGATTTAAAAATCACCAAAAATTATATCATGAATTAAATATCATTATTAAAATAATTATAAACACGAAATTTCAAAATTACTCTCATTTGGAAAACTGTGTGCTACAACTCTACCTACCTTAGAAAAATTTCGTCCTAGAAATTTAAGATCGATAGTACTCCTTCTAGAGCCTCTAACCTACCCAATATCTAAGGTAACACTTCCTAACACTGGAATAATAAAGGGATATCTAAATAGTGTCAATCTAGGAATACCTCCAATACTGCTCTACTGTACGACGGTAATGGAACTTCAATAAAATATGGACTGGAACCTATATCCAAGGGACTGGACCTATTTTAAAGTGGTCTTAACTAAGGATGAAAAGGAACTGATCATAGGCTATAGGTATGCTCAAACTATTATCTTCCTATTAACCATCTATTAATACATTCTATTACCATAGGAACGATGCATTACTAAGACATATAGGCCCCTATCTCTCATAACACATATATACTCACCAAAAGACTAGTACATCCTATCAAGGCTGATACTATAATCTCTCATAAATCTCCTAAGCTATATGTTTATAGACACACATTCCCACATCAAGGACTAACCCATATATATCTACAACTGATACTAATGGGGTGACGTCCCTATTTCCCAACAATCAAGGTCTAAAATTTTTTTTATCTAAATCATACAATTTGAAGGAATAGTATACAAGGTCAGGGCATACCGTAGCAGTTGGAAGTCTCACCTAGGTGCACTAATCATTCTAGGTCAAAACAGTACTATGGTATCAACACACAAACAATCTAGGGTGTCCTAATTGGGAAGGTAAGGGAACAACAATCATCAAGGTTGTAGGGCTGTCTACCATCCTATATGAAAATTAGTCATTAACAAGCAACTAAGAAATTATTAAAAGGTTACTATTCCATAAAATGGCAAAAATTAAAAATTTAGGCACAACAAATCACGAATAGATTTTTGTCTTGACACGATCTAAGTTGATCAATTTCGGGATAAAATGAGATTTGGGCAAGAAGGGAAATCAATGAAATCAGAGTATGAGTACGAGCATCCAATGATGGAGGTTCAGGTCATGATTAAATTTAATTCGACTGAGTACGAATACGAGGTTCATAGGCGATGAAAAGATTTCAAGGAGAATTGTCAAGGCTGTCGCGAATGAGACTCTAGGGTCAAGTTTAACTATGTCTCCATTCTCGTAGATTGATACATGAAAAAGCGAACCAAAGTGCAATAGGTTGATCAGACCATCATGTACCGGTTCTGATTAGACAATATGTTAGTGGGTGGCCACCCAATAAAATATGTCATGGCCAAGCTCGAAAATAGATAAGCTTGCAAAACTAAGGCTAATTTAGCAGCACATGATATAAGGGTGGTAATGATGAAAGGAATTACATAGTCCAAGTTTCTTAACCAACGGGTCAAGTAATCAGATAAGGTTACAAGGTTAAGCATCTAAGAAAACAAGCAGAACACCATCACATGTCGGGTCGAAAGAATTGAGTCAAGGCTGGATTTCTAATTGACATAAGAAGAAATTTAGTATAATGGTAGAGGTTATAGTTTAGCCAGTTGACCAAAAAATCATATCAAGAAAATAGGGTACAAGAAGACGGATTTTAGTGGGACATGATATACCTACACGAAGGTGAGCTCGTCTAGGTCTTGCATATAAGATTTGTTGGAGGGTAACAGCTAGTATTACATTCCGAATATCAAAGTCACGATAAGGAACGTCAAGGATCTCAATTAGAAAGTGGGAGTTCAAGAGGTGGTAATTAATGCACAAAAATAATGAAGATCGAGTTAGTCATCTGCTTCTGATACTCTTAAGTCCATCTGGTCATAACTTGCCAATCATATCTTTACCTCACCAGTCTCCATATGAAAATTTAACCTTTACTTAAACCCTTACCATGACTACCGTAGGCAATTCCCAATTTCCAAACATCACTCTTGAAGCACAACCCTCACATTTAGGAATCAACATTAACCATTTATTTAAATTTCCAAGTTATTTCACCTTGTCTTAAATTTGACCCAAAACCTCTAAATCCCGTTTACGAATTCCTTGAACTTGTTCAAATTGTTCTCCTCGTATTATTTAATTTAAATCTCTAGGCCTTACAAAACTTATCTTTCATTATAAAATCAACTTCCGTATTTTCTTCGACATACACCCTTGAATATTATTCTCCTAAAAATATTTCACAACAATCTCTAAACTTCCATAACTTTGTGCTCTCTCTATCCTTAGTCATTTTCTCGCAACATCTTGTTTAATATCCTTATTAAACACAATTAACTTCTCTTTTCCATTACTAACCTTCTACATAGCCTTAGAGTAAAAGTTTTCCCCAGAATCAATAACCAAGATTTTCTAAGTTCTCAAAACTAGGTTGACCTCTGATATCCTCATTAGTTTTGAATACACCTAAAAACTATCTCATAACCCCAAAATTTCTCTAAATGTAATTGTTTCCAGATTGGCAGTATACATCTCTTTATTCTATTCGAGACCTTTACCACATTTCTATCTCAAGTTTCCATATGGAACACTCCACATTTGATTTCCTTTAGATCATCATAAAATAACCAGTTACGTCTTCTCTGAGCTACATAATTTACGTCACTTCCTTAACATTTCTCAGGCAAAATGATATGAAGATTCAAGAGTTGTCAAGGTATAGCTGACAGAATTATATACGAGACAGGGAATTGATATAATCAGGACAGGTATATAAGACAAGGAATGATGGTAGTAAAAATATTGGCAGGAAAAGAATGATAATAGAATCTGTTCTTCTTATCTATTTAAAAGAGGGACCCATTTTTTTTGAAACAAGAATTATAATACCAAATCCAAAATAAGGCCTAGCAAAATCATTGGTTTATTGTATTAAGAAGAAATAAATTTTTGTAAGAAGTTACACAAGGTTTATAAAAATAGCTAAAGCTACATCCTAAGTAAACAATGAGAAACAAAAAAAAAACAAAACAACAATAATTCCTTCTTTTTTTTTTGAATGACTGAAACAAAAGTAGCAAAAACATGTTCGAAAACATTTAAGGTACAATCTGATAATCATATGTGTCTATCCAAAATTATGGTACTCTAAATCCTCGTCATACTAGTGAGCAAGGCTACGATAATCACAGAATCCTTGACTTATGCACATACCTCTAGAATCATGGTATTTAACATTTTCGCGATGCCGCTAGCTTGGCTGCGAAAACCTTAAATTTTTACACCCGAGAAATATATCCAAAATCAGACTATATGTCCTCACCATGCTGGCTAATGTGACTATAGAAGACAAGATTTTCATAACTTAGATGACCTAGCCCATATAATTTCATCTTGCCAAAAATTAAATTAAATCAACAATGAATACCAAAAAAAATCAAATTTATCAACGAACATCAAAATTCAGAAATGAACAAAATCCTTCAAATCATATAACTACAAACTCGGATGCTATAGCTAACATCAAGATTCAAATTTCAATAATCTTCGTCAAAATCAATAAATACAAACTCAAATTCAATAATAATCCATCAAAATCAAATTCAATAGCAGAAAGTAAAGATAAATCAAATCAAGGAAAAAGAAAAGAGTTTTCAAATCGGAGTTAAACAAGATTCTCAAGGGTCGTCCCAGGAATCTTTCAAGGGATCCTAATTGTGATTGAGTATCTTCAAAAATATATCCTAATCCTACTGCAGGCTGTAGTAGTACTCTAGTTCGAATACCACTACACAAACTCGACCTGCATGGGCCACCACTAAAAACGTGTTACGACCCGCACCCTAGAGTTAGGGCACGAGAACGTAACAACGCCCAGCCTACGCTGTAGTGTCGGCGGTAGAACGCTGTCCTAGGTCTCAATGCATCTAAGAGTATAAGACTAAACAGTTTATACTCCCCGAATGGGGGTGACATAGCAGAATGTAAACTCAATCACATCTAAGGTAGAGCATAAAGGAAGATAGATAAAACATTAAATCGAAAAGAGATACAACAGATAGAAGTCTAGTATCTAAGATACAAACTCAGGATACATCTCAAAACTCAAATACAGTAATCCATAAATACAACTCAAGATGACTGAAAATAAACTATAAGCAAAAACCCTAGCTATCTATGCAACCTCTACTGTCTCTTCTAGGCTAGCAGGCAACCTCCAGGCTATCTGTAAAATTTATCAACAGGTCCAGTCAGGACAGGAGCGAGCATATTACATCTCAACAGTTCATAGCAGGTTAGAAAGTATAATCATGCAGTAAAGTAAGATACAGGTACTGAAAGAAATGCTGTATGTAAACAGAGAGAGAGAGCTGTAATAGAAATATCTACTATAAATAGAGAACTAACATGTGGCTAGTGAGTCAGAGTACAATATAGACATGTAAATGGCATAGAAGATTCTGATAAGACACTATGGAAGAGATTCTGATAAGATACTACTTGGATATTATTCACATGTCTATTTCAACTCCCCCGTACCCCCAATCAGTAAACAAGGATCCAACCAAGTAATGTTATGATTCCACGCAAAGCCCCCGAAGGGTGATACATGGATGTCCCAAAAATGGGGATTCTAGGAGATTCTAGGATACCCAGTAAATAGGATAGGAGATTCTAGGAGACTCTGTGATCATAAGAGTATATGTCACAAGTGATCAAAGAACCTGTGAAGCACAGTGATACGTCATGTAAGTGAAACGCACAGAACATGTAGTACCCGATGCTCCCTAAGGATAACATCTCAAGAAGGGATCCGTATAGTACCAATCCGTGTGACCAACGTGACAGTACAAGTAAAGTAATTTAATGCAGGAAATAATTCTAAGCAGGATATGAAATGATCAGAGAATGTACTCGCCTGATATCTGAATGTCCAAGGTAAAGATACTGTCCGAGGAGAGGTGTCTGGCTCCTAATTAGAACAACACAAGTCACAACATGTCCAGAAGGGTAATATAAAGCACTACAATGCATTCTACATGAATCTAGGTCAAACTAGGCCAAAGTCAACCCTTGGTCAACTCTGGTCAACTGCACTAGTCAAACTAGGTCATATCCTAACCTAGTAAGTCTTACTAGGCCTAACCAAGACTATCCTAGCAAGCACACATCAATACAAGGCTATACAAGCCAACATACACCCAACTCTATGTAGCATGCAATTATTCAATACTCAAATAGGCAAGAATTCACATTAGATATACACTAGGTAATCTATTACTTTAAGCTATATATGTCTACATATATATACACATGCATATATTGGTATTCAACATTAGGGCTATAATCATGGCATTTCAAATGGTTATATAAACTTATATATTACAACACAATATGCTAACATATATATAATATACATACATAGCTAAGTTAACTATATTCATAAATACTTATTTAAGAGGCTATGTGTGTGTATGTGAACATGGCAAAGGGGCAAGTGAGGGTTAAATGGGCATACATAGTGTATACATATCAAAGAGTGTCAAAGTGTAAGTGAAAAATGTGTCAAGTATGATAGTGTCAACATAGTGTAAGGGGGTACATGAGGTAATATAGGATTTGTGTTAACATAGAACATTACATCTCATTAACTTGTATATTGCATACATTACATCTATTATTACATTACATTCATGCTTGCATTCATTCATCATTCATTTATTCTCTTGTACCACTATATGTACCATACATTACATACTATGGAACCTACATATTCATTACAAGCCATACTTATAAATGCTTACATTAGATAGGATACTTACACCTCATACATCATTTATTTAACCATTTACTCATGCTTGCATTCTCTATTTAATTACATAATGTATATACATTAATATGGATTAAAATCAAATAGAACATTATATTACACACAAGGGTGCACAAAATGCATATGCCGAATAGTAACTCCTACTAATAATCAATACTGTACCATCTCATCATGAATTAAAATTTAGGATTAAAGTATGTTATAGATCTATGTGTTAGCTTTTCGAAACTTCAAACGGATCGCATTTTAGTTTCCGGAAACTCCCGGAATCGCGAAAATACCGAGAACGCGTTTGTCTTTCGTACAGCTGACACTCAAATAATTCTCCAGAAAGTTACAGTAAGAATTAGGCCTACTAATACATGTTTTTGGAAAGCTAACTTCAATACGCTTTTTTTAAAAAAACGGGAGATTAAACCGAGCTTTGAGCTAGAAGTTATGATATTTCTAGGTTAGGGCTGAAATTAAAAACGTGGATAAAAATCATGACGGATTTAGGTAGTTTGAGACAAAAGAACACGAGTATATAACATAATATATCAAGAACTCACTCTCTACACTAATATATATATGAGACACTATAGAACACATCTCCAATACAAAAATATGTGATTAAACATGTAATAATTCATTCATACATAACAACAACACATAGTGTGTCCAAATTTGGGATTTTCCCACATGGACACAACCACAACACAAAGGACACTCCTATGACCTCCAAATGGACACGAAATGGACACAAATGGAGATACAACCATGGGGGTCATTCCTATGGGTTCAAAATAGACCTATATGCATGAGGAAATGAAAAGGAGAAGGGATTTATACCTCCCGGTAGATCGAATCGAAGAAAAGCCTTCCCGGAGCGACACCGACACGTAGAGATTCCAAAAGGACACGAACGAGCTCCGAATCCTCCCAAACTTGGGTAGCTTCCTCCTTGGCTAGAATGGAGAAGGAAAGAAGAAGATTTGGTGGTGAAATGGAAGAATTTGGTGGAGAAATTGCTAGGGATTGCTCTCTAGGAATTTGGGAAAGAACAAGAGAGAGAGTGTGGATGAGAATAATAAAATGAACTTGAGCCTATCCTCTCCTAAAGTGGCTGGCCATATGGGGCTATTTGTCCTATTATGATAAGGCCCAAAATGCCCCCACTAACCTATTCTATGAGTATTAGGAAAGGGCTAATTGGTTGGGGCTAAATTAGTCATTCTAAAGTCTCTAATCACACTAACCTTATCCATAATAATTAGTCTAACCTCTAACTAAAATATTTCTATCATGTGGACAAAAATTAATATCATGTGGGCCATGCCTAACTAGTGTGTGGGTCCCACTAGAGTCAAACTACCCCCGGATCCCCGTTTCAAGTCGGATTGAGTTAAAATTCGAACCCGACTCAAATAATCCCAAAACAATATCATAAATAATAAAATAATATCAAAATAATTCAGAGAGGTCAAATGCAAAAATATCCTTAGGCCAAAAATGACATTAAAATATCATAATCATTTGGTTAGGCTCTCGGTCAAACAGTCTCTAGGATTTCACTAGCAAAACGTCAAAACCACAAGTCATTGATTTAAATAATTTTAAAATAATTTAAAAATCACCAAAAATTATATCATAAATTAAATATCATTATTAAAATAATTATAAACACAAAATTTCAAAATTACCCTCATTTGGAAAACTGGGTGCTACATAAAGCATATTTTGAAGTACCTGAAAAGGACTAAAGAGTATATGCTAGTTTACCAGGCAGATAGTTTAGTTCCCTTAGGATATACAGACTCAGATTTTCAGTCAGATAGGGATTCCAGGAAATCTACCTCAGGTTATGTGTTTACTTTGGGAGGTGGAGCCATTGTTTGGAGGAGTATCAAGCAAAAATGTATTGTTGATTCTACCATGGAAGCCGAGTATGTGGCAGCCTCTGAGGCAGCCAAAGAAGCTGTTTGGCTTAGAAACTTTCTGTTGGACTTGGATGTGGTACCTAGTTTGCCTAAGTCTATTACACTTTATTGTGATAATAGTGGTGCAGTTGCAAACTCAAAGGAACCACGAGCCCATAAGACAGGCAAACACATTGAGCGCAAGTACCACCTGATACGAGATTTCGTAAAGAAAGGAAAAGTTGTTGTGATCAAGATAGCATCAGCCGACAACCTAGCTGATCCCTTTACAAAGAGCTTACCAGCTAAGGCTTTTGATAGTCATGTTGAGGGAATGGGAGTCAGATGTACAGCAGCATGGCTTTAAGTATAAGTGGGAGATTTGTAACAGTATACTGAAAAGCAATGCTTTGAGTATAAGTGGAAGATTGTTAGGGTTATCTACTAAAAGTATCACTTTTGTAGTAACCTTATTTCCTTAAATTTTGAATGAGAATCATATGAACAAATGTTTGCATATTGTATTTGTTGCAAGTGTTAATACAAATGTCTGATATTCCATATTGTAGATAATATGGTTTGTGGTGTCACACAGAAGATCATATTATCAGTTTCCTATGGAGTATATAATTAGTTCACAACCTAGATGGACTTGGACAATTTATTGGAAAGGTTGTAGTGTAATCTGGTATTAGTCTATCTTGACTATAGGTTTATACTAGTACACTTTGTGTGTATTTAACAGGACCACTTGAGGTTGTTCTCTTTGTACTGACTACATAAGAGAACAAACACCTCTGTTATTATGGATGCTTGTGCTCTTAATTCAGATATAATAACAGACATGTATATGCAGTGTGCATTACTTTGACTCATAAAAGAGTGAGATTCATTATGGATCAACAACCTCTATGAATTGGATAATAACATTGTATGTACGATGGGCTGTTGATTATAAATGGAATCCATGTCCCGATACATCGGGTTGATGATGTCCCCTTAAGGAGCTCATAAGGATTGTCATGTAAACCCTGCAGGTGGATTATATTCGACATGACAAATAAAGTTGAGCGGTACTACTTAAGGATAAGAGGTGTCGAATCAATATAGTTGTCAATAACTTAATTTGATCGACGGACATACGATATCTTAATATGGGGAGCCAAACGAGCATATAATAAAAGGAGCCCACAAATATAATTTGGGATTAGGGAGGTAGTGCAACAATAGCTCATTAGTGGACTGAGCTATTGTTAATGGGCCTGGATTGTGTCTTCGAGATGAATACGGGATATCCAGATCCGTTAGGAGGCCTAACCCTAATTTCTCCTCATGGCCCCTGCCGTAGCCTATATATATATCCTCTATTCTCTGGCCGCCATATTACTGATCAGAAATCAAATACTTTCTCTAAATTCATGATTCACGTAAGCAGAGAAAGAGCGGGCTGCCAAGGAGAAGAAAAGGTTGGGAGATCGTCGCCCCACGACGTCCAACTCGAGGAAGGAATACGTGCAGAAGATCTTGGGGTCGTCCGCTCGAGATTGCCAAGAATTATTTGTCTCCTTTCCGCCGCAGGTATAATTCGTGAACCCTAGTTTCCGCCTATGAAGGGTTAGAACAAGTATTAGATCTTTTTAACTTTCTATCGATCAATACGCACACCAAAGAAAGGGTCCTGGGAATCTCCAGTTCCATCACTATGTATGCAAGGGCGACAAAGGAGTTTTCCAAAAGTTCTATTTTTGAACTTGTTGGTTCCTGGGAGCAGATCTAAAAGAAAAAAGATAAATTTTGCTTTGAGCAACGGTGTCACGCCCCAGTACCAAAATACGGAGACAGACATAGTCGTGTACGCTGTATAAGGAACGAAGACATCATATGGTGATTACGGCTATCTAGAGACGAGGGTGCGCATGCTACTATCAAGTCTACTATGGTCTCATAGAGAATCTATGTCTTAATCAATCAAAGTAAGAAGTAATTAGTGATCATATATGACAAAGCAGTAAGGCGCCCCCGACGCTTCATCAAAATGATTCATGAGTATAGCTTTACATGTGTCGGCTAGCAAAAAGAGTTAATAGTAAACCATAGTCAGCTGTTGTCTGATTTAATTAAAATTATGTAAGAGAAAAAAATGCCCAGAACAACCGGCTAAACAGGTGTCGGTGGCTAAACATCCAGTACAAAACTTAGGATATCATAGTGGTAGAGAAGAAACCCACTCATGGTCCCCGACGCCCGTGCTCCTAGTGCACACCATGGTTCGGGTAGAAGGATTGATCCTCAGGCTCTACTACGAGATTTGGCCAAATAAAATCAGCGGGGTCAAGCCCCGAATAGTAAGTACCACAAGGAAGCATAAATGAATAAGGTAAAACCCAAGCAATAAGGTAAGACCTAAGACATGGGTTATAGGTTTATACTATATCGTCGAGGCAGTGCGACATCCTTACAACCAAACAAGGACAAAAAGTGCCTTAATTGTGCCGAGATAAGATACGTCCAATAATCATGGACAGGTTAAAAGCTTCTACTATAAAACTTCGATTCATAGCCTATCTTAGCACAATAGCCCAACCCAACAACCAAACAAGGACATGGGTTGGACCGCGCACTACGATAGTCTATGTTCTTCGGCTACTAAAAGAAGAAACAGATCATAAGCAAGTCAGTATACAAATGGACAATCAATCCTACGGGTCTCTATAGTTTGTCAGGGTTATCTCAATAATGCATACATATAGGAATCTTCAATTCGTGCCGTATCCAAGCAGGGCTAGCCAAACCATATATATATAACAGTGATAGTAAACAATAAACAGTAAGCGTCGGTCCCTTGCCAGGCTACCTGGCTGAATAAAGTCAGTAACAGTTCCAACCTTCCTATAGAAATATTGTCATGCCCCAGAACCAGAATACTGGAGAGCGCAGGACAGACACAGCCAGCAATGTACACTAAAGTATAACCCACCTCGATATATAGTCACGGCTGTCTAGATGCATGAGGGTTTAACTACAAGCCAACAGTCTCTTATGGTCAAGAACAAGCCTAGTGTCTCAATCTCAAGCAAGCAAATAAATGCATCAAGATATTAGATCATCAGACATACAAGGTAAGGCATCCCAAACATTACATATTCAGATGATCATGAAGCTAGTCATACAAAATACGAAGACTAGCAAAAGTTTAAGTCATACATGATCAACCCTAGGATTTGTCAATCATGTTACAGCCCTTAGGCAGACAAAAGTAAGTTTCAACATCAGCTAACATCGGCTCGGTGGCTAAATGCCTCAAGAGAATAAATTACAATAGAGCAGGGAAAAAAGAAAAAAAAAACCCACTCGTTGCCAGGGTTACGCCTGGTGTTCACCATCTGGCTGGAAGACAGGTAGATCCTCGGGTGCTACTCCAAAATCTGACCATACAAAACCAGCTGGGTCAGAACCCAGAAGAGCAAGTACCACAAGGGAGGCTTCACTTAAGAACTAAAACCAACATATTAGCACGTAAAGACATAAATGATAACGAAAGACATAAGTTAGAAAATAACAGGGTGATAAACGATAAGATAACTAAAGGACTATTCTGGTAACCAAGTTACAACCCGTAAACCAAACAAGGATCGAGGTTGTAATTCTTCACCTGAACAGAGGTTAGTCTCCAATCATTTATCGACCCGAGTAATGCATAACAGTAATATACCGAAGTAATCATAGACTGACACTATCTAGACAAGACTGGACTGGACTCCATCCATCAATCATGGCCAAGCAATAAGTACGGCTTAATACTTTAACTAACTAGGGGTATCACAAGCCTAGTTACTATAAGATGCAATGAGATGTTCCAGCAGTCACAAGCCCTACAGACTATCCAATTATCCTTCTGCAGGTTGAGAGAGTTGATTAGGTGACTATGTGATGCAACACATGACAGTGTGCTAAAAATGTGCCCTACTCGTCGGCAGGCTACAAGTCCACTTGAGGCACCCAGATAATGGGATTGCCTGTGACTAGGAATTCTCTTTATGATCTACATGATCAAACTAGTTATTAACTTAGTCAGATTCAGTATGAATTCCTGACCGTAGAAATCAAGAATTCATGTCATAGAAATGATGCAAGACGGGACATATAGTTTGTACAGACACAATCAAGAGAAATCACCCATGGTGTCAAGACGAGAGTTACTTGTTACTTGTTAAGATTACTTGTCAGGAGTGCGCCACCACGGACCACTATCAAGCTTTTACATGTCATGTTTACTTGTTACTTGTTAAGAGTGCGCCACGACGGACCACTGTTAGAGTTATCATGTCAAGGGGCTTGTCAAGAGTGTGCCTCAACGGGCCACTATCAAGAGTTATTATGTTAAGCCATATTTCTATGTCGTGTTCATGTTTATCACGCCATAATCGTGCTAAGTGTACTTGTATGCCAAGGATTTACTGGTCAAGAGTGCACCACGACGGGCCACCGAAAGAGTTATCAAGGAGTATACATGTCATGTTAACATCGTGCTTAAAGCCCAGAGTACATACGAAACACAGAATAATACATTATACAAGTCCATCATGGAAAATGCCCATCATGCTCAAAGGTCACAACTTACACTAAGGGCCATGGGGTCAAGCAGGGAGAAAGTAACATAAATTATCATAGCAAAAGAAAGAAGGCAAGGGACAACATGCGCCCAAAGGCAGCATGCTCCAGGGCAGCATGCTCCCAAGCATTATGCGCACATAAACAGGCATGCGCCCAAAGAAGCATGCACCCGAAGGAGCATGCGCGCATACACCCAGGGTGCATGTACTATGGAAGGGCATGCGCCCAAGAGTGCATGCGCCCACATGATGAAGACAGTATGCACTGGAAGACAAGCCTAGAGACTAACCCCTATGACTAAGTGGGCACGTATGAGGAGCTATGTGCCCAAGCAGAATAAAACATAATGCCTCAGATACATATCAGAGTCTATGCCGCCAGGCTGGAGGAAAAGCTTTGGGCACATATCAAGAGCTATGCACCCAATGATGAAGGAATAGGGTGCTTTCGACGTATATATAGGGCTATGCGCCCAAAGGAAAGGCTCATGTCGGCGCATAAAAAGAGCTATGCGCCTAGCAATGTTTTTCTTCTCCATGCCGAGAGAATGAGTTCATGGAACCCATGAACTTCCCAAGTTCATAAATCCCTCAAAACAACTCGAAACCGGGACTTTCAAAGGTCTAAATTGGCTAAAACGAAATTCTCTACAACATGGGATAATCAAAACTTAAAAATAATGAAGTTTGATAGAACAAAACCCAAGAAAACCAAGATTTGAGTAAACTTAGATCTACAAGATTTTATCCACCAAAACCAAAGATACCAAGTACTAAAGAGTCATAAAACTATCTAAGCAAGACATTAGAATAATAAAATATGAGATCTCTCATGAAGCAAGATTACACTTGCCTAAGGATTTCGGAGAACATAAATGAAAAGAAAAGTAGATGAAGAAATAAATGAAAGTAAAGGAGGAGAGAGAAAGGGGTTGGGTTATATAGAGGGTTCAACATGATGAACCATCTTGACCCAAACCAAACCAAAATAAATCAAGCCAAGCTAAACCAAGACTAAACCATGCTAGACCAATCAAAATACGGGTCGGAAATCCGTACATGTATACTGAAAATACGTATAACAGAAGACGGTAGTGACAACTCTATCCACCTTAAAAGAATTCCGTCTTCGAAATTTAATAAAGAGGCTAGAGATGTTGGGGCAAGTTATACTAATCACAAGCAATCTACGACTAGCAGTCAATCAAGCAATTATTCATATAAGCAAGGAATTAAAAACATAAGGCATAAGGAAGACATTATACCTTATTAGTCAAACAGGTGTGGATATCGCGATCGGATATCATCCTCACTCTCCCACATTGACTCACCTAAAAAGTGATGACCCCAAGCAACGCGGACTAAACTAATAGTCTTGTTCTTGAGTACCTTCTCTCTTCGGTCCAATATGGATACGGGTCTTTTTTTTATACAAAAGGTTGGTACCAATAACCAATTTCGACTGATCAAGGACATGACTCGGATCCAGGATATACCATCGCAATTAGGATACATGGAATACGTTATGTACCTTATGTAACGATGACGAAAGAGCGAGACGATAGGACACATCACCAACTCGCTCAAGAATATCGAACAGCCCTATATACCTAGGACTAAGCTTTCCCCGTACACCAAAATGAAAGACGCCACGGGTAGGCGAGATCCTAAGGAATACATGGTCGTCGATATAAAATCAAGGGGACGCCAATGAGAATCGGCCCAATGACGTTGGCGATCTTGCGCAACTCGAAGATGATCTCTGACTTGCCTAACCACCTCGATAGTCTGCATAACCATCCTGGACCAAGCATCTGCCTCTCGCCTATATCATCCCATGCTAACGAGGATCTACATTTTCTGCCATACAATGCCTCAAATGGTACCATCTGGATACTGGCCTGAAAACTGTTGTTATATGAGAACTCTACTAGATACAGGTGATCTTTCCACGAACTACCAAAGTCAAGCGTACAAGATCGCAACATATCTTTAAGAGTCTGGATCGTACGTTCTGACTGACCATATGTCTGCGAATGATAAGCTGAACTAAACTTGAGATGAGTCACCAAGCTCTCTTGAAGACTTCGCCAAAAGTACGATGTATATCTTGAAACTTTGTCCGATATAATACTGACTGGTACTCCATGCAACCTGACTATCTGCCTGAGGTACATCTCTGCTAGCTGATCCGTCGATTGGCCAATTCTGAAAGAGATAAAATGAGCTACCTTGGTGAGTCTGCCAACTATAACCCAGATAGCATCTCAACCAGCTGGGAATTTAGGTAACCCAGTTACAAAATCTATGGTAATGTCCTCCTATTTTCATTCTGGGATCGGTAAAGGTTGAAGAAGTTCAGCTGGTCTCTGATGTTCAGCTTTAACTTGTTGGCAAACTAAACAACGAGAGACAAACTGGGCTATCTCCCTCTTTATGACATTCCACAAAAAATGCTGACGGATATCACGATACATCTTCGTGCCACCGGAATGAATTGAATACTGCGAACTGTGAGCCTCTGCCAGGATCTTTCGCTTGATGTCACCATTGGGTACACAAAGACGCCTTCTATGTCGAAGTGTACCATCCTCGTGAATACATAACTCTGCTCTCCGTCCTGCTACACATTCTGCCCTAAACCATTGAAGCTTAGAATCTGTTGACTGAGCTAACTTAATCCTCTCAACGATACTGGACTGAACTTGCATACTGGCCATCAATACCATATTAGTGGGAAGAACTATCTCTATACCCATCTTCTGAAGATCTGCTAACAACTCTGGCTCTGTTGTTAGAAAATAAACTCTGGCTCTTCTGCTCAATGCATCTGCAACAATGTTGGCCTTCCATGATGATACTGCAGGTTGATGTCGTAATCCACAAGTAGCTCTAGCCATCTTCTCTGACGCATATTAAGATCCTTCTGGATAAACACATACTTAAGACTCTTATGCTCAGCGAAAATCTCTACCTGATCTCGGTACAAATAATGCCTCCACAACTTAGGTGCAAAAACCACCGCTGCTAATTCCAAGTCATGAGTTGGACAATTTCTCTCATGATCATGAAGCTGACGTGATGCATAAGCTACTACCTTGCCATGCTGCATAAAGATGCATCTCAATCCTCTGCCGAAAGCAACATAATAAACCGAAAATCCTCCAGTCCCATCTGGAAGCGTAAGAATGGGGGCCGTCATCAATCCTTGCTTTATCTTCTCAAATGAACTCTGACACTCTGTTGTCTAAGCAAACTGCACATCCTTGTGGGTCAACTGCGTCAATGGTGCTAAAATCTGAGCAAAGTCTGATAAAAATTGCCGGTAATAACCGACCAATCCTAGGAAATTCTGAACTTCTACGACGGTTCTGGGTACTTCCCATGTCTCTATAGCCACTATCTTCTGGGAGTCCACTTCTACTCTACCTCTGGTGATGATATGACCTAAGTACGAAATACGATCTAGCCAAAATTTGTACTTACTGAACTTCGCGTACAACTGGTGCTCCCTGAGAATCTGAAGAACTCATGGAGATGCTGCTCATGCTTTTCTTCATTCTTGTTATAGACTAATATGTCATCTATAAATACTATAACGAACTGGTTCAAATAGGGCATGAAGATACGATTCATGAGGTCCATGAATACGGCTGGCGCATTGGTCGCTCCAAATGGCATAACGAGAAACTCCTAATACCCATACCTAGATCTGAACGCCGTCTTCGAGATATCTTGCTCTCTAACTCTGATCTGATGGTACCCTGATCGCAAATCAATCTCCAAAAATACTGTCGCTCCTCTGAGGTGATCAAATAAATCATCTATCATTGGTAGGAGATATTTATTCTTGATTGTTACAGAGTTTAAGGTACGATAATCAATACATAATCTTGACGTACCAACCTTCTTTTTCATAAGAAATATCGGAGCTCTCCAAGGTGATCCACTAACACGAATGAATCCTTTGGTTCTGAGTTCTTCAATCATCTTGTACAGGATCTCCAATTCTGAAGGTGCTATTCTGTAGACTTTCTCTGACACTGGTGTCGTTCCTGGAAGAAAATCAATGGTGAACTCTATCTCTGTCTAGGGGCATGCTTGGAAGCTCTTCGGGAAATACATCAGGAAATACTTCTACTACTCTGTGAAACTGAACTACTACTGCTACCGCCATCCGCAAGACTGGTGGAGAAGGTTCTACTTCGCCTCTGGAAAATAAAAACTCTGGTTCACCTGGAATACCAAAATAATCCTGCCAATATGGCAGTCTATTCTTGCATATTGATCCTTCAACTAATCTATTCCTAGGACCACAATATAGTCAGCCATTAAAAATTCTATCAATCTAACGAAAAACTCTCTACCGCTAACTATGATTTGACATGAGGAAAAGACGCTATCTACCCCCACAAGACCGCTACCAGTAAGTATATTGAGCCTTACTGATAATGACTCGGGCTTCAGTCCTATCCGTACAGCAAATCATGCAGACATAAATGAATGCGATGCACCCGAATCAAATAATGCCGAAGCTGGAAAAGAGTTAACGAGAATGGTACCTGCCACCACCTCACCTGATGCCAATTCTTCTGCCACGGTCTGTCATGACCCGCACCCGATTTACGGGTACGAGAACGTGGGTACATCCAGCCTACGCCGCAGTGTCGGCGGTAGAACGATGTTCTAGGTCATAATCTATCTAACACAATGTGATATACCCTCCAGATGGAGGACAATCTCATAAGGATACAAACTCAATCACAAATCTAGGGATAGATAAATAGCACGACAAAATAGATAAGAAAATCTACAAGAAAGAGGCAACTAGAAGTGAAGTAAAACAATTTCATTAATTAACTCAAGGTCTCAATATAACTCCATGATAAACAAGAAAGAAAGAAACACAAACTCTATACAACTACTCCAACCTCTACTAGTGTCCTCTAGGCTAGCTGTGAACTCCAAGTTTTCTGTAAAATTTTATCAATGGGTCCAATCAGGACTGGAACGAATACATCTCATTAAGTAAATCCAAGTAAATGACGAAAACTATAAAAACAATTATAGACAATTTTTATTGATGAAGCATGGGAATTCGAGAAAGTTTAAGATGTAGAACTATAGTAAAAGAACAAGGAAAGTAAAAGCTGTAAAACTGAATATCATGTCAATGAAGACTATAAATAAAAGCTAGCTGAACTAAAATAATGAGATATGAGCCCCGTGGTACAATATATGTCAAGTGTGATTCCATTCAGTGATCCAAGTTGGGTGATTCTTGTAATGGTTCTTGTGATGATTCTAGTAAAGATTCTAGACAATACTCACAGTGTATTTTAAAATACTGATATCGACATGTAAACGGCTAGGGGTAATCCGGCACATCACACACTGGCCAAGTGTGGGACGACTATCGTTCTTGTATAATTCATAGGGAGGTGGTTCGAGTATTTAGGAATGTTTATATGTCTACTCAAGTATTTCTCCGCCCGACAAATATGAGTGAATCCATAATACGACACGTAAATCGAGAATAAATCTAGCCAGAACATGAAGGTGCTTGTAGGTGATTCTTGTAATGGTTCTTATAATAGAGGCTAGACAAGTAAGGTATGCGTGTCGTATACATGAATTCCAGAAAATTATCAATTCGTGTTTGCAACCGAGAATCAAATAGAACTGACTAAAACTGAAATATAGAATTCGACAAGTAAATGAAAGAACTTTTAGAGAATGTACTCGCCTGGCAAACTGAACTGTTGATGATGAAGTGTAGCTAAACCGGGGCAATATAAACCTATTTATAGTATACACATGTCACAACCAAGTCTAAAATATCAAAGGAAATAGCTACAATACAAGACTGCATGCTTCTAGATCCCTTTTGGTCAAAGTCAATCCTTGGTCAACTCTGGTCGAACATTGGTCAACTAGTCTGTTTACTAATTTTTAGGTTATACACAAGTTTCTAGGTCATTCTAAGTTTGTTTGAGTTGAATTGGATCAAGTTTGACCCAAAGTTGACTTTTATCAACTTGGTCAACTTGTCGGTCAACTCGACTAAACTAAGGTCTTTGGGTCGATCCTAATCTGTCCCAATACTCCAATGGTCACAACACTAACCTACAGTCACATAAAACTATAGTCTATCCACCACTAGCATATATATATATATATATATATATATATATATATATATATATATATATATATATATATATAATATATATATATATATATATATATATATATATATATATATATATATATATACATATATATATAGAGACTTCCCTCTAAGCACATACATATATACATAACCCATATAAAAAAGAATGGTGGTGCGAAAAATATGGACTGTTATCACTCCAGAATCTGGAAATAATCAGTCCAAGATCATCTACCCAAAATTATGTCACACAAGTATTTATATATAAAACATACAATGTATAAACTATATATATTGGTATATATATATATATATATATATATATATATATATATATATATATATATATATATATATATATATATATATATATATATATATATATATATATATGTTCGCTAGTACCGGAAATAGATCGATCTCTCGATCCGAAGCGATAAAAAAATCTGGAAAAACTGAACCCTCGCTCCAAAACAGCGCTTATATATACATAACCATATTCATGAAAATATATATATATATATATATATATATATATATATATATATATATATATATATATATATATATATATATATATCACATCGAGTCGTGGTGTACTGGTATCACCACCGTGCACCGGAGGTGAGGGCCGGGTTCGAGCCCTCCCTCCCACGGAGGTGGCTGGGTGGCGGTGGCCACGGCCTCCGGGCCAAGGTCGGGTGGAGTCGTCCACCGGCTTTGGATTTTTTAAAAAAATTAAATATATATATATATATATATATATATATATATATATATATATATATATATATATATATATATATATATATAGGCCTACAAGTAGAAAACTCATATATGCTTGAAAAGAGCAAATAATTAAGTAAAAATTCCGCGGATCACTTCCCACAAGTTCTAAATATCATTTATGAACTAATAAATCAGAAAATACGGATTAAAACTCAAAGGATCGAAAAATCACATTTCTATTCAAAACTTTGAACTCAAAAAATCCAATTTAGACAAAATGACTCAAAACGCAAAATACACCAAATCAATCCATGAAACTCGGCATACATGCTGGTCTAAACCTACGTGATGCGCTCGAGTACTCACGGGTCCAAAATTGTGTCCGTGTTGTGTCCACAGAACGCGTATCGGAAAAACTCGATACCGCGTGTCAAGGAGAGCGTTCTAGCTCGATTGCACGTCATACGCACAACGAGAAGCCACGAGCTCGTGCACACGGCTAGGTAGGGTAACGGGGTAGGTCTAAGACATGTCGACATGACACGAAGTCGCAGCGATGCGACGCAATGGCCCACGCACAGCGCACGGCCTGTGCGCGCGTGCGCGCGCGCGCGTGCGCGCGCGCGCGTGCTCGTACGGGCGATTCGCCGCTCGTGGCCCGCGTGTGGAGCCACTTCGCGACTCAGGGTTGAGCCCTTGGGTAGTCAAGGTATAGGTCTACGTGTTCGAACTCCTGGAATGGTCCCTGGTCGAGTTGTGTGCGCGTACGAAGAGCGTTTCAGTCCCGAATTTCAGCTGGGTGCACAGAATGGCTGAACAGTGCACGACGAATAACTCCGCGCTCGCTCAACGAAATGCCATGAAATTTTACGGGCGAGTGGGCAGAGGTTGCCCCTACGTGCTCGTAACATTTCACGTGAGATGGAACTCTATGCGTCGAGTTATGATGCACAGACAGCAGGGCATGCACGGGACCGAGCACGGGATCTCGTGCAGGCGTGTCCGTGTCCGTTCGGATGCCGAAATCATGTCAATTTCTGATCCGTCTTCATGAAAGTTTCTTAAAACAATATTATATAAACGTTCGTGAAGACAGAATCAAAAAATAGCAAGTTTTGTTTTTTAGCGGCATTTCGTCGAACACGTGCCTTGACGGGTCGACACATGTCCGATACCGCTACTAAACGAACTCAAAACTTAATCAAACTTTATGGAAAAGTCTAGGGTACCTATATGGATGCAAATATGAAAGAAAATTTAGAATAACCATGGTAGAAAAGGGTTTACCTATTGAGTGTCGAGAATCCAATAAGCCGAACTCATCGAACGACGTGTCGGTCGTTTCCCCTCAAGTAAATGCCTCCGCCTCCTCGAATGTAATACTCCAACAAATCCTCCTCTTCTAGACGAGTGCAATGGAGTTCGTTTGGGGAGAAACGGACTCCGGATGAAGAAACTAAAAATTTTTGGAGGAGAAGATCTATTAGGGTTTTCACTTGTGGAGGCTATGTTTCACAAATGAATGAGAGAGAGGGTACTGCTATGGCCGACCATTATAGAGGGTTTCTAGGGTTAGGGTTTCACTTGGGCCAACTCCCTCTCAAGTTGAAATAAGGCCCAAGTCAAAAGGCTTAAAAGGCTACATGCAAAAAGGCTTAAAAATTATCCAAAAGTCTTCTAAAATGAACCCAAGCCCTAAATAAATTCTAATAGGTGAAAAATAAATTCTAAGACATGGTTAGGCTCCTATACAATGTCCACTAAGGTTAAACCAGTTGCTAGCACAACACAAGTCAAAATATCCAAAAAATCACAAAATGGCCAAAATGGCTAAAATGACTAAAATACCCTTTCTATGAAAAAGTGGATGCTACAAGTCTACCTTCCTTAAAATAATTTCATCCTCAAAATTTAAGTCGGTCATACTTTCTAGGTCAACCACCCACAATCAAAGTCTCTAAGCAACTTCTAACTCGTACAATTTGAAAAATAATATATAGAGTCATGGTCAACCACAGCAGTTGAAGGTCTCATCTAGATGGACTAGTCATATTAGATCAAAACAGTCCCATGGTATCAATATGCAAGCAATATAGGGTGTTCTGCTGGAAAGATAAGGAAACAACAAATCATTAAGGTGTAGGACAGTCTACCATCCTATATGAAACTGGTAAAGACAACTAGAAATTAATTATGAAGGGTTACCATTCCAAAGATGATTAAAATCGAAAGTTTAAGGCATGAGTGTCAATAGAATTGAAATCCAATAACACAATATTTATAAAAGAAGATTTAGTCCCGACACGATCTAAGTTGATCAATTTCAGGATAAATCAAAGTTTGGACAAGATGGAGAACGAGGCCATTGAAGTCTGAGCACGAGTATCCAAGATTTGATATCCATGTCACAATTGAATTAATTCAATTGAATAAGACCCCAAACATTGGATGATAAGGAGGATGACCCGGTCGAATGGTCACGATCAAAAGAATTAGAATTTAAAGGATGATGCAAGGATATAGAAATAAGTCAATTTTCTCCTTTGGATAGGAAAACTAAATGTGATACCTTGGGTTGATCTATCAAGTACAGTACATTTTCTTTCTGAAATATGTGAAAGGCAAAAACAATAAAGAGTTCAAAGACGATGCTATTAAGTACAATATGTGGTTCATAGGCGATGGAAATAATTTAAAAGAGAATTGCCAAAGCTGTCATGGATGAGACTCTAGGGCAAATTTAACTATGTCTCCCTCCACGTAGAATAATATATGAAAAGCGAACCAAAGTGCAATAGGTTGATCAGACCATCATGCACCGGTTCTGATTAGACAATATGTTAGTGGGTGCCAGCCCCCAATAAAATATGTCATGATCAAGCTCGAAAAGATAAGCTTGCAAAACTGGTGCTAAATTAGCAACATAAGATAGACAAAATATAAGTAAGGATAATGTTGAAGGAAGTTAATAGTCTAAGGTCCTTTAAACATCAAGGAGTGAGGGAATCAAAACAAGAGGAAAAGGATTTTCAAATCGAAGTTCATAATGAGATTCTCAAGGGTCGTCCTGGAATCTCTCAAGGAATTCTAAGTGTGATTGAGTATCCTCTAATTCTAACACCTGATTTTCTATACTCTATAGCAGGCTCGTAGCAGTGCAACTAAGTCGCCGTACTACCACGATATCGTACTAATGCGAATATCGACTTGCATGGGCCACCACTAAAAACGTGTCACGACCCGTGTCACCCCCAATTTTCAGAAATAGGGATATTTTTGTCATTTTACATTTTTGAATATTTTTAATATTTATTTTATTATTTATGATATTATTTTGGGGTTAAAATTTATTTTATTATTTATGATATTGTTTTGGGATTATTTGAGTTGGGTTCGAATTTCAACTCAATCCGACTTGAAACGGGGACCCAGGGGTAGTTTGACTCTAGTGGGACCCACACACTGTTAGGCATGGCCCACATGATATTAATTTTAGTCCACATGATAGAAATATTTTAGTTAGAGGTTAGACTAATTATTATGGATAAGGTTAGTGTGATTAGAGACTTTAGAATGACTAATTTAGCCCCAACCAATTAGCCCTTTCCTAATACTCATAGAATAGGTTAGTGGGGGCATTTTGGACCTTACCATAATAGGACAAATAGCCCCATATGGCCAGCCACTTTGGGAGAGGATAGACTCAAGTTCATTTTATTATTCTCATCCACACTCTCTCTCTCTTGTTCTTCCCCAAATTCCTAGAGAGCAATCCCTAGCAATTTCTCCACCAAATCCTTCCATTTCGCCACCAAATCTTCTTCTTTCCTTCTCCATTCTAGCCAAAGAGGAAGCTACCCAAGTCTGGGAAGATTCGGAGCTCGTTCGTGTCCTTTTGAAATCTCTACGTGTCGGTGTCGTTCCGGGAAGGCTTTTCTTCGATTCGATCTACCGGGAGGTATAAATCCCTTCTCCTTTTTATTTCCTCATGCATATAGGTCTATTTTGAACCCATAGGAATGACCACCATAGTTGTATCTCCATTTGTGTCCATTTTGTATCCATTTGGAGGTCATAGGAGTGTCCTTTGTGTTGTGGTTGTGTCCATGTGGGAAAACCCCAAATTTGGACACACTATGTGTTGTTGTTATGTATGAATGAATTATTACATGTTTAATCTCATATTTTTGTATTGGAGATGTGTTCTATAGTGTCTCATATATATATATTAGTGTAGAGAGTGAGTTCTTGATATATTATGTTATATACTTGTGTTCTTTTGTCTCAAACTACCAAAATCTGTCATGATTTTTATCCACGTTTTTAATTTCAGCCCTAACTTAGAAATATCATAACTTCTAGCTCAAAACTCGGTTTAGTCTACCGTTTTTTTAAAAGAAGCGTATTGAAGTTAGCTTTCCAAAAACATGTATTAATAGGCCTAATTCATTCTGTAAATTTCTGGAGAATTATTTGAGTATCAGCTGTACGAAAGACAAATGCGTTCTCGGTGTTTTCGCGATTCCAGGAGTTTTCGGAAATGAAAACACGATCCGTTTAAAGTTTCGGAAATCTAACACATAGATCTATAACATAATTTAATCCTAGATTTTATTTCATGCTAAAATGGTACAGTATTGATTATTAGTAGGAGTTACTATTCGGCATATGCATTTTGTGCACCCTTGTGTGTAATATAATGTTCTATTTGATTTTAACCCATGTTAATTTATATACATTATGTAATTAAATAGAGAATGCAAGCATGAGTAAATGTTTAAATAAATGATATATGAGGTATAAGTATCCTATCTAATGTAAGCATGTATAAGTATGGCTTGTAATAAATATGTAGGTTCCATAGTATATAATGTATGGTGCATATAGTAGTGCAAGAGAATAAATGAATGATGAATGAATGCAAGCATGACTGCAATGTAATAATAGATGTAATGTATGCAATATACAAGTTAATGAGATGTAATATTCTATGTTAACACAAATCCTATATTACCTCATGTACCCCTTACACTATGTAGACACTATCACACTTGACACTTTGTTCACTTACACTTTGACACTCTTTGATATGTATACACTATGTATGCCCATTTAACCCTCACTTGCCCCTTTGCTATGTTCATATACACACACAGCCTCTTAAATAAGTATTTATGAATACAGTTAACTTAGCTTTGTATGTATATTATATATATGTTAGCATATTGTGTTGTAATATATAAGTTTATATAACCATTTGAAATGCCATGATTATAGACCTAATGTTGAATACCAATATATGCATGTTTATATATGTGTAGACATATATAGTTTAAAGTAATAGATTACCTAGTGTATATCCAATATGAATTCTTGCCTATTTGAGTATTAAATAATTGCATGCTATATAGAGTTGGATGTATGTTGGCTTGTATAGCCTTGTATTGATGTTTGCTTGCTAGGATAGTCTTGGTTAGGCCTAGTAAGACTTGCTGGGTTAGGACATGACCTAGTTTGACCTAGTTTGACTAGTACGGTTGACCAGAGTTGACCAAGGGTTAAATTTGGCCTAGTTTGACCTAGATTTATGTAGAATGCATTGTAGTGTTTTATATTACCCTTCTGGACATGTTGTGACTTGTGCTGTTCTAATTAGGAGCCAGACACCTCTCCTCGGACAGTATCTTTACCTTGGACATTCAGATATCAGGCGAGTACATTCTCTGATCATTTCATATCTCGTTTAGGATTATATTTCCTGCTTTAGATTACTTTACATGATGCTGACACGTTGGAAACACGGATTAGTACTATATGGATCTTGTTGTGCGATGTTATCCCCTTAGCGGATACATCGGGTATTCGTGTTCGTGTACTTTATCGTGAGCATCGTGTACTCCTTTTATTCGTGATATTCATGTACAAATCGTGTGAAATCGTGTATACTCATGTATTCACATGATCTCGTGTGCGACTATACTTCGTGTGCAATAACATAACTAGATCCTTATGTATTGATTGGGGCAGGAGAGTAGAAGTGGTTATGTAATCAATCCAGTAGATTACTCGTGTACAACCTCTGTAGATTACTCATGTACAACATCGTGTCGTAACAATCTTGTGCTCTGAATCACTAGTCACTATTAGTTCTCTATATGTTGTATCTATTTATTTACAGTCTCCCTTTTTTATCATGTTATTTCTTCAGATCTTGTATCTTACTTTACTGCATGATTATATTTTCTAACCTGCTATGAACTATTGAGATGTAATGTGCTCGCTCCTGTCCTGACTGGACCTGTTGATAAATTTTACAGATAGCCTGGGATTGCCTGCTAGCCTAGAGGAGACACAGTAGAGATTGTTTAGATAGTTATTTCATTTTGTCTGGAGTTGTATTTACTTATGGATTACTATATTTGAGTTTTGAAATGTATTTCTGGGATTATGTATCTTAGACACTTAGACTTCTATCTCCTGTATCTCTTTTGGATTTCATGTTTATCTATCTTTATCATTCTACCTTAGATTGTGATTGAGTTATACCTCTATATTGGCCTCCTTATGGAGAGTATTCATATTATGCTAGTTATAGTTCATGACCTAGAACAGCGTTCTACCGCCGACACTGCGGCGTAGGCTGGGAGTTGTTACGTACTCGTACCCTCACGGTGGGTGCGGGTCGTGACACATTTTTAGTGGTGACCCATACAGGTCGAGTTTATGTAGTAGTATTCGAACTAGAGTACCACTACAGCCTACAGTAGGAATAGGATATATTTTGAAGGTACTCAATCACGGTTAGGATTCCTTGAGAGATTCCTGGGACGACCCTTGAGAATCTTATTTTAACTTCGATTTGAAATCTGCTTTTCCCTAATTTGATTTACCTTTACTTCCTGTTATTGAACTTGATTTTGATGGATTATTGTTGAATTTTGAATCTTGATGTTAGTGGTTGAATTTGAGTCTGTATTTTTATGATTTTTGATGGATTATTGTTGAATTTTGAATCTTGATGATAGTGGTTGAATTTGAGTCTAAATTTTTATGATTTTTGATAGATTATTGTTGAATTTTGAATCTTGATGTTAGTTTTTGAATTCGAGTTTGTATTTATATGTATATGTACATTTTTTTGGAATTAAGGTATAACCTGATAACATACTTGATAAGGACAGTGAGAAAGGTAAAAGTCTACTTTATTATGGAATTTAGAATTTATTGCAGTCATATTTGCTAGCATGATAAGGACGTAGAGCCTGATATAGCTATACTTATCTTAGTTATGAAATCTAGATTTTCTTACAGCCATACCGGGTGGCGTGGTAAAAATTCTAGATAACATGATTATAAGGTGTATGCCTTATTATGGACTCTATCGTTTATTGCAGCTACACTTATTGGCGTGGCAGAATTCTGACAACATAATTTCAAGAAGACGCATATGATTATCAGATTGTACCTTAAATATTTTTGAACATATTTTCTTTACTTTTGTTTCAGTCCTTCAAAAAAAAGAAAAAAAAAGAAAGAGAGAATTGTTATTTGTTTGTTTTGTTTTGTTTCTCATTTATTTAACTTAGGAGTAGCTTTAGCTATTTTTATAAACTTTGTGTAACTTCTTACTATGAAATTCTTCTTAATACAATGAATCGATGATTTTGCTAGACTTTATCTTGGATTTGAAAATTTAGCTCTGGGTTTCAAAATAGGTTTTTCTTTTAAACAGATAAGCAAAAACAGATTTTATCGTTATTTCTTTCTTGCTATTATTCTTGTATTAAATAATAATAATAATACTGTCTTGATTACGTCAATCACCTGCTTGCAACCTTGGTAGAAATCTAATTGTTGGTCTTAACGTAGAATTAAAATTTTATATTGGGACATGAGAATATATATGAATATATATAGTGGACACTTTCCTGACACATATGCATGCTACACTTGATTTCCACCTATCTGAATACATATTAATATGTCGTTAATGTTTAAATTTTCAAAACCCCAATATTTCCGATTCTCTGCTTTTCCTAGCTTAACTCGTAATTTAAATATAAAATTTCATGATAATAGTTTTATTTATATCACTGCACATGTATGTTATACGTAGGGTTTCAATTCAAAAAAAAATTTTGGTTGAGTTTTGTGTTTAAATTTATCAAATCTGAGACTGTGTGCATATTAACCCTTAATACGGGATTTTAAATGTTAGTTCAAATTGATTGTTTTAAATGTAATATTTAGAGCTGTGTACATTGTTGTTGTAGGGATATAAATTTAGGTTCCATATTCTTACATGTTAGGTTGTGATAAACATTGAGTTGGTTTTGATGTGCAAATTCTCCAAAATCCTGAAAACTGAATACATGTTAACATTTTTACATTGATTTCCATGTTTAGTTCAATTTCAGATTTAACATGTAATATTGAACTGTATGCGTAGATAAATGTATTGATAGTATATTAGGGTTTCATTTCTATCATGTTAGGATGTATTGGGAGCATTGAGATTAGTTGTGATGTTTCAAACTCCTAAATTTTGAAATTTGCATTATGTTAATATTGCACTGGTTTAAATGTTAGCTTATTTTCAGATTTTGTATGTAAATGCTGAACTAAAACTGGGTTTAACTTTCAATACTAAGCTATAACCCTGTACAAGGACACACACACACCCTAACTTAGTATACCCTGTCGTGTAACCTAACTCTTCCTCTCTACGTCATGATTATATGTCTATATAGATATATATAGAGCTTAGGCATACATGTTATAATGTATATACATACATAACTAAATCTCTACCTCTTTATATATACATATATACATGGTTAGCCATGCATGTTATGAGCAAATGA
Source organism: Iris pallida (assembly GCA_029216955.1). Taxonomy (NCBI): domain Eukaryota; kingdom Viridiplantae; phylum Streptophyta; class Magnoliopsida; order Asparagales; family Iridaceae; genus Iris; species Iris pallida. The sequence goes on along the minus strand of JANAVB010009999.1, from coordinate 17,640,649 downwards.
GTTGTGTATTGTAGATTATTTAACCAATATGCCATGATTAGTGTAACTTGATAGTTATTGTTTGAAACCCCAAATCCTCCTATGCACTTTCATGTATATTTTACATACACACACGCCTATTATCTAACCATATGAACATGTCCACATACACCCATACGCACACGAACTACATAACTTGTACATAATGCTAGCTTTTCCCTCTCTAACGCTATATATATAAATATATTGTGATTGGATTTCCATGCAATTGGCTTTCATTCTTTAACTTTTGATTTTGATTTTCTTGAATAGTACCCCTTATTAGATAAATGGTAGTTAACTTTATTTTATTTTGATAAGTACCAGTTTTCATATAGGATGGTAGACTGTCTTACAGTCTTGATGATTGTTATTTATGTATCTTTTCTAGTTTAGCACCCTAGATTGCTTGTGTGTTTTAATACCATATGACCGTTTTGGTTTAGCATGACTAGTATACCTAGATGAGACTTTCACTACCACCGTATGCCATGACCCTGTATGTCATCCTTTTAAATCGTATGATTGTTGAAGTTCTGAGACTTTGATTATGGAGGGTTTGACCTAGAAGGAGTATGAACATTTTAATTTTGAGGATGAAATTTTTCTAAGGTGGGTAGACTTGTAACACCCAGTTCTCTAAAATGAGGGTAATTTTGAAATTTTATAATTTTAATCATTTATTGATTTGACATTTAAATCATGATATGATTTTTGGTAATTTTTAAATCATTTTAAAACTATTTAAAATCATGACTTGTGATTTTGATATTTTGCTAGTGAAACCCTAGAGACTGTTTGACCTAGAGCCTAACCATGTGATTAGGATATTTTAATATCATTTCTGGCCTAAGGATATTTTGCATTTGACCTCTTTGAATTAATTGGATATTTATTGCATTGGTGATTGTTGATTTTGACCTTTGATAGGTGTGATTTTGTGATGGTTTTGTGTCCGTATCGGACACGTATCAGTTTTTATTTACAAATGTTTGATGTGCCTCAAAGAGATTTTTTTTTTGTTGCTGATTTTTTTTTGAAAAGTATTTGAATGAGATTGTTTTCTGCATGTGTTTCCTGTGATTGCTTTGTTTTAATTTCGAGGACGAAATTTTTTTTAAGGTGGATAGATTTGTCACCCCCAATTTTCAGAAACAGGGGTATTTTTGTCATTTTACATTTTTAAATATTTTTAAAATTTATTTTATTATTTATGATATTATTTTGGGGTTAAAATTTATTTTATTATTTATGATATTGTTTTGGGGTTATTTTAGTCGGGTTCGAATTTCAACTCAATCCGACTTGAAACGAGGACCCGGGGGTAGTTTGACTCTAGTGGGACCCACACACTAGTTAGCCATGGCCCACATGATATTAATTTTAGTCCACATGATAGAAATATTTTAGTTAGAGGTTAGACTAATTATTATGGATAAGGTTAGTGTGATTAGAGACTTTAGAATGACTAATTTAGCCCCAACCAATTAGCCCTTTCCTAATACTCATAGAATAGGTTAGTGGGGGCATTTTGGACCTTACCATAATAGGACAAATAGCCCCATATGGCCAGCCACTTTGGGAGAGGATAGACTCAAGTTCATTTCATTATTCTCATCCACACTCTCTCTCTTGTTCTTCCCCAAATTCCTAGAGAGCAATCCCTAGCAATTTCTCCACCAAATCCTTCCATTTCGCCACCAAATCTTCTTCTTTCCTTCTCCATTCTAGCCAAGGAGGAAGCTACCCAAGTTTGGGAGGATTCGGAGCTCGTTCGTGTCCTTTTGGAATCTCTACGTGTCGGTGTCGCTCGGGAAGGCTTTTCTTCGATTCGATCTACCGGGAGGTATAAATCCCTTCTCCTTTTCATTTCCTAATGCATATAGGTCTATTTTAAACCCATAGGAATGACCCCCATGGTTGTATCTCCATTTGTGTCCATTTCGTGTCCATTTGGAGGTCATAGGAGTGTCCTTTGTGTTGTGGTTGTGTCCATGTGGGAAAACCCCAAATTTGGACATACTATGTGTTGTTGTTATGTATGAATGAATTATTACATGTTTAATCTCATATTTTTGTATTGGAGATGTGTTCTATAGTGTCTCATATATACATATTAGTGTAGAGAGTGAGTTCTTGATATATTATGTTATATACTTGTGTTCTTTTGTCTCAAACTACCCAAATCCGTCATAATTTTTATCCACGTTTTTAATTTCAGCCCTAACTTAGAAATGTCATAACTTCTAGCTCAAAACTCGGTTTAGTCTACCGTTTTTTTTAAAAGAAGCGTATTAAAGTTAGTTTCCAAAAACATATATTAGTAGGCCTAATTCTTTCTGTAATTTTCTAGAGAATTATTTGAGTGTCAGCTGTACGAAAGACAAACGCGTTCTCGGTGTTTTCGCGATTCCGGGAGTTTTCGGAAATGAAAACGCCCGTTTAAAGTTTCGGAAAGCTAACACATAGATCTATAACATAATTTAATCCTAGATTTTAATTCATGCTAAAATGGTACAGTATTGATTATTAGTAGGAGTTACTATTCGGCATATGCATTTTGTGCACCCTTGTGTGTAATATAATGTTCTATTTGATTTTAACCCATGTTAATGTATATACATTATGTAATTAAATAGAGAATGCAAGTATGAGTAAATGTTTAAATAAATGATATATGAGGTGTAAGTATCCTATCTAATGTAAGCATGTATAAGTATGGCTTGTAATGAATATGTAGGTTTCATAGTATATAATGTATGGTGCATATAGTAGTGCAAGAGAATAAATGAATGATGAATGAATGCAAGCATGAATGCAATATAATAAAAGATGTAATGTATGCAATATACAAGTTAATGAGATGTAATGTTCTATGTTAACACAAATCCTATATTACCTCATGTACCCTTACACTATGTAGACACTATCACACTTGACACTTTGTTCACTTACACTTTGACACTCTTTGATATGTATACACTATGTATGCCCATTTAACCCTCACTTGCCCCTTTGCTATGTTCATATACACACACATAGCCTCTTAAATAAGTATTTATGAATACAGTTAACTTAGCTATGTATGTATATTATATATATGTTAGCATATTGTGTTGTAATATATAAGTTTATATAACCATTTGAAATGTCATGATTATAGACCTAATGTTGAATACCAATATATGCATGTGTATATATGTGTAGACATATATAGTTTAAAGTAATAGATTACCTAGTGTATATCCAATGTGAATTCTTGCCTATTTGAGTATTGAATAATTGCATGCTATATAGAGTTGGGTGTATGTTGGCTTGTATAGCCTTGTATTGATGTGTGCTTGCTAGGATTGTCTTGTTTAGGCCTAGTAAGACTTGCTGGATTAGGACATGACCTAGTTTGACTAGTGCAGTTGACCGGAGTTGACTAAGGGTTGACTTTGGCCTAGTTTGACCTAGATTCATGTAGAATGCATTGTAGTGCTTTACATTACCCTTCTGGACATGTTGTGACTTGTGCTGTTCTAATTAGGAGCCAGACACCTCTCCTCGGACAGTATCTTTACCTTGGACATTCAGATATCAGGCGAGTACATTCTCTGATCATTTCATATCTCGTTTAGGATTATATTTCCTGCTTTAGATTACTTTACATGATGCTGACACATTGGAAACACGGATTAGTACTATATGGATCTTGTTGTGCGATGTTATCCCCTTAGCGGATACATCGGGTATTCATGTTCGTGTACTTTATCGTGAGCATCGTGTACTCCTTTTATTCGTGATATTCGTGTATAAATCGTGTGAAATCGTATATACTCATGTATTCACATGATCTCGTGTGCGACTATACTTCGTGTGCAATAACATAACTTAACTAGATCCTTGTGTATTGATTGGGGCGGGGGAGTAGAAGTGGTTATGTAATCAATCCAGTAGATTACTCGTGTACAACCTCTGTAGATTACTCGTGTACAACATCGTACCGTTTACATAACCATCTTGTGCTCTGAATCACTAGTCACTATTAGTTCTCTATATGTTGTATCTATTTATTTACAGTCTCCCTTTTTCATCATGTTATTTCTTCAGATCTTGTATCTTACTTTACTGCATGATTATATTTTCTAACCTGCTATGAACTGTTGAGATGTAATGTGCTCGCTCCTGTCCTGACTGGACCTGTTGATAAATTTTACAGATAGCCTGGGATTGCCTGCTAGCCTAGAGGAGACACAGTAGAGGTTGTTTAGATAGTTATTTCATTTTGTCTGGAGTTGTATTTACTTGTGGATTACTGTATTTGAGTTTTGAGATGTATTTCTGGGATTATATATCTTAGACACTTAGACTTCTATCTCCTGTATCTCTTTTGGATTTCATGTTTATCTATCTTTATCATTCTACCTTAGATTGTGATTGAGTTGTACCTCTGTGTTGACCTCCTTATGGAGAGTATTCATATTATGCTAGTTATAGTTCATGACCTAGAACAGCGTTCTACCGCCGACACTGCGGCGTAGGCTGGGCGTTGTTACGTACTCGTACCCTCACGGTGGGTGCGGGTCGTGACAACCCGCACCCGATTTACGGGCACGAGAACGTGGGCACGTCCAGCCTACGCCGTAGTGTCGGTGGTAGAACGTTGTTCTAGGTCACAATCTACCTAACACAGTGAGACATACCCACCAACGGAGGACAATCTCACAAGGATACAAACTCAATCACAAATCTAGAGATAGATAAATAGCACGATAAAATAGATAAGAAAATCTACAAGAAAGAGGCAACTAGAAGTGAAATAAAACAATTTCATTAATTAACTCAAGGTCTCAGTACAACTCCATGATAAACAAGAAAGGAAGAAACACAAACTCTATACAACTACTCCAAGCTCTACTAGTGTCCTCTAGGCTAGCTGTGAACTCCAAGTTTCCTGTAAACTTTTATCAACGGGTCCAATCAGGACTGGAACGAATACATCTCATCAAGTAAATCCAAGTAAATGATGAAAACTATAAAAACAATTATAGACAATTTGTATTGATGAAGCATGCGAATTCGAGACAGTTTAAGATGTAAAACTATAGTAAAAGAACAAGGAAAGTAAAAGCTGTAAAACGAAATATCATGTCAATGAAGACTGTAAATAAAAGCAAGCTGAACTAGAATAATGAGATATGAGTCCAGTGGTACAATATATGTCAAGTGTGATTCCATTCAGTGATCCAAGTAGGATGATTCTTGTAATGGTTCTTGTGATGATTCTAGTAAAGGTTCTAGACAATACTCACAGTGTGTTTTAAAATACTGAGATCGACATGTAAACGGCTAGGGGTAATTCGGCACATCACACACTGGCCAAGTGTGGGACGGCTATCGTTCTTGTATAATTCACAGGGAGGTGGTTTGATTATTTAGGAATGTTTACATGTCTACTCAAGTATTTCCCCGCCCGACAAATATGAGTGAATCCATAACACGACACGTAAATCAAGAATAAATCTAGCCAGAACATGAAGGTGCTTGTAGGTGATTCTTGTAATGGTTCTTGTAATAGAGGCTAGACAAGTAAGGTATGTGTGTCATATACATGAATTCCAGAAAAATATCAATTCGTGTTTGTAACCGAGAATCAAATAGAACTGACTAAAACTGAAATATAGAATTCGACAAGTAAATGAAAGAACTTTCAGAGAATGTACTCGCCTGGCAAACCGAACTATTGATGATGAAGTGTAGCTAAACCGGGGCAATATAAACTTATTTAAAGTATACACATATCACAACTAGAGGTGTCAAGACGGGCCGACGGGGCAGGCCGGCCCGTAACCCACCATAACCCACCAAATGGCGGGGCGGGGCGGGCCGACCCACCATTTCGGCGGGCTGGAAAAATTCTAACCCAGCCTAACACACCGGCGGGGAGCGGGCAAGGCGGGCCGGCCCGCTTAATTTTTTTAAATTTTTAAATTATTGTTTAGTTTCTTAAAAAGAAAAAAAAAACATATATATAATATTTTCTACTCACTCTCATATGCATCAAATTATAAGTAAAATACAAGAAACATTATATTAATAGATATTTCTTTAAAATACCTTCATTTATGTAAATAAATGACCAAATTTAATATTTTATACGTCATTACTTGCATTAAATGAGAATTTTTATCATTTATAATACATATCTCATATATGTGCTTAATAAAAAAATTAAAAAATTTATAAAAAATAGATGGTGGGCCAACCCACTTGGCCCGCGGGCTAGCCCGCCGCGGGGAGGGCTACTAGCGGGCCAGCCCACCTAGGCCCGCCTGTTTGGCGGGCTCCTAAATGCTCGTCCCAACCCACCTTTTTGGCGGACGGGGCGGGCCGGACCAACGGGCTTAGCCCATTTTGACAGCTCTAGTCACAACCAAGTCTAAAATATCAAAGGAAATAGCTACAATGCAAGACTACATGCTGCTAGGTCCCTTTTGGTCAAAGTCAACCCTTGGTCAACTCTAGTCAAGCCTGGTCAACGCTGGTCAAACATTGGTCAACTAGTCCGTTTACTAATTTTTAGGTTATACACAAGTTTCTAGGTCATTCTAAGTTCGTTTGAGTTGAATTGGATCAAGTTTGATCCAAAGTTGACTTTTGTCAACTTGGTCAACTTGTCGGTCAACTCGACTAAACAAAGGTCTTTGGGTCGATCCTAATCTGTCCCAATACTCCAATGGTCACAACACTAACCTACAATCACATAAAACTATAGTCTATCCACCACTAGCATATATATATATATATATATATATATATATATATATATATATATATATATATATATATATATATATATATATATATATATATATATATATATATTATATACATATATATATTTATATACATATATATAAATATATGTATGTATATAAATATATACATATATTTATATACATGTATAAAAAATAAAAATAAATATATATATATATTTTTATACATACATATATATATATATATATATATATATATATATATATATATATATATATATATATATATATATATATATATATATATTTTATATATATATAAAAAAAAAAAAATATAAATATATATATATATATATATATATATATATATTATATATATATATATATATATATAAATATATTTATATATATTTTATATATATATATATATATATATAATATATATATATATATATATATATATATATATATATATAGAGAGAGAGAGAGAGAGACTTCCCTCTAAGCACATATATATATACATAACTCATATATGAAAGAATAGTGGTGCGAAGAATACGGACTGTTATCACTCCAGAATTCTGGAAATAATCAGTCCAAGATCATCTTCCCAAAATTATGTCACACAAGTATTTATATATAAAACATACAATGTATAAACTATATATATTGGTATATACAATATATATATGCGTATATAGGTTCGCTAGTACCGAAAATAGATCGATCTCTCGATCCGAAGCGATACAAAAATCTGGAAAAACTGAACCCTCGCTCCAAAACAGCGCTTATATATATACATGACCATATTCATGAAAATATATATATATATACTTATATATATATATAGGCCTAAAAAAAAAAAATAAATAAAAAAAAATATATAGGCCTACAAAATATATATATATATATATATATATATATATATATATATATATATATATATATATATATATATATATATATATATATATATGCCTACAAGTAGAAAACTCATATATGCTTGAAAAGAGCAAATAATTAAGTAAAAATTATGCGGATCACTTCCTGCAAGTTTTAAATATCATTTATGAACTAATAAATCAGAAAATACGGATTAAAAATCAAAGGATCGAAAAATCACATTTCTATTCAAAACTTTGAACCCGAAAAACCCAATTTCGACAAAACGACTCAAAACGCAAAATACACCAAATCAACCCGTGAAACTCGACATATACGCTGGTCTCAACCTATGTGATGCGATCGAGTACTCACGGGTCCGAAATTGTGTCCGTGTTGTGTCCACAGAACGCGTATCGGAAAAACCCGATACCGCGTGTCAAGGAGAGCGTTCTAGCTCGATTGCGCGTCATACGCACAAGGAGAAGCCACGAGCTCGTGCACACGGCTAGGTAGGGTCACGGGGTAGGACTAGGACATGTCAACATGACACGAAGTCGCAACGATGCGACGCAATGGCCCACGCACAGCGTGCTGCCTGTGCGCGCGTGCGCGCGCGCACGCGTGCTCGTGCGGGCGGTTCGCCGCTCGTGGCTCGCGTATGGGGCCACTTCGCGACTCGGGGTCGATCCCTTGGGTAGTCTAGGTATAGGGCTATGTGTTCGAACTCCTGGAACGGTCCCTCATCGCATTGTGTGCGCGTACGAAGAGCGTTTCAGTCCCGAATTTCAGCCGTGTGCACAGAATGGCTAAACAGTGCACGATGAATAACTCCGCGCTCGCTCAACAAAACACCATGAAATTTTACGTACAAGTGGGCAGAGTTTGCTCCTACGTGCTCGTAAACTTTCATGCGATACGGAGCTCTGTGCGTCGAGTTATGACGCACAGACAACAGGGCATGCACGGGATCTCGTGCACGCGTGTCCGTATCCGTTCGGATGCAGAAATCGTGTCAATTTTCGATACATCTTCATGAAAGTTTTTTAAAATAAAACATTCGTAAAGACAGAATCAAAAAACTACAAGTTTCATTTCTTAGCGGCATTTCGTCGTACACGTGCCTTGACGGGGCGACACATGTCCGGTACCGCTACTAAACGAACTCGAAACGTAACCAAACTTTATGGGAAAGTCTAGGGTACCTATATGGATGCAAATATGAAAGAAAATTTAGAATAACCATGGTAAAAAAGGGTTTACCTATTGAGTGTCGAGAATCCAATAAACTGAACTCTTCGAACGACGTGTCGGTCGTTTTCCCTCAAGTAAATGCCTCCGCCTCCTCGAATGTAATACTCCAACAAATCCTCCTCTTCTAGACGAGTGCAACGGAGTTCATTTGGGGAGAAACGGACTCCGGATGAAGAAACTAGAATTTTTTGGAGGATAAGATCTATTAGGGTTTTCACTTGTGGAGGCTATGCTTCACAAATGAATGAGAGAGGGGGTACTGCTATGGCCGGCCAGTATGGGGGGTTTCTAGGGTTAGGGTTTCACTTGGGCCAACTGCCTCTCAAGTTGAAATAAGGCCCAAATCAAAAGGCTCAAAAGGCTACATGCAAAAAGGCTTAAAATTATCCAAAAGTCTTCTAAATTGAACCCAAGCCCTAAATAAATTCTAATAGGTGAAAAATAAATTCTATGACATGGTTAGGCTCCTATACAATGTCCACTAAGGTTAAACCAGTTGCTAGCATAACACAAGTCAAAATATCTAGAAAATCACAAAATGTCCAAAATGGCTAAAATGACTAAAATACCCTTTCTATGAAAAAGTGGATGCTACGCGGTCATAGCCATAGCCTGACCTTATCCTCTTTGTGTTTGTCCCCTCTGCTGGAAACCTCTTTGTCGGTTCTGAATCTGAACTTGGGCATATTGTTGAGTCTGAGGCGACAATGGCCTCGGAGGCTGGTACTGCTGCTGCACTGGTGTTGGACCCCTAACTGATGGACTGGTTAAGGTTGACGATGATGAACTGGCTCTATGTGGGCAGGACCCTATCTTGTGATCTGGTGCCCCACAAGCCAAGCATAATCCTTGTGCTCTGCGACACTCTGAAACCACGTGTCTATGTTTCCCATAATGAGAGCAGCCCATTGCGAAAGAATGCTTCTGCTTCTGTTGTTGAGGATACGTCGGTGTCGAGCGTTGAACCGACGAAACTGTGGTCGCCCTCTTATAAGCTCCAATAGCCAAAGCCCTAGCTGTCGGGGCTGGTGCTGATGACTGGGATATCTGTCCATGGGACCTCTTGCTTCCTCCGGTTAGATCTACTAACCTCTGAGAAGTTTACTCATGCCTCTTCGCTGCTCGCAAGACGGCATCAAACGTCTTGTGCACAAACTGCTCCACTGATATAATGATCTATAGGTGGAGTCCCTGCTGGAATCGCTACGTTCGGTCTAATTCGGTTGCCACCAAGGTGGGAGCAAACCGACTAAGCCATGAAAACTCGGTCGCATATCCATCGATCGTCCTTCCCATCTACTTGAGATTAGTGAATCTCGTCTGCAGATCATACCGAGCTGCTGCATCAAAATACTTTATTTGGAACTTGTCACTGAATATCGTCCATAAAACAGGCATTACCAAACCAACTGCTAGCATCGCCCACTAGCTGTAGGCTAAGTCCAATAATTGCAGGCGCACTACGGCCACCTTCTCATCCTCTGGAATTCTAGCGGCCTCCAGAATAACCTTTATGTCCTGAAGTCAAGCATCGGCAGCAATAGCATCTTCACTGCCATCAAAGAAGGGAGGGTTCAGACGCTTGAAGCTGTTGGCCGTGTTGTTCCCTCGATAACCAACTCTGTCCATGGCCTTTTGTACTGTCTGGTGCAGAACATCGCCCCGATGACCTTGTGATGGAAGAAATTCCCTAATGAGTCACCCCATTGTCAGGCTCTGCCGGCTGGACTGGCTGAACCGGGGGCTCTGGGTTCCTAGAATACATGACTCGGAAAGCTGCTCTAGAGTGCTGAGCTTGGTCCCCAGGTTGCTGCTGGTTCACTGGAGGTGCTCCACCTTGCTGATCGATAGGACCAGGAGTAATGCCACTGAAGAAATGACATGGGGAAAAATAAGGAAGGACCAAGAAAGATCGAAGATATAAGCATGTTATCAGGTCAAGATTTTAGAAAGATTAGAAGATATGAGTAGAGATCAAGAGCGAGTGCTGATTGAGACATATATTCAGTAAAACCCTCACATATCTTGATTTATAAGACCTGTATGGGCCACCACTTAAACCGTGTCATGCCCCAGAACAAAAATACTGGAAAGCGGGGGACAGACACAGCCAGCAATGTACATTGAAGTGTAATCCACCTCGATATATGGTCACGGCTGTCTAGATGCATAAGGGTTTAACTACAAGCCAATAGTCTCTTGTGGTCAAGAACAAGCCTAGTGTCTCAATCTCAAGCAAGCAAGTAAATGTTACAAAATATTAGATCATCAGACATACAAGGTAAGGCATCCCAAACATTACATATTCAGATGATCATGAAGCTAGTCGTATAAAATATGAAGACTAGTAAGAGTTTAAGCCATACATGATCAACCCTAGGATTTCTCAATCATGTTACAGCCATTAGGCAGACAAAAGTAAGTTTCAACACGAGCTAACACTGGCTCGACGGCTAAACGCCTCAAGAGAATAATTTACAATAGAGCGGGGAACAAAAGAATAAAACCCACTCGTTGCCAGAGTTACACCTGGCATTCACCATCTGGCTAGAAGACAGATAGATCTTCGGGTGCTACTCCAAAATATGGCCATATAAAACCAGCTAGGTCTGAACCCAGAAGAGCAAGTGCCACAAGGGAGGCTTCACTTAAGAACTAAAACCAGCATATTAGCACGTAAAGACATAAGTAATAACGAAAGACATGAGTTAGAGAAAAACAGGGTGATAAACGAAAAGATAACTAAAGGACTATTCCGGTAACCAAGTTACAACCCGTAAACCAAACAAGGACCGGGGATGTAACCCTTCACCTGAGCAGAACTTAGTCTCCAATCATTTATCGACCAGAGTAAAGCATAATAGTAATGTACCGAAGTAATAATAGACTGGCACTGTCTAGACAAGACTGGACTGGACTCCATCCATCAATCACGGCCAAGCAGTGAGTACGGCTTGAAACTTTAACTAACTAGGGTTATCACAAGCCTAGTTACTACAAGATGTAATGAGATGTTCCAGCAGTCATAAGCCCTGCAGACTATCCAGTTATCCTTTCGCAGGTTGAGAGAGTTGATTACGTGACTTTATGGTGCAACACATGATAGTGTACTGGAAATGTGCCCTACTCGTCGGCAGGCTACAAGTTCACTTGAGGCGCCCAGATAACGGGATTGCCTGTGACTGGAAATTCTCTTTATGATCTACATAATCAAACTAGTCATTAACTTAGTCATATTCAGTATGAATTCTTGACCGTGGAAATCAGGAATTCATGACCTAGACATGATGCAAGATGGGACATATAGTTTATACAGACACAATCAAGAGAAATCATCTACGGTGTCAAGACATTACTTGTTACTTGTCAAGATTACTTGTCAGAAGTGCGCCACCACGGGCCACTATCAAGCTTGTACATGTCATGTTTACTTGTTACTTGTTAAGAGTGCGCCACGACAGGCCACTATTAGAGTTATCATGTCAAGGGGCTTGTCAAGAGTGTGCCTCAACGGGCCACTATCAAGAGTTATCATGTTAAGCCATATTGCCATGTCGTATTCATGTTTATCACACCATGCTCGTACTAGGTATACTTGTTTGCCAAGGATTTACTGGTCAAGAATGCGCCACGATGGGCCACCAAAAGAGTTATCAAGAAGTATACATGTCATGTTAAGATGATGCTTAAAGCCCAGAGTACATACGAAACACAGAATAATACATTATTCGAGGCCATCATGGAAGATGCCCATCATGCTCAAAGGTCACAACTTACACTAAGGACCATGGGGTCAAGCAGAAAGAAAGTAACATAAATTATCATAGCAAAAGGAAGGGGGCCAGGGACAATATGCGCCCAAGGGCAACGTGCGCCAGGGCAGCATTCGCCCAAGCATCATCGCCCATCAACAGGCATGTGCCCAAAGAAACATGCGCCCGAAGGGAGCATAGGCCTAAAGAGTATGCGCCCAGGGTACATGTACTATAGAAGGGCATGCGCCCAAGAGTGCATGCGTCTACATGATGGAGACAGGGTACACTGGAAGACAAGCCTGGAGAGTTACCTCCATGGCTAAGTGGGCGCATATGAGGAGCTATGTGCCCAAGAAGAATGAAACGTAATGCCTCAGACACATATCAGAGACTATGCACCCAGGCTGGGGGAAAAGCTTTGGGCGCATATCAAGAGCTATGCGCCCAATGCTGAAGGAAGTAGGGTGTTTTAGGCGCATATATAAGACTATGCGCCCAAAGGAAAGGCTGTTGTGGGCACATAAAAAGAGCTATACGCCCAGCACTGTTCTTCTTCTCCATGCCGAGAGCATGAGTTCATGGAACCCATGAACTTCCCAAGTTCATAAATCCCTCAAAATAACTCAAAATCGGGACTTTCAAAGGTCTAATTTAGGTAGAACAAAATTCTCTACAACATGGAATAATCAACACTTGAAATTAATAAAGTTTGATAGATCAAAACCCAAGAAAACCAAAATTTGAGTAAACTTAGATCTACAAGATTTTATCCACCAAAACCAAAGATACCAAGTACTAAAGAGTCATAAAACTATGTAAGGAAGACATTAGAATAATAAAACATGATATCTCTCATGAAGCAAGATTATACTTGTCTAAGGGTTTGGGAGAACATAAATGAAGAAGAAAAGTATATGAAGAAATAAATAAAAGTAAAGGAGGAGAGGGGTTGGGTTATATAGAGGGTTCAACATGATAAACCATCTTGACCCAAACCAAACCAAAATAAACCAAGCCAAGCTAAACCAAGACCAAACCATGCTAGACAAGTCAAAATATGGGTCGGGAATCCATACACATATACTGAAAATTTGTATAATGGAAAATGGGAGTAACAAATATGCTGGCTCAATTCAGTACAATAGTCAGATACATCACTCTACTATGGTGGATGATATATAGTATATGTGGTGGCCAACCTGCACATTAGGACAAGGCCTAGGGTGACTTGTCATGCACGATCTCGAGATTATATTCCCAACCAATGCTTCTACCAATTTAGGTTGCTTAGTTTAACCCTATATTGGTCTTGGAATCACATGTTGTGGTCATATGTTCATCCTCCTAAACGTCGTACCGTAGTACGTGTATCCTAAGTATGAATCCACATAGGCTCGTAGATTCCTAAATCTAGATTTATCCTTAGTGTAATGCATCAAGCAACAATCATCATACCACGTCAATGCGACTGAGCATTTACCATGACTGTGCTTTGATCAGGAACGTACTAACATTTAACAAGCAGGATCAGGTAGCACGAAGAGTCGCGCCTCCGTGCACTTATATAGATTGTACTTCAGTACACACTTAAGATAGTACCAGCACATATTCAGGTAATCGAGTCAGAAACATTATCAAACAATCAGGGATAGTCTTGCTACGTATAAAAATATGATCTCTAAGCAATTCTGCACAAAACATGTGCTTCTACACAATTCTGGGCACAAAAGAGGGTCTCTGCACAAATCTGCAAAACAGGGATCTCTGTGCAATAATACGCACAATAAGAGATATGTACAAAAATATGCACAAAATGGACATTTGCGTAAACATACGTACAGGAAAAGATTCTAGCATACAAATGAGAAACTATGCACAATAAAAACTGGCATACAATTGGTAACAAATGCTTAGTGGGAACTAGCGTATATTTGAAAAACGAAACGCACGGTAAGAACTGGTATATTATTGGAAAACAAACGCATAGTAGGAACTGATGTATAATTGGAAACAAATACGAACCGGTGTATAATTAGGTATCAAATGCACAATAGAAATTGACATATAGTTGGAAAACAAACGCATATTAGGAACTAGCGTATAATTGGAAAATAAACGCACAATGGAAACTGGCGTATAATTAGAAAATGAACGCACAGTGGGAACTAACGTATAATTGGAAAACATACGCACAATGGAAACTGACGTATAATTGAGAATCAAACGTATAGTAAAAACTGGCATATAATTGGAAAACAAACGTACAATAAGAACTGGCGTACAATTGGAAAAAAAACACATAGTAAAAATTGATGTGCAAATAGAAAACAAATGCAGGTTAAAAACTGGCGTGCAAATGGGAATCGTCGTCCCAAACAGTAAGTTTAGACATGGATTTACAAGAAACTTGCCACGGCCATAACTTTCTCTTTGGGACTCGAAATCCGATGAAATAAGCCAAAACTGCATGAAATTGAATTCTCTACCACATGGAATAATTGGTTTTCAAAATTAAGAAGTTTTGATAGATCATTTCTGCGAAAACCTATAAAACCCCAGTATTAGAAACCTTCTACACCAAACTAGCCATCAAAATCGAAATTACCAAGTTCAAACATGTAGAGAAAGTAAGGATGCATAATATATGCTAAAAATATGTAAAGAAATCAGAGAAACAAAAATAAGCATGTGATCTCTCCATTAGTGCAAGATGTACTTGCCTAGGGTTGGTGGAGAAAATAAATGTGAGTGAATAAGGAGAGAGCGAAGAAGAGAATATATATATAGGGTGGGGATGGCTCCACTAAACCCTAACCCTATTCCAATGTTTAACCAAAGTCAAGACTAAATGTCATGCCACATGATCATAAGCAATTCAAATAAAACAAATAATCATGTACAAGAATAATGTAGGAAAAATATGTTATACCGGGAATAGGGAGTGACAAATAGTGATCATTCACCCCAGCAAGATTTCTTCTTCCAAGTTTTATCATTTTTGTTTCTTGTTGTTTTTGTTAGCAACTATGTTGCATTGTTGTTCTTGGCAAGATAATTGTTTGGGGAAAGTCAGTTTGTAATTTTTACTTCAGTACCGATTGGTGTAATCTTCAAGGAGTTACAATCTTTTGCATATTATACGTACTTTTGTACGATGTTATTGTAACATGAAAACAACATATTCTAATAACATATATTGTTGTATTTTTACGTATGCATCATTTGCAAATGATGGAAGAACATATATGTAACAAGATTGTACAAGTAATATAATCTAGAAATCATCCATCAAATGTGTGTACAATGATTGTACAAGTACGAGCCTTGGATTTATTGGGGAATTAAGAACTGGTTTGTAATACTGAAAACATTTCATGATAGTACTAAAAATCTTTTTTTCCCATAGATCAACCTGTTAAATGAAAAAAAAGTTGATGTCTCAAATAGCCCGAGGCCAAGATCGGTTCGCAAAGAAGTGGATTTGTTCGCCTTTGGGAACCTAATTCGTCAACAAAGAAGTCACGATTGACCATTTTTTTCCTATCGAGCCAAGCCGAGCCGAGCAGCTTCTCTCGGGCATTCTGGCACTCGATTATTGTTTATGCATTGAACTAAAGGATTGCTATTTATAGAAGGAAGTTGTTATTTTGTTCGTCGCTGGCGTCTGCCTGCACTGGCCTACGGCTACGTAGCGCACCGCCATTGGCCCCCTGGCCAGGGTGGACCCATGTTAGCAGGGGACCAATTGTTGGCCGCCATACAGACGTCAGCCAATGCTGTCATTCCCCCGGTGGGCAAAATAGCATTTTTGTTTGTAGAATGTACCCTATTGTGTATTGAACCTAAAACAATTGCTATTTATAGAATGTATCTATTCATGATAATATTTTTGGTGTAGCATGACAAGTTTTAAAGATGTCTGGAACCAATAAATCTTTTGTGAATAATAAATAAATCACCTAACAAATTAGGTAGCTCCTATATCAGTAAAGGGTGGGTTTCTTACTGCAGACTTGGAAGATATTGTTTTCTTCTTTTGTAAGTTGACATAAACTTATTAGTCGAGATGTTGTTCATTAAACATACTTGGTAACTACATATGCTAGAAAAAGCAAGTATACTTCTTATTGTTGAAATTATTGATAAAAAGGTATAGGTACAAGATAAAATCAATGTGAGGATAAAAAAAAGTTGAAGGGTACTTTTGTTAAAAATATATGTCTAGTTTAAAACAATTTTTGAAAGCAAACTCTTCATTGCTAAGAGAAATAGGCAATGACAAGTAGCAAACTTCAATAAATAAACAGAAACAACTTTCACTAAATACATTCATGACTCATGTAATAAAATAAGCATAAACCGCCTTCATATGTTGTAGAAAAACTAATCTCAAGTGATAAAGACTTTGAATGTTGAAGGCTAAGTTTATTTCCTACCTGGTTTCTTAACCAGTATAAAATGTTTGCTGATAATAAAACATTTTTCTTATCTATGTTGCACATACACACAAAAATCTTGTCTGTGTCCATGTCGTGTCCCTACCTGTATTCGTGTGGGTATTCGGGCAACACATGAGACAATGTAGTTGTCTTAATTATTGCGTTGAATCGATTGTCTTGATTATTTAATTACAATTCTCTGATATTATTCTTTATTTTAGTTAAGACAACACTTACAATAATTTGGTTGATTCTATGGTCTAGAATTATTTTATGTATTTAGTTTTTTGTTTGCCAAAAAAAATATACTTTACATAAGTTTCTCTTTTCTGTTATTTTGACTAAACTACCCACTTACAAAATTCACATTTTGGAGAAAGTTTTCAAACACTTCATTCAAAATATAGCATATTTTGGAAGGAAAATTTCAAACAATCTAAAAGAACTCTTAAGTTTTATGTTATTATTTCAAAAGTATTCCTTTTTGAAACCTACTTGTTAGAAACAATTTCCAAAAGCATCTATTCACTATAAAGTTATTCTCCAAAAAAAATTGAATATATCTTCTAGTTTAAGCTTTTAGTTACTACGTTTCATAAATGCAATTACAACTTATCATGGTTACTAAGGCTAGCGCCCAAACACCATCACCAGAATCATCGTCCAATCCAATCCCATAACCATAACTCCAACCAACATCATCAACCTAGTTATCCTCTAAATTGTCCCAAATGTAACCATAAAAAGGGAAGTGGTGCTATGTCTTTGGTTTCATTAATCATATGGCAACAAGGTGCTTCTACAAGAATTCAGAACCTATTAAAGATGGACAATCATCTAGACGTCCACAAACGAATATGATCCAAACATCCACTACCCTTATCTTTATATTAGACTTTAACCTATCCTTTTAACCAGTTCTTCTAATATGTGGCTTGATCTGGAGTAAATATTCATATGTGTTTTGATCATTCCTGTTTTGCCACCTTTCAGAACTTTAGGGTTTGCTTGGCAATTGTAGGGGTAGCGGTTGTGAGGTGTTTTTAGAGTACCGATTATGAGCGATTATGAGAGGGTCGGTTTTAGATGGTTTTTAAGTAGCAGCTTTTAAACCAGTCTAATTTATGCTTGGTAATTCACTAACGAGCGGTTCTGAAAATTTTTTACACGAATAAATTAAATAGGGAAGGGTATCAGTAGTTATAATTATATATATTTTTGTGAGGATATAAATGGAATAAAAAAATAGAGCCGTTCAAAACCCACCGATTTTGGGTGTTTACAAAGCCACCCAAAAATATATTACACCGGTTTTGGGGGGTTTTTGAGCTGACCAAAACCAGTGCCCTAAGAAAATTAACAAGCAGGGGTTTTCATAAACGGTCGGTTCAAAAACACCCCAAAACCGGTGAAAACAAAGTTACCAAGTAGACCCTTAGTGGAGGAAGTGTGATCCTTAGGGATAGATCTACCGCACGAATGCTCAGTCAAGGACGTGTTGATCTCAGAATGACATTCAAGAAGACACATCTTGCATGATGTATTGCATTCGTATCGAACCTCCGTATAAATCATGTTAGTGGATCTATGTGGGTGAATAAAGGCTTTAAAATAGTGTTGGAGTCTAATAAGATTATCAAGTACAATATTTCAATTGGTAAATGATATTCTTTTCTAGTCTTTTTAAGCTCAATGTTATTGATTTGAAGTTAATCAAATTTCTTGTCTCCTTCCTCTTCATCCATAATATATAGTAACACCTTGCATTCTCGCCTAATCATGTGAATTCTGATTGTAGTAAGAGGATGATCAGTTTGAACCTTATACCTAAGATTTGTGTGCCACCTAATTCTAGGTTTGGGATTTTTCCAATCCAAGTTTACTAGAAAACCTTTTCAAGTCCGTAGAGATGACTATCTCACCCTTGCAGTTGGTTCATTCTCATGTATATGATTCCGACAGTCAACAAACTAAAGGAGGAAATATATACTTTGTGACCTTTGTAGAAGACTTCTCTAAATTTGTTATTTATATCTCCTTAAAACCAAGAATAAAGTGGTTAATAAGATCTATAGAGGCTGAAGTAGAAAACCAATTAGGAACCTCCATCAAGATCTTTAGATCTGACCGAGGTAGGAGTATACTTCGAAAGAACTTACCGAACTATGTCAAAAACATGGAGTAGTTCATCAACAGGTCCTTATTCACTTCAATCTAATGGTGTTGCTAAAGCAAAAACCGAAACTTGATGTGCATGGATAATATCATGCTTGCAGAATTTAGTGCCTTGAAAATTTATGGGGAGAAACGTTACTAACCACTTGTAAAATTATGAATAATTTACCCTCTAAACATAGTGAGAAGACACCATCTAAATTGTTAAAACTTAGGAAACTCAACTTGTTATTCGTCTGTGTGTTTTGGTGTTTAGCTAAGGTAGGTATCCTAGAACCCAAAAGAAGGAAGATAGATCTTAAGACCATAGATACCATCTTTATTGGATATACTATTGAGTAAAATGCTAATATGTTCCTTGTGGAAAATTCTCAAGGTAAAGACATCTCAAACAACACCATCATTGAAGCTAAAGATGTCGTTTACTATAAGGACAAAATTTCCTCCAAATCCAATACCTCATCCAACCTTCTTGTAGTTATGTCCTACCTGCAACTAATATTGAACCTAAAATCATTCTTGAACCTCGAAGGAGTAAAAGTTATAGAACTGAGTGAATCTGTGGAGGTGATTATTTCACCTATCTAGTACAAGGAGATCCAAATACCTTTGTAGAGGCTATATCCTCATATGATGCTCCTTTTTGGATGGAAGCTATATACAATCAGATGAACTCTATTCTTCAAAACCAAACCTGTATTTTCACCAACCTACCTCTTTGATTCAAGACCATAGGGTGTAGATGGATATTCAAAAAGAAGGATAGACTTGATGGATCTATTATGAAATACAAAACTAGGCTAGTAACAAAGGATTTCAACCATAAACAAGGAATATATTGATGGAACTGATGATTCCTAGGACGACAGATTATTGTGCATATTGATCGATAGAAAGTTAACATATTTAAAACGTGTTCTAACCCTTCATAGGCGGAAACTAGGGTTCACAAATTATACCAGTGATGAGAAGAAGACGACAGTTTCCAACAACCTCGAGCAGTCAGCAACCCCAAGATCTTCTTTATGTATTTCTTCCTCGGATTGGAAGTCGTGTAGGCAACGATCTTCCAACCTTTTCTTCCCTTGGCCGTCCTCCATTTCTTTCCTCTCATGATGAACGAATTAGAGAAAGTTGCTCTTCTTAGGATACATATGATGGCTAGAGAATATAGGGTATATATAGGCTACGGTAGGGACCGTGAAGAGATATTAGGTTTAGGTCTCTTAACAGATTTAGATATCCCGTGTTCAGTCCAAACACACAACACAGGCCTGTTAACAATAGCTCGGTCCAATAAAGAGTTACTGTTGTACTACCTTCCTAATCCCAAATTACGTTTATGGGGTCCTTCTTATTATATGCTTGTTTATCTCTCCATGTTAAAATATCAAATATCCGTCAATCAACATAAGTTACTGACAACTACATTGATCGACATCTTTTATCCTCAAGTAGAACCACACAACTTTATTTGTCATGTTGGATATAATCTACCTGCAGGGTTTACATAACAATCCTTATGAGTTCCTTAAGGGGACATCATCAACCCAATACATCGGAACATGAATTCCTTTTATAATTAGTAGCCCATCACATAATGTCATTACCCAATTCATAGAGGTTATTGACTCATTATGAATCTTACTCTTTTATGAATCAAAGTAATATACACTACATTGTAAACCTCCTAAATTTCTACTACGATTTTTTTTAAAAATATTTTTTTGATTTATTTTGTACTTAGTATCTGCACGTTGCATACGAGTTCGCATTGTTGTATTTGCGTAGCATGCGAAATTTGTATTTCGTATTTGCTCGACGAGTGCGAATATGTGTCGAGGTACATATTTTAGAAAAATATTTTACTATAAATTTTATTTTATATAGGAAAGTACATGTTCAAATAAATGTGATAAATATTTTTATTTTTAAAAGAGTTATTTTATTCGTCATTTAAAAATAAGTAGTGATTTGAAAATTGTGATTTATATGAAATGTATTCCAAATATTTTGCAAAATTTGGAAATTATTTATTAATATATTTTGTTATTTATAAAAGCTATTTTATGATTTAATATTTAAGTATTTATCGTAATTTTTGAAATTAATTATTACTATATTTATTTAATTATGAAAATGATATTTAAGATTTTGTTTTATTTAATATTTGAATTATTTTGATAAATTAAATTTGGAAAAGATTTTATTTAAATAGGCATTTAATTAACGGAAGTCTATCTAGATTGAATTGGATTTTATTGATTAAATACTAAATCAATTTAAATAAAAAGATGGAATTATCCATCGGGGTTTAAACCATTGCAAGTCCTTATCCAACTGGAAACTCCCACCTCCTATATAAGGAGATGTACTCATCCATAATTTCTACTATCTACAGATGTGCATTGTGTCTGTGCCCACCGTCTTATTCCATACTTTATATATGTACAATAATTCCCGTGTCGGACAAACCCCCGACACAATCACATCCCTAACCTAATCCTATTCTAAACCCCGCACAGCCTACATCATCTTCGACCACAACAACCCCGTTGCCACCATCACCTACGCTTTTCCGTCCTCCTCCGCACCTCGTCGCGTCCACCCCGACATTGACCGCAGCCGCACCCAGCGCAACCAACCACCGCCGCCTTCACGGAGCCACAGCGCCTCCGTTGATCCCCGAGCGCCGCCTCCGTCGATCCTCGAGCGCCGCCTCCTTCCGATGACGCACCGCCGACGCGCCACCTCCCTCGCCGTGCCGCCTGAGAACCGCGCCCTCCGGCCACCCCGTCCCCTCCGACGAGCGTCGGCGACGGCCGCTGTAAGCCCCTCCCGCTCGTTCCTCTCAATTCCCCTCTTTCTAATTGCTCCACTCTCTCTCGTTCCTCTTTCTCTCTCTTACTTTGTTTTTTTGTTTTATTATGAGTTGTTCTCTGGTATTTATTAAATATTTAATTAATTATATTTAAGTAAGTAGGAGTGTATCATATACATAATTGGTCTTTTAGCAGATCACCACTACTGCTATATTATTATTATTACGATAATTATTATTATTATTATAATTATTATAAACAGTAGTATTATTAATATTTTATTTTATGTTAAAAGTATATATGGGTATGGTATTTTGTCGTTTGCTATTATTAGTGACAATATTATTTTCAAAATTTTAATTGTATAAAATAATTTGATTAATATTTTAAAAATATTTGTGGAGAAAAATATATATATATATACTATTGCATACTATTTTATTTAAGGATTTTTGAACTACAAAATTTTATCTTTACAATTTAGTTTTACCCTTAGAATAATTTTCTAGATTTGCAAAATACTACTTTAAAATATTTTGACTAATAAAAAGGTAGTTTCACATTATAATTTTTAAATATATATGTATTTAAGATATTTTATTTTTAAGTATCATAAATATTTTTCAAAATATGATACGTATGTATTTCCACAAATTCTTCTCGACTATCACCATTAATCGTGACTAAATCATGCTTCCTATTTTCTTTTGGATTCGTACCTTTACTCATTGATCATAGCTATTGGATAACTAGGACTTGTCGAATCATCGCACCACTCCAGGAGATACACCAGA
Source organism: Iris pallida (assembly GCA_029216955.1). NCBI lineage: Eukaryota > Viridiplantae > Streptophyta > Magnoliopsida > Asparagales > Iridaceae > Iris > Iris pallida. The sequence goes on along the minus strand of JANAVB010009999.1, from coordinate 17,617,749 downwards.
AAAGATACCTTGACATTATACTATTTACATTCAGTCTGTATTTTATTACATATTACTGTTCATTATTTCCCGTTATTACAGTTCTTGATTTACTATATGCTCAGTGATTATTAGTTACTTTGTTACTATCCTTTGATTGCATATGAACGTAGAGTTAGGGGAGTACCGTTTGTAGTGTATTGCATATGCTTCGACATAGTTGTACCACGAGGATGTGTGAGCCGAGTAGCATGTAGGGGTCCTTGTGTATGGCTAATCCCCCATGTGCATGCGTTAGGGCTAACTGCTAATAGAGGAATGTTAGGAGACTTAGCAGTTAGTAGAGGCATATGAGACATGGATGTGACTCTGTTAGGCATTGGGTAGGAAGAACAGTTCCTTAACGTATGGGTCACTTATGCACTTTCCTATTATTGAACCTGCTGGCCTTTGACATTCGAGGAATGTTATGCTTTGAGGTCCCTGGTATTCTGATGGGACCATACCTGAGATTACCGCTCCTAAGCCAGATGCCCATGCGTTGGAGGTTTGTTCTTAACTGTATGAACATAGTAGTACGGTTAGATTACCTTATTGTTGTCTTGTCACTTATATTCTTTATGGCATATTTTGTATCCAGTATTTATAGCATGTTCTTCCTGTATCTTATTACGTCCCTCTGAGGATCTGGTTATCTCGTCAGGTGTATGCTCTTATCTTTCGCAGGTGTTCTAGCCTTGGCCATGATCATCTCTAATTCTTCGAGGAGGATTGCACTTTGATCGTCTTCGCTTCGCTCGCCAAAATCTTTCTTTTGTTATGTATTTCTTTTCATAGTTGGTAGTGGATTTGTCTCCGCCCAACTACATATACCAATGACAATTTATAGTTGATGATATGATATCTTTTATTCTTTCATTTTGTGGATGAGATTAGTTAGCCTTGGCTTTACTGCATTTACAGCTTATGTATCCATACGAGGCCTATGTACTTCGTATGAATACCGCTGGCATGTCTAGGTTCCTAGTCCTACGTATTTTGGGACTGGGGCGTTACATATTTTTGTAGTGGCCCATGCTGGTCAAATTTGTCACTTCGGTTATGTTATTGTACCGATGTGAGCCTGCAACAAAGGATTAGAATCTAGGAATCTCATCCATACAGCTTGACCTCTTCCCTTGGCTTCAAATTTCGAACTCTCGTTCGACTTCCTTGAATTGCATCTTACTTGATTTCTTTCTACCGTTGATTCTTATTTTCGTGCTTAGGGTCAACTAGGAAGATGACTACACTAGTTTATGCTCATAGGTCAAACACATGGCTAAAATGGTTATATTGGCAATTAGAATACATTTAAGACTCTAATTGAGTTTAAAAGGTTTTTTAAAAAAAAAGAAAAAAGTGTGATTTAATGATTAGTAATTTGTAAAGTAGGATATTACCAAGGAAAGTTTTAATCTTGAGATTTCTAAATAGTAAACACCATAGGATTGATACTGCAGGAAGGAAAAAAATATATAGCTAGAATCTTTATACCATGGATTTAAGAAATTGATTAGATTTTTTGTGTTGTGATAGTTGTGATTTATTGGATTATAGTTATACACCTTTGAACAGTTATAAATTGGGTTTGAAAATGATCTTAGATATTAATTGTGGCAGAAGGAATTATTTAAATTGAGTCGTACAAGTTACGGTAAATATGTTTATTAAAATTTTAACTTTTTGTAGAAGTAATGATTTCTAAATTTTTGGTTTAAAATATTTAAAAGTTATGAAAACAATTTTTGAGAAATTTTTTTATTTTAAATTGTGTCCTATGATTGAGGATTTACAAATCTATTTAGATTTTGGTTTCTTAAAAAATTGTGAATTTGGATATCAAATTTTGTAATAATAATAATAATAATAATTTTTATGACTAATAAGATTTTTGAAAATTGAGTTTAATGTTGGATTACAAATATTACAAATTTTTGGAAAAAAAATTGAAATAAAAATATATTAATGATGTGATAAGGTTGTTTTGATTGATCAAATAAAGCTACCATTTAAAAGTTGTGATTATGTTGGAATGACTTAGTATGAATAGAAGTTATAATTGATGAGTGTATTAAAATATTGAGCTAAAATTTTGAGATTGCTTTGTATGTGCTAGAAATTTTATCTGAGGAGCTATTAATTTTTGTAGAGTTTTAAAGTTATGATTGATTATGGATATTTTATATATATATATTCATGATTTATGAACTCTTGAGTTTAAAAGTTGAATTGAAAATGAATTTTTTTGAAAAAGTCAGTAGTAACATGATAAAAAAAATTGCTTTGAGATTTATGAAAGTGATTTAGATTTTCTTTTATGATGAATTTGAATGGCTTGGAGTGAATACAAATTTTGGTGGTTTATTTTTGAAAGTTTATTTTTGAAACTTTTGGAGGAAACTTGAGCTAAAATCTTAATGGTAGGCCATCAAGATAGCTCTAATAAGATAGATGTACTCCCCACTAATTGCCATATCACCCATGACCATGATAGTAGTATGTACACAAGTGTTGTTAGTCATCTACCAAACTAGATGACTGTATCCTAACATTGACTCACTCGACCTTTCCTCGTGACCTACTAACCGTTTGCGGATTAAATAACGAACTGATCGCTCCTTGACTGTATTCATCTAGAAGTCTATCTTCTCACTAGAACTGTGTCCCTAAATTATTATTTACTGGATTCCTTAATTAATTTTATCTCATGCTTTAACTTGATCTTCTTTATTTTTGTGCATAAATTGTCACCCCATGAACTCCCACTTCCTATTTTTGATCTTTTGGCGTCCCTTACCATGACTGGGATATTTGGAGTACAACACTAGACTTTTCCTTCCAACCAATTTCATATGTAAGACCTAGACAAGCTCACATTCATGTAGGTATATCATGTCCCACTAAAACACTCCCTTGTACTCTATTTTCTTGACACGACTTTCGGATCATAAAGACTAAATCATAACCCTACCATGGTACCGATATACTTTTCGACCACAGATAGGGACTCAATCTCGACTAAATTCTTTCAACCCGATATGTGATGATGTTCTACTTGATTCCTTAAATGCTTAACTTTGTGCCTTACCCATTGTCCCATCACACCACTAGTTTAACTCTTGTAAGTTGGGTAGAGTACCTTACAACCTAACAAGCCCTTGCCCTTGTGACCTATATGGATAAGCTTACTTAGATTGTAGAATTTGCAGGACTCTAACCCATTTAACCAACCAAGTCATACACAAAGAAACACTAGAGCCACTGCATAGGCCCGAACTTCGGACAAGACTCGATTTTAAAGGATCTTGGACTATTTAATTTCCTTCATCATCCACTGCTTATATTTTGACTATCTTATGTTGCTATTATAGTCTAGTTTTGCAAGCTTACTCCTTATCGAGCTTGTTCGTGACATATGTTTATTGTGGGTGCCCAATAATACATTGTCTAATCAGAACCGACGTATTATGGTCGGATCAACCATAGTGCACTTGGTTTGCTTCTTGTATATTGTTCAACGTGGATGGAGACATAGTTAAACTTGGCCCTAGAGTCTCACCCGCGACTGCCTTGGCAATTCTTTTTGGAATTCAAACATCTTTGAACCACTCATTCGAATTCGATAATGTCTTCTTCGAGCTCTTTATGTTTGCCCTTCGCCTGTTTTAGAAAGACAAACACCCGTAATTGATATTCTCTCAGTTGTCCACTGTCTATTGCCAAGATAGTTAGCCAGTTACCAACCGATGTGACTGTAACCCAATCTTGAGTTAATCGTCCTCCTTGTGACACTAGATTCATTATCACGACTTTCTAATCATTCTTGAGACTTAAGAATGATTTAAATCATTTCCTTAATCAAACCTAAACCCAGACGACCATATTTTCCCCAAGGAACCATACCTCCCAAGTCCTTAAGTTATTCTCTTTGATCCACCCAATGCCTTATTATTTCTCGAATTGTGTTATCATGATTGTCTTAGCTAGCGACCCTTGTCCATTACCATTCATGATTTATCTTCCTATTTAACGAATTCATGACTTTCTAATAGCACATTTATGTTAAACACCATTTCCTTGCCTCGCCAAATAAATTGTTCATACTTTCTTATCGTTAAACTCTTGTACCCTACCTATTCCTAAATTTCGAGTACGAAATTCTTGTAAGTTGGGTAGGATGCAAACCCCCTAAATTTCTACTATAATTTTTTTGATTTATTTTGAACTTCGTATCTGCACGTCGCATACGAGTTCGCATTGTTGTATTTGCGTAGCATGCGAAATTTGTGTTTCGTATTTGCTCGACAAGTGCGAATATGTGTCGAGGTACATATTTTAGAAAAATATTTTACTATAAATTTTATTTTATATAGGAAAGTACATGTTCAAATAAATGTGATAAATATTTTTTATTTTTAAAAAGAGTTATTTTATTTGTCATTTAAAAATAAGTAGTGATTTGAAAATTGTGGTTTATATGAAATGTATTCCAAATATTTTGCAAAATTTGGAACTTGTTTATTAATATATTTTGTTATTTAGAAAAGCTATTTTATGATTTAATATTATAGTATTTATCATGATTTTCGAAATTAATTATTACTATATTTATTTAATTATGAAAATGATATTAAAGATTTTGTTTTATTTAATATTTAAATTATTTTGATAAATTAAATTTGGAAAAGATTTTATTTTAAATAGGCATTTAATTAACGGAAGCCCATCAAGATTGAATTGGATTTGATTGATTAAATACTAAATCGATTTAAATAAAAAGATGGAATTATACATTGGGTTTAAACCATTGTACGTCCTTATCCAACTGGAAATTCCTACCTCCTATATAAGGAGAGATACTCATCCATAATTTCTACTATCCACAGATGTGCATTGTGTCTGTGTCCACTGTCTTATTCCATACTTTATACATGTACAATAATTCCCGTGTCGGACAAACCCCCGATACAATCAAATCCCTAACCTAATCCTATTCTAAACCCCGCACAGCCTACATCATCCCCGACCACAACAACCCCGTTGCCACCATCACCTCCACTTTTCCGTCCTCCTCCGCACCTCGTCACGCCCACCCCGGCATCGACCGCAGCCGTACCCAGCCCAACCAACCACCGCCGCCTTCGCGGAGCCACAGCACCTCCGCCTCCGATCCCCGAGCTCCACCTCCTTCCGGTGACGCACCACCGACGTGCCACCTCCCTCGCCGTGCCGCCTGAGAACCACGCCCTCCGGCTGCCTCGTCCCCTCCGACGAGCATCGGCGACCGCCGATGTAAGCCCCTCCCGCTCGTTCCTCTCAATTCCCCTATTTCTAATTGCTCCACTCTCTCTCTCTCGTTCCTCTTTCTCTCTTACTTTTTTTTGTTTTATTATGAGTTGTTCTCTGGTATTTATTAAATATTTAATTAATTATATTTAGGTAAGTAGGAGTGTATCATATACATAATTGGGCTTTTAGCATATCACCACTGCTGCTATATTATTATTATTATGATAATAATAATAATAATTATTATTATTATTATTAACAGTAGTATTATTAATATTTTATTTTATGTTAAAAGTTTATATGGGTATGGCATTTTGCCGTTTGCTATTATTATTGACAATATTATTTTCAAATATTTAATTGTATAAAATAATTTAATTAATATTTTAAAAATATTTGTGGAGAAAAATATATATATATACTATTGCATACTATTTTATTTATGGATTTTTGAACTACAAAATTTCATCTCTAATATTTAGTTTTACCCTAAGAATAATTTTCTAGATTTGCAAATTACTACTTTAAAATATTTTGACTAATAAAAAGGTAGTTTCACATTATGATTTTTAAATATATATGTATTTAAGATATTTTGTTTTTAAGTAACATAAATATTTTTCAAAATATGATATGTATTTCCACAAATTCTTCTCGACTATCACCATTAATCGTGACTAAATCATGCTTTCTATTTTCTTGTGGATTCGTACCTTTACTCATTGATCATAGCTATTGGACAACCAGGACTTATCGGATCATCGCACCACTCCAGGAGATACACGAGGCAAGATACCTTGCCATTATACTGTTTACATTCAGTCTGCATTTTATTACATATCACTGTTCATTATTTCCAGTTATTACAGTTCTTGATTTACTATATGCTCAGTGATTATTAGTTACTTTGTTACTATCCTTTGATTGCATATGAACCTAGAGTTAGGGGACTACCATTTGTAGTGTCTTGCATATGCCTCGACATAGTTGTACCGCGAGGATGTGTGAGACGAGTAGCATGTAGGGGTCCTTACGTATGGGCCGATCCCCCATGTGCATACGTTAGGGCTAACTGCTAATAGAGGCATGTTAGGAGACTTAGCAGTTAGTAGAGGTATATAAGACATGGATGTGACTCTGTTAGGCATTGGGTGGGAAGAACAGTTCCTTAACGTATGGGTCACTTATGCACTTTTCTATTATTGATCCTGCGGGCCAATGACATTCAAAGAATGTTATGCTTTGAGGTCCCTGGTATCCTGATGGTACCATACCTGAGATTACCGCTCCTAAGCCAGATGCCCATACGTTGGAGGTTTGTTCTTAACTGCATAAACATAGCAGTATGGTTAGATTACCTTATTGTTGTCTTGTTACTTATATTCTTTGTGGCATATTTTGTATTCAGTATTTATGGCATGTTCTTCCTGCATCTTGTTACGTCCCTCTGAGGACCTAGTTATCTCGTCAGGTGTGTGCTCTTATCTTTCGTAGGTGTTCTAGCCGTGGCCATGATCATCTATATTTCTTCGAGGAGGATTGCACATTGATCGTCTTCACTTCGTTCGCTAAAATCTTTCTTTTGTTTTGTATTTCTTTTCATAGTTGGTTGTGGATTTGTCTCCGCCCAACTACATGTACCAATGATAATTTATAGTTGATTATATGACATATTTTATTCTTTTATTTTGTGGATAAGATTAGTTAGCCTTGATTTTACTGCATTTACAGCTTATATATCCATACGAGGCCTATGTACTTAGTATAAATACAGCTGGCATGTCTACGTTCCTAGTCCTACGTATTTTGGGACTTGGGCGTTACATACATATACATGTCTGTTATTATATCCGGATTAAGAGCACAAGCATCCATATTAATTGAGGTATTTGTTCACTTATGTAGTCAATACAAAGAAAACAACATCAAGTGGTCTTGTTCAATACACACAAAGTGCACTAGTATAAACCTACAGTCAAGATAGACTACTGTCAGATTCTACTACAACCTTACCAATGGTTTGTCTAAATCCTTCCAGGTTGTGAACCATTTATATATTCTACAAGAAACTGATAATATGATCTTCTGTGTGTCACCATATACCATATTATCTACAATGTAGAATATCAGACACTTATATTAACATACAACAAATATAAAAGGACAACATTTGCCCATATGATACTCATTCAAAAATAATAGGAAAATATAGTTAATATAAAATTGATGCTTTTAGTATATAAACCTAACAATCTCATACTTATACTCAAAATATTGCTTTTTAGTATACTGTTACAAATCTTTTACTTTTACATAAAGCCATGCTGTCATACATCTGACTCCCATTTCCTTAACATGACTATTAAAAGCCTTAGCCGGTAAACTCTTTGTAAAAGGATTAGCTGGGTTGTCTATTAATGCTATCGTGGTCCAGCAACATCTTCTTTTTTCATGATGTCTCATATTAGATGGTACTTGTACAATGTGTTTACCTGTCTTATGAGCTCGTAGTTCCTTCAATTTTGCAACTATACCACTATTATCACAATAAAGTATAATAGTCTTAGGCAAATTAGGTACCACATCCAAGTCCAATAGAAAGTTTCTGAGCCAAACCGCTTCTTTGGCTGCACCAGAGGCTACCACATAAGGAACTTATTTCATGTTCTCTATCTTTTTATGTGTCCTCGGACATCTTTTGATATAGCTATTCCATACCTAAAAGGTAGAAAACCTTTCTTAAAATTTTGTATGCTAAAGCGAGTTAACACAGTATCGATATAGCCGATTGAGATAAGTCTAACATCCTTTTCTTGCGATCTCGTAAAACTTTGATCCCAAGAATATGACTTGCTTCCCCCAAGTCCTTCATATCAAACTGTTTATAAGTATATATCTTGTGTTAGATAACACCTTCACATTGTTTCCAATGAGCAATATGTCATCCACATAAAGTACTAGGAATACTACCACATTTATGTCACACTATTTGTACACACAAGATTCATCCGAATATTGATCAAATCCATAGAATTTTATCACCTAATCAAAAAGGATGTTCCAAGATCTAGAAGCTTACTTAAGTCCATAAATGGATTTCTTGAGCTTACAAACAAGATGCTCTTGGCCCTTTTTAATGAACCCATCTAGTTGCTTCATATAGATGTTTTCCTCAAGACTTCCATTAAGGAAAGATGTCTTGACATACATTTGTCAATTTCATAATCGAGATGAGCTGTAATAGATAAAAGAATTCGGATAGACTTAAGCATGGCTACTGGCGAAAATGTTTTATCTTAATCAATACCCTCTTTCTGAGTAAAATATTTTACAACAAGCCGTGCTTTAAAGGTTTCAACCTTACCATCTGCTCCACATTTTCTCTTATAGATCCACTTACATCCAATGACTTTTATATTAGTGGGTGGTTCTACAAGTTCCCAGACCTTATTAGAATCTATTGACTCTATTTTCGATTTCATTGTCTTTTGCCAAGATTCAGCATTTTTATCTTGTAGTGCTTCATTATAGGTGCAGGGATCATAGTCTTGTTCTTCATGGACAAAGTCTGGGAACTCTTCCAAGAACATAAACCTATCCGGTTGTACAACAACCCTCCCACTACGACGAGACACTATTGGTTGTAGTGTAACATTTGTGACATATTGGGTAGTTACTTGTGGTTCCTCCTCTTGTAATGTTGGTATTGAAGTATTAGGTGTCTCTCCTCTTAATTTTTTTAGAATAACTCTACTCATGGGTTTATGGTTCATCACATAGTCTTCCTCTAAGAATCGGGCATTGGTGCTAACAATGACCTTCTGATCCTTAGAACTATAAAATAGACCTCCCTTCGTTCCCCTTGGATAGCCTATAAAAAAACATACTTATATAGGAGATTCCAACTTATCTGCTTTCCCATTCAACACATGTGCTGGACTATCCCAAATTCGAACATGTTTCAGACTAGGCTTCCGCTCGATCCACAGCTCTAGTGGGAGTAGTAGGTACTGACTTAGAAGGTACCAAGTTTAGAATATAAGCTGCAGTCTCTAAGACATATCCCTAAAACGAATCTGGCAAATCCGAATAAGTTATCATTGATCTAACCATCTCCATAAGAGTCATATTCCTTCTTTCTGCTACACCATTTGTTGGGATATTCCTGGTGCAGTCAATTGAAACGTAATCCCAGCTTTTGATAAGTAACCCCTAAACTCTCCAAAGAAAGGTACTCGTCACCACGATCTTAACGTAATGACTTGATCTTAACGTAATGACTTGATACATTTTCTATGACGTTTCTCCGTCTAAGCCTTGTACTCTTTGAATTTCTCAAAGCACTCAGACTTACGGTACATCAAGTAAATGTATCCATACCATGAATAATCATCAATGAATGTGACAAAATTTTCAAAGCCATCTCTAGTCTAGATAGTCATGGGCCTACACAAATCAGAATGAACCAATTCCAACACATCTTTGTCCCTATATCCCTTTACCTTAAAAGACCTTTTGGTCATTTTACCTTCCAAGCAGGATTCACATATTGGAAGTGCCTCCACTTCCAATGAACTCAAAGGTCCAACTGTAACCAGTCTTTGAATCCTTTTTAGGTTAATATGGCCTAATCGCAAGTGCCAAAGACATATTTGGTTTATATAAGAAGATTCTTTTCTCTTATTTAAGTTAGAAGACATATTATTTATTTCCATTATTTGTATTATTGGTAAAATAGGATTAATGACATACAAATTTTTTACTAATGCACCAGAACAAATAAATTATTTATTTTTTCCAATAACAATGTTGTTATTAAAATAAACTGAATATCCATCCTTAATTAACATAGAAACATAAATCAAATTCCTTCTAAGTGAATGTGCATAAAGACAATTTTTAATATCAAAGACTTATTTATACAAAAAGATAAAATAACGTCTCCTACTGCAACGGCCGCAACTTTTGTAGTGTCACTGAGCAAGCATATCTCTCCATCTCTATGTCGTCTGGTTTCTTGGAACCCCTATACTGAATTGCAGACATGATTAGTGGCTCATGTTGAAGAACAAATAGGCAACTCTAGAGGGGGTGAATAGAGTTTATGACAATAATATCCAATTAAAAATTAAACTCTTTCACCAACAGTAAATAATCAGAGTAAATGCGGAAATAATAAAGAGCGAGAAAGCATACGCAAACACAGCCGATTTTAACTTGGTTTCCCTCGTGGAGGACTAGTCCAGGCCTGAGAACTCTAGCTCAGGATTAAATCCACTATTTGTGAAATAGTAGTTACACCCCGTGCCTTTTCTTCAGAAGAGCACGTCAACTTCTTACAAATATCGCAGTGGCGATGCTTGGAATTTTCCAAGCGACTTTTTGAACTCTTACACAAACTCCTAACTGAAGAGCACTGAGCACTTTGAGGCTTAGGGAGCTTGTGGCTAGTAGATGAGAAAGGTGAGGCTTGTATAAGGCTTTAGAGAGAAGAGAAGAGAAGATTGGATGATTTGAAAAGTGAGAATTCAAGGACTATTTATAGGATTCTAGGTAGGCAGAATTCGGCCAAAATTCTGGGTCAAGAATTCAAAATTTTGGTCGTTGGACAAATAGCATCCAGCAAACCCTAAAAATTAGGGTCCTAGATTTTAGGGGACAGAATTCGGCCCGAACTCTGTATGGAGGCAGAGTTCGGCCCGAACTCTGTCTCCAGAAGACAGAACTGGTCCAGTGGGCTTAATGGGATAGTTTGATTTTAGTGGAGCTTTTGGTTTGTGGTATAGGTATGGGTAAAGTCTCAAACTGCTCAGTACGACTCAGTTTACATATATCCAGACTCAAGAAAAGTGTAAAATATAGACTCAAAACATTGTACGCTGTAGGTACGAGCTGTAGTCTGTCTTGTACTGAGTTCAGTCTTGATGTGTCATATTGAATTATGACAAGTATCATATTGTCAATTTTATCAATATTTGGTTGACTGTGATTTTGTGTCAATAATCTCCCCCCTATTGATAATTGACAAAATGATATTTGTATATTCAATGTTCATACCTGGACACATTAAAAAAATAGTAGCGCCCTCACAATCAGTGCGGAACTAGCAATAGCTCCCCCGTACACATTGCTTCGATGTAATGTCCTAATAAATACAAGCTTTCCCAAAAACAACATAGATATATAATATAATATAATGATAATGTGAATAAAGTGAATATCAAATAATACTCCCCCTTTGTCATTTATCAAAAACAACTATCGAGAGAATGGAAATAACTGGCAAGCACACTAAAGAAAACTGCATCAAGTGTCTCAAGAGTCATAAAGCATAAATAAGTCCAATACAATAAAGATCAACTACATAAACTAGAAATCCATAGTACAGAAAAATAAACTGAAGATCCTCAGCAGCAGCAGCAGCAAGTAGAAGACCACATCCATCACGGAGCTCGTAAAGGTCCAGCGTCGTCAGAAGGATCAGTGAATGAACGATGAGGGTCCACGAAAGCCGCATCCGGATCCAGATAGCGTATGACCCAAGGGTCATCGATACGGTATCCATCGCGAGCAGGGTCCCGCTCCATAGGGATAGGTATGGAAAGATGACGAGACATAGAGTACCGAATATCATACAGTGAGTTGCTGATGGTACTCATCTGCAGGGTGGTACGGTATTCAAGCTGGGGCCAGTGATCATCCTCTAAAGTGAACCGATCGCAAAGCATAGTCGGAATCGACTTAAGAGTAGCAGGAGGAGGAGGCGCATCCTGTCAAGAGCAGGTGCGTCAGCCTCATCGGAGTGCTCAGACTCAGCAGAAGAGCCGACAGCTGCCTGAAGCCGCCGTACCTTAGATAGGAAGGTAGGGGCAGGGAAGAACTGACACTCATCAAGGAGAACATGAAAAGCACAAAAAATCATAGAAAGATAGAAAGCATAGACCAATGACATGGGCTTCTTCCTAGCATTAATCATCCAGTCCATCATGGTATGTGGATAATTAAATGGAACATAAAAATGAAGATGATACAAGGCAGAGATCTCAAAATATGTAACCTCATCAGTAGATCCTGCTTTAGGCAGAATAGTGTTGAAGAGAATGCGATGAAGTTCATAGAAATAGGGATTGAGATATTTGGCAAGAAGCTTGCGTGGACGTGTGTTAGGTGTACACAAATCGTCCTTGAAGATTTCTAGGGATGACCCATCGGAGAATTGAAACATGCGAGCTTCGACAAGTTTCTCCAATGAGTTAGGCTCCGAAATTTTAAGGTATTCGGCCAAGTCAAAGTCATCAAAGGAAATGTCAATGCCAGCAACACGTGAATATAAATGTGTATCATCATGAGTAAGATTGCAATAAAATATTTGAATGGCATTGCGATAGATAACTGAATTTGTAGTGACAAGTTCATCAAGACATAAATCATGGAATAGTGAATCATATTGTAAAAATATGGTGAAGTTAATAGGATGACCCGCATACACGGGACGTGATCAAAAATCATAAAACCATTCGTTGGAAGCGTCTAGTGACACAAATATTTGGTCATCGTACGTGTTGGGGTCAATAGGACGAGGTGGATTGAACAACGGGTGAGTTGGTTGTTGAATAGGTTGTTCAATGGGTTGTTCAACATGACGAGAAGGATTCGAAGAGGACGCACCCCGGTTCGAAGCCTCTTTCCTCTATTAAACAACTTGGGAGCCATGAATAATGAAGAAAATATAAGAAATTGAGATAGAGAGAATAGAGAAATTATACCTCAAAAAGTTGATGAAGGATGGAAGAGAATGGTGCAAGAATCCCTTTCCTTGATTTTAGAGAAGAGATATGCACTAGGATGGAAGAACTAGGGTTAGGGTTCGAAAGGGAAGTGTTTAGAGAAGTTTGGAAGGTGGCAATGGAGGAGAGAGAAAGGGAGAACCCGGTTAGAATATCAGAGGTTCGAATGGTCGGAACAAATATGGACCATTGGATCAACTTTACATCAACGGCTGAGCCCGCTTGCGGTTCTGGAAGGATCAGACCGAATTCGGCCCGAAGTCTGTGTTAGGCAGAGTTCGGCCCGAATTTCGATTTCTTTGGCCAGAATAGAAATCAGGCTGGAAAAGTTTGAAAATAAAGATAGATTTAAAAGAAATGAAGGAAAGGAAGTATGAATGCAACAGTTATAGCATGAAGAATAACATGAAGTTAAAAAAAAATCAAAGAGTGAAAGCTAAATCAAAAGAATAACATGAAGTTCGAAATTTTGAATTTAGCAAGTTATAGATAGAAGTATACCATGTAATAAACAAGGAGTTATGCCACAATTCAGTATGGTGAAACTGCCATGGGTTAGCTGCAGGGGCCGGATCCCAGCTAGGGGTAGTCCTGAGGACTAGTGCACCGTGTCGCTTAGGCTTTTACGCCTTGTTGTCAGAAGGACCCTTTCGGCTTGTACCCATAACAAATTCATCGTAAAGAACCAAGACATAATCGATATTTACGCAGGTTACTTTAATGAATAACAGCTTCATCCAAAATTCCGAGTTCACGACACAAAAAGTTGAAACGCTCTTCGGATAGTGGTTTAGTAAAGAAATCTGCTAGCTGATGATCAGTGTCAATAAATTCTAAGTTTATAGTACCATTGAGCTGGTGATCACGCAAAAAGTAGTGACGTATTTCAATATATTTTGTGTGAGTGACATATAGGGTTCTTGGTGAGGTTTATAGCACTAGTGTTATCACAGAATATAGGAATGTGCATGAAAGAAAGATTGTAGTCTTCAAGGGTTTGCTTCATCCATAGAATTTGTACACAATAACGACCAGCTGCGATATATTCAGCTTCTATTGTAGATAGTGCGACGGAATTCTGCTTCTTGCTAAACCAAGAGACTAGAGCCTTGCCTAATAAATGACATGTGCTGCTTGTACTTTTACGGTCGACGTTGCATCCTGCAAAATCAGCATCCAAATAACCGATAAGGTCAAAGGATGTGGATTTGGGATACCATAAGCCCACTATAATAGTACCCTTAAGGTATCGAAAGATACGCTTAACGGCGGACATATGTGATTCCTTATGACTAGCTTGATAGCGAGCACACAGACAAACACTAAACATGATATCGGGACGACTAGCAGTTAAGTAAAGTAAACTACCAATCATACCTCGATACTTATGTTGGTCAACAGGTTTGCCTCTTTCATCAGGTTCCAGCTTGGTCGAAGTAGACATAGGGGTGTTGATTGGTTTGACGTTGTCAAGATCAAACTTCTTCAGCATATCCTTTGTATATTTAGATTGGCTGATGAAAGTTCCTTGTGAAGTTTATTTGACTTGCAATCCAAGGAAGTAGGTGAGCTCCCCCATCATGCTCATCTCAAATTTGTTCTGCATACACTTAGCAAAATCTTGGCAAAGATTTTTATTAGTGGAACCGAATATGATATCATCTACATAGATTTGCACTAAAAGAATAGTGTTTTGAAAACTTTTGATAAACAGTGTAGTATCAATTTTCCCTTTTGAAAAACTTTTTTCAAGCAAGAAATTGCTTAGACGTTCATACCAAGCTCTAGGGGCTTGTTTGAGGCCATATAGCGCTTTCTTGAGTTTGAAAACATGGTCGAGAAATTTATGATTTTCAAAACCAGGGGATTGTTTTACAAAAACTTCCTTCTTAATAAATCCATTCAGAAAAGCACTTTTAACATCCATTTGAAATAATTTAAAATTTTAAAAGTTAGCAAATGCACAAAGTATCCGAATAGATTCTAGTCTTGCAACAGGAGCATACGTCTCATCGTAGTCGATACCTTCCTCTTGGTTGTATCCTTGAGCTACTAGACGAGCTTTGTTGCGTGTAACTGAACCATCTTCATTTACTTCGTTTCGAAAAACCTATTTCATACCAATAATCAAATGATTAGCTGGCCTAGGAACAAGTTCCTACACTTGGCTCCTCTCGAATTGGTTGAGTTCTTCTTGCATGGCAGAAATCCAAAACTCATCATTAAAAGCTTCTAAAACATTTTTAGGCTCAATTTGTGAAATGAACGCAGTACTAGCAATGGAGTCTCTTAACAATGATCGAGTACTTACTCCACGTGAAACCTCACCTATGACCAAGTTTTCTGGATGTGGCGGCTTGAAAGAGAATTTCTTTGGCAAGCCCTCCAGAGAATTGGTTTTAGTGGTGGTATTCATCGGCGTAGAAGTCGATGGCTCAATATCATCGTCAGAAGTGGCTGTTGCACTATTATCTTCATCAAAAGTCACATTGTAGATTCTTCCATAATTAATGAGCATTTGTTAAACACTCTATATCCCTTGCTCTTGGCAGCATATCCAAAAAATATACTATCGTCAGCTTTGGCATCAAATTTGCCTAAGTTGTCTTTGGTGTTAAGGATAAAACATCGACAACCAAAAACTCTGAAATATGAAACATTTGGAGTTCTTCCAAACCAAAGCTCATAGGATGTTTTCTTCGTAATAGGTCGAATAAGCACTCTATTTAAAATGTGGCACGCTGTACTGACAGCTTCAACCCAAAAATATTTCGAAAGAGAAAATTTATTTAGCATGACTCTAGCCATATCGCCAAGAGTCCTATTCTTCCGCTGCACAACACCATTTTGTTGAGGAGTTCTAGGACAAGAATACTCATGATCAAAACTATTTAAATCACAAAGCTTTTCAAAATCAGTATTTTCGAATTCGCCTCTATGATCACTTCGAATTCGAGTAATCATGTAGCCTTTTTCATTTTGAACCTTTTTAGCAAAAATTTTGCAAACAGAAATGGCATCACTTTTGTTTGTAAGAAAGAAAACCCAAGTGAATCTAGAAAAGTCATCTACTATAACAAAAGCGTAGAGTTTTCCACCAAGACTGGCTACTCTACTAGGACCAAATAAGTCCATGTGAAGTAATTGCAAGGGTCTAGTAGTACTTACAGTATTTATGGAATGAATTAAGGACTTGGTTGCCTTATTTAACTCACATTCGGCACATACCGTGTCCTTTTTGAATGTGATGTCGGGCAAGCCTCTCACTAGCTTCTTAGTCGACAGCCTGGATATTGTATCCATATTGGCATAAGCAAGACGCTGGTGCCACAATAATCTCTCATCCTTGTGGGCATAGAGGCATCTTCCTGCACTGTTACTATCTCTAGAAAGATAGAAAATATAAATATTATCTTCTCTTATCCCTTCAAAAGCGATGTCTCCCATTGACCTATCATAGATGTAGCATTTATTTTGTCCAAAGTTAATATCACATCCATGATCAGCAAGGTGACTTATGCTGAGCAGGTTATGCTTTAACTCGGTCACTAGGCAGACATCCTTTATTACAGGAGAAGGAGGATGACCAATAGTACCATTACTTATGATATACCCTTTTAGGTTGTTGCCGAAGGATACATATCCTTCTCTCTTCATCGATAGTGATGCGAAAAGATTTGCGTCTCCCGTCATATGTCGCGAACATCTACTATCGAGAATCCACTTACTTTTACTTGAGGAGGGAAGGTCCACCTACATCAAGAGTAGATGTGACCTTTGGTACCCATGTTCTTGAGGGTCCTGAAAAGTTAGTTTTTGGTATCCATGCATATAGATTTATATCTACTAATCTCCTAATTCTACATTATGGTGAGATGTGTCCATGTAATCTATAATAGGTACAAATAGCATTCCTATTTATATTTGGAGCATGTTGATGATGTCTATATGTAGCACGGTAAGAGTGGTGTGGAGCAGCATGATAATGACTGTATGTGGCAGCAGGATAATGATTATTTCTATATACAGTATGGTGGTGATTTTGTTTATGTGCAATATAGTGATGATTATATCTATGTGTAGCATGGTGATTGTGTGTCGCAGTAGAATGATAGTTATGAGAATAATTTCTACGTACATGTGGTTTGTGTGCTATATGGAATTGGGTGTACATGTAAGCATGTTTGCGTGCTGCAGGTGGATGACGTGTTTGACATTTTGAGTAGTGTTGTGCTTTGTGTGTGTCTCATGTGATTGGATTTGAGGTTGAGCAACCTGTTTTCCCGATCTAGTCTCTAATTTCTTAGAGGCAGCTTGCAGTTCATTATACTTAGCATTCAAACCCTAAATTTTAGTAATAGAGATCTTGTGTCTATTCTTTTCTTCAGCAAGCTCAGTATTGAGCGCTGTGATCTCACGTGTTTGCTTTTCAATACGTGCTTCGGCATCATGTAGGCTTAATTTAAGCTTAGACACCTCATTTGTGACTTCCGTGGATGAAGTGTCTCTAATATTATCAAGCAAAGAAGAGAGTTTTTGAATCTCGACTTCATAACTTTTGATCTTCACCTTGGCATGCTTATATTTACTAATGACTTTTTTGTGGTCATTTAGTAAATCATTGAATGCATCGCCAAGTTCATCAAAAGTGAAATCATCGAGAGTTTCGCTAGTTACCTTATCGGATGTTGCCATTAGGCATACATTGGCGGTGTCTTGAGGAGAGTCCTTTTCTTCCTCGGAGTCTCTAGCTTCGCTTTCATGCCAAATGCTAGTATTGGCATATTTTCTTGAGGAAGACTTCTTGTAGGGCTTCTCATATCGGTTGCTTTTCTTTACGAATGGGCAGTCTTTTCGGACGTGTCCCGTCTTCTTGCAGCCGTAGCATGTTGGCTCTTCTTCGTCATCTTCTTGTTGTTCCTTCTTTCTTCGATTGAAGCGAAGGAACTTCTTGAAGTTGCGGACAAGTAGAGCTTGATCATCACCTTCTGAATTTTTGTCATCAGTCTCTTCATTATCAGCTCTTCGACGATGAGCTTTAAGGGCAATCTCCTTTGCCTTTGAAGCAGGCTCTTCGAAGTCTTTGAGGTCAAGCTTGTGAGTCATTAGCTTTACCATCAAAGTCTCCATAGACATTATAGTGACATCATTGCCTTCTATGATAGCTGTTACCTTAGGGTTCCAAATCTTTGGTAGCCCCTAAGTAACTTGTGAATCTTCTCGTGATTTGTATATTGTTTGCCGAGAGATGACAAGGGGTTGATGATGTCGAAGAATCTTGTAAACATTTGTGTGATCGTCTCATCGGGCTTCATCTTGAACGCCTCATATTCTTGTGTGAGACGACTTACTTTCGATTCCTTGACTTGGGTGGTTTCTTCGTGCGTCACTTCTGGAAGTCTCCATACTTCGTGAGAGGTGGTACATGTTGAGACCCTGTTAAACTCATTCCTGTCTATTGCACAAAATAAAGCATTAATAGCTCTCGCATCTAGACTCGCATGTTTCTTTTCTTCGTCAGAATATTTGTCGTGGGGTTTTTCAATGAGATCACCATTGACAACTATCCTGGCGAGCTTTTTGTAACCATCGGTAACAATGGTCGACAGGTCGAAGTCTAGCGACTTGAGATAAAAACTCATCCTTATTTTCCAATAGGTGTAGTTTGTTCCATCAAATAGGGGAGGCCTATGAGTGGACCGCCCTTCATCGTGATTGGAAAACATAGGTTGTGTGGTTGCCATGGATCAGCTCTAGGATGTTAGTCCTTGTTGAGAGAACAGAGCTCTGATACCAATTGAAGAACAAATAGGCAACTCTAGAGGGGGTGAATAGAGTTTATGACAATAATATCCAATTAAAAATTAAACTCTTTCACCAACAGTAAATAATCACAGTAAATGCAAAAATAATAAAGAGCGATAAAGCATACGCAAACACAGCCGATTTTAACCTGGTTTCCCTCGTAGAGGACTAGTCCAGGCCTGAGAACTCTAGCTCAGGATTAAATCCACTATTTGTGAAATAGTAGTTACACCCCATGCCTTTTCTTCAAAAGAGCACGTTAACTTCTTATAGAGATCGCAGTGGCGATGCTTAAAATTTTCCAAACGACTTTTTGAACTCTTGCACAAACTCCTAACTGAAGAGCACTGAGCACTTTAAGGCTTAGGGAGCTTGTGGCTAGTAGATGACAAGGGTAAGGCTTGTATAAGGCTTTAGAGAGAAGAGAAGAGAAGATTGGACGATTTGAAAAGTGAGAATTCAAGGCCTATTTATAGGATTCTAGGTAGGCAGAATTCGGCCAGAATTCTGGGTCAAGAATTCAAAATTTTGGCCATTAGACAACTAGCATCCAGCAAACCCTAAAAATTAGGGTCCTGGATTTTAGGGGACAGAATTCGGCCCGAACTCTGTGTGGAGGTAGAGTTCGGCCCGAACTCTGTCTCCAGAAGACAGAACTGGTCCAGTGGGCTTAATGGGCTAGTTTGATTTTAGTAGAGCTTTTGGTTTGTGGTATAGGTATGGGTAAAGTCTCAAACTGCTCAGTACGACTCAGTTTACATATATCTAGACTCAAGAAAAGTGTAAAATACAGACTCAAAACATTGTACGCTGCAGGGACGAGTCGTAGTCCGTCTTATACTGAGTTCAGTCTTGATGTGTCATATTGAATTATGACAAGTATCATATTGTCAATTTTATCAATATTTAGTTGACTGTGATTTTGTGTCAACATATGTATCTACACACCAGGTGCTGGTAGATAACACCGCTAAACAGGTTTCAACTACTAGTAAATGAGATATACCTTCTTTGTTTCCTTGTTTGAGAAGTGGACAGTCACTATTCTAATATTCTGACCCTTTGTACTTGAAACATTTGTCTTTCGACTTTTTCACAGCGCCTTGAGGTCCCATGTCCTTCTTTGCTGAATTTGCTTGTTTATGAATGTTATTCTTCTTTTTGTTGCCTTTCGGCTTAGAAATAGGAGCCTTTTTAGTAACATAAATATGACCATTCTACATAAAGAGAGCTTCAGCATCCTTTAGTTCTTTCGTAACTTCTACCAAACTATACAACCTTTTGTTCATATTGTAGTTAAGGCAAAACGTGTCAAAACTATTAGGCAGAGTCCCGAGAATGATATTGACCTGGGTTTTTGTATCGATTTCAGTTCCAAGGATCTCTATCTCATTCAGATGACCCATCATCTTGAGAACATGATCCCTTACTGGAGTACCTTCAGCCATTTTTGTATTCATCAAACTCTTCATAGCAAACTGCCTAGCTGCTCTACTCTGATGTCCGAAGAGTTCCTTCAGGTTATACATTATGTCATAAGTTATGGCCATGTCCTGAGGCTGATGTTGTAGTACATTTGACATAGATGCCAGAATTAATATCGCGTTATCTCATCTGCCTTTATCCACTTCTTATGAGCCTCTTTAACCTGCTCATCAAAATTAGCATCAGGCTTAGGTGGACATTCCTCATTGAGTACATATTTGTACTCTTCAGCAGTTAAGATAATATCCAAATTACGTTTCCAATCAATGTCATTAGGGCCAGTAAGTTTGTTTTCTTTAAGAATCACCATAAGTGGACTGAAAGAACCATTTTTGAAATCCTAAAAATCAAGTAATTAACTATTATGTAGGACAAAACTTTTTAAATTAAATAAATATTAATTCCCTCAAAATAATAATAAGAAAATTTTATCAACACCTTAAACACCATGAATTTAGCATGCCACGATGGTATGGACATATACAAATTCAATATTTGTCTAAGGAGATTTTTCCTATTAATTTTATTCTCATGTCAACCTAATTTTATGACAAATAAAATTAACTTGTTCGTCTTGTTTTGATCCTACAAATAATAGCAGTGACTCCGATAGGAAGGATACCATTATTTGTATCTAAGTGTATATCATTACTTAATACTATGTCCATTACTTCGTAATGAGTTTCTTCAGATGAAGACGTGAACACACACTAGATAACTTTCTATAATTATCCCAAAAGAAGTATGTACTAGTGATCCATAACTAGACTCATCCGATTTGGAGGAAGGCACTAAAGCCAATAAGTAAGTATAATTACATCACCTACATACCAGTAACGGAGACCATAGGATTTATACAAAATAAAATCCCTCTTCCACTTTGTTATTTAAAGATGAGGTTTTTTTTTACTAGTTATTTTATGTCCATGTTGTCCATTATTAAATGTTGGTTCAATTTATAACAAATAACCACATCAACAATCATGTATAACAGAATAAAGCAAATATAGCAATAAAAGATAAATATCCAACTATTATGGCCATAAATCCTGCTTCTTCTTCAACTATGCTTGGATCCAGAATAGTGTATTGTACAGACCTATTCGAGGTTCGACCTACCCGGTCAGGTCACGGGGTTCGGGGCTGCGCCCTTTTCTGGTTTTGGCTATCAATCCCTTCATCAAAAATCATTTGACGACCTCCAGACTGTTGAAAAATAGCATCTCATCCTGCATCAGAAAAAGCCACCGCTTCCATCATGATAGACCGATTATATTTAAAATTACATCAATCGTGTGCCTTCCGAAGGAGTTCACACATAATCTAGATTAAAAAATAAATAAATAAGCACGATCAACCCTCGTGAGTTTAATTACATCCATGAACAACAACAACAGCCACGACATGTCTGTAGTTTAAAACAACACAAACAGAACATGAATTTGACCATAATAGTTGGATCTAAAATGCCTACAAAATCGAGTCAGAATAGGTCTACATCTACCACTGTTATTCGACATTGTATTTTATTGGTCAACATGGATGTATCAATCGATACGAAGATCCAATAC
The DNA here is from genome assembly GCA_029216955.1 of Iris pallida. Classification (NCBI taxonomy): domain Eukaryota; kingdom Viridiplantae; phylum Streptophyta; class Magnoliopsida; order Asparagales; family Iridaceae; genus Iris; species Iris pallida. The sequence goes on along the minus strand of JANAVB010009999.1, from coordinate 17,595,791 downwards.
CGCCTCTGATACCAATTGATGAAACTGATGATTCCCAGGATCACGGATTGGTGCGCGTATTGATAGATAGAAAGTTAGCAGATTTAAAACGTGTTCTAACCCTTCATAGGCAGAAACTAGGGTTCACGAATTATACCTGCAATGAGAAGAAGACACAGTTTCCAGCAATCTCGAATAGTCAGCGACCCTTAGATTTTTTGTACATATTTCTTCATCGGATTGGACATCGTGTGGGCGACGATCTTCTAACCATTTCTTTCCTTGGTTGTCCTCCCTTCATCTACTCTCATAATGAACGAATTAGAGAAAGATGCTCTTCTTAGGATACATATGACGGCTAGAGAATAGAGGGTATATATAGACTACGACAGGGACCGTAAGAAGAAATTAGTGTCTAGGTATCCCGTGTTCAGTCCGAACACACAACCCAGACTTGTTAACAATAGCTCGGTCCACTAAAGAGCTACTGTTACACTACCTTTCTAATTAATCCCAAATTACGTTTATGGACCCGTTCTTATCATATGCTTGTTTATCTTTTTATGTTAAGATATCAAATGTCCGTCAATCAAAATAAGTTATTGACAACTACATTGATCGATGTCACATCCATTTTTCTATTTAAGGGTATTTTAGTAATTTTAAATTCTTATGATTATTTTAATATATTATATTATTGGTGTTGTGATTTTGGCATGTGACAGTATAGCCTTGGTGCAACCTAGCTTAGTGTCTCACTATGATTTAGTGACTTAGTAGCAGGATTAGTTAGGGTTAGAAATCCTATTCTAGTTAGTTTCAGGTTAGGAGCTAATTAGCATGTTGATTAGAGGCTAGTTAGAAACTTTTTTTAATTAGCGATTCATTTTTATCATAGGAAGAAGCCCAAAGCCCAACTGTTAAGGAAACCCTGGCCCACCCATGTTAAGGAAACCCTGGCCCACCTATTAGCATAATGACCTATTTTACCACATTTGTAGCATTTTATTTCTTTAGAGGATTTCCTCTTATGAGAAGATTTCTTCTCTTTCCCCTTTTCTTTCTCCTTATATTGCTGGGGATACTTCTTCTTCTTTCTTCTCCTATAGTAGGGCTTATTTCTCTTTTCTCTGCTATAATCCTTCTTAGCCTTTCCCTTTTTATCATAAGGCTTGTAATCATCTACAGCAAATTGGCTGCAAAATTCACCTAATTGCTTTCTCTCCGAAAGCCTCTGTGATTTCAATTGATTCCTTAGCTTTAAATCATTGCATAAAGCTAAGCCTTCTTGAACACAAGCATTGATTAATGCTCCATAGGTGTAATTCTGATATGGTATTTCACCATTATTCCTTTCCTTTAACTTTTGCCGTATTTTCTCAGCAAAGAGGTTGGGTAGTCCATCAATAAATTTGGACTTCCAGTGTGATGCATTGGCATCATCTAGCGCCATGACTCTACTCAGAAAAGTATCTTTATACTATCTGAAATGAGTCAAAGTTGGACATCGCAAATTCTGTAATAGGGTTCTAATTCTCCCCCCATCAGAAATATGTCCTGTGAAATGCTCTAATATATTATATATTAGAGTGTAAACAGCATCAGATTTCTGCTGTCCATCTTCTGTCTTAGTGACATTTATTATTTCCATTCGTTGCTCATTACTCAGGCAATGATCCCACCATCCTCGTAGGATGCCTGTAAATCCACTGGCAACAAATAAGGCAATTTGTCGATCATTATTACCAGCGGCTTTAGCAACATTGGAATACATCAATATTCGATGTAATTGATCATGTATTTGCTTATCAGAAAGACCATCTATGTTCCATTCATAGATTTCTCCAGCACAGTAATGATTCTGAATTATAGAATCATTCTCCTCATACAAAACATCCATGGGAGAAGGTCTTTTGTAATAATATTTAATCAAATTGGGTTTGTCATATTTGACAGTATTAACTCTTTCTCGATTCATATTTCGCTGAACCGCTTCTAAAGAGTTTTGAACCGAATTAAAAGAATTATACATTTCCTCTAATTCAATAGGATTAACTTGTTCATCTTGAGTAGAACAAGTCTCCCTAGAGTCAGATTCAGACTCTTGACCATTCTGGGTCGAGGATTCTCCTTGTAGCACATTAAGGTGCTTAGGTGTATCCTTAGCCCTATTAGGATCATAATTCAGAAATTCCTCTTTAAGACGTTCGTACTCCAATTCTTCTTCAGAGAGTACATTAATGCTTTGATTTCTGAATTGCTCGACTAACTCCTTCAGATCTTCCTTTGTAAATTCTGACTTAGATCTGAACTTATAGTCGGTGACTTCCATTGGAGGTCTGATTGGAATCCTACTTGTTTCCATTTTGGGTTTAACAATAGGACTCTCATGAAGCTCCACTCCTTTAAGCGAATTAAACTTATCATGAAGCTTCTGAATATTCTCCTCTATTCGGGTTAATTGTTTACCCATCACTTGAATAAAGGTATTAGTATAATTATTTTGCAGTATTATTTTCTGCAACTCCTTTATTGTGGCTTTCTCATGTTCTATAGCCTTATAGAACGAATTAGCCTCAATATTAGTATTGAACGGAGCAGATATTTTAAGAGATTCATTAGGAGGATATAACGATTTTATCTTCTGTCCTCCCTTAGTGGTCCAAATCTTAAATTGCTCCTCAATGACATTTATATGTCTTATTCTACCACTAAGATATTCTTCAAGGAACCAATCTCGGAACCATCGTACCTTCTGCATATTTGGAAGGTCTTCTTCATACATTTTCCTATATTCTCTACGCTGATGAACTTTGAATTGGTGTTGAAACCATTCCCTAAATTCTCTATTTGCTTCGCTGTAATATTCTTTCTTACAGCACTCAATCATTGCTGGTGAGAGCCTATAATCCATTAAAAATTAAATGCCATTTCCGACATTGTCGGCTCCTCATCTAATTTAGATGACTGAGAATCTGATTTGGAAGCATATATTGGGTGAACTACATTGGATTCATTTATTTGAAGCTTTTTTATTTTACTTTCTTCTATATTAGAAGATTCAGCTTCTGATTGCTTGTCTGAGATAGATTTCTCAGTTATAAATCTCCTGGAACTTGATGTGGAGATTCTGGCTTTTATTTGTGGAGTAAATCTAACTTCTACATCGCCATCTGGAGTCTGAATTATTTGGTCTATTTCCGAATCCATTATGGGTTTCGGAGGTACAGCCATATTCAGAGTCCATTCATTAGGAAAGTTTATTTCTTCCCACTTGATTATTCTATTGGTAGCTACTTTAGTAGTCAAGAGATTAGTCTCTACCAAAGTAGTCTGTCCTGGTTTCGTAAGGTGTTTAGCCTTTGGGGCTAAAGTATTTAACACCTTAAAATGAACTCTATAGATTATTGCTATAGTTTCAGATCCAGGAAGAAAATTATAACCAAATGTCTTTAGATTCAAAGACACAGCCTCTAACAGGTTTGCATCTGTTAGAGATAAACTCAAATTAGGATAAACATTAAAATATACTGGACCATGACAGAGACTTGTCTGCATGACTCCCATTAGGGATTGAGCCCAGTCTAAACACCGACCATCTCTTAAAGATGTCAGTAATGATGCATTTAAACCTTGAAGTGTTAAAGGTTTTAATGCTACTTATATTAGTCCAATATGAATGAAATTATATTTATCTCTATAATTAGAGATATCATCTTCAGATAACAACTTGATTATTTGTTCATTATCTGAGACTTGGACAGTCCTTTCCATTGTTTTAATTGCAATGGAAGACTTGAAATCAAAAGTACCTATTTGGTATATTTCCTTGGGTTGAACTTTAGGAATTGTCCATTTGTTCAACTCCTCTATTTCCGTAGGGAATTCATACAAATTAGTATTCTTAACTGATTTACCCTTATTAAGGGTCTTCTTATTTGAACCTATTAGGTTTGCCAACTGGTCACTCATCTTAGGAAGATCTATCTTGCTACCTTCTTCATGTAAACTATTAACCTGCATCCTGCTGTTAATATCAATACTACTATCACTAATATCTAAATGGCTTAGGTCTAATTCTTCTGGCAGTAAAAAGGTTGCACGGCTGTCAACGATTTACGGCAACACTAGGCACTCTCTGCCATCAAACGCCTACGCGACTTTGGTGCCGTCCCACAACACATAGACACACCATACAAACTATCCCTAAGCATTGAAACATAGCAACTAGTAGTAGTAAAACAACAGCAGATTACATCTTAATAGTCACATAAAGAAATTAGCAAGATAGAAATTACCTACTCTCGAGCCATCATGGCTCTGATACCAAAACTCTTTAGAAGCGGTTCAGCGAAATATGAATCGAGAAAGAGTTAATACTGTCAAATATGACAAACCCAATTTGATTAAATATTATTACAAAAGACCTTCTCCCATGGATGTTTTGTATGAGGAGAATGATTCTATAATTCAGAATCAACACCAATTCAAAGTTCATCAGCGTAGAGAATATAGGAAAATGTATGAAGAAGACCTTCCAAATATGCAGAAGGTACGATGGTTCCGAGATTGGTTCCTTGAAGAATATCTTAGTGGTAGAATAAGACATATAAATGTCATTGAGGAGCAATTTAAGATTTGGACCACTAAGGGAGGACAGAAGATAAAATCGTTATATCGGATTGGTAATTAATTATAAACCTCTTAATAAGGTTTTAAAATGGATTAGATATCCAATCCCTAATAAGAGGGATTTGCTTAACAGAATTGTTAGAGCAAGGATATTTTCCAAATTTGATTTAAAATCAGGCTACTGGCAAATCCAGATAGCTGAACAGGATAGGTATAAGACTGCCTTTATAGTGTATTCTCGCCCTCATTTTTATGGGATAAAAATTTCTCTCAAAGTATTTTTCTTTGAGTAACCAGGGATCCCAATTATCCTAGGATGCAGGAATGTCATTTCGATCCAGACATATGATGTCTTCCTCAGCTGATTTCTGAGTGTAAATTGACTCCATTTCAGCAAGAGTCGCTACCTCTTGATAGGAAAATTTTTCCCTATGCTGCTCATTAGATACATTATCAGCCGAAGCAATAATATTTCTTCTAACAGGAATTTGGTCCTGCCTCCGGTGAGTCTTTCGACTCTTGGGCTACTCCCATTTGGGAGGCTCCCAGGGCTGCTTGCCCTTATCGCGTCTGCTCATTCTGCAAAAATTCACGCGTTAAAAAATCGGGAAGACTATTTTCTTCACCTTTAATATATTCAATATCAAAATCAAAAATTGCTAATTCAGCCTGCCATCTGGCAAAGATTTGTTTTGAAGCTAGATTTTTAACATCCTTTTCCAAGACAGTTTTTGCAGAGCTACAATCTATTCTAAGCAAAAACTTCTGATTAAGCAGATCATCTTGGAACTTATGTATACATTTAATAATAGAAAGAATTTCTTTCTTAATTGTGGAGTAATTAAGTTGGGAATCATTCCATTTACCCGAGCAAAACCTAACCAAGACTTCTTTATTAGTCTCAGGGTTTCTTTGCTTCAAGATGCCTCCATAACCAATATCACTAGCATCTGTTTCCACGATTTTAAACCATTCAACATTTGCTAAATGTAAGCAAGGTAAATTCTTAACCTTCTGTTTTATTATTCTAACTGCCTTCGTATGTTCTTCTGACCAGGCAGGTGGATTCTTCTTCAATCTTTGATACAAAATTTTTGTATCTTGAGCTATGTTCTTATAAAAGTCAGAAACATAGTTCAAAGCCCCAAGAAATCTTTGTAACTGCTTATTATCAGTTATTTCATCGGGAAACTTAGAAGCAAATTCAATACTTCTATCAATAGGAATTATTGTCCTATTAGCTATATTATGTCCCAAAAATCTTATTTCTGTTTGGAACAATTTCATTTTTGGTGCTGATATTACCAATCCATTCTTGATGACTAAATGCTTGAAAATTTTCAAGTGCTTAAAATGTTCATCAAGAGAATTAGAAAATATTAATATATCATCAATATATGATAAAATAAATTCAGAATAATTATTGAATATTTCATTCATTATATTCTGAAATTCGGACGGAGCATTTTTTAGTCCGAAGAGCATAACATTCCATTCATAATGCCCAAATGGAACGGTAAAGGCAGTCTTATACCTATCCTGTTCAGCTATCTGGATTTGCCAGTAGCCTGATTTTAAATCAAATTTGGAAAATATCCTTGCTCTAACAATTCTGTTAAGCAAATCCCTCTTATTAGGGATTGGATATCTAATCCATTTTAAAACCTTATTAAGAGGTTTATAATTAATTACCAATCTTGGTACACCTCTCTCCCTTTCAGCATTATTTATTACATAGAATGCTGTACAACTCCATGGAGAGTAGGATTTCCTTATTAACTTCTTGTCTATTAAATCCTGTATTTCCTTTTTACATATTTCCAGATATTGCTGATTCATCTGACATGGCCTCGCCTTAGTGGGGATATCTTTTTCATTAAAGCTATCCTCATATAGAAGTGAAACAATATGTTGTTTCCGATCCCAAAAAGCATTTGGCAGATTACTACAAGTTTGAAGCTTAAACTCTTCTTCAACTTGTTGTATTCTATCCTTCATCTCTGGCTTATTTAATTGATCAGAGATTTGTATTTGCCTTATTTCCTCCCTGAGAAAATTGATTTGATTTTCTTTAAAATCAATTTCTCTTATTTCGTTGAGGATTTTGATCATTGGATCACGAATAAATTCAAAGGTCACTTCTCTACCCTTATATATAGTAGAAATTCCCTTCAAATTAATACTCTTTATTGGCATGAGTTTTTCTAGGAAAGGGGTTCCTAGAATAACATGCTGAGTTATTTCCTTAACTACCACAAATTGTAGTGGTATGGTGGCCGAATTTTTACAGACATTAACATCTGTAACCTTATATGGTGCTGTTAATGCTTTATTATTAGCAGCACTTAGTGTTTGAGTAGTGCGTTCGCAATACTTGATTGGAATTACACCCTCTTTAACACAATTAAGGTCGGCACCACTATCAACTAATGCAATTAAATTCTTAATATAATACTCATTATTAATGAGTAAATCTATTTGAATGTACCATTTTTGGGTAACATAGAGATCTATTTTCTCTAATTTCTGTTGAGGTTCAATTTCCTCATCAGAAACCCCAGGGGTAGAAGTATTACTTCTTTTTGAACTTTCCCCTTGCTCATTGGTATGCATTACCATATTCTTAGCTACTGTCTCTAAATTGGCTAGTCTTATTTGAGTCATCTCATCTTGAGATTTTAACTCTTTTATTTCTTTCTTCAATACCTTAAATACTTTAGCCCCAAAGGCTAAACACCTTACGAAACCAGGACAGACTACTTTGGTAGAGACTAATCTCTTGACTACTAAAGTAGCTACCAATAGAATAATCAAGTGGGAAGAAATAAACTTTCCTAATGAATGGACTCTGAATATGGCTGTACCTCCGAAACCCATAATGGATTCGGAAATAGACCAAATAATTCAGACTCCAGATGGCGATGTGGAAGTTAGATTTACTCCACAAATAAAAGCCAGAATCTCCACATCAAGTTCCAGGAGATTTATAACTGAGAAATCTATCTCAGACAAGCAATCAGAAGCTGAATCTTCTAATATAGAAGAAAGTAAAATAAAAAAGCTTCAAATAAATGAATCCAATGTAGTTCACCCAATATATGCTTCCAAATCAGATTCTCAGTCATCTAAATTAGATGAGGAGCCGACAATGTCGGAAATGGCATTTAATTTTTAATGGATTATAGGCTCTCACCAGCAATGATTGAGTGCTGTAAGAAAGAATATTACAGCGAAGCAAATAGAGAATTTAGGGAATGGTTTCAACACCAATTCAAAGTTCATCAGCGTAGAGAATATAGGAAAATGTATGAAGAAGACCTTCCAAATATGCAGAAGGTACGATGGTTCCGAGATTGGTTCCTTGAAGAATATCTTAGTGGTAGAATAAGACATATAAATGTCATTGAGGAGCAATTTAAGATTTGGACCACTAAGGGAGGACAGAAGATAAAATCGTTATATCCTCCTAATGAATCTCTTAAAATATCTGCTCCGTTCAATACTAATATTGAGGCTAATTCGTTCTATAAGGCTATAGAACATGAGAAAGCCACAATAAAGGAGTTGCAGAAAATAATACTGCAAAATAATTATACTAATACCTTTATTCAAGTGATGGGTAAACAATTAACCCGAATAGAGGAGAATATTCAGAAGCTTCATGATAAGTTTAATTCGCTTAAAGGAGTGGAGCTTCATGAGAGTCCTATTGTTAAACCCAAAATGGAAACAAGTAGGATTCCAATCAGACCTCCAATGGAAGTCACCGACTATAAGTTCAGATCTAAGTCAGAATTTACAAAGGAAGATCTGAAGGAGTTAGTCGAGCAATTCAGAAATCAAAGCATTAATGTACTCTCTGAAGAAGAATTGGAGTACGAACGTCTTAAAGAGGAATTTCTGAATTATGATCCTAATAAGGCTAAGGATACACGTAAGCACCTTAATGTGCTACAAGGAGAATCCTCGACCCAGAATGGTCAAGAGTCTGAATCTGACTCTAGGGAGACTTGTTCTACTCAAGATGAACAAGTTAATCCTATTGAATTAGAGGAAATGTATAATTCTTTTAATTCGGTTCAAAACTCTTTAGAAGCGGTTCAGCAAAATATGAATCGAGAAAGAGTTAATACTGTCAAATATGACAAACCCAATTTGATTAAATATTATTACAAAAGACCTTCTCCCATGGATGTTTTGTATGAGGAGAATGATTCTATAATTCAGAATCATTACTGTGCTGGAGAAATCTATGAATGGAACATAGATGGTCTTTCTGATAAGCAAATACATGATCAATTACATCGAATATTGATGTATTCCAATGTTGCTAAAGCCGCTGGTAATAATGATCGACAAATTGCCTTATTTGTTGCCAGTGGATTTACAGGCATCCTGCGAGGATGGTGGGATCATTGCCTGAGTAATGAGCAACGAATGGAAATAATAAATGTCACTAAGACAGAATATGGACAGCAGAAATCTGATGCTGTTTACACTCTAATATATAATATATTAGAGCATTTCACAGGACATATTTCTGATGGGGGGAGAATTAGAACCCTATTACAGAATTTGCGATGTCCAACTTTGACTCATTTCAGATGGTATAAAGATACTTTTCTGAGTAGAGTCATGGCGCTAGATGATGCCAATGCATCACACTGGAAGTCCAAATTTATTGATGGACTACCCAACCTCTTTGCTGAGAAAATACGGCAAAAGTTAAAGGAAAGGAATAATGGTGAAATACCATATCAGAATTACACTTATGGAGCATTAATCAATGCTTGTGTTCAAGAAGGCTTAGCTTTATGCAATGATTTAAAGCTAAGGAATCAATTGAAGTCACAGAGGCTTTCGGAGAGAAAGCAATTAGGTGAATTTTGCAGCGAATTTGCTGTAGATGATTACAAGCCTTATGATAAAAAGGGAAAGGCTAAGAAGGATTATAGCAGAGAAAAGGGAAATAAGCCCTACTATAGGAGAAGAAAGAAGAAGAAGTATCCCCAGCAATATAAGGAGAAAGAAAAGGGGAAAGAGAAGAAATCTTCTCATAAGAGGAAATCCTCTAAAGAAATAAAATTCTACAAATGTGGTAAAATAGGTCATTATGCTAATAGGTGTTATACTAAGAAGAAAATCCAAGAAATAGAGGATGGAGGGTTAAAGAAAACCCTGTACAAAATATTAATAAATTCTGATGAAGAATTAGGTTCATCAGACGAGTCTAGTGATGACGAGTCGATTAATATGTGTGAATGTGATAGTGAATGTAGCTGTGAGGAATGTTCCAATGAACATGATCTTGAGTATTATAAATCCATAGTTGAAATGAATGGATTATCAATTAATGTATTAACTGCTCAAGATAAAGGAGAGATAATTAAATCTCTATTATCTACTGAAATCAGTAGAAATGCTAGAGAAAAGTTAATAGACTTTCTTAGCTTAGAAGAGAAGTCAAATGGTAGTTCCTTGAATGAGGAAGGAACTAATAAGAAAGGAGAATTTTACAGCATGGATGAAGTCCTCCGACGATATAGAAATAAGGAGGTAAAAGCTGTAACAATACAGGATCTCCAAAATGAGATTAAGGTATTGAAGAAAGAAATAAAAGAGTTAAAATCTCAAGATGAGATGACTCAAATAAGACTAGCCAATTTAGAGACAGTAGCTAAGAATATGGTAATGCATACCAATGAGCAAGGGGAAAGTTCAAAAAGAAGTAATACTTCTACCCCTGGGGTTTCTGATGAGAAAATTGAACCTCAACAGAAATTAGAGAAAATAGATCTCTATGTTACCCAAAAATGGTACATTCAAATAGATTTACTCATTAATAATGAGTATTATATTAAGAATTTAATTGCATTAGTTGATAGTGGTGCCGACCTTAATTGTGTTAAAGAGGGTGTAATTCCAATCAAGTATTGCGAACGCACTACTCAAACACTAAGTGCTGCTAATAATAAAGCATTAACAGCACCATATAAGGTTACAGATGTTAATGTCTGTAAAAATTCGGCCACCATACCACTACAATTTGTGGTAGTTAAGGAAATAACTCAGCATGTTATTCTAGGAACCCCTTTCCTAGAAAAACTCATGCCAATAAAGAGTATTAATTTGAAGGGAATTTCTACTATATATAAGGGTAGAGAAGTGACCTTTGAATTTATTCGTGATCCAATGATCAAAATCCTCAACGAAATAAGAGAAATTGATTTTAAAGAAAATCAAATCAATTTTCTCAGGGAGGAAATAAGGCAAATACAAATCTCTGATCAATTAAATAAGCCAGAGATGAAGGATAGAATACAACAAGTTGAAGAAGAGTTTAAGCTTCAAACTTGTAGTAATCTGCCAAATGCTTTTTGGGATCGGAAACAACATATTGTTTCACTTCCATATGAGGATAGCTTTAATGAAAAAGATATCCCCACTAAGGCGAGGCCATGTCAGATGAATCAGCAATATCTGAAAATATGTAAAAAGGAAATACAGGATTTAATAGACAAGAAGTTAATAAGGAAATCCTACTCTCCATGGAGTTGTACAGCATTCTATGTAATGAATAATGCTGAAAGGGAGAGAGGTGTACCAAGATTGGTAATTAATTATAAACCTCTTAATAAGGTTTTAAAATGGATTAGATATCCAATCCCTAATAAGAGGGATTTGCTTAACAGAATTGTTAGAGCAAGGATATTTTCCAAATTTGATTTAAAATCAGGCTACTGGCAAATCCAGATAGCTGAACAGGATAGGTATAAGACTGCCTTTACCGTTCTATTTGGGCATTATGAATGGAATGTTATGCCCTTCGGACTAAAAAAATGCTCCGTCCGAATTTCAGAATATAATGAATGAAATATTCAATAATTATTCTGAATTTATTTTATCATATATTGATGATATATTAATATTTTCTAATTCTCTTGATGAACATTTTAAGCACTTGAAAATTTTCAAGCATTTAGTCATCAAGAATGGATTGGTAATATCAGCACCAAAAATGAAATTGTTCCAAACAGAAATAAGATTTTTGGGACATAATATAGCTAATAGGACAATAATTCCTATTGATAGAAGTATTGAATTTGCTTCTAAGTTTCCCGATGAAATAACTGATAATAAGCAGTTACAAAGATTTCTTGGGGCTTTGAACTATGTTTCTGACTTTTATAAGAACATAGCTCAAGATACAAAAATTTTGTATCAAAGATTGAAGAAGAATCCACCTGCCTGGTCAGAAGAACATACGAAGGCAGTTAGAATAATAAAACAGAAGGTTAAGAATTTACCTTGCTTACATTTAGCAAATGTTGAATGGTTTAAAATCGTGGAAACAGATGCTAGTGATATTGGTTATGGAGGCATCTTGAAGCAAAGAAACCCTGAGACTAATAAAGAAGTCTTGGTTAGGTTTTGCTCGGGTAAATGGAATGATACCCAACTTAATTACTCCATAATTAAGAAAGAAATTCTTTCTATTATTAAATGTATACATAAGTTCCAAGATGATCTGCTTAATCAGAAGTTTTTGCTTAGAATAGATTGTAGCTCTGCAAAAACTGTCTTGGAAAAGGATGTTAAAAATCTAGCTTCAAAACAAATCTTTGCCAGATGGCAGGCTGAATTAGCAATTTTTGATTTTGATATTGAATATATTAAAGGTGAAGAAAATAGTCTTCCCGATTTTTTAACGCGTGAATTTTTGCAGAATGAGCAGACGCGATAAGGGCAAGCAGCCCTGGGAGCCTCCCAAATGGGAGCAGCCCAAGAGTCGGAAGACTCACCGGAAGCAGGACCAAATTCCTGTTAGAAGAAATATTATTGCTTCGGCTGATAATGTATCTAATGAGCAGCATAGGGAAAAATTTTCCTATCAAGAGGTAGCGACTCTTGCTGAAATGGAGTCAATTTACACTCAGAAATCAGCTGAGGAAGACATCATATGTCTGGATCGAAATGACATTCCTGCATCCCAGGATAATTGGGATCCCTGGTTACTCAAAGAAAAATACTTTGAGAGAAATTTTTATCCCATAAAAATGAGGGCGAGAATACACTATGAAGGAATGCTATGCTCTACAAATTCAGCAGAGATAGAGCACTTTAGGCAGAATCCTAAAGACCCGCATTCAGAGATTGTATATAGCAAAATAACTATATACAAAATCCTCACTCCTCAATCATGGGGTTTACATCCTAATTTTGAGAGGGCAATGCTCTTCAGAAATAGCACAACTTCAATGAAGTTTACATACTGGGATTATATTGATGCTTTCTTTTATGTGTTCTACTATGAGAATGACAAAAGGAGGCATTCCTGGTTCATTAAGATATGTCCGAAAATATTAGAGCAGGACATTCCCACCTGGTTTATTAAATGGTGGAATTACTTTGGAGCTAACCTGGAAATCTTGTCAGGGCCATTGCTCAATTTGTTCGACGAATGGGTCGAGAAGGCAAAAATTTGCCAGAAGAAACAGAATTTCTATGATGAGGAGACAACTATGTTATTTTTCGTCTCTAATAATATTCCCCACATAATGAAGTGGTCTCTCAAATGTGTTGAGGGAGAATTTGGAATCTATAAATTAAAAAGAATTTTTCTCATCAAATGGTGGAATAGAATTGATGAGAAAGAGAAAATAGCAGAAATAAAGGCATCACTTGCGGCAGAAGCCAAAGAATCAGTTCGGCTGCAAGAAGAGAAAATAATGGACTATGAGGATAATTACCTGAGAAAATTCAAAGACCATATACTCAGGAAAAATCCTAAAATATCCAAAGAAGAATTAAAAAATAAATGTCGCAAATATATTTATTCCCAAATGAAGGAAATATTTGGCGATACTATGCTTCGAGAATTAGAGGATGATGAATCAATGAGATCATCTGAAGCGTCAGTCGCAGCAGCTCATAGCGATAAGGAAGAATCTTCCGCAGAAAGCAATAATGAAGTGGTGGTTGAATCATCCGCCAGCCACGCGCCACGAAGGCGACCCAGAAATAGTGAAGATGATGGGAAATAAAGGACAGCTGTGCGGCAAGGAAATAAAGATGGAATTGATGAAGACAGCCACGAATATTGATAATTGTGGACGTGGGGCCTACAATCAAGAATTCGGCCAAAGTCAAGATAAGAGAGAATCTCCTTTAATAAAGATAAGGGAGATGTGACATAAAGCTGTCGGGACACGTATGTGCCTAATACACTACGTAGCTCCAATAATTCACTCGAGGCGGTGCTTCTGGACAGATGGCTTGTAATAACCTGATACTGCCGGTTGGCTTCGGGTGTGTTTGTACTATAAATAGAGGCCTTCTGCCTCATTTGTGTGTGCAAGTTTGTACTAGTTTTTCTATTTTCCTCTGTAAGAGTGTGAGTTTGTGAGTGCTTGTACTACTACTAATATTAATAAAAGTTCAAGTTTGCTGATATTGTTCTTCTACTCTTCTGGCCTCTTTGAAGTTGAAGATCCTGTCTACAATTGGTATCATAGCCAGGTTTCGATCCTGGGACCTGTGGGTTATGGGCCCACACCACCTTACGAAACCAGGACAGACTACTTTGGTAGAGACTAATCTCTTGACTACTAAAGTAGCTACCAATAGAATAATCAAGTGGGAAGAAATAAACTTTCCTAATGAATGGACTCTGAATATGGCTGTACCTCCGAAACCCATAATGGATTCGGAAATAGACCAAATAATTCAGACTCCAGATGGCGATGTGGAAGTTAGATTTACTCCACAAATAAAAGCTAGAATCTCCACATCAAGTTCCAGGAAGAAAATTATAACCAAATGTCTTTAGATTCAAAGACACAGCCTCTAACAGGTTTGCATCTGTTAGAGATAAACTCAAATTAGGATAAACATTAAAATATACTGGACCATGACAGAGACTTGTCTGCATGACTCCCATTAGGGATTGAGCCCAGTCTAAACACCGACCATCTCTTAAAGATGTCAGTAATGATGCATTTAAACCTTGAAGTGTTAAAGGTTTTAATGCTACTTGTATTAGTCCAATATGAATGAAATTATATTTATCTCTATAATTAGAGATATCATCTTCAGATAACAACTTGATTATTTGTTCATTATCTGAGACTTGGACAGTCCTTTCCATTGTTTTAATTGCAATAGAAGACTTGAAATCAAAAGTACCTATTTGGTATATTTCCTTGGGTTGAACTTTAGGAATTGTCCATTTGTTCAACTCCTCTATTTCCGTAGGGAATTCATACAAATTAGTATTCTTAACTGATTTACCCTTATTAAGGGTCTTCTTATTTGAACCTATTAGGTTTGCCAACTGGTCACTCATCTTAGGAAGATCTATCTTGCTACCTTCTTCATGTAAACTATTAACCTGCATCCTGCTGTTAATATCAATACTACTATCACTAATATCTAAATGGCTTAGGTCTAATTCTTCTGGCAGTAAAAAGGTTGCACGGCTGTCAACGATTTACGGCAACACTAGGCACTCTCTGCCATCAAACGCCTATGCGACTTTGGTGCCGTCCCACAACACATAGACACACCATACAAACTATCCCTAAGCATTCAAACATAGCAACTAGTAGTAGTAAAACAACAGCAGATTACATCTTAATAGTCACATAAAGAAATTAGCAAGATAGAAATTACCTACTCTCGAGCCATCATGGCTCTGATACCAATTGTAGACAGGATCTTCAACTTCAAAGAGGCCAGAAGAGTAGAAGAACAATATCAGCAAACTTGAACTTTTATTAATATTAGTAGTAGTACAAGCACCCACAAACTCACACTCTTACAGAGGAAAATAGAAAAACTAGTACAACAATTGTAGACAGGATCTTCAACTTCAAAGAGGCCAGAAGAGTAGAAGAACAATATCAGCAAACTTGAACTTTTATTAATATTAGTAGTAGTACAAGCACCCACAAACTCACACTCTTACAGAGGAAAATAGAAAAACTAGTACAAACTTGCACCCACAAATGAGGCAGAAGGCCTCTATTTATAGTACAAACACACCCGAAGCCAACCGGCAGTATCAGGTTATTACAAGCCATCTGTCCAGAAGCACCGCCTCGAGTGAATTATTGGAGCTACGTAGTGTATTAGGCACATACGTGTCCCGACAGCTTTATGTCACATCTCCCTTATCTTTATTAAAGGAGATTCTCTCTTATCTTGACTTTGGCCGAATTCTTGATTGTAGGCCCCACGTCCACAATTATCAATATTCGTGGCTGTCTTCATCAATTCCATCTTTATTTCCTTGCCGCACAGCTGTCCTTTATTTCCCATCATCTTCACTATTTCTGGGTCGCCTTCGTGGCGCGTGGCTGGCGGATGATTCAACCACCACTTCATTATTGCTTTCTGCGGAAGATTCTTCCTTATCGCTATGAGCTGCTGCGACTGACGCTTCAGATGATCTCATTGATTCATCATCCTCTAATTCTCGAAGCATAGTATCGCCAAATATTTCCTTCATTTGGGAATAAATATATTTGCGACATTTATTTTTTAATTCTTCTTTGGATATTTTAGGATTTTTCCTAAGTATATGGTCTTTGAATTTTCTCAGGTAATTATCCTCATAGTCCATTATTTTCTCTTCTTGCAGCCGAACTGATTCTTTGGCTTTTGCCGCAAGTGATGCCTTTATTTCTGCTATTTTCTCTTTCTCATCAATTCTATTCCACCATTTGATGAAAAAAATTCTTTTTAATTTATAGATTCCAAATTCTCCCTCAACACATTTGAGAGACCACTTCATTATATGGGGAATATTATTAGAGACGAAAAATAACATAGTTGTCTCCTCATCATAGAAATTCTGTTTCTTCTGGCAAATTTTTGCCTTCTCGACCCATTCGTCGAACAAATTGAGCAATGGCCCTGACAAGATTTCCAGGTTAGCTCCAAAGTAATTCCACCATTTAATAAACCAGGTGGGAATGTCCTGCTCTAATATTTTCGGACATATCTTAATGAACCAGGAATGCCTCCTTTTGTCATTCTCATAGTAGAACACATAAAAGAAAGCATCAATATAATCCCAGTATGTGAACTTCATTGAAGTTGTGCTATTTCTGAAGAGCATTGCCCTCTCAAAATTAGGATGTAAACCCCATGATTGAGGAGTGAGGATTTTGTATATAGTTATTTTGCTATATACAATCTCTGAATGCGGGTCTTTAGGATTCTGCCTAAAGTGCTCTATCTCTGATGAATTTGTAGAGCATAGCATTCCTTCATAGTGTATTCTCGCCCTCATTTTTATGGGATAAAAATTTCTCTCAAAGTATTTTTCTTTGAGTAACTAGGGATCCCAATTATCCTGGGATGCAGGAATGTCATTTCGATCCAGACATATGATGTCTTCCTCAGCTGATTTTTGAGTGTAAATTGACTCCATTTCAGCAAGAGTCGCTACCTCTTGATAGGAAAATTTTTCCCTATGCTGCTCATTAGATACATTATCAGCCGAAGCAATAATATTTCTTCTAACAGGAATTTGGTCCTGCCTCCGGTGAGTCTTCCGACTCTTGGGCTGCTCCCATTTGGGAGGCTCCCAGGGCTGCTTGCCCTTATCGCGTCTGCTCATTCTGCAAAAATTCACGCGTTAAAAAATCGGGAAGACTATTTTCTTCACCTTTAATATATTCAATATCAAAATCAAAAATTGCTAATTCAGCCTGCCATCTGGCAAAGATTTGTTTTGAAGCTAGATTTTTAACATCCTTTTCCAAGACAGTTTTTGCAGAGCTACAATCTATTCTAAGCAAAAACTTCTGATTAAGCAGATCATCTTGGAACTTATGTATACATTTAATAATAGAAAGAATTTCTTTCTTAATTGTGGAGTAATTAAGTTGGGTATCATTCCATTTACCCGAGCAAAACCTAACCAAGACTTCTTTATTAGTCTCAGGGTTTCTTTGCTTCAAGATGCCTCCATAACCAATATCACTAGCATCTGTTTCCACGATTTTAAACCATTCAACATTTGCTAAATGTAAGCAAGGTAAATTCTTAACCTTCTGTTTTATTATTCTAACTGCCTTCGTATGTTCTTCTGACCAGGCAGGTGGATTCTTCTTCAATCTTTGATACAAAATTTTTGTATCTTGAGCTATGTTCTTATAAAAGTCAGAAACATAGTTCAAAGCCCCAAGAAATCTTTGTAACTGCTTATTATCAGTTATTTCATCGGGAAACTTAGAAGCAAATTCAATACTTCTATCAATAGGAATTATTGTCCTATTAGCTATATTATGTCCCAAAAATCTTATTTCTGTTTGGAACAATTTCATTTTTGGTGCTGATATTACCAATCCATTCTTGATGACTAAATGCTTGAAAATTTTCAAGTGCTTAAAATGTTCATCAAGAGAATTAGAAAATATTAATATATCATCAATATATGATAAAATAAATTCAGAATAATTATTGAATATTTCATTCATTATATTCTGAAATTCGGACGGAGCATTTTTTAGTCCGAAGGGCATAACATTCCATTCATAATGCCCAAATGGAACGGTAAAGGCAGTCTTATACCTATCCTGTTCAGCTATCTGGATTTGCCAGTAGCCTGATTTTAAATCAAATTTGGAAAATATCCTTGCTCTAACAATTCTGTTAAGCAAATCCCTCTTATTAGGGATTGGATATCTAATCCATTTTAAAACCTTATTAAGAGGTTTATAATTAATTACCAATCTTGGTACACCTCTCTCCCTTTCAGCATTATTCATTACATAGAATGCTGTACAACTCCATGGAGAGTAGGATTTCCTTATTAACTTCTTGTCTATTAAATCCTGTATTTCCTTTTTACATATTTCCAGATATTGCTGATTCATCTGACATGGCCTCGCCTTAGTGGGGATATCTTTTTCATTAAAGCTATCCTCATATGGAAGTGAAACAATATGTTGTTTCCGATCCCAAAAAGCATTTGGCAGATTACTACAAGTTTGAAGCTTAAACTCTTCTTCAACTTGTTGTATTCTATCCTTCATCTCTGGCTTATTTAATTGATCAGAGATTTGTATTTGCCTTATTTCCTCCCTGAGAAAATTGATTTGATTTTCTTTAAAATCAATTTCTCTTATTTCGTTGAGGATTTTGATCATTGGATCACGAATAAATTCAAAGGTCACTTCTCTACCCTTATATATAGTAGAAATTTCCTTCAAATTAATACTCTTTATTGGCATGAGTTTTTCTAGGAAAGGGGTTCCTAGAATAACATGCTGAGTTATTTCCTTAACTACCACAAATTGTAGTGGTATGGTGGCCGAATTTTTACAGACATTAACATCTGTAACCTTATATGGTGCTGTTAATGCTTTATTATTAGCAGCACTTAGTGTTTGAGTAGTGCGTTCGCAATACTTGATTGGAATTACACCCTCTTTAACACAATTAAGGTCGGCACCACTATCAACTAATGCAATTAAATTCTTAATATAATACTCATTATTAATGAGTAAATCTATTTGAATGTACCATTTTTGGGTAACATAGAGATCTATTTTCTCTAATTTCTGTTGAGGTTCAATTTCCTCATCAGAAACCCCAGGGGTAGAAGTATTACTTCTTTTTGAACTTTCCCCTTGCTCATTGGTATGCATTACCATATTCTTAGCTACTGTCTCTAAATTGGCTAGTCTTATTTGAGTCATCTCATCTTAAGATTTTAACTCTTTTATTTCTTTCTTCAATACCTTAATCTCATTTTGGAGATCCTGTATTGTTACAGCTTTTACCTCCTTATTTCTATATCGTCGGAGGACTTCATCCATGCTGTAAAATTCTCCTTTCTTATTAGTTCCTTCCTCATTCAAGGAACTACCATTTGACTTCTCTTCTAAGCTAAGAAAGTCTATTAACTTTTCTCTAGCATTTCTACTGATTTCAGTAGATAATAGAGATTTAATTATCTCTCCTTTATCTTGAGCAGTTAATACATTAATTGATAATCCATTCATTTCAACTATGGATTTATAATACTCAAGATCATGTTCATTGGAACATTCCTCACAGCTACATTCACTATCACATTCACACATATTAATCGACTCGTCATCACTAGACTCGTCTGATGAATCTAATTCTTCATCAGAATTTATTAATATTTTGTACAGGGTTTTCTTTAACCCTTCATCCTCTATTTCTTGGATTTTCTTCTTAGTATAACACCTATTAGCATAATGACCTATTTTACCACATTTGTAGCATTTTATTTCTTTAGAGGATTTCCTCTTATGAGAAGATTTCTTCTCTTTCCCCTTTTCTTTCTCCTTATATTGCTGGGGATACTTCTTCTTCTTTCTTCTCCTATAGTAGGGCTTATTTCCCTTTTCTCTGCTATAATCCTTCTTAGCCTTTCCCTTTTTATCATAAGGCTTGTAATCATCTACAGCAAATTGGCTGCAAAATTCACCTAATTGCTTTCTCTCCGAAAGCCTCTGTGATTTCAATTGATTCCTTAGCTTTAAATCATTGCATAAAGCTAAGCCTTCTTGAACACAAGCATTGATTAATGCTCCATAGGTGTAATTCTGATATGGTATTTCACCATTATTCCTTTCCTTTAACTTTTGCCGTATTTTCTCAGCAAAGAGGTTGGGTAGTCCATCAATAAATTTGGACTTCCAGTGTGATGCATTGGCATCATCTAGCGCCATGACTCTACTCAGAAAAGTATCTTTATACCATCTGAAATGAGTCAAAGTTGGACATCGCAAATTCTGTAATAGGGTTCTAATTCTCCCCCTATCAGAAATATGTCCTGTGAAATGCTCTAATATATTATATATTAGAGTGTAAACAGCATCAGATTTCTGTTGTCCATCTTCTGTCTTAGTGACATTTATTATTTCCATTCGTTGCTCATTACTCAGGCAATGATCCCACCATCCTCGCAGGATGCCTGTAAATCCACTGGCAACAAATAAGGCAATTTGTCGATCATTATTACCAGCGGCTTTAGCAACATTAGAATACATCAATATTCGATGTAATTGATCATGTATTTGCTTATCAGAAAGACCATCTATGTTCCATTCATAGATTTCTCCAGCACAGTAATGATTCTGAATTATAGAATCATTCTCCTCATACAAAACATCCATGGGAGAAGGTCTTTTGTAATAATATTTAATCAAATTGGGTTTGTCATATTTGACAGTATTAACTCTTTCTCGATTCATATTTCGCTGAACCGCTTCTAAAGAGTTTTGAACCGAATTAAAAGAATTATACATTTCCTCTAATTCAATAGGATTAACTTGTTCATCTTGAGTAGAACAAGTCTCCCTAGAGTCAGATTCAGACTCTTGACCATTCTGGGTCGAGGATTCTCCTTGTAGCACATTAAGGTGCTTAGGTGTATCCTTAGCCTTATTAGGATCATAATTCAGAAATTCCTCTTTAAGACGTTCGTACTCCAATTCTTCTTCAGAGAGTACATTAATGCTTTGATTTCTGAATTGCTCGACTAACTCCTTCAGATCTTCCTTTGTAAATTCTGACTTAGATCTGAACTTATAGTCGGTGACTTCCATTGGAGGTCTGATTGGAATCCTACTTGTTTCCATTTTGGGTTTAACAATAGGACTCTCATGAAGCTCCACTCCTTTAAGCGAATTAAACTTATCATGAAGCTTCTGAATATTCTCCTCTATTCGGGTTAATTGTTTACCCATCACTTGAATAAAGGTATTAGTATAATTATTTTGCAGTATTATTTTCTGTAACTCCTTTATTGTGGCTTTCTCATGTTCTATAGCCTTATAGAACGAATTAGCCTCAATATTAGTATTGAACGGAGCAGATATTTTAAGAGATTCATTAGGAGGATATAACGATTTTATCTTCTGTCCTCCCTTAGTGGTCCAAATCTTAAATTGCTCCTCAATGACATTTATATGTCTTATTCTACCACTAAGATATTCTTCAAGGAACCAATCTCGGAACCATCGTACCTTCTGCATATTTGGAAGGTCTTCTTCATACATTTTCCTATATTCTCTACGCTGATGAACTTTGAATTGGTGTTGAAACCATTCCCTAAATTCTCTATTTGCTTCGCTGTAATATTCTTTCTTACAGCACTCAATCATTGCTGGTGAGAGCCTATAATCCATTAAAAATTAAATGCCATTTCCGACATTGTCGGCTCCTCATCTAATTTAGATGACTGAGAATCTGATTTGGAAGCATATATTGGGTGAACTACATTGGATTCATTTATTTGAAGCTTTTTTATTTTACTTTCTTCTATATTAGAAGATTCAGCTTCTGATTGCTTGTCTGAGATAGATTTCTCAGTTATAAATCTCCTGGAACTTGATATGGAGATTCTGGCTTTTATTTGTGGAGTAAATCTAACTTCCACATCGCCATCTGGAGTCTGAATTATTTGGTCTATTTCCGAATCCATTATGGGTTTCGGAGGTACAGCCATATTCAGAGTCCATTCATTAGGAAAGTTTATTTCTTCCCACTTGATTATTCTATTGGTAGCTACTTTAGTAGTCAAGAGATTAGTCTCTACCAAAGTAGTCTGTCCTGGTTTCGTAAGGTGTTTAGCCTTTGGGGCTAAAGTATTTAACACCTTAAAATGAACTCTATAGATTATTGCTATAGTTTCAGATCCAGGAAGAAAATTATAACCAAATGTCTTTAGATTCAAAGACACAGCCTCTAACAGGTTTGCATCTGTTAGAGATAAACTCAAATTAGGATAAACATTAAAATATACTGGACCATGACAGAGACTTGTCTGCATGACTCCCATTAGGGATTGAGCCCAGTCTAAACACCGACCATCTCTTAAAGATGTCAGTAATGATGCATTTAAACCTTGAAGTGTTAAAGGTTTTAATGCTACTTGTATTAGTCCAATATGAATGAAATTATATTTATCTCTATAATTAGAGATATCATCTTCAGATAACAACTTGATTATTTGTTCATTATCTGAGACTTGGACAGTCCTTTCCATTGTTTTAATTGCAATGGAAGACTTGAAATCAAAAGTACCTATTTGGTATATTTCCTTGGGTTGAACTTTAGGAATTGTCCATTTGTTCAACTCCTCTATTTCCGTAGGGAATTCATACAAATTAGTATTCTTAACTGATTTACCCTTATTAAGGGTCTTCTTATTTGAACCTATTAGGTTTGCCAACTGGTCACTCATCTTAGGAAGATCTATCTTGCTACCTTCTTCATGTAAACTATTAACCTGCATCCTGCTGTTAATATCAATACTACTATCACTAATATCTAAATGGCTTAGGTCTAATTCTTCTGGCAGTAAAAAGGTTGCACGGCTGTCAACGATTTACGGCAACACTAGGCACTCTCTGCCATCAAACGCCTACGCGACTTTGGTGCCGTCCCACAACACATAGACACACCATACAAACTATCCCTAAGCATTCAAACATAGCAACTAGTAGTAGTAAAACAACAGCAGATTACATCTTAATAGTCACATAAAGAAATTAGCAAGATAGAAATTACCTACTCTCGAGCCATCATGGCTCTGATACCAATTGTAGACAGGATCTTCAACTTCAAAGAGGCCAGAAGAGTAGAAGAACAATATCAGCAAACTTGAACTTTTATTAATATTAGTAGTAGTACAAGCACTCACAAACTCACACTCTTACAGAGGAAAATAGAAAAACTAGTACAAATGGCCTCTTTGAAGTTGAAGATCCTGTCTACTAATTTGTATGAATTCCCTACGGAAATAGAGGAGTTGAACAAATGGACAATTCCTAAAGTTCAACCCAAGGAAATATACCAAATAGGTACTTTTGATTTCAAGTCTTTCATTGCAATTAAAACAATGGAAAGGACTGTCCAAGTCTCAGATAATGAACAAATAATCAAGTTGTTATCTGAAGATGATATCTCTAATTATAGAGATAAATATAATTTCATTCATATTGGACTAATACAAGTAGCATTAAAACCTTTAACACTTCAAGGTTTAAATGCATCATTACTGACATCTTTAAGAGGTGGTCGGTGTTTAGACTGGGCTCAATCCCTAATGGGAGTCATGCAGACAAGTCTCTGTCATGGTCCAGTATATTTTAATGTTTATCCTAATTTGAGTTTATCTCTAACAGATGCAAACCTGTTAGAGGCTTTGTCTTTGAATCTAAAGACATTTGGTTATAATTTTCTTCCTGGATCTGAAACTATAGCAATAATCTATAGAGTTCATTTTAAGGTGTTAAATACTTTAGCCCCAAAGGCTAAACACCTTACGAAACCAGGACAGACTACTTTGGTAGAGACTAATCTCTTGACTACTAAAGTAGCTACCAATAGAATAATCAAGTGGGAAGAAATAAACTTTCCTAATGAATGGACTCTGAATATGGCTGTACCTCCGAAACCCATAATGGATTCGGAAATAGACCAAATAATTCAGACTCCAGATGGCGATGTGGAAGTTAGATTTACTCCACAAATAAAAGCCAGAATCTCCACATCAAGTTCCAGGAGATTTATAACTGAGAAATCTATCTCAGACAAGCAATCAGAAGCTGAATCTTCTAATATAGAAGAAAGTAAAATAAAAAAGCTTCAAATAAATGAATCCAATGTAGTTCACCCAATATATGCTTCCAAATCAGATTCTCAGTCATCTAAATTAGATGAGGAGCCGACAATGGCATTTAATTTTTAATGGATTATAGGCTCTCACCAGCAATGATTGAGTGCTGTAAGAAAGAATATTACAGCGAAGCAAATAGAGAATTTAGGGAATGGTTTCAACACCAATTCAAAGTTCATCAGCGTAGAGAATATAGGAAAATGTATGAAGAAGACCTTCCAAATATGCAGAAGGTACGATGGTTCCGAGATTGGTTCCTTGAAGAATATCTTAGTGGTAGAATAAGACATATAAATGTCATTGAGGAGCAATTTAAGATTTGGACCACTAAGGGAGGACAGAAGATAAAATCGTTATATCCTCCTAATGAATCTCTTAAAATATCTGCTCCGTTCAATACTAATATTGAGGCTAATTCGTTCTATAAGGCTATAGAACATGAGAAAGCCATAATAAAGGAGTTACAGAAAATAATACTGCAAAATAATTATACTAATACCTTTATTCAAGTGATGGGTAAACAATTAACCCGAATAGAGGAGAATATTCAGAAGGTTCATGATAAGTTTAATTCGCTTAAAGGAGTGGAGCTTCATAAGAGTCCTATTGTTAAACCCAAAATGGAAACAAGTAGGATTCCAATCAGACCTCCAATGGAAGTCACCGACTATAAGTTCAGATCTAAGTCAGAATTTACAAAGGAAGATCTGAAGGAGTTAGTCGAGCAATTCAGAAATCAAAGCATTAATGTACTCTCTGAAGAAGAATTGGAGTACGAACGTCTTAAAGAGGAATTTCTGAATTATGATCCTAATAAGGCTAAGGATACACCTAAGCACCTTAATGTGCTACAAGGAGAATCCTCGACCCAGAATGGTCAAGAGTCTGAATCTGACTCTAGGGAGACTTGTTCTACTCAAGATGAACAAGTTAATCCTATTGAATTAGAGGAAATGTATAATTCTTTTAATTCGGTTCAAAACTCTTTAGAAGCGGTTCAGCGAAATATGAATCGAGAAAGAGTTAATACTGTCAAATATGACAAACCCAATTTGATTAAATATTATTACAAAAGACCTTCTCCCATGGATGTTTTGTATGAGGAGAATGATTCTATAATTCAGAATCATTACTGTGCTGGAGAAATCTATGAATGGAACATAGATGGTATTTCTGATAAGCAAATACATGATCAATTACATCGAATATTGATGTATTCCAATGTTGCTAAAGCCGCTGGTAATAATGATCGACAAATTGCCTTATTTGTTGCCAGTGGATTTACAGGCATCCTGCGAGGATGGTGGGATCATTGCCTGAGTAATGAGCAACGAATGGAAATAATAAATGTCACTAAGACAGAAGATGGACAGCAGAAATCTGATGCTGTTTACACTCTAATATATAATATATTAGAGCATTTCACAGGACATATTTCTGATGGGGGGAGAATTAGAACCCTATTACAGAATTTGCGATGTCCAACTTTGACTCATTTCAGATGGTATAAAGATACTTTTCTGAGTAGAGTCATGGCGCTAGATGATGCCAATGCATCACACTGGAAGTCCAAATTTATTGATGGACTACCCAACCTCTTTGCTGAGAAAATACGGCAAAAGTTAAAGGAAAGGAATAATGGTGAAATACCATATCAGAATTACACCTATGGAGCATTAATCAATGCTTGTGTTCAAGAAGGCTTAGCTTTATGCAATGATTTAAAGCTAAGGAATCAATTGAAATCACAGAGGCTTTCGGAGAGAAAGCAATTAGGTGAATTTTGCAGCCAATTTGCTGTAGATGATTACAAGCCTTATGATAAAAAGGGAAAGGCTAAGAAGGATTATAGCAGAGAAAAGGGAAATAAGCCCTACTATAGGAGAAGAAAGAAGAAGAAGTATCCCCAGCAATATAAGGAGAAAGAAAAGGGGAAAGAGAAGAAATCTTCTCATAAGAGAAAATCCTCTAAAGAAATAAAATGCTACAAATGTGGTAAAATAGGTCATTATGCTAATAGGTGTTATACTAAGAAGAAAATCCAAGAAATAGAGGATGAAGGGTTAAAGAAAACCCTGTACAAAATATTAATAAATTCTGATGAAGAATTAGATTCATCAGACGAGTCTAGTGATGACGAGTCGATTAATATGTGTGAATGTGATAGTGAATGTAGCTGTGAGGAATGTTCCAATGAACATGATCTTGAGTATTATAAATCCATAGTTGAAATGAATGGATTATCAATTAATGTATTAACTGCTCAAGATAAAGGAGAGATAATTAAATCTCTATTATCTACTGAAATCAGTAGAAATGCTAGAGAAAAGTTAATAGACTTTCTTAGCTTAGAAGAGAAGTCAAATGGTAGTTCCTTGAATGAGGAAGGAACTAATAAGAAAGGAGAATTTTACAGCATGGATGAAGTCCTCCGACGATATAGAAATAAGGAGGTAAAAGCTGTAACAATACAGGATCTCCAAAATGAGACTAAGGTATTGAAGAAAGAAATAAAAGAGTTAAAATCTCAAGATGAGATGACTCAAATAAGACTAGCCAATTTAGAGACAGTAGCTAAGAATATGGTAATGCATACCAATAAGAAAGGGGAAAGTTCAAAAAGAAGTAATACTTCTACCCCTGGGGTTTCTGATGAGGAAATTGAACCTCAACAGAAATTAGAGAAAATAGATCTCTATGTTACCCAAAAATGGTACATTCAAATAGATTTACTCATTAATAATGAGTATTATATTAAGAATTTAATTGCATTAGTTGATAGTGGTGCCGACCTTAATTGTGTTAAAGAGGGTGTAATTCCAATCAAGTATTGCGAACGCACTACTCAAACACTAAGTGCTGCTAATAATAAAGCATTAACAGCACCATATAAGGTTACAGATGTTAATGTCTGTAAAAATTCGGCCACCATACCACTACAATTTATGGTAGTTAAGGAAATAACTCAGCATGTTATTCTAGGAACCCCTTTCCTAGAAAAACTCATGCCAATAAAGAGTATTAATTTGAAGGGAATTTCTACTATATATAAGGGTAGAGAAGTGACCTTTGAATTTATTCGTGATCCAATGATCAAAATCCTCAACGAAATAAGAGAAATTGATTTTAAAGAAAATCAAATCAATTTTCTCAGGGAGGAAATAAGGCAAATACAAATCTCTGATCAATTAAATAAGCCAGAGATGAAGGATAGAATACAACAAGTTGAAGAAGAGTTTAAGCTTCAAACTTGTAGTAATCTGCCAAATGCTTTTTGGGATCGGAAACAACATATTGTTTCACTTCCATATGAGGATAGCTTTAATGAAAAAGATATCTCCACTAAGGCGAGGCCATGTCAGATGAATCAGCAATATCTGGAAATATGTAAAAAGGAAATACAGGATTTAATAGACAAGAAGTTAATAAGGAAATCCTACTCTCCATGGAGTTGTACAGCATTCTATGTAATGAATAATGCTGAAAGGGAGAGAGGTGTACCAAGATTGGTAATTAATTATAAACCTCTTAATAAGGTTTTAAAATGGATTAGATATCCAATCCCTAATAAGAGGGATTTGCTTAACAGAATTGTTAGAGCAAGGATATTTTCCAAATTTGATTTAAAATCAGGCTACTGGCAAATCCAGATAGCTGAACAGGATAGGTATAAGACTGCCTTTACCGTTCCATTTGGGCATTATGAATGGAATGTTATGCCCTTCGGACTAAAAAATGCTCCGTCCGAATTTCAGAATATAATGAATGAAATATTCAATAATTATTCTGAATTTATTTTATCATATATTGATGATATATTAATATTTTCTAATTCTCTTGATGAACATTTTAAGCACTTGAAAATTTTCAAGCATTTAGTCATCAAGAATGGATTGGTAATATCAGCACCAAAAATGAAATTGTTCCAAACAGAAATAAGATTTTTGGGACATAATATAGCTAATAGGACAATAATTCCTATTGATAGAAGTATTGAATTTGCTTCTAAGTTTCCCGATGAAATAACTGATAATAAGCAGTTACAAAGATTTCTTGGGGCTTTGAACTATGTTTCTGACTTTTATAAGAACATAGCTCAAGATACAAAAATTTTGTATCAAAGATTGAAGAAGAATCCACCTGCCTGGTCAGAAGAACATACGAAGGCAGTTAGAATAATAAAACAGAAGGTTAAGAATTTACCTTGCTTACATTTAGCAAATGTTGAATGGTTTAAAATCGTGGAAACAGATGCTAGTGATATTGGTTATGGAGGCATCTTGAAGCAAAGAAACCCTGAGACTAATAAAGAAGTCTTGGTTAGGTTTTGCTCGGGTAAATGGAATGATACCCAACTTAATTACTCCACAATTAAGAAAGAAATTCTTTCTATTATTAAATGTATACATAAGTTCCAAGATGATCTGCTTAATCAGAAGTTTTTGCTTAGAATAGATTGTAGCTCTGCAAAAACTGTCTTGGAAAAGGATGTTAAAAATCTAGCTTCAAAACAAATCTTTGCCAGATGGCAGGCTGAATTAGCAATTTTTGATTTTGATATTGAATATATTAAAGGTGAAGAAAATAGTCTTCCCGATTTTTTAACGCGTGAATTTTTGCAGAATGAGCAGACGCGATAAGGGCAAGCAGCCCTGGGAGCCTCCCAAATGGGAGTAGCCCAAGAGTCGGAAGACTCACCGGAGGCAGGACCAAATTCCTGTTAGAAGAAATATTATTGCTTCGGCTGATAATGTATCTAATGAGCAGCATAGGAAAAAATTTTCCTATCAAGAGGTAGCGACTCTTGCTGAAATGGAGTCAATTTACACTCAGAAATCAGCTGAGGAAGACATCATATGTCTGGATCGAAATGACATTCCTGCATCCCAGGATAATTGGGATCCCTGGTTACTCAAAGAAAAATACTTTGAGAGAAATTTTTATCCCATAAAAATGAGGGCGAGAATACACTATGAAGGAATGCTATGCTCTACAAATTCAGCAGAGATAGAGCACTTTAGGCAGAATCCTAAAGACCCGCATTCAGAGATTGTATATAGCAAAATAACTATATACAAAAACCTCACTCCTCAATCATGGGGTTTACATCCTAATTTTGAGAGGGCAATGCTCTTCAGAAATAGCACAACTTCAATGAAGTTCACATACTGGGATTATATTGATGCTTTCTTTTATGTGTTCTACTATGAGAATGACAAAAGGAGGCATTCCTGGTTCATTAAGATATGTCCGAAAATATTAGAGCAGGACATTCCCACCTGGTTTATTAAATGGTGGAATTACTTTGGAGCTAACCTGGAAATCTTGTCAGGGCCATTGCTCAATTTGTTCGACGAATGGGTCGAGAAGGCAAAAATTTGCCAGAAGAAACAGAATTTCTATGATGAGGAGACAACTATGTTATTTTTCGTCTCTAATAATATTCCCCACATAATGAAGTGGTCTCTCAAATGTGTTGAGGGAGAATTTGGAATCTATAAATTAAAAAGAATTTTTCTCATCAAATGGTGGAATAGAATTGATGAGAAAGAGAAAATAGCAGAAATAAAGGCATCACTTGCGGCAGAAGCCAAAGAATCAGTTCGGCTGCAAGAAGAGAAAATAATGGACTATGAGGATAATTACCTGAGAAAATTCAAAGACCATATACTCAGGAAAAATCCTAAAATATCCAAAGAAGAATTAAAAAATAAATGTCGCAAATATATTTATTCCCAAATGAAGGAAATATTTGGCGATACTATGCTTCGAGAATTAGAGGATGATGAATCAATGAGATCATCTGAAGCGTCAGTCGCAGCAGCTCATAGCGATAAGGAAGAATCTTCCGCAGAAAGCAATAATGAAGTAGTGGTTGAATCATCCGCCAGCCACGCGCCACGAAGGCGACCCAGAAATAGTGAAGATGATGGGAAATAAAGGACAGCTGTACGGCAAGGAAATAAAGATGGAATTGATGAAGACAGCCACGAATATTGATAATTGTGGACGTGGGGCCTACAATCAAGAACTCGGCCAAAGTCAAGATAAGAGAGAATCTCCTTTAATAAAGATAAGGGAGATGTGACATAAAGCTGTCGGGACACGTATGTGCCTAATACACTACGTAGCTCCAATAATTCACTCGAGGCGGTGCTTCTGGACAGATGGCTTGTAATAACCTGATACTGCCGGTTGGCTTCGGGTGTGTTTGTACTATAAATAGAGGCCTTCTGCCTCATTTGTGTGTGCAAGTTTGTACTAGTTTTTCTATGTTCCTCTGTAAGAGTGTGAGTTTGTGAGTGCTTGTACTACTACTAATATTAATAAAAGTTCAAGTTTGCTGATATTGTTCTTCTACTCTTCTGGCCTCTTTGAAGTTGAAGATCCTGTCTACAAGAGCATTTCACAGGACATATTTCTGATGGGGGGAGAATTAGAACCCTATTACAGAATTTGCGATGTCCAACTTTGACTCATTTCAGATGGTATAAAGATACTTTTCTGAGTAGAGTCATGGCGCTAGATGATGCCAATGCATCACACTGGAAGTCCAAATTTATTGATGGACTACCCAACCTCTTTGCTGAGAAAATACGGCAAAAGTTAAAGGAAAGGAATAATGGTGAAATACCATATCAGAATTACACCTATGGAGCATTAATCAATGCTTGTGTTCAAGAAGGCTTAGCTTTATGCAATGATTTAAAGCTAAGGAATCAATTGAAATCACAGAGGCTTTCGGAGAGAAAGCAATTAGGTGAATTTTGCAGCCAATTTGCTGTAGATGATTACAAGCCTTATGATAAAAAGGGAAAGGCTAAGAAGGATTATAGCAGAGAAAAGGGAAATAAGCCCTACTATAGGAGAAGAAAGAAGAAGAAGTATCCCCAGCAATATAAGGAGAAAGAAAAGGGGAAAAAGAAGAAATCTTCTCATAAGAGGAAATCCTCTAAAGAAATAAAATGCTACAAATGTGGTAAAATAGGTCATTATGCTAATAGGTGTTATACTAAGAAGAAAATCCAAGAAATAAAGGATGAAGGGTTAAAGAAAACCCTGTACAAAATATTAATAAATTCTGATGAAGAATTAGATTCATCAGACGAGTCTAGTGATGACGAGTCGATTAATATGTGTGAATGTGATAGTGAATGTAGCTGTGAGGAATGTTCCAATGAACATGATCTTGAGTATTATAAATCCATAGTTGAAATGAATGGATTATCAATTAATGTATTAACTGCTCAAGATAAAGGAGAGATAATTAAATCTCTATTATCTACTGAAATCAGTAGAAATGCTAGAGAAAAGTTAATAGACTTTCTTAGCTTAGAAGAGAAGTCAAATGGTAGTTCCTTGAATGAGGAAGGAACTAATAAGAAAGGAGAATTTTACAGCATGGATGAAGTCCTCCGACGATATAGAAATAAGGAGGTAAAAGCTGTAACAATACAGGATCTCCAAAATGAGATTAAGGTATTGAAGAAAGAAATAAAAGAGTTAAAATCTCAAGATGAGATGACTCAAATAAGACTAGCCAATTTAGAGACAGTAGCTAAGAATATGGTAATGCATACCAATGAGCAAGAGGAAAGTTCAAAAAGAAGTAATACTTCTACCCCTGGGGTTTCTGATGAGGAAATTGAACCTCAACAGAAATTAGAGAAAATAGATCTCTATGTTACCCAAAAATGGTACATTCAAATAGATTTACTCATTAATAATGAGTATTATATTAAGAATTTAATTGCATTAGTTGATAGTGGTGCCGACCTTAATTGTGTTAAAGAGGGTGTAATTCCAATCAAGTATTGCGAACGCACTACTCAAACACTAAGTGCTGCTAATAATAAAGCATTAACAGCACCATATAAGGTTACAGATGTTAATGTCTGTAAAAATTCGGCCACCATACCACTACAATTTGTGGTAGTTAAGGAAATAACTCAGCATGTTATTCTAGGAACCCCTTTCCTAGAAAAACTCATGCCAATAAAGAGTATTAATTTGAAGGGAATTTCTACTATATATAAGGGTAGAGAAGTGACCTTTGAATTTATTCGTGATCCAATGATCAAAATCCTCAACAAAATAAGAGAAATTGATTTTAAAGAAAATCAAATCAATTTTCTCAGGGAGGAAATAAGGCAAATACAAATCTCTGATCAATTAAATAAGCCAGAGATGAAGGATAGAATACAACAAGTTGAAGAAGAGTTTAAGCTTCAAACTTGTAGTAATCTGCCAAATGCTTTTTGGGATCGGAAACAACATATTGTTTCACTTCCATATGAGGATAGCTTTAATGAAAAAGATATCCCCACTAAGGCGAGGCCATGTCAGATGAATCAGCAATATCTGGAAATATGTAAAAAGGAAATACAGGATTTAATAGACAAGAAGTTAATAAGGAAATCCTACTCTCCATGGAGTTGTACAGCATTCTATGTAATGAATAATGCTGAAAGGGAGAGAGGTGTACCAAGATTGGTAATTAATTATAAACCTCTTAATAAGGTTTTAAAATGGATTAGATATCCAATCCCTAATAAGAGGGATTTGCTTAACAGAATTGTTAGAGCAAGGATATTTTCCAAATTTGATTTAAAATCAGGCTACTGGCAAATCCAGATAGCTGAACAGGATAGGTATAAGACTGCCTTTACCGTTCCATTTGGGCATTATGAATGGAATGTTATGCCCTTCGGACTAAAAAATGCTCCGTCCGAATTTCAGAATATAATGAATAAAATATTCAATAATTATTCTAAATTTATTTTATCATATATTGATGATATATTAATATTTTCTAATTCTCTTGATGAACATTTTAAGCACTTGAAAATTTTCAAGCATTTAGTCATCAAGAATGGATTGGTAATATCAGCACCAAAAATGAAATTGTTCCAAACAGAAATAAGATTTTTGGGACATAATATAGCTAATAGGACAATAATTCCTATTGATAGAAGTATTGAATTTGCTTCTAAGTTTCCCGATAAAATAACTGATAATAAGCAGTTACAAAGATTTCTTGGGGCTTTGAACTATGTTTCTGACTTTTATAAGAACATAGCTCAAGATACAAAAATTTTGTATCAAAGATTGAAGAAGAATCCACCTGCCTGGTCAGAAGAACATACGAAGGCAGTTAGAATAATAAAACAGAAGGTTAAGAATTTACCTTGCTTACATTTAGCAAATGTTGAATGGTTTAAAATCGTGGAAACAGATGCTAGTGATATTGGTTATGGAGGCATCTTGAAGCAAAGAAACCCTGAGACTAATAAAGAAGTCTTGGTTAGGTTTTGCTCGGGTAAATGGAATGATACCCAACTTAATTACTCCACAATTAAGAAAGAAATTCTTTCTATTATTAAATGTATACATAAGTTCCAAGATGATCTGCTTAATCAGAAGTTTTTGCTTAGAATAGATTGTAGCTCTGCAAAAACTGTCTTGGAAAAGGATGTTAAAAATCTAGCTTCAAAACAAATCTTTGCCAGATGGCAGGCTGAATTAGCAATTTTTGATTTTGATATTGAATATATTAAAGGTGAAGAAAATAGTCTTCCCGATTTTCTAACGCGTGAATTTTTGCAGAATGAGCAGACGCGATAAGGGCAAGCAGCCCTGGGAGCCTCCCAAATGGGAGCAGCCCAAGAGTCGGAAGACTCACCGGAGGCAGGACCAAATTCCTGTTAGAAGAAATATTATTGCTTCGGCTGATAATGTATCTAATGAGCAGCATAGGGAAAAATTTTCCTATCAAGAGGTAGCGACTCTTGCTGAAATGGAGTCAATTTACACTCAGAAATCAGCTGAGGAAGGCATCATATGTCTGGATCGAAATAACATTCCTGCATCCCAGGATAATTGGGATCCCTGGTTACTCAAAGAAAAATACTTTGAGAGAAATTTTTATCCCATAAAAATGAGGGCGAGAATACACTATGAAGGAATGCTATGCTCTACAAATTCAGCAGAGATAGAGCACTTTAGGCAGAATCCTAAAGACCCGCATTCAGAGATTGTATATAGCAAAATAACTATATACAAAATCCTCACTCCTCAATCATGGGGTTTACATCCTAATTTTGAGAGGGCAATGCTCTTCAGAAATAGCACAACTTCAATGAAGTTCACATACTGGGATTATATTGATGCTTTCTTTTATGTGTTCTACTATGAGAATGACAAAAGGAGGCATTCCTGGTTCATTAAGATATGTCCGAAAATATTAGAGCAGGACATTCCCACCTGGTTTATTAAATGGTGGAATTACTTTGGAGCTAACCTGGAAATCTTGTCAGGGCCATTGCTCAATTTGTTCGACGAATGGGTCGAGAAGGCAAAAATTTGCCAGAAGAAACAGAATTTCTATGATGAGGAGACAACTATGTTATTTTTCGTCTCTAATAATATTCCCCACATAATGAAGTGGTCTCTCAAATGTGTTGAGGGAGAATTTGGAATCTATAAATTAAAAAGAATTTTTCTCATCAAATGGTGGAATAGAATTGATGAGAAAGAGAAAATAGCAGAAATAAAGGCATCACTTGCGGCAGAAGCCAAAGAATCAGTTCGGCTGCAAGAAGAGAAAATAATGGACTATGAGGATAATTACCTGAGAAAATTCAAAGACCATATACTCAGGAAAAATCCTAAAATATCCAAAGAAGAATTAAAAAATAAATGTCGCAAATATATTTATTCCCAAATGAAGGAAATATTTGGCGATACTATGCTTCGAGAATTAGAGGATGATGAATCAATGAGATCATCTGAAGCGTCAGTCGCAACAGCTCATAGCGATAAGGAAGAATCTTCCGCAGAAAGCAATAATGAAGTGGTGGTTGAATCATCCGCCAGCCACGCGCCACGAAGGCGACCCAGAAATAGTGAAGATGATGGAAAATAAAGGACAGCTGTGCGGCAAGGAAATAAAGATGGAATTGATGAAGACAGCCACGAATATTGATAATTGTGGACGTGGGGCCTACAATCAAGAATTCGGCCAAAGTCAAGATAAGAGAGAATCTCCTTTAATAAAGATAAGGGAGATGTGACATAAAGCTGTCGGGACACGTATGTGCCTAATACACTACGTAGCTCCAATAATTCACTCGAGGCGGTGCTTCTGGACAGATGGCTTGTAATAACCTGATACTGCCGGTTGGCTTCGGGTGTGTTTGTACTATAAATAGAGGCCTTCTGCCTCATTTGTGTGTGCAAGTTTGTACTAGTTTTTCTATTTTCCTCTGTAAGAGTGTGAGTTTGTGAGTGCTTGTACTACTACTAATATTAATAAAAGTTCAAGTTTGCTGATATTGTTCTTCTACTCTTTTGGCCTCTTTGAAGTTGAAGATCCTGTCTACAATTGGTATCAGAGCCATGATGGCTCGAGAGT
Source organism: Iris pallida (assembly GCA_029216955.1). NCBI lineage: Eukaryota > Viridiplantae > Streptophyta > Magnoliopsida > Asparagales > Iridaceae > Iris > Iris pallida. Next base: position 17,560,095 of record JANAVB010009999.1, on the reverse strand, counting down.
AGGTAATTTCTATCTTGCTAATTTCTTTATGTGACTATTAAGATGTAATCTGCTGTTGTTTTACTACTACTAGTTGCTATGTTTGAATGCTTAGGGATAGTTTGTATGGTGTGTCTATGTGTTGTGGGACGGCACCAAAGTCGCGTAGGCGTTTGATGGCAGAGAGTGCCTAGTGTTGCCGTAAATCGTTGACAGCCGTGCAACCTTTTTACTGCCAGAAGAATTAGACCTAAGCCATTTAGATATTAGTGATAGTAGTATTGATATTAACAGCAGGATGCAGGTTAATAGTTTACATGAAGAAGGTAGCAAGATAGATCTTCCTAAGATGAGTGACCAGTTGGCAAACCTAATAGGTTCAAATAAGAAGACCCTTAATAAGGGTAAATCAGTTAAGAATACTAATTTGTATGAATTCCCTACGGAAATAGAGGAGTTGAACAAATGGACAATTCCTAAAGTTCAACCCAAGGAAATATACCAAATAGGTACTTTTGATTTCAAGTCTTCCATTGCAATTAAAACAATGGAAAGGACTGTCCAAGTCTCAGATAATGAACAAATAATCAAGTTGTTATCTGAAGATGATATCTCTAATTATAGAGATAAATATAATTTCATTCATATTGGACTAATACAAGTAGCATTAAAACCTTTAACACTTCAAGGTTTAAATGCATCATTACTGACATCTTTAAGAGATGGTCGGTGTTTAGACTGGGCTCAATCCCTAATGGGAGTCATGCAGACAAGTCTCTGTCATGGTCCAGTATATTTTAATGTTTATCCTAATTTGAGTTTATCTCTAACAGATGCAAACCTGTTAGAGGCTGTGTCTTTGAATCTAAAGACATTTGGTTATAATTTTCTTCCTGGATCTGAAACTATAGCAATAATCTATAGAGTTCATTTTAAGGTGTTAAATACTTTAGCCCCAAAGGCTAAACACCTTACGAAACCAGGACAGACTACTTTGGTAGAGACTAATCTCTTGACTACTAAAGTAGCTACCAATAGAATAATCAAGTGGGAAGAAATAAACTTTCCTAATGAATGGACTCTGAATATGGCTGTACCTCCGAAACCCATAATGGATTCGGAAATAGACCAAATAATTCAGACTCCAGATGGCGATGTGGAAGTTAGATTTACTCCACAAATAAAAGCCAGAATCTCCACATCAAGTTCCAGGAGATTTATAACTGAGAAATCTATCTCAGACAAGCAATCAGAAGCTGAATCTTCTAATATGGAAGAAAGTAAAATAAAAAAGCTTCAAATAAATGAATCCAATGTAGTTCACCCAATATATGCTTCCAAATCAGATTCTCAGTCATCTAAATTAGATGAGGAGCCGACAATGTCGGAAATGGCATTTAATTTTTAATAGATTATAGGCTCTCACCAGCAATGATTGAGTGCTGTAAGAAAGAATATTACAGCGAAGCAAATAGAGAATTTAGGGAATGGTTTCAACACCAATTCAGAAATATGTCCTGTGAAATGCTCTAATATATTATATATTAGAGTGTAATATATTATATATTACCTACTCTCGAGCCATCATGGCTCTGATACCAATTGTAGACAGGATCTTCAACTTCAAGAGGCCAGAACAGTAGAAGAACAATATCAGCAAACTTGAACTTTTATTAATATTAGTAGTAGTACAAGCACTCACAAACTCACACTCTTACAGAGGAAAATAGAAAAACTAGTACAAACTTGCACACACAAATGAGGCAGAAGGCCTCTATTTATAGTACAAACACACCCGAAGCCAACCGGCAGTATCAGGTTATTACAAGCCATCTGTCCAGAAGCACCGCCTCGAGTGAATTATTGGAGCTACGTAGTGTATTAGGCACATACGTGTCCCGACAGCTTTATGTCACATCTCCCTTATCTTTATTAAAGGAGATTCTCTCTTATCTTGACTTTGGCCGAGTTCTTGATTGTAGGCCCCACGTCCACAATTATCAATATTCGTGGCTGTCTTCATCAATTCCATCTTTATTTCCTTGCCGCACAGTTGTCCTTTATTTCCCATCATCTTCACTATTTCTGGGTCGCCTTCGTGGCGCGTGGCTGGCGGATGATTCAACCACCACTTCATTATTGCTTTCTGCGGAAGATTCTTCCTTATCGCTATGAGCTGCTGCGACTGACGCTTCAGTTGATCTCATTGATTCATCATCCTCTAATTCTCGAAGCATAGTATCGCCAAATATTTCCTTCATTTGGGAATAAATATATTTGCGACATTTATTTTTTAATTCTTCTTTGGATATTTTAGGATTTTTCCTGAGTATATAGTCTTTGAATTTTCTCAGGTAATTATCCTCATAGTCCATTATTTTCTCTTCTTGCAGCCGAACTGATTCTTTGGCTTCTGCCGCAAGTGATGCCTTTATTTCTGCTATTTTCTCTTTCTCATCAATTCTATTCCACCATTTGATGAGAAAAATTCTTTTTAATTTATAGATTCCAAATTCTCCCTCAACACATTTGAAAGACCACTTCATTATGTGGGGAATATTATTAGAGACGAAAAATAACATAGTTGTCTCCTCATCATAGAAATTCTGTTTCTTCTGGCAAATTTTTGCCTTCTCGACCCATTCGTCGAACAAATTGAGCAATAGCCCTGACAAGATTTCCAGGTTAGCTCCAAAGTAATTCCACCATTTAATAAACCAGGTGGGAATGTCCTGGTCTAATATTTTCGGACATATCTTAATGAACCAGGAATGCCTCCTTTTGTCATTCTCATAGTAGAACACATAAAAGAAAGCATCAATATAATCCCAGTATGTGAACTTCATTGAAGTTGTGCTATTTCTGAAGAGCATTGCCCTCTCAAAATTAGGATGTAAACCCCATGATTGAGGAGTGAGGATTTTGTATATAGTTATTTTGCTATATACAATCTCTGAATGTGGGTCTTTAGGATTCTGCCTAAAGTGCTCTATCTCTGCTGAATTTGTAGAGCATAGCATTCCTTCATAGTGTATTCTCGCCCTCATTTTTATGGGATAAAAATTTCTCTCAAAGTATTTTTCTTTGAGTAACCAGGAGTCCCAATTATCCTGGGATGCAGGAATGTCATTTCAATCCAGACATATGATGTCTTCCTCAGCTGATTTCTGAGTGTAAATTGACTCCATTTCAGCAAAAGTCGCTACCTCTTGATAGGAAAATTTTTCCCTATGCTGCTCATTAGATACATTATCAGCCGAAGCAATAATATTTCTTCTAACAGGAATTTGGTCCTGCCTCCGGTGAGTCTTCCGACTCTTGGGCTGCTCCCATTTGGGAGGCTCCCAGGGCTGCTTGCCCTTATCGCGTCTGCTCATTCTGCAAAAATTCACGCGTTAGAAAATCGGGAAGACTATTTTCTTCACCTTTAATATATTCAATATCAAAATCAAAAATTGCTAATTCAGCCTGCCATCTGGCAAAGATTTGTTTTGAAGCTAGATTTTTAACATCCTTTTCCAAGACAGTTTTTGCAGAGCTACAATCTATTCTAAGCAAAAACTTCTGATTAAGCAGATCATCTTGGAACTTATGTATACATTTAATAATAGAAAGAATTTCTTTCTTAATTGTGGAGTAATTAAGTTGGGTATCATTCCATTTACCCGAGCAAAATCTAACCAAGACTTCTTTATTAGTCTCAGGGTTTCTTTGCTTCAAGATGCCTCCATAACCAATATCACTAGCATCTGTTTCCACGATTTTAAACCATTCAACATTTGCTAAATGTAAGCAAGGTAAATTCTTAACCTTCTGTTTTATTATTCTAACTGCCTTCGTATGTTCTTCTGACCAGGCAGGTGGATTCTTCTTCAATCTTTGATACAAAATTTTTGTATCTTGAGCTATGTTCTTATAAAAGTCAGAAACATAGTTCAAAGCCCCAAGAAATCTTTGTAACTGCTTATTATCAGTTATTTCATCGGGAAACTTAGAAGCAAATTCAATACTTCTATCAATAGGAATTATTGTCCTATTAGCTATATTATGTCCCAAAAATCTTATTTCTGTTTGGAACAATTTCATTTTTGGTGCTGATATTACCAATCCATTCTTGATGACTAAATGCTTGAAAATTTTCAAGTGCTTAAAATGTTCATCAAGAGAATTAAAAAATATTAATATATCATCAATATATGATAAAATAAATTCAGAATAATTATTGAATATTTCATTCATTATATTCTGAAATTCGGACGGAGCATTTTTTAGTCCGAAGGGCATAACATTCCATTCATAATGCCCAAATAGAACGGTAAAGGCAGTCTTATACCTATCCTGTTCAGCTATCTGGATTTGCCAGTAGCCTGATTTTAAATCAAATTTGGAAAATATCCTTGCTCTAACAATTCTGTTAAGCAAATCCCTCTTATTAGGGATTGGATATCTAATCCATTTTAAAACCTTATTAAGAGGTTTATAATTAATTACCAATCTTGGTACACATCTCTCCCTTTCAGCATTATTCATTACATAGAATGCTGTACAACTCCATGGAGAGTAGGATTTCCTTATTAACTTCTTGTCTATTAAATCCTGTATTTCCTTTTTACATATTTCCAGATATTGCTGATTCATCTGACATGGCCTCGCCTTAGTGGGGATATCTTTTTCATTAAAGCTATCCTCATATGGAAGTGAAACAATATGTTGTTTCCGATCCCAAAAAGCATTTGGCAGATTACTACAAGTTTGAAGCTTAAACTCTTCTTCAACTTGTTGTATTCTATCCTTCATCTCTGGCTTATTTAATTGATCAGAGATTTGTATTTGCCTTATTTCCTCCCTGAGAAAATTGATTTGATTTTCTTTAAAATCAATTTCTCTTATTTCGTTGAGGATTTTGATCATTGGATCACGAATAAATTCAAAGGTCACTTCTCTACCCTTATATATAGTAGAAATTCCCTTCAAATTAATACTCTTTATTGGCATGAGTTTTTCTAGGAAAGGGGTTCCTAGAATAACATGCTGAGTTATTTCCTTAACTACCACAAATTGTAGTGGTATGGTGGCCGAATTTTTACAGACATTAACATCTGTAACCTTATATGGTGCTGTTAATGCTTTATTATTAGCAGCACTTAGTGTTTGAGTAGTGCGTTCGCAATACTTGATTGGAATTACACCCTCTTTAACACAATTAAGGTCGGCACCACTATCAACTAATGCAATTAAATTCTTAATATAATACTCATTATTAATGAGTAAATCTATTTGAATGTACCATTTTTGGGTAACATAGAGATCTATTTTCTCTAATTTCTGTTGAGGTTCAATTTCCTTATCAGAAACCCCAGGGGTAGAAGTATTACTTCTTTTTGAACTTTCCCCTTGCTCATTGGTATGTATTACCATATTCTTAGCTACTGTCTCTAAATTGGCTAGTCTTATTTAAGTCATCTCATCTTGAGATTTTAACTCTTTTATTTCTTTCTTCAATACCTTAATCTCATTTTGGAGATCCTGTATTGTTACAGCTTTTACCTTCTTATTTCTATATCGTCGGAGGACTTCATCCATGCTGTAAAATTCTTCTTTCTTATTAGTTCCTTCCTCATTCAAGGAACTACCATTTGACTTCTCTTCTAAGCTAAGAAAGTCTATTAACTTTTCTCTAGCATTTCTACTGATTTCAGTAGATAATAGAGATTTAATTATCTCTCCTTTATCTTGAGCAGTTAATACATTAATTGATAATCCATTCATTTCAACTATGGATTTATAATACTCAAGATCATGTTCATTGGAACATTCCTCACAGCTACATTCACTATCACATTCACACATATTAATCGACTCGTCATCACTAGACTCGTCTGATGAACCTAATTCTTCATCAGAATTTATTAATATTTTGTACAGGGTTTTCTTTAACCCTCCATCCTCTATTTCTTGGATTTTCTTCTTAGTATAACACCTATTAGCATAATGACCTATTTTACCACATTTGTAGCATTTTATTTCTTTAGAGGATTTCCTCTTATGAGAAGATTTCTTCTCTTTCCCCTTTTCTTTCTCCTTATATTGCTGGGGATACTTCTTCTTCTTTCTTCTCCTATAGTAGGGCTTATTTCCCTTTTCTCTGCTATAATCCTTCTTAGCCTTTCCCTTTTTATCATAAGGCTTGAAATCATCTACAGCAAATTGGCTGCAAAATTCACCTAATTGCTTTCTCTCCGAAAGCCTCTGTGATTTCAATTGATTCCTTAGCTTTAAATCATTGCATAAAGCTAAGCCTTCTTGAACACAAGCATTGATTAATGCTCCATAGGTGTAATTCTGATATGGTATTTCACCATTATTCCTTTCCTTTAACTTTTGCCGTATTTTCTCAGCAAAGAGGTTGGGTAGTCCATCAATAAATTTGGACTTCCAGTGTGATGCATTGGCATCATCTAGCGCCATGACTCTACTCAGAAAAGTATCTTTATACCATCTGAAATGAGTCAAAGTTGGACATCGCAAATTCTGTAATAGGGTTCTAATTCTCCCCCCATCAGAAATATGTCCTGTGAAATGCTCTAATATATTATATATTAGAGTGTAAACAGCATCAGATTTCTGCTGTCCATCTTCTGTCTTAGTGACATTTATTATTTCCATTCGTTGCTCATTACTCAGGCAATGATCCCACCATCCTCGCAGGATGCCTGTAAATCCACTGGCAACAAATAAGGCAATTTGTCGATCATTATTACCAGCGGCTTTAGCAACATTGGAATACATCAATATTCGATGTAATTGATCATGTATTTGCTTATCAGAAAGACCATCTATGTTCCATTCATAGATTTCTCCAGCACAGTAATGATTCTGAATTATAGAATCATTCTCCTCATACAAAACATCCATGGGAGAAGGTCTTTTGTAATAATATTTAATCAAATTGGGTTTGTCATATTTGACAGTATTAACTCTTTCTCGATTCATATTTCGCTGAACCGCTTCTAAAGAGTTTTGAACCGAATTAAAAGAATTATACATTTCCTCTAATTCAATAGGATTAACTTGTTCATCTTGAGTAGAACAAGTCTCCCTAGAGTCAGATTCAGACTCTTGACCATTCTGGGTCGAGGATTCTCCTTGTAGCACATTAAGGTGCTTAGGTGTATCCTTAGCCTTATTAGGATCATAATTCAGAAATTCCTCTTTAAGACGTTCGTACTCCAATTCTTCTTCAGAGAGTACATTAATGCTTTGATTTCTGAATTGCTCGACTAACTCCTTCAGATCTTCCTTTGTAAATTCTGACTTAGATCTGAACTTATAGTCGGTGACTTCCATTGGAGGTCTGATTGGAATCCTACTTGTTTCCATTTTGGGTTTAACAATAGGACTCTCATGAAGCTCCACTCCTTTAAGCGAATTAAACTTATCATGAAGCTTCTGAATATTCTCCTCTATTCGGATTAATTGTTTACCCATCACTTGAATAAAGGTATTAGTATAATTATTTTGCAGTATTATTTTCTGTAACTCCTTTATTGTGGCTTTCTCATGTTCTATAGCCTTATAGAACGAATTAGCCTCAATATTAGTATTGAACGGAGCAGATATTTTAAGAGATTCATTAGGAGGATATAACGATTTTATCTTCTGTCCTCCCTTAGTGGTCCAAATCTTAAATTGCTCCTCAATGACATTTATATGTCTTATTCTACCACTAAGATATTCTTCAAGGAACCAATCTCGGAACCATCGTACCTTCTGCATATTTGGAAGGTCTTCTTCATACATTTTCCTATATTCTCTACGCTGATGAACTTTGAATTGGTATTGAAACCATTCCCTAAATTCTCTATTTGCTTCGCTGTAATATTCTTTCTTACAGCACTCAATCATTGCTGGTGAGAGCCTATAATCCATTAAAAATTAAATGCCATTGTCGGCTCCTCATCTAATTTAGATGACTGAGAATCTGATTTGGAAGCATATATTGCGTGAACTACATTGGATTCATTTATTTGAAGCTTTTTTATTTTACTTTCTTCTATATTAGAAGATTCAGCTTCTGATTGCTTGTCTGAGATAGATTTCTCAGTTATAAATCTCCTGGAACTTGAGGTGGAGATTCTGGCTTTTATTTGTGGAGTAAATCTAACTTCCACATCGCCATCTGGAGTCTGAATTATTTGGTCTATTTCCGAATCCATTATGGGTTTCGGAGGTACAGCCATATTCAGAGTCCATTCATTAGGAAAGTTTATTTCTTCCCACTTGATTATTCTATTGGTAGCTACTTTAGTAGTCAAGAGATTAGTCTCTACCAAAGTAGTCTGTCCTGGTTTCGTAAGGTGTTTAGCCTTTGGGGCTAAAGTATTTAACACCTTAAAATGAACTCTATAGATTATTGCTATAGTTTCAGATCCAGGAAGAAAATTATAACCAAATGTCTTTAGATTCAAAGACACAGCCTCTAACAGGTTTGCATCTGTTAGAGATAAACTCAAATTAGGATAAACATTAAAATATACTGGACCATGACAGAGACTTGTCTGCATGACTCCCATTAGGGATTGAGCCCAGTCTAAATACCGACCATCTCTTAAAGATGTCAGTAATGATGCATTTAAACCTTGAAGTGTTAAAGGTTTTAATGCTACTTGTATTAGTCCAATATGAATGAAATTATATTTATCTCTATAATTAGAGATATCATCTTCAGATAACAACTTGATTATTTGTTCATTATCTGAGACTTGGACAGTCCTTTCCATTGTTTTAATTGCAATGAAAGACTTGAAATCAAAAGTACCTATTTGGTATATTTCCTTGGGTTGAACTTTAGGAATTGTCCATTTGTTCAACTCCTCTATTTCCGTAGGGAATTCATACAAATTAGTATTCTTAACTGATTTACCCTTATTAAGGGTCTTCTTATTTGAACCTATTAGGTTTGCCAACTGGTCACTCATCTTAGGAAGATCTATCTTGCTACCTTTTTCATGTAAACTATTAACCTGCATCCTGCTGTTAATATCAATACTACTATCACTAATATCTAAATGGCTTAGGTCTAATTCTTCTGGCAGTAAAAAGGTTGCACGGCTGTCAACGATTTACGGCAACACTAGGCACTCTCTGCCATCAAACGCCTACGCGACTTTGGTGCCGTCCCACAACACATAGACACACCATACAAACTATCCCTAAGCATTCAAACATAGCAACTAGTAGTAGTAAAACAACAGCAGATTACATCTTAATAGTCACATAAAGAAATTAGCAAGATAGAAATTACCTACTCTCGAGCCATCATGGCTCTGATACCAATTGTAGACAGGATCTTCAACTTCAAAGAGGCCAGAAGAGTAGAAGAACAATATCAGCAAACTTGAACTTTTATTAATATTAGTAGTAGTACAAGCACTCACAAACTCACACTCTTACAGAGGAAAATAGAAAAACTAGTACAAACTTGCACACACAAATGAGGCAGAAGGCCTCTATTTATAGTACAAACACACCCGAAGCCAACCGGCAGTATCAGGTTATTACAAGCCATCTGTCCAGAAGCACCGCCTCGAGTGAATTATTGGAGCTACGTAGTGTATTAGGCACATACGTGTCCCGACAGCTTTATGTCACATCATATACATATATATATATATATATATATATATATAAAAAAAAAAAAAAATATATATATATATATATATATATATATATATATATATATATATATATATATATATATATATATATATATATATATATATGTATATGTATATGTATATCCTATTATGAATATTTGAATATAAATGTGTATATATATATGTTATTGTTACTAAAGGATATAGTCTAGGCTTAATGAGTCAGATTAGGGTTGTCCCCATGAGCCTAAATTGGCCGAGTTGACCATCAAGTCGACCAAGTTGACAAAAGTCAACTTTAAGTCAAACTTGGTCCAAATCAACTCAAATGAGCTTAGAATGACTAGATGATTTGTGTTTGGCCTAAAATTTGGTAGATGGACTAGTTGACTTATGGTTGACCAGGTTTGACTAGAGTTGACCCGGTTTGACCAGAGTTGACCAAGGGTTGACTTTGACCTAGAAGGACCTAGAATCATTTAGAATATATTGTAGGCTATTCTTATTTCATGTTAGACATGTTGTGACCTATTTTGCTCTAAATAGGACTCAGATACTCCAGCTCAGACTCATATTCTCATCAAACATCCAGGATATCAGGCGAGTACATTTTATGACCGTTTCATACTTGTTAGGAATTATATTCTTGTCATAGTTTAATTTACTTGATGCTGACACGACATTATCACAGATTAGTACTATATGGATCTGTACATGAGATGTTATCCCCTTCGGGTGCATCGAATACATCGTGTCATATGCTTTTCACGAACATCATATATTTTGTGGGCTCTTATTATTCATGTATACTCATATGCTCTCATGTACTCTCATGATCTCATGAGCTTCATGTATAAACTATCATGTACAATAACATAACCTGTTTAGATCCTTGTGTATTTATTGGGACATGGGGGAGTAGAAATAGTCATGTGAACAATTCCAATGTAGTGTAATCATGTACAAATTCTTTAGTGTAATCATGTGCAAATCAAGCCGTTCATATGTCTATCTTGTACTCTAAATCACATAGTCACTTACAGTTCTCTACTATCATATATAGATAGCTTTGTTTATCAGTTTCTCTTTTCTTTTTATGCTTATTTCTTACAGCGTTTCATGTATCTTAGCCTATCATATGCTTTATATTTCCTGTCAATATATGAACTGTGTGAGATGTATTGTGCTCATTTCAGTCCTGATTGGACTGTTGAAAATATTACAGGTGATGAGGAGGAGTTCTGTCCTACATATTATGGCACAGACTTAGATGACACCGGTGACTTGGACCCTTAGAAGGATCCTACAGTTGCTGAGGACTTGCCTATTGACTAGATTAGATTTCTAGACTAGTTTCTCATTAGTTGTCTTATTTTATGTACTTTCAGTTTCTGGATATTGATATATGTTTGTATATTCAGATATTTCTTTCATTTGTAACTGGTTGGAGATTACCCTTTTATCTATTCTCTTTATTCCACCATAGATGCTGTGATTGAGTTGTACCTTTATATTGTCCTCCTTTTGGAGTGTATATCATTGTACAGGTATGGTTATTGCTAGATGTTGTGACCTAGGATAGCGTTCTACAGCCGATACTGCGACGTAGGCTGGACGTACCCACTTCTCGTGCCCTTACACTGGGTGCGGGTTATGACAATCGACATCTTTTATCCTTAAGTAGTACCATTCAACTTTATTTGTCATGAAGAATATAATCCACATACGAAATTTACATGACAATCTTTATAAGTTTCTTAAGGGGACATCATCAATCCGATACATCGGGACATGGATTCCTTTTATAATCAAGAGTCCATTATACACATAATTCCATTGTGGACACACATAAAAAGAAGAAGAAATACTATATTTTCTTTATTGGTGCAAGGCACCACAAATCAAGTACGTTTGAGAGATCCTGCGCTGAAGATCCCCGAGTACAAAAAAGAATTTTAGGGAATGGGACGATGGAGATCGAGCGGCAATTGCTCATTTACTCCATTGACACTCCGATTACAAAAGTAGAAAAAACCTAAGAAAATTGCTAACTCTCGGTGCACTGGCAAGAAGTGCAGCAATTTGGCTCTTGAAAATGCTCTTCGTTCTGTGTTTTGAAGAGGGATGAGACCCCTTTTTATAGTAGTTCTTGAGCTGGAATAATGTTATACGTCCATATGAGGAAACACACTGGTTTTTATGTGGACGTATGGTCCTACTTTGGACGCATAGGATGTAGACGCATGCAGGCTGCGTGGTCGTGGATTGATCGTGGTGCAGACGTGGCCGCATGCTTCAGTGCATGACTGCTCGTAGAGACTGACGTGGTCGTATGCTTCGGTGCACGTTTTGATCGTGGCTTTGACCGAGTCAGAGGCTGTTCTAGCTTGGGTGTATAGACTGAAACAGGGCTATGTGCCCCCCTTCTGGAGGAGCTTGTCTTGGGCGCATGGGCATATGACCTCACTGGAAGCTTTGGGCGCATATGACCTCATTGGTGGCTTGGGCGCATAAGGCTCATTGGTGACTTGGGCACATATGTCCAGTCTGCTAAAATTTTCATGCTTCTACAAGACCCCCTTCAAAGTTTTCGATACTTGAACGAGTTCGAAATACTTTGAAAGAAGCATGGACCGTCTTTTCATGATGCAGTGGACGCATAGCACGGCTCTCTCTTTGGGTACATAGAGTTTGGCCAGCCTGTCAGAGAGATGGCTGTTGAGATCTTCCTCGAAAATCTGAACTGACAGATTCATCGGGGTAGAATTTGAAGAGGTCCATCCTTCATACGTTGTCCATGTCAGCAAATGGCAGTCGCATAGTGTACAAGAGGTGGGGTCTTCACGTGGGCGTATAAGCCATGTTGGGCGCATAGTGCATAATGGGCGCATAGGAATAGTAGGCGCATAGGGAATGGCCCATGCCTATAAATAGGCTTAGAAAGAGAGATAAAGTTTATTATTCTCATTTCTCTTAGAACTTTTTAAAAGACTCTTCACCTCCCTTCTTTACGAACCATGTCTCCCAAGGTCGCCAAGAGATCTACGAAGGGCAAGGGGCTGCACCGAGTGGCTCTCCTCCTGCGGCAACGTTGTCACTAGTCCAGGACCCGATTCTAGGTGAGGCTACGCCTCAAAAAACAAAGCCTCGAGCATTAATTTGCGACGCTCAGACTTTTCTTCTGCCTGGGCGCATGAGCCTAAGGCAACATGCTTCTGTGAGCATTCTTATGCGCCCACAGAAGCATGCGCCAAAACTGTGATGTGTTTATGTGCCCACATGTTGCTATGTTATGCGCCCACATGCTGCTGCATGTTTATGCACCCACATAATGCTGTACGTTATGTGCCCACATGTTTGTTTTGGGCGCATAACCCTTTGGGCGCATAGCCCTTTGGTTGCATAGCCCTTTGGGTGCATAAGATTTCTTCAGCACTTAGTTTTTCCTGCGGATTCTGAGTCTGACTTTCTCTTCTGTCCTTGCAGTTAACATATTTGTCCCGGAACTTGGTGGATCCCTTTCGGCTCTGCTTGCCATTTCCTCGGAACAAGCCTCATAACCAACATGATCAGCAATGTTCAGGCAAGGATCAGTCACGACCAGCCTACGGAATGGACGATTGCCATAATTGAACAGGACAGAACCTTTCTGAAGCAGATGATTAATGATGAGAAGCTTTTGCTCAGAGGGACACGCTGTTTGAAGAAGCTGTACTTCCTATTCGGCGACAGTATAGGATTCGAGAATGACGAGACGATATATCTAGAGGACCCACTGGTAGTTAAGTTAAATGACCAAAGAATAGGGTTGCCATCGATGAAGCGCCAATACCCTCTGTCGGCGTTTGCTGATCTGGCTGTACAGAGGCAGATGAAATGGGACCTGAACCCTGAACTGCATAGGGTTATTTCTGGCAGGATCCAATTCAACTCTGGTGACCGAAAGAATGACACATTCAATTGTGTCAAGGGTTCCACATCCTACCATGAGGGGGCTGTACCCTGGTGTCATAATGAATGATGTCCCGACTGATCTTCACCCCTATGCGGCTGAGACTCTCTCTAACTTGATGCTGTCAAAGAGGGAGTTGTACCCGAAAAAGAAGCTGCGGATGGAAGGTTGGAGGCATTCTGTCCTATTCTGGAGTGACCTTACTGGATGGGTGCTCTCGACTTACGAGACCACCCTAAAAGCTGTCGGTCTTCTTTATGCCGTTAGAGCCACCCAATATGGCATTAAGGTTAACTGGCCAATGTTTATTTCCTTGGCAGTGTTATACAACTATCACACATACACCTTCTTCACTCTGGGTGGGGTGATGGGTTTGGCTCTTCACGAGATGCAGGCGATATCCAAACTTCCCTGGGGGACGGAGCCATATACAGAATACGTCCTCAGTGATGCAGAGATCTTGGATTTGGAGAAAGAGAACTCCGAAATGATGGAGGTGTATAAAGAGTTGCTCTGTCACTTTTTTATTTGTCACCAAATTATGAAGAAGGGTAAGACTGAGGGGTCCCTTCCGCATACGACGGCCTGGACTAACTACATTTTTACCAGAGTAGAGGGGGACGACCCAGTCTCTTTCTCGTCTCACAAACCCTTGACAAGCTCTGAGATAGAGCAGTTGATGGCAGATTACGGAGCTGTGGATGCTGAAGATAGTGATGATGCTGAGGAAAACTCTCCGATTTATCATTTCTTCAGGCAGGTCGAATTTAAGATGTCAGAAAAGGTGGTGCTAGCCGCTTTCCTGATGATATGTCTTCGTGACTGCGTAGTCCATGGTGGTTCAGGGTCTATTGAGAGAATAAGCCGGGGTATGATACTTTCGGCTGTAAAGCTGGTCTTTGGATGCCAACTTGCTCTGCTTCCAGCGATGGTATGTGCCATCCAAGGGGTTTGCGACATTTTGTTGTGAACACGATAACACCCGATGGCAGAAAGGACTTTGCTAGGACTGAGTTTCCTTTCCACTATCTGATGGGATGGCTGGTACGGCATTGTCCCAGATTGATGAACGTCGGGCTGATGGCAGACTCTTTTGCGGGGGATACCTTCCTTCGAAGATTCAGAGACACGGATTAGACCGTTACAGGGGTGCCTGTTTGCAGGAGGGCTTTGAGTTTTCTACAAGACTATGAGTTCTTCAGATTATCGCCTCCGTCTGGTAGTGGTCGTACAGGAGATACCCTAGTAGATGAAGGGGCACTCACTACTAGCCTTCCTATTGGGGCATTTCGTTGGCTCCGATCTATTAGGCCTTCCCATTTGGTGTTCAGGAATAGGAACCACACTTTCCTGGAACCATATTTATCGAGCCGCTTTGTACGACAATTCGGCTACAGCCAGCTTCTCTTGGACAATCCCAGTCCTCATCTCCAGTCGATAGGGAGTCTGATTGACGGGGCACGTACGTAGAGATACTACAACGCTGGGTGTACGGGGGCAGTTTTTACCTTGCCAGAAAATAAACCTGACACCCACATGCCCTTTTCTGCTGCTAAGTCCTATATTCAGGTCAATACCCTTCCTTCTTGGTATGACCGAGAGTAGAGTTTTATATCGGGGACTAAGTTTGCCCCTACTCTTGCTGAGATAGGACGAGTGCGCGCCATGAGGGCTAACAGAAAGGAAGGCGCCGCTCCCACAGTTGAATCGGCTGCAGCACCGCAGCAGAGAGTTATTATTGAGGATCCTATCATTACAGTGCCTCGGAGAGAGGGTACTGGAGAACCTCTTTCTGGCACTCCTCATAAGAGGAAGGCTTCCACCGAGCTGGTTCTACGGCCCAAAAGGAAGAAGGTGGTTGTTTCCCGGTGGAGGAAGAAGGTTGCGGACGTGGGTGCTGGCTCGCCTCCTCCCAGAAGGTCTTTTCGGCAGACGACGTTGTAGGCCGTTACCATTTGGGAGGTAGATCCCTTCCTAGACTCCATAGCCATTCTGGTCAAGCCTTTAGAAGCTTTCTCACCCTTGTATTTGTCCTTTGCACAGGACCCTGAAGTTATAGCTGAGGTAGGTGCCTCATTATCTGAGGAAGGGACGCGGCAACAGTGTCCCCTGCTCGTCCTCGACCGATGGATGAGGGCGGATCTTCTTCAGCTATAAGGTTTGAGCGACGGGATGATCAAGGCGAAGGCCCAGACCATAACGGTAATCAAAAGATCAGTCCCTCCTATGACATTTCTTTGGGGGATATGTCTGCAATAGGAGCTGTAATGAGGGACTTAGATAAAAATCAAGTCCAATCGGCTCATGCTCCTGCGGGTACGTTATCTTTGCGCCTCTCTTCGGATGATATTTTTTGACTCCGATTTTGCATGCTCCTCGTGAGGCTGACCACGACTGTATGTTCCCTTGTAGACAAGAAGAAGGAACCCCTCGTGAAGATAGCCCCATGCATTAAGGAAGGAACAGAAGTTGTTCCTAGCTCCTCCAAATTTGTTGGTGCGGAGGGAGCTGTTAGTGAGCCGGTATCGGCTACAGAAGAAGAGGTTGAACAGCCTGCTGAGGGGGCTGTTGCTGAATTCGCTTTCATTCCAGCTGACATTATAAAAGATACCAGGCCTGATGCCGCTCGGGGCCTTGATATTGTTCTCCTTGAACAGTCTGGGCCTGCTCTTGATTTCCCTGAAGCCAAGACTGATGGCGTAGTCCAGGCTGGCGCTGAGCATGCCGAAGGTATGAAATTACAACTCTTTCATATTTCCCCCTTTTTGGTTACTGATGTATATATTATTTTCTTGTCATGTTCGGCTTCTTGTCAGGTATCCCTTCCTGGAGCGGAAGAAACTCTCCAAGCCTCTTCTCCGATGACCTCCACTGAAGACGACGAGATGGCCCAGGAAGTCGTCAAAGCTTTCTACTCTGTGCTGAAAGTAAAGCTTCCTGGAGTCCTGAATCGGAATGCTGCCTTTGGCCCTGTGAAGGCTGTTGCCGAATGCCAAGTGACGGCCCTAGAGAGCATTGTCGGCTATAAAGAGCGGGCTAATACTCTGAGGAAAGTTCTGAATGACCTGGAGGGTCAGGTGGCCAGATTCTGGCATGCCAAACAACGGAGCCCGACGTCGCTGTTCCGTACAGAAGATGAGGCTTTGATCATGGCTCTCGCGGAGGAGAAGGCTACTTTCCAGGCGAGGAAGGATGCCCTCCTTCAAGAGATCAATGAATTGGCTGATCAGTATGGTCAGTTCAACGCTGCAAGTGAGGCACGTGCTGCCTCAAAGAATAAACTGGCTGCACAGATTACCGAGAAGTATAATCATATCGTTCAGATCCAAAACGAAATTGCTCAACTGGAAGCCAACTTGAGAACAACAACATCTGAGCAGGAGGACTACTTGGCTCAGGCTGCCATGACTGCCACCACTTTCGCCCATTTAAAAGAATAACTGGTGAAGTTGGAGGGAGAGCACATGAGTCTGATCCTTTTCGAAGATGAAGCTGCTCGCTAAGAAGAGGCACGCCGTCGAGCTACCGCGGAGTCTGAAGCCGAAATCGTGGCTCTAAGGGACAATATCAATCGCCTATGTAGCCTTTAGCTTTTTTATTTGTAACTATTTTTTTTCAGCCGTCGCGGCTCTTGTACCCTTTTTTCCCATCTCTTGATAGACGTTCAAGTAAAGAATAAAGAATCTATTCAAAATGAATGTGGTTTTGTGAAATATCGGAACTAGAGGTAATGTGGACGTAGTAAGGATATTTCTAGTGGGTATTCTGCTAGAGAATTTGATGTGAACCTATTATCAGTTTTATATTCAAGTTTTTTTTTGAATATAGATAATAGGTTGAACGAATCTGCTAATAGAGGTAATATGGACGTAATAACAGAGGATGTTCTATATCTGACCAGAAGTAATATGGACATGAAAAGATATATAACATTAGGTAGGAGTAGATAATTCAGAGGTAATATGGACGTGATTATCCTTGATGAATGCTTTGCTCAGAGGTTATATGGACATGGCAAAACATTTCTCAATCATTTCACTGGGGAAATAATTATCGAAAAATAATTCAGAGGTAATAGGGACGTGACTTATTTTCGTCAAACCGAGTTTGGACAGAGTCAAAAATGAGAATGATTTTACTGGGGAAATATTTTAGAGGACCTATTATCCAAGGCGTATTCAAGACTCTTAAAGTACGGATAATAGTTAGATAATTTTTTTGACTCACATAAACATCGCACTGTACATTTACATGACTGAGCATATGTGAACATTATTTACAAAAGGCTACACATAGTATTTCTTCAGGAACTTGCCGTTGATAGGCATCATGAGCAAGTCACCATCAGGCTTGGTTAGTCGGTACGCACCGTTAGAATATACTGATTCTATAATGAAAGGACCTTCCCATTTAGGCTAAAATTTCCTTTTTGTTTTGTGCGTCATGACCATTGGTCTTCTCACTGCTAAGACTAGATCACCGACTTGGAAGATTCTTTCCTTCACCTTTTTATTGAAGGCTCTGGAAAGGCGTGCTTGGTATAGCTCAATGCGCTGCTGAGCTAACAAGCATTTTTTGTCTAGCGCTTCGAGCTCCTGTAGTCGCAGACGATAACTTTCTTCGATAGTCAACTCGCTGGCTAAGGCTACTCAAAAAGAAGGAATCTGGATTTCTAGGGGAAGAACTGCTTTGCTCCCATAAATCAGAGAGAATAGCGTACTGCCTGTTGGAGTCCGGACCGTTGTATGATAGGCCCATAGACATTCGCCGAGCTTCTCATTCCAATCGTGCTTGTTTGAAGACACAAACTTCTTGAGAAGTTTAATGATGGTTTTATTGAAGGCTTCTGCTAGCCCGTTAGTTGCTGGATTGTAGGCAGTAGAGGCTACATTCTGGATTTGATTCCTATCGCAGAACCGATAGAATGCATGGCTTACGAATTGTGGACCATTATCATGGATGATCCGGCGAGGTAGGCCGAAGAGGTAGATAACGTGATGTTTGATAAAACTGATCACGTTGACACCTTCACTTCGGTTAGCGGTATAGCTTTCGCCTATTTGGAGAAGTAATCGGTTATGGCTAGGATGAACCGATGTCCTCTAGAAGATGGTGGGCTGATTGGGCCTATGACGTCCATACCCCAGGCTTCAAAAGGCCAAGATGCTGTCATCGGATGTAAAAACTTCGAAGGTTGATGAATAAAATCGGTATAGAACTGACAAGCTCTATACTTTTTTGTATATTTAACAGCATCTTCTATCATCGTGGGCCAATAATAACCCATTCGTTTGAGACGATCTTGTAATTTGGGGCCTGGTTGATGTGCACCATAAACTCCGTCGTGAGCCTCCCGGAGTGCATGTTTGGCTTATGTATCTGATAAATATCGTAACAGTAGCCCATCGTAAGAGCGTCGGTACAACATCTTGGTAGCTGTGTTGTAGTAAAATCTGAGGGATCGCCTTTGGATAGACACTGCTTCCTTCGGGTCCTCGGGGAGGATTCTATAGACGACATAGTCTATGAAAGGAAATCTTTAGTCTTTAACATCGATGTTTGTTTCCGTTGTGTAACTGTGATGAATATACAATTCATCTTTCACACAGAATAGTTTTCGACCAGACACTGTGATCGACTGCTGAGTATTGGTAGGGACGATCAAGGAAGCAGCAAGATCGGCTAAAGCATCTGCTTCTATATTCTGTAGTCGAGGCACGTGCTCGATGAAGAATCCAGCAAAAGTAAACGCCAACTCGATTGTCGCTTTGTGATAAGGGATGAGATCTTTATGACAAAATTCATAATCCCCTCGGACCTGACTAACTATTAGCTTGGAATCACAGTAAGCTTCTAGATAGTCAACTTCCAGTTGTTTTGCCAATTGCAGGCCGATCAATAGGGCATTATATTCGGCCACGTTGTTGGTGCAGGGTTCCACGAGAGAATATGCATGATGTATAACCAGATGGTCGGGTGATACGAGCACGACGCCTACTCCGGCCATGATATTTCCTTTAGGTTCTGTTCTTGATGCACCGTCAAAGAACATTCGCTAAATAGGGATTTTTCAGTTGCGGTGTTAGACTCCACTACTTCATCGGGGATTTCGTCAAAGAGTTTGGAAGATTCTGGCACCGGATGAGCTGTCAGGAAATCAGCTAATGCTTGGCCTTTTACTGCCTTCTGAGGGACGAACAACATATCATATGGAGTCAACAGCATTGCCCATGTTGCTAAACGGGAATTAAAAGAATCCGGTTTAGTCATGAGTATTCTGAGAGGATTGACTTTAGATATGATATGGATAGTCTGCCCAGACACATAGTGGCATGTCGTTTGGATAGCAAATACCAGTACAAGACATTCCTTTTCTACAGGTGTGTATCTGTGCTCGGCACCCACCATTGTGCGGCTGAGGTAGTAGATTGCATGTTCATGGCCACCTTCATTCTTCTGAGCTAATAAGGCGCCAAGGGAATGGTCCATAGCATGAACATATAGTAAGAAGGGCTTCCCCATTATTGGAGCCACCAATACTGGAGGGCTTGTAAGATACTTCTTGATGTCGTCAAATACGTGTTGACATTGTTCAGTCCAGACGAATGATACGCCTTTCTTCACGAGCTGAGTAAACGGTTGACACCTTCCAGAAAGGTTCAAAATGAATCGTTTGATGTTGGCTAGCCTTCCTTGAAGTCCGCATAGCTCTTTGAGATTCCTTGGGGGATGCATATCGAGGATAGCTTTCACTTTCTTCGGGTCAAGATGTATACCCTTTGAAGTGATAACGAAACCAAGGAACTTGCCGCTGGCGACTACTAGAAAAGACTTGGTTGGATTCATCTTGAGTTGGTGTGCACGCATTAGTTCGAACACCGTTCTCAAGTCTTGGAGGTGGTTGCCCTTGAGATGACTTTTAACTGCGATATCGTCTACGTAGCATTCCACTGTTTTGTGCAAATAATCGCAAAAAATTGTGTTCATAGCTCGCTGGTATGTCGCCCCTGCATTTTTCAATCTGAAGGGCATCACCGTATAGCAGTATACCCCTAATGGTGTTCGAAAATATGTGTGCTTCTCATTGTCAGGGAACATCTTGATCTGGTTGTAGCCTGAAAACCCACCCATGAAGGACATCCGCTCGAAGCTGCAAGTATTGTCGATCACTACGACGGTGATCGGTAGAGGGAACTCATCTTTTGGGCATGCAGAGTTTAAATCGCGATAATCGATACAGACTCGAACTTTACCGTTCTTTTTTATGACTAGAACAATGTTAACGACCCAGTCATGGTGTTATTCTTCGCGAATGAATCCACTTGCAATAAGCTTCTTGACTTCATTCTCGATGGCCTCCATGATATCTGGTCGGAATCGTCGTTGTTGCTGCTTTACTGGCTTAGCTTTAGACAAAATATTTAGGCGGTACATAGCAACTTTAGGGTCCAAGCCTGGCATGTCTTCATAGCTTCATGCAAAGACGTCAATGTATTCTCTTATAATCTGTATAAGAGATTGTCGTTCATCGCCAGACAGACTTTTGCTGATGAAGATTGGTTTAAGAGATGATTCATCTCCTAAATTGACTTGGATGACTTCGTCTTTAGTAGGTGGTTCACGTTGTTCAAAACGTAACTCGCACCTGATATCCATCTTTTGAGCCCATTGTTCAAGCTCAATCGATTGGACATCGTCTGCAATTTGGTCAACTGACACCATGTTGATGGACAAAGTTGCTTTGAATATGTCTCCAATGCTGGAGTCTGAATCCCAGAGGCAGGAATCAGAAGAATGAGAACAACGATCTGCTTTGACGTCTGATCTTTTAGGGGTTATTGGAGGAGTGACATAACCCAAACCAACACCGTTTAGTTGATAATAGTTTTCGGGTTTACCGGGAGGAGCAAAGTGACGTATTGGCAACCGTCGTCCCCGACCGTAGTTTATCCCTTGGTCGCTCTTTATATCATATCCCATATTCTGGATGATATTCTTGGCCTGCCAACTATATCGAAAAAGTTGTATTTTTTCAGAGTCATAGTCGGCTTCAGTGTTGTGATTGGAAGAAGTAGAGTCCGGAACAAACTTTCTTTCGCCAATTATTCGACCGAAGATGATTAGCTATTCACCCTTCTTTCTGGCTGGAACGATGAAGTAGTGGATATCTTCTGGGTAAACTTTTTCCCACAAATGAGGTATCGTGACTGGCATGCAGAGGTGTTGTCCTATGTCGTGCTCTAGAGCGTATATCATATCTATGTAGTGGTTTACAGATTGATAGACATCGGAGTAATTCAAAGATAAACCTTTACTAAGAAAATACGTAAGTTCTTCTTAGGGATAACATCATCCGCTGAAGGTACATTATTATGAGTATTGATATACTTATTGAGGGGATCATCATCTGGAAGAGGAGCTACAGTCTTGGCCAAGTTCACTACGTAGGGTAATTCTTCAGGATCGGAGGACGAACTTCAGCAGGTTCCACCCGAGGTGTCTTGCGGAGAGTGATGGTCAATGGTTTGACCTTATCAGGGTTCTTCTTTTTCACCCAGATTGTGAGAGGCTTCGGAGTACTTTTTGGAGTAGTACGTCCTTTGACTCGGATAATCAAGGGACCATCATTGGAGGATGAACTTGCTTCAGCTTCATCATCAGCTTCGTTGCCGTCATCCTTGGGGGGCTGAGATTGGTAAAGTACCGAATCTCCATAGTAGGCTTCGATACACTTAAAAGGATCGACATCGGCAAACTTCGTCGTCACGACGCTATCGCTGTTGACGTACGTAAAGCACTGGTGAAGTTTCGAAGGAACGATCATATTCTCGTGTATCCATGGACATCCCAACAAGACAATGTAGGATACATTAGCATCGATCACATAGCAAGAAACCTCCGTTCGGAGATCACCGATATGGCAGTTGAGACGGATCTTGCCCAGCTGGTGGCTTCTTCCAGCATTGAAAGCCATGATAGTTGTATTGGTTGCTGATAGCTTGTGCAGAGGGATTCCTAGAATTTGAAGCAAATTTCTAAGAATGATGCTGAGGGAGAAACCTGGATCGATGTGCATCTGATCCACCTTAATCGCCCTGATATACCCTGTATAGTACAGAGGTCTATCATGATGATTATTTTTGAGTAGCATGTCCTCCTGTGAAAAGGTGATATTGGGCACCACTTCAATAGTACTGTGGAGGTGGGGACAGGAGACAGGATCTTCAGCGGGGGATTTGACTTCAGCGAGATAAGAGTCGGTATGTAGTAATGCCTCGCTTAAGGCCTTCCGCGTTTCTTTGGAGAGTTGCAATAGATTGAACAGAGACAACCTGGCAGGTGTATTGGCCAGCTGTGCCAGTATGTCAAAGTTGTAGGGCCGATCCATACCTTCGGGAGCTGACGCCTTTAGAGACTTGTCAAATCGCGTCTCCTTCTGCTTGGCTTTGTCGGTAGTTGAAGGCTTAGACGGGCCGACTTCTGAGCTTGTGGGGGTAGTAGGAGCTTGAAAAGGTATCGCTTCTTATTGTGCAGGATCGTAAGTCCGTAGATAAGCCTTCCCCGATCGGGTCTCGCCAGATAGAACTTCGTAGATGGAAGAAGACACCATATGGCATGACTTGTCTTTCTTGCCCTTTTTTGCTTTGGGAGATACCACCCCCTGCGTCAGTTCTTGCACCAGGTCCGGATGGACCTACATGATCTCACCACGTTCAGACGTGAGTGGCACCAAGGTTGAGTTGCGAGCTGGCGGCAGGTTGACAACTTCCATTATTGTCTTGGGGATCGGGACCATGCCATCTGGGACTTTTATGGGAGGAAAGTCACCAAACTGAAGAGAGATCATGTTAGAAGATACGACCTTGTCTTCAGCTTCGAGGTTGATCACTTGGCTGTTGATAAGCTGTTGTATCTTCTTATTCAGGACGATGCAATCCTTGGTAGAGTGATGCACGTACTAATGATAAAGACAGTACTTGGGATCGTTGAGTTGGTTCGCCTCTGTAGGACGTCGAGGTGGAGGCAATGTCAGTTTATTACCCTTCATCAATGTGTGAAAAATGGTAATGATATCGTCTTCGTCAAAGGAGAAGGTCTCCTTAGGTTTGTCAGAGGCGCCCTGAGAATTAGAAGCTCCCTTGGCAGCGTCGACCTTCAGGACTACTTTTCTTTTACCCCCACGGACAGGGATAGTTTGAAGATGCTTGCCCTTGTCTTCAGATTTGGATATTTTCAACCCCAGAAATTCCAGATTAGGAACATCATTTTCAGCAACATCAGCGGCCCCAATAAAAGTGGGCCATGTATCATACTTATGTATACTCAGACAGAACTTCACTGTAGGAAGGAAGTTATGTCGACAAGCATCCATAAGTTCTGAGTCTGGAATGCCGAAAGGCATCTTCAACGCTAGCCGCCTGAAGCGTTCGATGAAAGCAATGACAGACTCAGTACTCCTTTGCTTGGTCTCGATGAGGGTGGACATACTAACATACATGCCACTCTCGTAAAACCTGTTGAGGAACAACCTCTCTAAGTCTTTAAAAGAATTGATACAACCGTCAGGCAGACTGCAGAACCATTCAAAAGCTACCCCCTGCAATGTGTTAATAAACAACTTTGACAAGAACGGATCATCCCTGGGTAAGTGTAGAGTCTGCGTGTTGAAGTATGTCATGTGTTGACGAGAAGAAGTCAACCCGTCAAATGAATTTAGCGTCAGCGGCTTGTAGTTAGGAGGGCAAGTAGCATTCTCCCATTCAGGAGGATAAGGTTGAGATATCTCCATCTTCTGAAGCTCGTCTTTATGTGAGATGGTGTCGAGACGGGCAACCAGAGAATCAATTGCATCCTGTTGATTGAACAGGTGTTGGGAAACGGCTGCTGTATGCTTGTCAGGCATCGTTGGCGAAGGACCACCTCCAGCATTTACAAGATTTGGAGGAGGCACAACGGAATGATACTCCTTTTGTAGTAAGGAGGGTTGTTGCTATGAGCCGGACTAACGTGAGCCAAAATGTTTGTTGGGGTGGAGGAACAGCCCCAGCAGCTTGGACTACCATGATACTGGTAAGCATATCAATGATCTTGGCAAATATTGTTTCAAGACCCTCTAGCCGTTTGCTGGTTTGATCACTGGCTTTATCAGGTCTTTCTCCGTATGCCATGTATGTAGATAACATGCGAGGATGAACAGAGAAAACAGTACAACTGGTGCTGATATTGTCTGTCTATGAGTTGACAAGTCCCTCATGTTCAGGTAAGGGAGGTAGATAGTCGCCATCAGACTCGGAGAGATCGTCGTCCTCTGGAAGGCTACCCCCAGTGTGAAGATCATCTGCTTCAGACTCCGAGGGAATACTACCTCTAGCTTGGGAGTCCTCGTCATCTATATGGAATCCCACTTTTGACTGAGTACCCATATAGACTCCTTCAGATGTGACAGCCTGTTGACCATCCGTTGGTAGACTTTTTCTTCTTTTTCTAGTGGAACTGAGAGAGAAAGTTGGGTTCGTGGTCCACCGTCTTTCATTGGGGCTTCCATATGGGGGACCCCATGAAGCCATGTTGGATGAAACACACAGCGGCTTTTTATCGTCAGAGAAATGCAGTCGTCGAAACACGGACTGCCTTTGAGGCACTCTCGTTGCTTTGGAGCAGCATAGTTGATGACAATGCTGTGCACGGATGTGTACCATGAATTGTTATGTCCTCTCTCGCTTTATGCTTATGATTTATCATGTTGCGTAAGTCAGCGGAAGGGAGTTTTGCCTTAAAACCCATGTCACATGCATCGCCGAGCTTTGCATGTGGGTTTGTAAGGAGAGCTGGCACATCCAGACTTAGTTCACGTGCAGGGGTAACCCCCACACCTAAGTTCTATGATGACCTTGAAGACAGCCCCGTGCTATACGCGTTGGGGCCTGTCTTTTTGCTGTGGGCGCATAGGCCCTGGAGTCTGCCTTTGGGCACATGTTGTTGGCCCATTGGTCATATGGTCAACTTGATTTTAATAATTGATCAAACTCTGTCTGGATATACGAAGCTAGTCGAGACATCTCGGATTCTTGGACATGATCAAGATTGGCTATCTACTCCATTCAAGACCGAAGATCTGTTTGCCTACTCGAGTCTGTAATTCCTTATGCAATATATTTTTCATTTTATTTGAGTCTAGGAATATGTTGTACACCGAGTCGTACTGGCAAATAGGCTATCCCTAAAAGAGTTCAAAATGTTTTTAAAATGACCTCTCAAAAAGGTTTACAAAAAGGTTTTCAAAAAGGTTTTCAAAAATCACCAAAAGCTTTTCAAAAACCCAAACTAAACCCTGACTTAACCCTGACAGAACTCGGTCCGAGTTCGGCCAGAGTTCGGCCAGAGTTCGGTTGGTGGCCGTTGTGATTTTGAATCCTTGGAACTTGGTCCTCCTGCAGTTGCGGATTTGACCGAGATTTGCTCATAGAGTTCTGCCCGAATTCTGCCCGAATTCTGTCAGAAGTCTGCCTTTGGAACTCCTATAAATAGAGAAGGATTTCGATCATTTCAACTCACTCATTCACTTTCAATCTTCTCTCTATCTAAAGCTTTCAGTCTTCCAAAGAGTTTTTCTAAAGCTTTCAATTTCAGATCCCAAGCCAGTTACAATTCTCTAGTCGATTTGCCAGTGCGGTACGGTCTAGAAGTTTCTGAGAGATTGTAATCAGAAGGCTTGATTGAAGAATACCTCTTTACATTTGAAGTTGGACGAGTTCTTCGTATCAAAGCTCGCGTTGTAGAAGTTGCAAGGACTTCGTAAGAAAACTTACGGTTTTTCCAATAGTGGATTCAACTGGTAGCAAGAGTTCTACCGACTGGATTAGTCCTCAACAGAGGGATACCAGTATACATCGCTGTCTTTGCGTTTTCTCTCTTAACTTTGCCTTTACATTATTTTAGTTGTGATTAATATTCTGTGATTGTGCTGCTAACATTTTTAATTAGCATTATTCCGCTGCCAACTCTATTCACCCCCCCTCTAGAGTATTACGCTTTACTATTTCGTTCCTACAATTGGTATCAAAGCGGGTGTTACAGGTAAAGCAAAGGTAACAGTACAATTATTTATTTATTTTAATTAACTGTTATATAGATCACAGCATAACACATGGCAACTGTGAAATTCACAAGTGAAGGCCAGGCCACAAACAGACCCCCACTGTTTGATGGTACGAATTATACTTATTGGAAAACACGGATGAGTTTCTTCTTGAAATCTCTTGACTTTGATTTATGGTCCATTGTTCTTGATGGCTATCAAAAGCCACCTCGTATAAATGTTGATGGAGTTTTAGTTGAAAAACCCCATAGCAGATATACAGAGGAAGAAAAAAAAAGGGCTAGTCTTGACGCACGTGCCATTAATGCTCTTTTTTGTGCTTTAGACAAAACTGAATTTAACAGGGTGTCTATCTGCACAACGGCTAATGAAGTATGGAAGCTACTTGAAGTCACACATGAAGGCACGACTCAAGTCAAGGAATCTAAAGTCAGCAGACTTACTCAAGAGTACGAGGCGTTCAAGATGAAGCCCAACGAAACAGTTACACAAATGTTCGAGAGGTTCTTGGATATTGTAAATCCCTTGTCTTCCCTAGGCAAAGATTACAGTAACCATGAAAAGATTTACAAACTCCTGCGAGCTCTCACCAAGAACTGGATTCCAAAGGCTACTGCAATCATTGAAGGGAACGACCTCACAACTATGTCCCTCGAAGTACTCATGGGTAAGCTACTCACTCATGAACTGGAGCTGCAAGATTTTGAAGAGCCTGCACCAAAGGAGAAGACGATCGCCCTCAAGGCTCAGCACAAGAAAGCTGCTGAAGATGACTCAGACAGCAGTGGATCTAATGCTGAAGATCAAGCACTCCTAGCAAGGAAGTTCAAAAGATTCATGAGACATGAGAAGAGAGTCAAAAAGAACAACAGCAACAACTGGTACCAAGAAGATGCTGTCTGCTATGGTTGCAAGAAGAAGGGACACATGAAGAAGGATTGTCCCACAAACTCATCATCAAGCAAGAAGAGCAACAGGTATAAAAAAGGAAACCTGAAGAGATCAACATCACGGAAGTATGCCAACACCAGCATATGGCATGAAAGTGAAGCCAGCGACTCAGAAGACGAACAATCAGAAGACGCTGCAAACGTATGCTTTATGGCATCCGATCAGGTACCTACTGAACCTGTAGTTGATACTTATGATGACTTCACCTTTAAGCAATTAGGAGATGCCTTCAGTGACCTGATGACTGATTACAGGAAACAGCGTAGCAAGTATCAGACCTCTAAGAAGGTACTCAAAGAGTACAAAGGTGAAATAGGTAGACTTACCGACCTACTAGCTGAGGTTAGAAATAATGTTAGTGAGTCTGGTGAGCTTTCTTCAATAAAGCTCTTATTATACGAGACTACCAAGTCATCTGAAGAGAAAGACAAAGTTATCGACCAACTGAAAGAAGAACTTTCTATAGAGAAGAAAAGTCTTCGATGTGCACAAATCAGAATGGAATCACTCACTTCTGATTATACTAAGTTGTATGACACTTCCAAAAGATTGGAAATTAGGTTAGGAAAACAGCCTGAGCCTGCTGCTTCCTACCCTAACACGTGTCACTTACCAAAAAATCGGAACATTCCCAAGCCAAACACTGTCAGACCTAACCCTATCAAACCTTTACCCCAAAAGGTTAAGCCCAAACAGGATTATAGGTATGCTTTCTTCTATACTAGAAAACCCAAACCTACCAACCATGCACACCACTCAGCTTTCAACACTCGACATGCACAATGTCATTATTGTGGCCTCATTGGTCATATTTCATCTGCATGTAGAATGAGAAAGCTTGTTGATTTAAATGTTTATGCTTGGATACCTAAAGCTAACAATTCAGGACCCTACAAGAAATGGGTACCAAAAGTTTTATCTGCAAACTATTTTATAGGTGGAACACCCTTCACATGCTAGAAGCAAATGGATCCTCGACAGTGGTTGCTCACGGCATATGACCGGTGACGCTACCCTATTTGCAACACTGTCAAAGAAAAAGAAGGAAGGCTATGTCTCCTTCGGTAATAACTTGAAAGGGTATATTATTGGTATCGGTGATGTTGGTAAGTCTCCCTATTCTATAATTAAGGATGTCTGTCTGGTTACCGAGTTGAAACATAACCTACTCAGCATAAGTCATCTAGCTGATCATGGTTATGGCATCAACTTTGGCAAAGACAAATGTACTATAGTTGATAGCTCAACTGGTAGTACTATCTTTGAAGGTATCAGGGAAGACAATATATATGTTTTCTATTTGTTAGAAGAAACTAACATTTCAGGTAGATGCTTAATGGCCAAAAGTGATGAGAGTCATCTGTGGCATATGAGACTTGGTCACGCTAATATGGATACAATATCAAGATTATCCACAAAGAAGCTAGTACGCGGTTTACCAGACATTACATTCAAGAAGGATTCGGTATGCAGCCAATGTGAAAGGAACAAAGCTACCAGATCCACATTCAAGTCAGTAAACGCAGTATGTACTAATAGACCTCTACAATTGCTTCATATGGACTTATTTGGTCCTAGCAGAGTTGCTAGCCTCGGAGGTAAACTTTATACTTTTGTAATTGTAGATGATTTCTCTAGATACACGTGGGTATACTTCTTGACACGCAAGAATGATGCATTATCCGAATTTGTCACCTTTTGCAAGAAAGTTCAGAATGAAAAAGGTTACATGATCACTCGCATTAGAAGCGATCATGGTGGCGAATTCGAGAATGCTGATTTTGAGCAATTTTGTGACACACACGGTTTTATACACGAGTTCTCCTGCCCTAGGACTCCACAACAAAATGGAGTTGTGGAACGTAAGAACAGAACTCTAACCGAAATGGCCAGAGTGATGTTAAACCAATTTAGTCTACCCAAATATTTCTGGGCTGAAGCTGTCAATACATCTTGTTTTGTTCTCAATAGAGTTCTAATTCGACCCAAATCGAAGAAGACTCCATTTGAGTTATGGTTTGATAGAATTCCTTCAGTTTTATACTTTAGAATTTTTGGTTGTAAATGTTTTATTCTTAATACAAAAGACAACTTGGGAATATTTGATAAAAAGGCCGATGAAGGTATATTCTTAGGTTATGCGGCCAAGAGAAAAGGATACAGAGTCTTCAACAAACGTACCATGATCATCGAAGAGTCAATCAATGTCACTTTTGATGAATTGAATCAAATGACTATTGATGACAATGACGAAGATACATCTGTACCAAGCTCAACTCCAGCTGATTCTCAACCAAGCTCTGTACTAGCTGAACCTCCTAGAGAAGATCCAGGAACCAGCTACCTTCAGAATCTACCAAAAAAGTTGAAATTTACAGCTGATCATCCAAAGGATTTGGTAATTGGTGATATTACCAAAGGAGTAAGTACTCGTACATCCTGTAGAGATATTGTTTCTAGTGTTGCATTTATTTCACAGCTAGAACCCAAAACTATTGATGAAGCATGTAGTGATAGTTTTTGGATAGATGCTATGCAAGAGGAATTAAACCAATTTGAACGGAATCAAGTTTGGGAACTTGTTCCCAGGCCTGTTGATCATCCGGTCATTGGCACCCGTTGGGTATTCCGAAATAAACTAAATGAGAATGGTTTAGTGACTCGCAATAAGGCTCGACTCGTAGCTCAAGGATACAATCAAGAAGAAGGTATCGACTACGATGAGACTTATGCCCCAGTTGCGAGATTAGAATCCATTCGCATGTTATGTGCATTTGCATGTTTTTATGATTTTAAACTTTTTAAATGGATGTGAAGAGTGCTTTTTTAAATGGCTTTATAAAAGAAGAAGTTTTTGTAGCTCAACCTCCAGGTTTCACGGATTTCAAAAACCCTGATCATGTTTTCAAGTTGAAGAAAGCTCTATACGGTTTAAAACAAGCCCCTCGTGCTTGGTATGATCATCTAAGCTCTTTTCTACTTGACAACGGTTTTTCAAAAGGCAAGGTTGACACTATACTGTTTATTAAGTCTTTTAATGGCAAACTTCTTTTAATTCAAATCTATGTTGATGATATTATATTTGGATCTACTGATGAATCTCTGTGTCAAGAATTTTCTAAGTGTATGCAGAATGAGTTTGAGATGAGCATGATGGGAGAGCTGAAATTCTTTCTCGGATTACAAATCAAACAAACTGATAATAGGACAGTCATAAATCAAGCCAAGTACACAAAAGACTTACTAAAGAAGTTTGATCTGGACAATGTCAAACCTATTGGCACTCCAATGGCAACTTCAACAAAGCTTAATTCAGATGAACAAGGCAAGCCAGTCGACACACGTAAGTATCGAGGTATGATTGGTAGTTTACTTTATTTAACTGCTAGTCGTCCAGATATAATATTTAGTGTTTGCCTGTGTGCACGTTTTCAAGCTAACCCAAAAGAATCACATCTGTCCGCAGTTAAGCGTATCTTTCGATACCTTAAAGGCACTTCTTCTGTTGGCTTGTGGTATCCCAAAACTAAGTCTTTTGACCTTATTGGTTATTTGGATGCAGATTTTGCTGGATACAAAGTTGATAGAAAAAGTACAAGTGGCACATGTCATTTCTTAGGCAAAGCTTTAGTCTCTTGGTTTAGTAAAAAACAAAATTCTGTAGCCCTATCAACAACAGAGGCTGAGTACATCGCCGTAGGACGTTGTTGTGCTCAGATTTTATGGATGAAACAAACCCTAGAAGACTATGATTTATTTTACACACATATTCCCATTTTCTGTGATAACACGAGCACTATTAATTTGACTAAGAATCCAGTATGTCACTCTCGTACTAAACATATCGAGATTAGACATCATTTTTTTAGAGATCATCATCAAAATGGAGATATAAACCTTGTGTACATAGATACTGAAAATCAACTAGCTGACATCTTCACTAAACCTCTAGCGGAAGATCGTTTCAATTATTTACGTCAAGAATTAGGAATTTTGGACGTCAATAATATTAATTGATTTTGTTTTATGATTATATATCATTATGCAAAAACTGTGTTACAGACAAGCCAATAAAGAGTCTGTCTGTCACCACAACTACGGTTGAAGCGAAGCCGTACTTAAGAGTTCCCTGGTGAACCTCCGCCAGCTGGGACAGTACTCCTACATCTAATCTGAGACAGTCGCTGTGTAACGACATTTAATTCATAAAATAATATTAATTATGTTAATTGAAGGCTAAAATAACTAATCTTTGAATTAAATATTTGAAATAAGACAATAAAAAGAATGGCAAAAATCAACTTTGAAGAACCCTAGGCGAATTCGGCCAGAGTTCTGACCGAATTCGGCCCGAGTTCGGTTGAGGGTGTATGGTTATATATACAGAACCCGAGCAGCCCTTCTTCTTCATTGCTTCCAAACTATTTCAAACAGCAGCAGCAGCCGACCCGAGCATCAAAATCCTAGTTCTTCACCACCCTATTCCATCCAATCCAAGTGGTGAAATCTCTCCAAAATTTGGAATCGTGCGGAGATCGTCGTTCTCTACGACATATCTTGAATTCGTGAGGTATAACTCCATCTCTCCCCACATTTTTTTAGTGCATTTTTATTCTAATTTGTACATATGGCACCTAAATTCAATCCATCTAAGAGGAAGAAGACGACCCCTAGTGAGGAAGGGTCATCTTCGCATCCACATACGGATTCCCTCTTCTCGCCGGTCCAAACGAGCGACGGTACGTTCGACGGGTTTTTCTTTCAAACCCTCGACCAAGCCCTACTGTGGTATGGTGATTTTTCTATGCGATCCATATGCACAGGCGCTCCAGTCAAATGGACTATATTTCCTGATCATCGTCATTTGTTTGAGGCATTAGGGTTACACTTATTTGTTAAAATTTGCTTCCCTATAGCAACTAATGCCATTAGATTATTTTATTGCAATCTCATATTAGACACTTTTGATGTGAGCACTCGTATTGGAGGTATTGATATCAATTTCGATGATAGCCTCTTAGCGGAGATCCTTGGTATCCCTAACGAAGGTGAACCGCTAGTCGATATCACTGATTTTGATTTCCCCGAAGGCACGACACTCGAAAGTTTCAAAGCGGAACTCTGTGCACCTGATAGAGTACGCTCTGGAAAGTTCAAGGCTAACAACCTGAACTTGTTTAACTATGAATTACATCGCATCATCTATTCCACTATCCTTCCAAAATCCACTTCCAATGATGATGTGACATCTCTTGAGCTGTCCGCCATGTACCACATTCTTAATGGGATTCCATTTTTTGCCCCTAAGACCATGATTCAGATGATGGGTCGTTGTCGTGTAAGAGATAGAAATCTCTCTTACGCGATGATTCTCCCAGGCATCTTTCAGCGCTTCGATAACGATCTGTCGACTTGTACTCAGGACCCTGAGCCCAAGTTTCTTCAGTTATTTCGTCGTAGCATGACTGCTACAGCTCCACCTACTGCTCCTCCTATTGCACCTCCTCTACCACCTCATCAGTATGCCTTGACATTTGAGGGTATACATCAGCATTTATCTGCTTTGCACGTCTCGATGACGGACATGGCTCGCGAGCGTGAGTTTCGCGACGTCACCCGTTATCAGGCGATGGCAAACTCTTTAGCTGATCTTCGTTTCGCCCAGACTGGTCATTCAGCCGGTTCTATCCCTCGAGATCCAACTTTTTCGGGTTACCGCTGTGAGGATGAGGCTGTTCATGCCTACTTCCAGTCCGGTAATGCCTATGATTGGTACCGTTCTGATCGTGCTCCACCTCGTGACTTTGTTGGTGAGTTCTATGCTGGCGCCCCTACTCATCCTTCTGGCGCTGGTACTTCTGGTGCTGGTCCTTCAGGACATGCTGGTAGAGCTGATGTTGATGTTGACGAGGATAGTGATGAGGAGATATGACTTGATTTTTTTTTAGTGACATTTTATTGTACACTTGGAAATGCTCCAAAATTCCAAGTTTTTTATCAGTTCTTTTTAGTTATTATCAGCACTTTGTAGTTTACTTCAGTACTATTATTATTCATGGACATGTTTATGGTGTTTCAGTTATGGCATTTCAGTTTATTTTAGCACTTTGTTTTAATTCTTAGCACTATCTCTTTATACTGCTTCTTCATTACAAACTGCCTGTGAAATAGCATGCCTGAGATTTTTTTCGTCTTTGAAAACAATACATGCCTGTAATGATATTTCTCTAATTTATATGACTTATTTCTTTTATATGTTTTCTCACTATTTGTTACTTATGCATTGATTGCGGGGGAGCCTTCTCTTTTGCAATTATTTTGCTAAGTGACAAAGGGGGAGAAAATTAAAGATCTAACATTTCTTTTGAGATAATACAGGATATGAATAATTTTTACTTTTTGATATTTTTGAACAAGCTTAATGTTATATCATTCATAGTTTGTCGATTATCAAAATGGGGGAGATTGTTGGCCCATTGGTCATATAGTCAACCTGATTTTAATAATTGATCAAACTCTGTCTGGATATACGAAGCTAGTCGAGACATCTCGGATTCTTGGACATGATCAAGATTGGCTATCTACTCCATTCAAGACCGAAGATCTGTTTGCCTACTCGAGTCTGTAATTCCTTATGCAATGTATTTTTTATTTTATTTGAGTCTAGGAATATGTTGTACACCGAGTCGTACTGGCAAATAGGCTATCCCTAAAAGAGTTCAAAATGTTTTTAAAATAACCTCTCAAAAAGGTTTACAAAATGGTTTTCAAAAAGGTTTTCAAAAATCACCAAAAGCTTTTCAAAAACCCTAACTAAACCCTGACTTAACCCTGACAGAACTCGGACCGAGTTCGGCCAGAGTTCAGTTGGTGGCCGTTGTGATTTTGAATCCTTGGAACTTGGTCCTCCTGCAGTTGCGGATTTGACCGAGATTTGCTCATAGAGTTCTGCCCGAATTCTGCCCGAATTCTGTCAGAAGTCTGCCTTTGGAACTCCTATAAATAGAGAAGGATTTCGATCATTTCAACTCACTCATTCACTTTCAATCTTCTCTCTATCTAAAGCTTTCAGTCTTCCAAAGAGTTTTTCTAGAGCTTTCAATTTTAGATCCCAAGCCAGTTACAATCCTCTAGTCGATTTGCCAGTACGGTACGGTCTAGAAGTTTCTGAGAGATTGTAATCAGAAGGCTTGATTGAAGAATACCTCTTCACATTTGAAGTTGGACGAGTTCTTCGTATCAAAGCTCGCGTTGTAGAAGTTGCAAGGACTTCGTAAGAAAACTTGCGATTTTTCCAATAGTGGATTCAACTGGTAGCAAGAGTTCTACCGACTGGATTAGTCCTCAACAGAGGGATACCAGTATACATCGCTGTCTTTGCGTTTGCTCTCTTAACTTTACCTTTACATTATTTTAGTTGTGATTAATATTCTGTGATTGTGCTGCTAACATTTTTAATTAGCATTATTCCGCTGCCAACTCTATTCGCTCCCCCTCTAGAGTATTACGCTTTACTATTTCGTTCCTACACATGCTTCTTTGCAGCATGCTTAAGCTTCCTCGATGTGGGTGCATAGTATGGGTCGGTTGAGCCTGGGTGCATAGGTTTAGGCGCATGACCCTGGATGCCCAATCTGTCGAAGACAGAAGCCTTCTGATTAGAATTATGCGCCCACACACCCCCTTGGGCGTATAGCTTTGGGCGCATGCTTGGTGTAGCAGCATTATTTTCTCTCAACTTCGTCTCCTTCGTTTTTGAGCATCGCTGGGTTTGCCCAGAGTGTCGCACACTCCGATTCTTGGCATCGTAGTATTTTTCTTTGCCAAGTCTCGGGCGTTGAACACTTTGTTGTTGGTTACACAAGAGAGATATCGCTGGGCTAGTAGAGCTCCGAACGGTGTGAGCCTTCTTCATTCGTGGAGCTTCTGTGGCAGAGCCATGCGCCTATGTGACAGAGTCCTTCAGTTGCATGTCTGCTATGACACTGGCAGGATATGCACTGCGAGCCTTCGGAAGCCAAGTCTTGCGAGACTTGTTTGGCTTCGCTGATTTTGAGGGAGAAGAGCCGTCCCTCGAGAGCATCTCTTCGAACGCCTGCTGATCGAACTTCACGATCAGCATCTTCTGAGTGCTCCCCACTTTGTCGGTATCGGATTGCGTTACCACCTTCTCGTAAGAGGAAAATTAGTCCCCAGTAGAGTCATTATTTTTGTGGACACACACAAAAAGAAAAAGAAATGCCGTCTTTTTTTATTGGCGCAAGGCACCACAAATCAAGTACGCCT
The DNA here is from genome assembly GCA_029216955.1 of Iris pallida. Taxonomy (NCBI): domain Eukaryota; kingdom Viridiplantae; phylum Streptophyta; class Magnoliopsida; order Asparagales; family Iridaceae; genus Iris; species Iris pallida. The sequence continues at coordinate 17,524,172 of JANAVB010009999.1, read as the reverse complement.
GAGAGATCCGGCGCTGAGGATCCCCGAGTACAAACAAGAATTCTGGGAAATGGGACGATGGAGATCGAGCGGCAATTGCTCCTTTACTCCGTTGACAATCGATTACAAAAGTGGAAGAAAACCTAAGAAAATTGCTAACTCTCGGCTCACTGGCAAGAAGTACAGCAATTTGGCTCTTGAAAATGCTCTCCGTTCTGTGTATTGAAAAGGAATGAGACCCCTTTTTATAGTAGTTCTTGAGCTGGAATGATGTTATACGCCCATATGAGAAAATACACTGGTTTTTATGTGGGCGCATGGTCCTGCTTTAGGCGCATAGGATGTAGGAGCATACAGGCTACGTGGTCGTGGGTTGATCGTGGTGCTGACGTGGCCGCATGCTTCGGTGCACGACTGCTCGTGGAGACTGACGTGGCCGTATGCTTCGGTGCACGTTTTGATCGTGGCTTTGACCGAGTCAGGGGCTATTCTGGCTTGGGTGGATAGCCGGAAACAGGGCTATGCGCCCCCCTTCTGGAGGAGCTTGTCTTGGGCGCATGGGCATATGACCTCACTGGAAGCTTTGGACGCATATGACCTCATTGGTGGTGTAGTGCCCCGTCCCTACATCGTGTCCCGTACTCCGTCCAGGGGGTGCGCGAGAAAGGAACACTGTCTCTATCGATTCAGTCGGGACCGATAGGTCGGGATCGATCAAGTCGATCGAACGGGAACGATTGAATTAAGATCCATTCTCCGTTATGGAATGGCTTCCTCGGAACCAAGTCCCATATTCAGCGGGTTGTGCCTCAAGGATTGACTCTGCGGCTGAGTCGGGAGAGACCTCCCGTTGCTCTGCTTTTCACGCCGCTTGCGTTGGTTTTGGCTTTGTTTTCTGAATGCATTTTCGTGAATGTTTTCGATGGTTTTTCTGGCTTGCATTTCGAACTCGCATTTCCTTTCAAACTTCTTGAATAATGCAGTGTTCTAATCGGTTGCTTGTGCGATTTTAGGTAATCGCGTAGGCGACGTCTAGCGCGACCAACAAGTTTTCTCGCCTGAAGTAAACTCAAGGTGAGTGGCTGACCCTTCTCTTCTCGACCCCCTTTTTAGGTAAATCGATAATGTTGTTGCGAATGAAAGGATAAATGCAAGGGCACGAACACGAGAAAATGATTAAATTTTCAAAGAGAATGTAGGCTACGTCTTAATAACTAAAAAAATATGACTTTACACGGTTATGGACAACTTGTCGACAAGGCGATAGTTTCCTCGAGCGACAACCCGAGGCCACGGGACCATTTTGGCCTAGGAGGAAACAGGGTGTAGTCGTGCATAAGGTTTCAGCACAGGTTAAGCGGGGACTTGCAACGGAGCTAGCTACTTGCGTTGAAAGGACTCCGATTAACAAAACTATATGTCCAGGATGGCTTGTGATACCAGTGACCAATCACACGTAATATTGCACTTGGTGTGATAATGATAACAATTGACAGGGAAGAACATGGTAAGTTTTATAAGGCGCGACGCGGTCCGCCGTGGGTAAGTTCCAACGTATTTTACACTATGCTTGTCATATGCTTGTTTGAAACTCATTAGGATGGTTAGAAACATTCATGCACTAAGTCATATAAACTCTTCAACCAAATGAGAGCATGGAACTTAAATAGCCACGCACCAGTACAAAGTGTAATGTACTGATCCTCGCTCTCCACGCAGGTACCCCGAACTACGAAGGGCGTGCCGCTTGAAACTCAAGGCGACGTGAACCTTTTTGAAGCCTCGTCCGCGTGTGGATGGCTTGTTTCTAAAATCCTTTTGAAGACTCCGCACTCAGTACAAAGGAAGACAAATGGCGACTCGGCTTCCCTCGATCGCATGTGGAAAGTGTAACTATTTTGCTTGCAAAAAGGGATGTAATGTATGGAACGACTATCTCATCAGCGTTCATTTTGTAAGTCGAGTCATGTTGTAGCCCACGCGGTAATGATTGTAATGGAGTCAATTTAAATAAAGTTTTATTATCAATGAAAAAGTTTACTTCTATTTCAGTGTGTCAATCAATTATCTCTGCGTACTCTAACTTGATGTTGTGTTTCGGATAACCTTATGACTATGCCTTGTGCGATCGCAACTTAGGTTCGTACGGAATCACGCCCGGGGGGACAACTATCGATCCCACGGAATCAGGACGTGACATAATGGTATCAGAGCACGACTTTACATCCTTTGGCCTCGCGTCTAGAGTTTCAAACCTTTGATCTTCCATCGATGAGATAAGTTGTTCCATACCATGAGTCCATAATAAATTGTGACTGATTCGTTTGTCTTCGTATTGCAGAAGTACCGGAACCCACGGCCGAGCAAGAGGAGAGCGCTTCTAGCGGCTCTAGTAGTTCGCGTCATTTGCGGGCCGGACCTTCTAACAGTACCATCGAAAGGATGCTGTGCATGATGGAGGCACAGCAGAAACAGTCCGAGAACCGACATGATCAGACAGAGGCACGACAGGCCCAGTTCGAAGCTCGCTTCGACGCACAAGCTAAGCTGCAACAAAAGCAACTAGATACTCTGCAGCAGATCGTTCAGACGATTGGGGCCAACAAAAATTCTACGACTGTGCCTGCCGTCACCGTACCTACTGTCACCGTGCCGACGGTCCAACCTATTGAAGTCGACACGGAGGAGCCCGAGCGTTAACCAGCGGCACCGAAAAAGTATAACTTTGAAGTGTCAGAATTCAAGAAAGCATGCCGCACTTCTTTCAGCGGTATCGAAGGCCCTTTCATAGCAATTGACTGGTTGGAAGAGCTGGAAGATCACTTCGAGCTCCTCGGCATTGAAAAATCAAAGCAAGTCGCCTGCGCACAACTTCAACTACGGTTGAACGCACACGACTGGTGGGTCATGCACAAGCGAGCGATTCGACGTGACAACAACACAGCGCCGATCTCTTGGGCCATGTTCCGCAAAGCTTTTGAAGTCGAGTACCTTCCGTCAGCCGTTTGTCAAGCGAAGGAGAATGAATTCATGCAATTGAGACAAGGAAACCGGACAGTAGAACAGTACGTCGCAGAATTTAACAAGTTGTCCAAATTCGCTAGTGCGTTTCTGCCTACAGAGGAGTGCCGTGTGCGACGGTTCGAAGTGGGTCTGCGATGCTCTATCGGTGCGCATGTTGGGGTCCCGGAGTACAAGACCACGGGCGAGGCTCTGAATCACGCTCTTCGTCTTGAGTGCGAATACCCTTCCGTTGCTGCCGATGTTGTGCGTCACTCCAATCACAAATGTCCTAGCTATACGGAAGGCAAAAATCACGCGTCAAAGCGTCCGAACCATGGCAGTTACTAGGGACATAACCTATCATCGCGATGTGCCAAGTACCTTTCCTTAGGGCATGAGACGAGCAAGTACTTTATCCTCGAAAGGGGATGCTTCATTTGCGGACAGAAGGGTCACCAAAAGCGAGATTGTATGGCCCGTAGACCAAATCATCCCAACGCACCACCACAACAACACCATCAAGAAAATCGAGGACAGACACCCCGACCTCCTCAGCCCACTCAACCCAACAACCAAGACTGACGTCCTAATGCTCAAGGGTGTGTCTTTGCCATGACTCAAGATGAGGCGTTCGCCTCTGACACTATCGTGACAGGCATATTGAATTTCAAGAATATACCTGCTTGTGTGTTATTTGATTCAGGCGCTTCACATACTTTCATATCGGCGGACTTCGTCGCCGAGCACAAATTTTATGTAATGTCGTTAGACCTTGATCTTAGCGTAAGTATGCCTTCGGGCGTGCCACTACTCATAAATTTAGCCTGCGGGAGAGGAACCATATGTATCGGGAGTCAAAAGATCAGTCTTGATGCGATAGTTCTAGATATGAAAGACTTCGACATCATACTGGGCATGGATTGGCTCGGTCCTTGCAATGCCACCATCGACTGCGCAGGAAAGAGGGTCACCTTTCGCATACCTGGAGTGTCCGAATTCTACTATTCGTGTGGTAAAGCATCGCCGACCTGCATGGTGATCTCGGCAATTTCTGTTCGGAAGCTGCTTCATTCCGCATGTGAAGGCTATTTGGCGTCCGTTCGTAACACGAGACAGGATGGTGCAAACGCGAGTCAGACCAACGTTGTAGCAGAATTCCTAGACGTATTCCCGGACGAGCTACCCGGCATGCCGCCCGATCGAGAGATAGAGTTCACCATCGACACATTCCCTGACACCCGGCCGATCTTGAAAGCTCCGTACAGAATGGCCCCTGCAGAATTGAAAGAACTAAAGGCACAACTACAGGAATTACTTGACAAAGGGTTCATCCGTCTGAGTGTCTCGCCGTGGGGTACGCCCGTGCTATTTGTGAAGAAGAAGGATGGATCGATGCGGCTCTGCATCGACTATCGAGAATTGAATAAAGCCACCGTCCGGAACAAATACCCCTTGCCCCGTATCGACGACTTGTTCGACCAGCTCGAAGGTGCAACGGTGTTTTTAAAGATTGATCTGCGATCGGGTTATCACCAACTCAAAGTCAAGCCAGATGACGTGTCGAAGTCTGCCTTCCGCACTCGCTATGGCCACTATGAGTTCTTGGTAATGCCGTTCGGTCTGACAAACGCCCCTGCCGTCTTCATGGATCTAATAAATCGGGTGTTCCATCCGTTCGTTGACAAATTCATAGTAGTCTTCATCAACGACATCCTCGTCTACTCGAAGGATCGAGCACAACATACAGAGCATCTGCGGACGGTACTCCAAATCCTTCGAGATAATTAGTTGTATGCGAAGATGAGCAAGTACGAATTCTGGCAGAACAGCGTCTCATTCCTTGGGTACATCATCTCCGCCGCGGGCATCGCAGTCGATCCAAAGAAAGTTGAGACAGTCGCTGATTGGAGACGGCCCGTATCAGTTAGCAAAATTCGAAGCTTCCTAGGCTTGGCGGGATACTACCGACGCATCATGAAGGACTTCGCAATGATTGCATCGCCATTGACTTGCCTTATCCAGAAAGGAGTCGCATTCAAGTGGTCAGACGACTGTGAAGCTTCCTTCCAGAAGCTCAAACAATGGCTTATTTCGGTCCCGATACTTGCTCTTTCTGAAGGGACAGAGGGATTTCAAATCTTCAGCGATGCTTCTGGCCAGGGCTTGGGGTGTGTGCTCATGCAGTGGGATAAGGTGATATCTTTTGCTATCCGGCAGTTGAAACCGCACGAGAAGAACTACCCCACGCACGACCTAGAACTGGCGGCAATTGTGTTCACGTTGAAGCTGTAGTATCACTATCTCTATGGCATGGCGTGCAAGATTTATACGGACCACAAAAGCCTCAAGTATCTCTTCATCCAGAAAGAACTGAATTTGCGACAGAGGCGATGGCTCGAACTGATCAAAGACTATGACTTATCAATCGACTACACGTCAGGCAATGGAAATGTTGTAGCGGATGCGCTGAGCCAGAAGTACTTAGCTTCGTTATGCATCAACGATTGACTACTGTACGACTTGGAAGGAATGGGCATTGAATTTTGAGTTCGTTTCAGAGACGTGAAACTGGCACCACTGCGGGTGGAACCAAGCCTACTGGAGAGGACCAAGTCTGCTCAGAAGGATGACCCCTAACTGGAGAAGATGCGAAAGTTGATATCGACAAGGAAAGCGTTCGACTTTGCAGAGGATGAGTCGAGTGTGTTGCGAGTGAAGGGACGGCTATGCGTTCCGGATGACGCAAAACTTAGAAAAGAGATAATATCGAGGTGCATTATGCAAAATATTCTTTACATCCTGGTAGCACCAAGATGTACAAGGACCTCCGCGTTGTCTTTTGGTGGCACGGCATGAAGAGGGACGTAGCGCTATTTGTGTCAAAGTGTATGGCCTGTCAGCAAGTCAAAACCGAGCACCAACGACCGGGCGGGGAGATACAGAACCTTGCCATTCCATAGTAGAAATGGGATCATGTTACTATGGACTTCGTTGTTGACTTGCCGAGGACGTCGTGGAGAAACGATGCCATTTGGGTCATCGTCGATCGACTAACCAAGTTAGCGCACTTCATCGTCATCAAAGTTACTTGGAGCGTCGACTACCTTGCTCAGATATACCTTGACGAAATAGTTCGGCTGCACGAGGTCCCATTATCTATCATCTCGAATCGGGATGGACGGTTCGTAGCGTGCTTCTGGAGTAGTCTTCATTCAGCATTGGGGACAAAGTTGAAGTTTAGCTCAAGTTATCATCCTCAGATTGACAGCCAAACAGAGCGGGTAAACCAAATTCTCGAAGACAAGTTACGACTCTGTACGATCGACTTGAAGTCATGTTGGGACGTTTATCTACCACTGGCCGAGTTTGCATACAACAACAGCTATCAGTCCAGCATCCAAATGGCGCCGTATGAAGCTTTGTACGGCCGGAAGTGCAGATCGCCCATTTGCTGGGATGAAGTCGGGGAGCGGCAGATACTTGGTCCGGAGCTGGTGGAGCAGACTGTACAAAAGGTCAAGTTGATACGGGAGAGATTGAAGATAGCACAAAGCCGGCAGAAGAGCTATGCCGACACGCAGCGACGCCCCCTCGAGTTCTCGGAAGGCGACCATGTATTCCTGAAAGTAGCGCCCATGCGTGGAGTTTCCAGGTTCGGTACGAAGGGGAAATTGAGCCCAAGATTTGTTGGTCCGTTCGAGTTATTAAAGCGAATCGTCCCGGTAGCTTACCAAATTGCCTTGCCGCCTGTATTGTCAGAGGTACACGACGTCTTCTACGTCTCACAATTGCAGAAGTACGTACACGATCCGAGCCATGTGGTGGATTTGGGTAAGCTGGACCTGAAGGCGGACTTGCCATGTGTCGAAGAGCCGGTACAAATCTTGGAGCGCAAGGATAAACTTCTCCGCAACCGTGTTATTTCTCTCGTCCGCGTCCTCTGGAGAAACCATTCGGTCGAAGAGTCGACGTAGGAGCTTGAGTCAGAAATGAAGAAAAAATTCCCTTCATTGTTCTCGTAGAGGTAGGTTCTATTCTTAAGTTTCGAGGACGAAACTTTTTCTTAGTTGGTGGTGTAGTGCTCCGTCCCCACATCGTGCCCCGTACTCCGTCCACGGGGTGCGTGAGAAAGAAATACTGTCGCTATCGATTCGGCCGGGACCGATAGGTCGGGATCGATCGAGTCGATCGAACGAAAACGGTTGAATTAAGATCCATTCCCCGTTATGGAATGGCTTCTTCGGAACCAAGTCCCATATTCAGCGGGTTGTGCCTCTAGGATTGACTCTGCGGCTGAGTCGAGAGAGGCCTCCCGTTGCTCTGCTTTTTACACCGCTTGCGTTGGTTTTGGCTTTATTTTCTGAATGCGTTTTCGTGAATATTTTCGATGGTTTTTCTGGCTTGCATTTTGAACTCACATTTTCTTTCGAATTTCTTGAATAATACAGTGTTCTAATCGGTTGCTTGTACGATTTCAGGTAATCGCGTAGGCGACGTCTAGCGCAACCAACAAGTTCTCTCGCCTGAAGTAAACTCAAGGTGAGTGGCTGACCCTTCTCTTCTCGACCCCTTCCTAGGTAAATCGATAATGTTGTTGCGAATGAAAGGATAAATGCAAGGGCACGAACACGGAAAAATGATTGAATTTTCAAAGAGAATGTAGGCTATGTCTTAATAACTAAAAAAAAAATATGTCTTTACACGGTTATGGACAACTTGTCGACAAGGCGATAGTTTCCTCGAGCGGCAACCCGAGGCTACGGGACCGTTTTGACCTAGGAGGAAACAGGGTATAGTCGTGCATAAGGTTTCAGCACAGGTTAAGTGGGGACTTGCAACGGAGCTAACTACTTGCGTTGAAAGAACCCCGATTAACAAAGCTATACGTCAAGGATGGCTTATGATGCCAGTGACGAATCACACGTAATATTGCACTTGGTATGATAATGATAACAATTGACAGGGAAGAACATAATAAGTTTTATAAGGCGCGACGCGGTCCGCCGTGGGTAAGTTCTAATGTATTTTACACTATGCTTGTCATATGCTTGTTTGAAACTCATTATGATGGTTAGAAACATTCATGCACTAAGTCATATAAACTCTTCAACCAAATGAGAGCATGGAACTTAAATTGCCATGCACCAGTACAAAGTGTAATGTACTGATCCTCGCTCTCCATACAGGTACCCCGAACTACGAAGGGCGTGTCGCTTAAAACTCAAGGCGACGTGAACCTTTTTGAAGCCTCGTCCGCGTGTGGAAGGCTTGTTTCTAAAATCCTTTTGAAGACTCCGCACTTAGTACAAAGGAAGACAAATGGCGACCCGGCTTCCCTCGATCGCAGGTGCAAAGTGTAACTATTTTGCTTGTAAAAAGTGATGTAATGTATGGAACGACTATCTCATCAGCGTTCATTTTATAAGTCGAGTCATGTTGTAGCCCGCGCGGCAATGATTGTAATGGAGTCAATGTAAATAAAGTTTTATTATCAATGAAAAAGTTTACTTCTATTTCAGTGTGTCAATCAATTATCTCTGCGTACTCTAACTTGATGTTGTGTTTCGGATAACCTTATGACTATGCCTTGTGCGATCGCAACTTAGGTTCGCACGGCATCACGTCTGGGGGGACGACTATCGATTCCACGGAATCGGGGCGTGACAGGTGGCTTGGGCGCATAAGGCTCATTGGTGACTTGGACGCATAAGGCTCATTGATGACTTGGGCGCATATGTCCAGTCTGCTAAAATTTTCATGCTTCTACAGCCATTACCCAATTCATAGAGATTATTGACTCATTATGAATCTCGCTCTTTTCTGAATCAAAGTAATGCACACTACATATACATATCTATTATTATATCCGGATTAAGAGCACAAACATTCATAATAACAGAGGTATTTGTTCTCTTATGTAGTCAGTACAAAGAGAACAACCTCAAGTGGTCATGTTCAATACACACAAAGTGCAGTCGCATAAACCTATAGTCAAGATAGACTAATACCAGATTACACTACAACCTTACAAATGGTTTGTCCAAATCCATCTAGGTTGTGAACCATTTATATATTCTACAAGGGACTAATAATATGATCTTTTGTGTGTCACCGTCACCAAACATCATATTATCTACCAGACACTTGTATTAACATATAACAAATATAAAATGCTAACATTTGTCCATATGATTCTCATACAAAAAAAAAATATAAAAATATAGTTAATACAAAAGTGATTCTTTTAATATATAACCCTGATATATATTACCTTGGTACCTATGCCCCATTACCTAAGATCATTTCTCTCTCTCTCTCTGTTGTTTGCATTAGCTTCCATCTATAAGTTGTTTAACCACCATACCATATGGATGTTAAAACAACATTTATGCATTATGACTTATCATCCAAACCAATAAATCTGGCCTACTACCACACGCACGCTATCGCACCGCATCGGATCGAGCTTGGGTTCTCGGGAATAGAGTCCAACAGTCTCTGTGGCTTGTGTCTGGCTACTTACCATTTGTTCCTATTTTGACTCAAGTCATTTTTTTTACCAAGCATGTTTACCTATTCTTCTGCCATCTTCTCGTTTTACCAGGTCCTCAATCGCCCCTTATTGCCAATTCTTCACTTTTCCTAGTCCATCAGTTGCCTGACAAAAAAGGAAGAGTAGTTAAGGTCATGTAACTCATTCCAACATAAGTTCTTCTCTAAGTTTGTTTGAGATTTTTATTACAAGTTCGGATTTCGAGTTCTTGCATTGCAACTTCGTCCAAATCGGCTTGTTTGGGTGCCTCTTCATATTCCAGTAGTCGGACTAGAACAAAATTTAGGAACCGAGCCTTGTGTGGACCATGGAGGAACGAGCATCCGTTGACATCATGCCGGAGGGTGATGCAGTTTCTTTAGGACAACAAATTACGCACCTGCAAGGCTAGATTCCTTAAAATATTTGTTTGTTTATTAGATTATCTATTACATCACATAGATATGACAACCATACCCTAATAATAAATAGTAATCTGACAACTATTCTACACATCCCTTCACGTAATAATTTGACTAAACAAACTCAAAGGACTAGTTTGGTTCGCGAAATCGTCGGATTAAGAAAGAAAAATGATTATTTTTCTATGTTTAGGTGTCAAAAGAATTGAGAAGAAAAGAAAAGTGATTTTCCAACGTAAGAAAAAATTAGGAAGAAAGTGATTCTATCCATCCAAGCAAGGAATTATTTTCCTACATGGAAGTATTCACTTTCTTTCCAAATTCCATAGCATTTCAAAGATAGGAAAGAAAAATCAATGGTAATTATAATTTCCGAAAGGAAAGAAAATTCCAAAGAATTGATTTCTTTTCCCTTTAAAATCATATTAATGACACGTGTACTTTTTTTCTATTTAGTCCCTTGACTTTTTTGGTTAGTCCCTTTAAACAAAAAATCAACGGATGAGATGCATGTAATCCAACAAATTTTAGTGACTGAATTTTAAAAATTAAGAACTTTCATGATTTCCTTTAAGAATTTTGTAATTTGACAAGGTCTTCTGTCCAGCGCTTATAGTTCATATGGAAAGCTGCACGGACAACAGGTGAGGTCGGCAGGATTCGAGCCCTCCAATCATAAGGACGCCTACGTGTGTGTAGGTTGTAATAAAAAACAAAAAGACGAGTTATTCTTAATTCTTGCATTAAACCATTGTCTTAGTTAGGGCTTTGTTATTGTCTTAATTAAGACCACTTTTAATAATTTGGTTGATTCCATAGTCTAGTAATTATTTTAAGTACTTCAATTTTTTTGTTTGCAATTTTTTTTTAATATTTTCAATTGCAAGTCACTAGTTTCTATTATTTTCATAAAACTACCCTCTTACAACTTTCATATTTTGAAGAAAGTTTTCAAAATTCTTTATTCGAAAAATACATATTTTCGACAAAAAATTCCTACCAGCAGAAAATGTTTGCAAACAAGCTAGCAGTATTCTCACCTATGTTGTAAGTACACGGTAAAATTGTGTTCATATCTTTATCGTATCCCTACTTGTATCCGTGTCCTATCTTCGTCCACCAAACTAGATCAGATGTGTACGTTTGATAATGTAAATATGTCCAAATAGAATACCTGATGTAAATATGTAAATAGAATATCTGGGCACCATATCCCCAGGCTTTCCTGCCTTTGGCTTTTAGTAAGAAAACTACAAAACACAGATAATAAGCATATGTTCCCTACCTAAGACCCAAGAGGACCCCCAAAGTAATGACACACACATGGGGACATTGAAATATGTGGGGGAAACTTGAGAGGTAGGTTACTGTACTTCCCATTGTCTTTCAGCGGAGACACAAAACAAAAGGGAGGGCCATTGTCCTTCAATATCATTCATCACCACATCCCTACAAAATCATCAGTATCTTTCATAGTACCATATCACATTCTCCAGATTGTCAGCCACCACAGGTCACACTAATAAAACACAATTAGGTAAAACTGCTGAGGTTGATTCTGTAATTACCACTAGTACTAGCGTCCCTTCACAAGTAGATAATGATAGAAGACAAAACACCCATGAGCCTAATCTTTTCAACCTGGATTACACTAGGTCGAGGTGTATATTGGGACGGGCGGCCACAGCAATCCGCCCAGACGCGGCCCGGTCAAAGTCGGTCTGGGTCGGTTCGGACTCGGTCATCGGCTCTAAACGGGTTCGGACTAGGTCTTGATTTTTGGTCCGGAGGCTCGACACGGCACGGCCCGGCCCAGCCCGGTTCAAGAACCAGTCCGAAACGGTTAGACCAGCAAAGCCCATTCGATCCGGTCCACTGACCCGGGTCAGATTCGGTCCAGGCCCGATTCAGACCTGGTTCAAACCCAAAAAAATTTAAATCTTTTTCGAACGTTAGAAAGTATTTTGACCAAAATATCATCATTTTATTGGCTGTTTTATGGCCATTTTAGGAGCATTTTGGTCTCTCTTCTTTTTTTTTTCTGAAAATGACCAAAAATATCCTAATAAAAACTATATTTTGAGGGTAGGGTAATTTTGCACCAAAAAATTCTATAAATAGGCCATAAATTTTTAATTCTTTCAAGCATGTACAAGAATGTATTATTAATTTAATTGTACAAGAATGTCTTTAATTCTTTTAAGCAAATTTAGAAAATGTTATATTATGTTTACAAAGTTTGAACACTTCTCCAAGTAGACAACAAGCTTTTAAAACTTTATGTGCACAATATGGTATAACTTTTAGGATATTTGTTAAGGATGTACAACATAGATGGTACTCTAATTATTTAATGTTGAAATCTTCTATTAAATTTAAAGGTGTTATTACTCATTATTGTAATGCTAATCCGAGTTTTGATTATCAAGTAAAAAAAAATGATTGGTTAATTGCTAATTCTATTTATGAATTTTTAGAATTATTTTACAATGCTACATGTATTTATCTGGAGTTTATTATCCAACTTATCCTTTAGCTTTAACAGAAATTATTAACATGTCTCATCTATTTAAAATATATATATATAATTGTCTTGGTTTTTATTATGTTATTTCCAAAATGAAAACAAATTTTCAAAATATATTGGGGCAAAATGCATCTTCTATATTGTTTGGCTTCGAATTTTTATCCTATAAAATTAAATTAGATGGTGTATTTATATTGTTAGACAAGTTTAATGACAATATGAATGTTAATGCATATAACTTAAAAGTAGAAATATTTAGAGATATTTTATATTCTTAAATTACTTTATATAAAGAAAAAGTTGTATCGAGCCGACCTGGTACAACCATTTAAGGTAGCAGTAGCTCCGATTTTATGTCTAAATTATCACATGTTAAAAGTGTACTGGAAAGAAAGAAACAAAAATATTCTTTCCTACCAACTCAGGAATTGTCCTTATATTTAAATTCATATGTAGAAGATGAATCTGCATCGTATTTTTCAATTTTAAAATTGTGAAAAAGATATGAAAAAACGTATCATATACTTTCTTCTATAGCACGTGATATACTAATAGTTCTGGTGTCCACGGTAGCATCGAAAATCTTGTTTTAGTGCAGGTTCAAGGATACTAAGGAAGAAGAGGAGCAGGATGTTGCCAGATATTTTGGAAGCTTACGTCTATGTTCAAGATTGGGTTCTTGCCGAAAAAGGAACTCAAAATTCAAGATATGAAAGTATGACATCAGTGAGTTGGACTTTCAGTCTCTTACTTTGGAGGACACTACTGGAGGAGGAGTTGAGCAATAAGCTTGGACGAAAGTCGGATGATGGAAAAGAAAAAAAAATTCTTTTACATTTTATTACAAATCTTATGTAAAAAAAAAAATACAACTTGCAACTTTCAATTTTGTTTGTTAGTTAATGTTATAGCAAATTTAAATTATATTGGCATTAATAAAAGGCTTAATTGCAACTTGATACCCTCAACTATTACCGTTTTTTAATTTGATACCCTAAACCTTTTTTTTTTTACAATTTAATACTCTGAAACTTTTTTTTCCCGAAAATACCCCTTCCATCTCTCTCTTCTCCACCCCTTCCACCATTGCTGCCCCCTTACCCCTCCTTCGGCCAACACCCCCCTTCTTCCGTCGTCGCCCCCATCCATGCGCCTCCCTCCTCCCGCCACTCCTCTGATCTGTCCCGTCCCACGGCCGACCCCACCCTCCTCTCGCCGTTCCCCCCTCCCCCGTTCGTCCCCACCCGCACCTACACCCCCTCCTCCCACCGCCCTTCTTTATTGACGCGCACCGCCGGAGAGGATGGGAGGAGATATCGATCGCCGGAGAGGGAGTGGGGAGGACATCACCGGAGAGAAAGGGGGGAGAGAGAGGGGGCAGGGGTATTTCTGGAATTTTCTATTTTAGGGTATGCATTTAAAAAAGGGTGATAGTTGAGGGTATCAAGTTGTTGAGTAAAAAAATTTAGTGTATCAAGTTGAAAAAGGTGATAGTTAAGGGTATCAAGTTGCAATTAAGCCTTAATAAAAATTTATCAACTTTTTTTTTCTCAATTTTTTTGGTTTGTTAATGTTAGCATATTTAAATTATAATAACATTAATATATTTTTTTCCAATTTTTCCATCTCAAAATTTTATTTTTTCTTCAATTTTTTTAAGAAAATTAATCGGGCCCGGCCGGACCCAACCCAGAATCGGCCCAAACCCATCCTGGTTCAGCCCAGCCCGCCCCTGACCGGTCATGGATTCGGGCTGGATTTTCCTATTTTTCTTCCGAGCCGGGTCGGCCCAGCCCGCTTCCTCTTCCGAGTTGAGCCCGGCCCGGCCCGAATTCGGTCAAACCCGGTTTACCTTGGCCGCGGGCCGGCCCAATGCACACCATGAACAATCGGACAATGCTAAGGGCACCACCATTTTCTATAGTCATGCGGATGGTCAGGACTGTAAACATTTTGGCAGTCGTTGTTATGCTTAGGACTGTCAGACTTGCAGTACTGGACTACAAAAGATTGTTAAAATTTTGACAGTTCAAACCTGCAAAAACTATGACAGTCACTAATACTTTGTGTAGTTCTCTTAGTATTGGCCTTACAATACGTCGTGCGTACACACATAAGCATGCACACATCCAGATAGTGACTTTTACCTATAGTTTACCTTGGCAAGATTGTGAGGTTATATCATTAGGGTAGGCATCAGGTCGGAGTCATCAAGGACGACTAGGTCCGGTGCGAAAAATAGATGAAGGCCTATTCTCATGTAATTCTTTTCCAATTAAAATTTTTCAGAAGTTAAATTATCCAAAATTAACATCAAGTAAGAAAAATCATTCAACTACAATATCTTTCAATTGCAGTAATATTCAACTAAAGGAGATAAAGTAAAGCTAAACAAACAAGTATCTTTCGTCATCTTTACATTAAGAATGATCTTCTAATATTTTTAGCTGCAAAATAATCAATCAATCCTTCATAATCAACATCTTTCAAAAACTCAATTTCTATATGTAGTTATTGTTGGAGTTTGGTTTTTTTCAAAGTGAATTTTAGTCCCACATCGGCTAGACCAAAGGAGTTGTATCTCTATATATTAGCTTTGCTAGTTTAGAGATGCACATGTGGTGTGGAGGTGCACATGGGTGTGCCATGTGGGGTAATTTTTCTAATGGGAAAAAGGCTAAATCAACAATTGAAAGCATTCATGCTTTTTGCTCTTGGGAAATTTATTTCCATGGGAGCTAAGCCCCGTAGGGGCTTAGCGACTCGGACTCGGACTCGGGCTCATGGGCTCATGAGACGTAATGTGGCGTTTTGTTGGCGCACTTTGCACTTAGCATCGTCGCTAGGCGCATAGTGCGCTTTAGTTGCGCTGGGTTGCGCGGGCGCGCTGGTTGCGCTGCGTGTGCCGTGTGCGCAGTTCAGTGCGCCCTCTGTCGCGCGAGGTGTGCACAGTTGGCGCAACTTGCAGCAGAACGTGCGTTTGCACGTTCTGGGCGGTTGCTACATGTTCGGGATGGTTTTTACCATGACCCTAACTTTGTGGCAACCGAGCAGTTGCTGCAGGGCCTATATAAGGCATCCTCTCTCTCTCACAAGGCTGGTAATATACAAGAAAGTGAAGCCACCACAGAAAGTTTACGAAGTATTTTTTAGCACAAGTAAACAGAGAATTCAGAAGTGTTCTTTAACACAGTTCTGATCGGAATTTGCTTGCGAATTCCAGCAGCCTTCGAGAGAGAGAGGAAAGGCGCCGCACCAGCGTTGCTTTTGCACGGGAGTTCGTGTCCATCTGAGGAGTCAGAAGAGCAGGAGTGTTTCAAGTTCTCCGACGAACTTGCTGGTTCCTGGAAGCTGTTCGTGTAGGGCGAATAAAGCTTTCAGCAACGGTGATCATTCACCCCAGTAGGCTATCTTCCATCTTTCGCCAATCACCTTCTTCATTGCTGGCAGTAATTCTGATTGTATCTTCTTTTTAGAAGTACTTCGATCGATTGCTGTTGATTACGAAATCTTTTTAGATTCTCGTAATTCAGAATCACCTTCCTTGAAGTGTTGATTTGGAACATTGTTTTTACAATTGTTTCATTTTCTCAGTTTTTTATCGAAAAATTGTGCCCCGGCAATAACAATCTCAAAGCTTTATTGCTACGATGGAAAACTTTAATGCTTCACTCCTCAATACTGACTTTTGTAAGTTAGAAAAATTTGATGGAGAGCATTATCAAGTCTGAAAGAGGAAGGTTTATCTCACTCTTCAACTCAGAGACGTTGATCACGTGCTTCTTGAAGAGGAACCTACTGTTCCAGATACTGGGTCTGCTGCTGCAATCGCTGCGACTGCTTAACTACAGGCCAAGTGGAGAAGGAAGAATAGCATTTGCAGGCTGCTTATCCTGAATGCTATGGAGGATTCTCTAGCAGAATCTTACAGTAAGAAACCTATTGCCAGATACATATAGGAGTCTCTGGAGAAACTGTACGAAGAAGATAAAAACAGGAGCAAGATATTTGTGGTTAAAAAATATCACAAATGGCTCTTTGAGGACGAGAAGTCCATGTTGCCGCAGGTTAAAGAATTTTTGAAACTGCGACAGAATTTGGAAGACGAGGCGATGCCCCTCCCCGACAAGTTTGTTGTTGGAGGGATTGTCTCAAAGCTCCCCGCTGGATGGAGTAACTTCTATGCAAACATGCATAGGAAGAAGCTTGAGATCAGCCTTGAAGATCTCTTGCAGGAAATCTATGTTGAGGACCAGATGCGGACTCAACTGAAGGTGGACACACTGTCCAAGCAATTGGCTAACGCCAATCTGGTTCATACCAAGGAACCAAGGGGAAAGCAGGCGGCTTCTCACAGCAAGGAGAAGGACCCTAATAATCTGAACGTGAAGGGGACCTCCTTCAAGCGAAAGAAGGCAAAGTCTCAGATGCCTTGTTTCAAGTGTGGCAAGAAGGGTCATTTCAAAAGTGAATGCAAAGTAAAGACCAAACAATCAGAGCAAGGAGAGCCTAGTAAGGTATCTATGATCACTGACGTTGTTGCTATGATTGTGCAGGTTGATGCGGTAAGGACTGACTCTGACTGGTGGGTAGACACTGGAGCCTCCTGCTATGTCTGCTCCAGTAAGGAGTGGTTCACCACCTACACACCTACTTCTGAAGTGGTTATGATGGTGAACCAGGCACAAGCTGAAGTGCTCGGGATCGGGACGGTATTGTTGAAGCTGACTTCTAGGAAGTCTCTGACGCTTCAAGGCGTGAAGCATGTACCTGCTATCGCCAAGAACTTGATCTCAGGAGGCCTACTCTGCAACGCTGGCCTCAGGATGGACATCAATGCTGGCCAGATGGTGATGTCTATCAAGGGAACATATTTCGGGAAAGCTTTTTATACCGAAAGAATGTTCAAAATTCAGCTTGTAAATCAGTCCAATGTAATTAATGTGATTAATGAAATCACTCCTTCTGCTTATACTCTTGAGTTGTGGCATAATAGGCTAGGACATGTTCATTATAAACGAATAAACAGAATGTCTAGTTTAGGACTTATCTCCAAGTTTGGGGGTAAGGTAGAGAAATGTGAAGTTTGTGCTCAAACAAAGATCACAAGGAAACCCTTTCCTTGGGTTAATCGAAGTACAGATCTTCTGGAGTTGGTACACTCCGATATCTGTGATTTCAAACAGTTCTCTACAAAGGCCGGGATGAAGTATTTCATAACCTTCATCGATGACTTCTTAAAATATGCGTTCGTCTACTTGCTGAAGGCTAAAGACGAAGCTTTCGAGAAGTTTAAGGAGTTCAGAGCCGAAGCTGAGCGGCAGACTGGACAACAACTCAAAAGGATAAGAAGTGATCGAGGTGGGGAGTACAGGTCTCATGAATTCACATCATTCTGCAAAGAACATGGAATTGTCAATGAGACTACGGCTCCGTACTCTCCTCAATCAAACGGAGTAGCAGAGAGAAAGAATAGAACGTTAACAGAAATGATTAACTCAATATTTTTGACTGCTGGTCTTCCTAAGTGCTACTGGAGAGAAGCTGTATTGATGGCCACTTTTATTCTAAATAGAGTGCCTCATGCAACTTCAGACGTTACTCCTCATGAACTCTAGTTCAAGGTCAGACCTAACTTGAATGTCATTCGAGTGTGGGGGTGTCTGGCATATGTCAAGCTTCCAGATCTGAAGATTCAGAAGCTTGGGACAAGGACTACTAAGACGATCTTCTTGGGGTATGTCGAGAAGAGTGATGCTCAGAGATTTCTTGATATTGAGTCAAATTATATCATTGAATCTCGCGACACAGAATATTTTGAAGACAAATTTGCAAGGCACAAAAATATTGTTCTTGCGGATGTACCGGAGAACAATGAGGGTGCGCTAGAAACTGAAGTCTTCAATGAAGATGTGGTCCAAGAAGATGTTGTTGTTGAAACAACAATTGAACCAGAACAAGCTGAGCCGTCAGCTAAGCGTATGAGGCGGCCGAAGGACTTCGGAAGTGACTTTGTCACCTATCATGTGGAAGCAGATCTGCTTACCTGTGATGAGGCGATGAAGACCAAAGACGTAGTTTTCTGGAAGAAGGCGATTGACAATGAAATTGATTCCATCACCTCAAATAACACTTGGGTGTTAGTTGATCTTCCTGAAGGAGAGAAACCCATCGGATGCAAATGGATCTTCAAGAAGAAGATGAAAGCAGACGGAACTATTGACAAGTTCAAGGCTAGGTTGGTAGCCAAGGGTTTTCTCAGAAGCAGGAGATTGACTACTTTGACACTTATGCTCCAGTAGCCCGGATGACCACCATCAGAATGTTGATTGCTCTTGCAGCAATACATAAGATGGTGATACATCAGATGGATGTAAAAACGGCTTTCCTAAATAGCGAGCTGACCGAAGAGATATACATGCAACAGCCAGAGGGATTTGTCGTCAAGGTTCTTGAAGACAAAGTCTGCAAGTTGGTGAAATCTCTGTACGGTCTTAAATAGGCTCCCAAGATGTGGCATGAGAAATTTGACAAAGTTATAAGGTCAAATGGCTACATGGTCAGCGATACGGACAAGTGTGTTTACACGAAGTTCGCTGATGGAAGAGGTATGATCGTTTGTCTGTACGTAGACGACATGCTTATCCTAGGTACGGATATTAGCTGTGTCACGGAAACAAAGAAATTTATCTCAAGCAAGTTCAGTATGAAGGACTTGGGGGAAGCTGATGTGATCTTAGGGATCAAGATCATCCGGACAGACACTGGACTAGCGCTGTCACAGTCTTATTATATTCAGAAAATGATCACTCATTATGGGTATCGGGATCTTCCACGGATCGATACGCCGTACAGGTGTCATCTGAAGCTGAAGCCTAATTCAGGGAAAAGCGTCAGGCAGCTGGAGTATGCAAGCGTAATCGAAAGTTTGGTGTATGCTACTACTGCCACAAGGCCTGACATAGCTTTCGCCGTAGAAATGCTGAGTCGTTTCACGAGCAACCCAGGTGCTGAACACTGGAAAGCTGTGAAATGGGTTATGAGATATCTCAAGAAGACTCAGACATATGCACTATACTACAGCGAAGATCCGCCGATAGTGGAAGGCTTCAGTGATGCCAGCTGGTGCTCAGAGGTGGAGAGCGAGAGGTCCACAAGTGGATTCATTTTCATAATGGGTGGAGCTGTTATATCGTGGAAGTCGAAGAAGCAGACTATGCTCTCGCGGTCATCCATGGAATCTGAGTTCTTTGTACTTGATACCGCAGCCAAGGAAGCAAAATGGCTTCGGGAGCTCATGTATGATCTTCCAGTGGTTGGGGCGCAAATACTGGCGATACCGATATATTACGACAACCAGGCGACTACGGCGGTGGCATCAAATGACCTCTTTAACGGGAAGAAGAGGACTGTGCGGTTGAAGCACAGGGCAGTACACGATCTTATCAAGAGAGGTATTATTGCAGTGATTGATGTTCGGAGTCAGGAGAACCTGGCGGATCCGTTCACCAAGGGCCTCAAGTGCCAGCTGATCGATGACACAGCTTGTAAAATGGGCTTGAAGGCATTCTGATATTGTATTATTGTATTCCTACCATAAAGTTTTATGCTAATAGTTCAAAGAGAAATCTACTAGGCATCTAGCTTTTGGTTCAAGGGAGGACCACTAATCGGAAGAATATCAGGAACGGTGGGTACATGTTCTATTGGATATGGAGAGGTTACGGACCTATAACCACTGTTGTCTACTGTTGTTTTCTGCGAAAAACGGTTCCTGTGGGAAGGTTGGCTTAATTTGCTTAATGAGTTCTCAGGCAGAGTGAATGCCTGGTGTGCTTTACAGGAAGCACGGTAGAGCAACACTACAAGAAGTGAAACTCCACTCTACAGTGGGGTGACTCCACAGTGAGGTTCCTATATGTGGGGTACTGCCCAGGAATAGGATAAAGCCTCGGCTTTGTAGGCCAAGTCACAGCGGCGTAGCACCGCAAATAGGCAGTTAGCCTAATGCTGTATGTTAAAAATAAAGAGGGGTGTAGTCAGCACTACAAAGAGGAGGAGTTCCTCATGTTACAGTGGCACGACACCACGATGAGGTACCCGGTTAGGGATAAAGCCTCGGCCTTGCAAGCCATGTCATTGCGGCGTAACACCGCAAGGGAGCCTAAGGCTTCATGCTGGGTAGTTTGGAACTACAAAGAGACAGTTGTCTCATGCTACAGTAGTATGACACTACAAAGGTTCCCAGATATGGGGTGATTCCCAGAGAGGGGTAATGCCTTAGCTTTAAGCCATGTCATAGCGGCGTAGCACCACAAGGGAAGCGCAAAGCGCTTCATGCCATGTCTCTTTATAATGAACTCACCTATAGTGTATGGACAAAGAGATATCAGGCTGTCTCTTGAGGATAAACTTATAGACGCCCAAAATTATACACTGAAACCAGGCTTGCACAGGGCCTTTAATGTGTAGCCAGAAGCACATGTAACTACATTATGTGAGTGGGACGAATTTCAGCTATGATGCAGAATTCAAGGCTTAGTCCATTCTTATATTATAGTCTGTTGTTTGAACCATGCGGGAAGATTCAAGTCGTCAGCGACATCTCTCCTGATGCATGATGGACAGTTACTGTGGGAAACACTTATACCCATATATATAGAGATATGTGGGGGATTGTTGGAGTTTGGTCTTTTTCAAAGTGAATTTTAGTCCCACATCGGCTAGACCAAAGGAGTTGTATCACTATATATTAGCTTTGCTAGTTTAGAGATGCACATGTGGTGTGGAGGTGCACATGGATGTGCCATATGGGGTTATTTTTCTAATGGGAAAAAGGATAAATCAACAATTGAAAGCATTCATGCTTTTTGCTCTTGGAAAATTTATTTCCATGGGAGCTAAGCCCCGTAGGGGCTTACCGACTCGGACTCGGACTCGGGCTCATGGGCTCATGAGGCGTAATGTGGCATTTTGTTGGCGCACTTTGCACTTAGCACGTCTGCATCGTCGCTATTGCGCTGCCACGTTGCGCAAGCCCATTTGCGCTGCCCAGTTGCGCAAGCCCAGTTGCGCTGCCCAGTTGTGCATGCCCAGTTGCGCAAGCCCAGTTGTGCTGCCCAGGTGCGCGTCCAGGTTGCGCTCAGGTTGTGCTGTGTTGCGCTGGGTTGCACGGGTTGCTCGGGTTACGCGGGCGCGCTAGTTGCGCTGCGTGTGCCGTGTGCGCAGTTCAGTGCGCGCTCTGTCGCGCAGAGTGCAATGAGCGCGGGGTGTGCGCAGTTGGCACAACTTGCAGCAGAACGTGCGTTTGCACGTTCTGGACGGTTGTTACATGTTCGGGATGGTTTTTACCATGACCCTAACTTTGTGGCAACCGAGCAGTTGCTGCAGGGCCTATATAAGGCATCCTCTCTCTCTCACAAGGCTGGTAATATACAAGAAAGTGAAGCCACCACTGAAAGTTTACGAAGTATTTTTTAGCACAAGTAAACAGAGAATTCAGAAGTGTTCTTTAACACAGTTCTGATCGGAATTTGCTTGCGAATTCCAGCAGCCTTCGAGAGAGAGAGGAAAGGCGCCGCACCAGCGTTGCTTTTGCACGGGAGTTCGTGTCCATCCGAGGAGTCAGAAGAGCAGGAGTGTTCCAAGTTCTCCGACGAGCTTGCTGGTTCCTGGAAGCTGTTCGTGTAGGGCGAATAAAGCTTTGAGCAACGGTGATCATTCACCCCAGCAGGCCATCTTCCATCTTTCGCTAGTCACCTTCTTCATTGCTGCCAGTAATTCTGATTGTATCTTCTTTGTAGAAGTACTACGATCGATTGTTGTTGATTACGAAATCTTTTTAGATTCTCGTAATTCAGAATCACCTTCCTTGAAGTGTTGATTTGGAACATTGTTTTTACAATTGTTTCATTTTCTCAGTTTTTTATCGAAAATTGTGCCCCGGCAATAACAGTTATATATATATATAAATAAATATAAAATATATATAATGTGTAGGTATAAAAAAAAATGGAGGTCCTATGAATTTGGAAGACCTAGTGTGCTCCCACACATTGGGATTCCCTCAAAACCGGCCCTCTTAGGCATCAAGTTGGGAGTTGGTCGGAAAACAGAGAGTGTAGTTTCTAATACTTATCTTCTTGATTAGGTCCTATAGAAAAACTTATCCCATTTGATGATAAAATACAGAAGAACTTGGGATTTTGGATGCTTGCCATTGATAACATAACCTGCCAGATAATTTTATATCCTGGTCTTCTTCCCAACTCTTTGATGTAACAGTCACAATCTTTGACGTACTTAGAGGTAATAACTACCGAAGATTTCCATAGAACGGGCTAAATCGTAATCCAAGACTAGGTACACGTATGCTTCTAGCCGTCTCGTTTAGGATCTGCTTGGTAACGTTGTTTTCATCGGTTCTGGAATATTTTTGAACCGACCGTTTATGAAAATCTCTGCTTATTAATTTTTTCGAGGCATTGGTTTTGGTCGGCTCAAAAACTCTCTAAGACCGGTGTAATGTAATTTGGCTGACTTTATAAACACTCCAAATCGGTGGATTTTGAGGGTTTTATTATTTTATTCTATTTATATTCTCACCAAAAATATATAATTCTAACTGCTCATACCCTTCCATATTTAATTTTATTCGTGTAAAATACTTTCAGAAACGTTCGTTAGTGAATTACCAAGCATGGATTGTACTGGTTTAAAAGCCGCTACTTAAAGACCACCCAAAATCGGATCCCTCGTAACCGCTCATAATCGGTACTCTAAAACATCTTATAACCGCTATCCCTACAATTGTCAAACGGACCCTTAAGCTCATGATACCACCGAATGCCCTCAAGTTTTTATAGACGAGGAAAGAGTCTAGACGAAAATCTAAGTTGATACTACTAGCTTAGGTAATCTTCCCTACGAAATGTTAAGCCGGAAATGCAAAAAATGAATGACTTTCTCATAACATAGTCAAGGAATATACCCGACAATTTATGTACAAATCAGAATAACAAAATAGAAAGGTATCGCGTTCCCATGACAAGAATACAATCATTTCTACAAATAAAATAAAATTCGGAACTAATATTGTTTCTGAGGAAAACTCTGTGTACTGCCAAAACATGAGATTTGGAATCAAATTAGGTGACTTGTCCACATCCATCAGGATTACTCAGTTTGTTCTTATTTGAAGCAAATTAAGTACTGCATAACTGTTGAACTGGTTAGCGAATACCTTTACTTTCTCGCTATATAACACAAGTAAACTGTGAACCACAAGGCTGTCTCAGCCCACGAGAGACTGAGTTGGCTTAACCAGAGCAAATTTTGGTTGCCCCTCGATCTGGTCTCTACACTTCTTTATGTTGTTGGGGGTCACCCGCGACTCCAAGCTCTTGCAGGTCACGTTGGGTTGCCAAAGTCCGAAGTCTTGTCGGACTTATCCTGTGTCATATTTTATTTGATTGAACGAGAAGGTATATATCCCCGGCTATGTTCTAGAACTAAAGAATAGTTAAAAGCTAGTCTTAACATCGGATATCTTATTATCAAGATATGATGATTCCGAAGAATATCCTCTATAATATGGAAGGAAAGAGACTCAAGCTACATGTCAAGATCACATTGTCAATTCATCAAGATCTCGAATATAACATATCAAGCTCAAGCTACATATGTCAAGATCTATTGGAGAGACACACGGAACAACCTCGGACTTTCATCACATTTTCTCCACAAGTTACTACTACATGAAAATGGAGACTGGCTCGCAATCAAATCCCTCTCATGCCATTAGAAAAGCATACACTCTTCTGCAGATATTAAGAGCAATCTATGCAAATCGCGGTCTCTATCCAAATATCGTTTCTGCATAAAGTAGGGTTGGCCGTTGAGCTGACGTACAGATGAAAACCTCCAGAAAAGTCCTGACCAGATTTGTAACGCCAACTATCTCGATATTAATCTTTTCCGAGTTGGTGGCTCCACTGGTAAGGACTTTAAGGATGATATCTTTCTATGGTCCATTACTGTGATCTTGAGTATAAAACCAAGGTTCGTGGTATCGGAATCGTATCGGGACCGTCCTATGAGTATCGGAATCAACGATATCGATCGGAGTATCGATTTTTTTGGTATTATAAAACAAATAAATATTAGTAAATTATTAAAAATATAGAAAATAAGTATACATTTAGACGTAGTTTTAAGTATTTTATGTGTTCTTTCTTAATAATTTTGAATTTGAAGGAATTGGAAATAATAGTCACACATTTCTGATTTGTTTACTTCCGATAAATATATTTTTTTATTTACATATTTTTAAAACCTTACTATATTTTTTACACCTGGTTGGTCATTTTTATTCAATTTCTCTACCGAATTGACTGAAAAAGAGATCCTCCAACGTTATTAACAGTTAGCATAGATAGCGGTCGGTATCAGATGAATATGTCAAAACTTATCGGTATCGACCGATATTGTAAGCTATGATAAAAACCCTGAGAACATAATGCCTGAATGAGGAGTCTACCAATTATGCTTGTGGCATTTGAAAATATGCACTCTTCACCAGATGCTAAAGTCGAGATGGATACCTAGCAGACTGACTTGTTCATAATTCTAATTAAAGCAGTCAGAGTTTTGGATCATGAAGAAACTACAAAACATTTTATTTTGTAGCCTCCACATAAAATTTCTACAAGATTTGCTGAGATGGGTATTGCAAATAATTTGAGGATCATATCTAATCAAATCTAACACCTGACAGCGTACAACTGTGAAGCTCATAAATAGAGCAGGATTATTCAGGCAACAGTACAAATCTAATTGAATATAACAGGTAAGGTATAGACAAATCGCTTTATTGTCAAGATAATATCAAGCCATGATTTCAACAACCTAAGTTATTGCATTTGCAATGAAGATGTCCGGTAGCGAATTGAGGCTGTCGGTTGTTATATCATGTAAGTTCATAAATTTCTGTGTATTCTTCTCAAATTGGAGGTCTGGATATTACAGAGAGTATAAAAGGAAACACGGATTCCTAAAACCACTCCTAACAAATCTAACTAAATCAAATCAAATCAAATATTGACATATCCTGCGCAACTGTATAGCAGGGTTAAAAATTGTAAGAAAACACAAAGGTTTAACGGTTGCTTGACACGATGGTAAGGCTAATGCTTGCATCGATCGGGTCACAAGTAGTGATGAGCATTGTCCAGTTTTGGACCGAAAACCGAACCGAATAAGAGATTCGGTTTGGTTTCAAAAAAATAGGTTCGGTTTCGGTTTTGAAAATACTAACATTCCTTATTCGGCTTCAGTTTTATGTTTCGGTCAAAAAAACCGAAAAAGTCTTATACAACTATGTAAATATTCTCAATTCTATGCATATTTTTTGATTAAAATTGTGTACATTTCGAAACAAAAATTCTATGTATGTGTTTTGAAGTCCAATTATGTGCACAACATAGAAATTCAACAGATGTACGTATAAAAATTATAATTTTTAACATAATTCAACCACGGTTCCAACTTTGGGTCCGGTCCATAAAACAATAGAAATGTTCCAACATAACAAATCGAACAAACTGAATAAACCGAAACGATTATCCGTTTAGATTTGGTTTCGATTTTGGCTAATTTCCGTTTGAGTTTGGATTTTTAGAATTTTGATTTATTCGGTTTTGGCTCGGTGGTGAAATCGAATAAACCGAACGCTCATCCCTGGTCACGAGACCAACCTAATGATCAACATAAGGTTGGATATCTCAATCGCATGAGCTAGACCTTGCATTAGTGGAAATCTGGTGGCAGTGTGAAAATTTAGATTTCTACACCGACCGCAGAAGAAATTGCGATCGAACTGAGCTGCCACGTGGCAGCTTTCTATTAGCCAAATTTTCTTGGCCTACGTTAACAAGGAAGGCGGATTTTAGTCGGTAAATTGGAAGCTGCCACGTGGCAGCTCGGTTCAGCCATCGGTTTCTTCTACCGAAGTTGTCATGGGGTTTTATTCGGTCAATTGGAAGCTGTCACGTGGAAGCATTATTCGATTTTGGACCGAAAATCTAACCGAACCGAACAGATAAGAGATTCGGTTCGGTTTAAAAAAAATTCCTTTCGGTTTCGAAAATACTAAATTTTCTTATTCGGTTTCGGTTTTGGGTTTTGGTTTCGGTCCAAAACCGAAAACCGAATATTTTTTTTTAATATATATATATATATATATATATATATATATATATATATATATATATATATATATATATATATATATATATATATTAAAAATCAACGGTTAAGATTATATGACTTAAGCAATATCCAACGGCTGTAAACATGGGGATGCTTGGGGATGCAAAAAATGAGGGGATACGGATCTCTCCTCCTATATATATATATATATATATATATATATATATATATATATATATATATATATATATATATATATATATATATATATATATATATAATATACTAGTAAATGCACTATAGGCCTCAAAAATATAGTCACGCTGAGTTAATACAGCCTACCAGGAAAATGTCTAAAAGACACGCTGAGTTCTGTCAAATCATTTCCTCAAAAGTACGCAGAGTTCAAAATAGTACTCAAAGACAGCTCACCATTTGTCAGATTGTAATTATGACTGACAGCACGACAGTCAATAAACGTCTCCTCGTATGCCACGTATGCACGGGATTCAAGAGATCTCAGCCGACTATTGCGTGATTTTTGAAATCTTCTTCAACAAGATTCGGTCTTCATCAAGTTGGCGTACCAAAAAGAGCTTGTCATCATTTAATGTGACTGACAAAGCAATCATTGTCAGAGATTTTGTGTCTGTCGAGGCACGTCGAATCAAGACAGCTGGCCGTTCTGACTCAAGTCTGCGTGCATTTTGAACTTCGGTGTTCCTGCATCAAGTTTGCGTGTATTCTGAGCCTTCTGCCTCAAGTTTGCGTGTATTCTGAGCCCTCTGCCTCAAGTCTGCGTATATTTTGAGCCTAAGTATTTCTGCTGTAAGTCAGCGTGGATTTTTTATCTCAACAGGGATTTCATCCTCAACTAGTTAGCGGATTATCATCTCAAATTATCAAATTGGAGTATGTGGCAGACATGCCACGGATCTCTCGTATGCGTGCCCCAGTAACTTGCACACGACTCATGCATGATTGCCATGTGTCCAACAGTTATGGGCCACGTCCAGTAACTGCTCATCAACCTTGCGTACGATTGAGTCCTGCGTGATTATCAACTATGCATAGGTTATGAAGCCAGTTATCTTTTTAGTTATTTTTTTTACTCTATAAATAGAGTTCTTTTCTCATTCATTGTACAGATATACAGAATATCTAAATTGCTGTCGAATTCTTGAGAGCTTTTCTTCTTCGTATCGTCCAAGGGATAAAGCGATCGTCTTCTAGATCGGATTCCTACAGTTGTATTTTCTCAGAATCAAAATAAATAAAGTGAATTTATTTATGGAAAACAAATTGGCGACTCTGCTGGGGAAACCCATCTCCTCTTCTGAGATGGCCACAACTCAATGCGACACGTCGTCGGTCGGATCGACGAAGAAGGTGATATCGATTCAGTTCAATCAACTCGCCTATGAAGAAATGCAGCGGGCTAAGGGTGGCAAGCACACTTCAGCCTCTATCACCACCGCCAAATCAAAGGGACGATCTGTCTACGTCCCTAAGAATCTGTTCGCAATCAAAGATGGTGAAATTTCTGCCACAGTGTCCATTACTAACACTGGCAAGAACTCTACTGCAGGCACGCATACTCCTGTGTGCTCGAAGACGAAAGCATCCAAAAGACACGCTGACAGTGATGGCTCTTTAGCCAAATCTGTTTTCGTAGTCACACGGTCCAAAAGTCACGCTGACAACACTGGCTCTTTAGCCAAACCTGTTCTAGCGTGCATTTCCAAACCCAAAAATCATGCTAACAGCACTGGTTCTTTAACCAAGCCTGTCTCAGCGTGTATTCCGCACGCATCATCCACCAAGTCAGCTCTCCCTGACTCAGCACGCGTACCGAAACCTGGCTTTTTAGCCGAGACTTCATATGCTAACAGTAATGGCTCCTTAGCCAAATTGTCACCAGCATATTTTAAGAAGAATAGCTCTTTAGCTATTTCTTCCTCCTTGCCAGGTTCTGCTGGAACTGGGGATAGTCTTGCTATGGCTCCTCCACAAATGGCTCACAAAGTCCCTTCGAATAGTAACAACTCTTTAGTTGTTTCTTCTGCTCCTGTAGTGTTTACTTCAGGAACAGCTTTGGCTGACAATTTTGTTAGTCAAAGAAAAGGAAATAGTCTTTTGACTACTCTTCCTTCTAGACATTCTATGTCTCAAAACTTGAACAAGTCTAAAAAGAAACATTTCTTAATGTCTTCTTCTACGACTTCTTCAAATTGGGCACAGAATTTGTCTCTACAAAATGGTTTGTTACCAACTCCTAATCAAGGGGATGGTTCAACTCTTCCTTCTCTGCAAATATCCAGATCAATGGAAGGAAAACTTCAAGTATCAAAGACCAATGTTTTACCTCCAACAGATCTAAGAATGAAACTTAATCAATCCCGTTTGGGAAGCACTTCTGGTGTTAAGAAACCATACCAATCGGGAATGAAAGTAAGAGATCCGGATGCAGAATATGCCAAAAATTATGTTGCTCAGATTAATCACTCTTTGTATAATCAAAAGCCGACAAAATCCAAGAACAAGAAATACTTTCCTAAAAATGCACAAAGATTGTTCTCAAATATACCTCAATCTTTACATACAGATTTGCGAGAACATCTTCAACAAAAGATGAGGAATAATTCTATGTCAAGGGATTATGACCATACTGATCATGATTGTGACTTCCAACCTAGGGTCATAATTCAATACAGATGTCAAACTAAACGACAGTCTGTCTTTAATCGGATCCAGTATGAACCTATGTCTGATGAAGATGAACCTCTTTTCGCCTCTATCAACATGACCTCTCGAGATACTGGGAGTAGAACTGATAGTCAAGATGGGGTATATAGAGGCACCAGATCAAGAGTCCTGGCTTCTAATCAAAGAACTTTGATTTCTGAAGACTATTCTGAATTCCTTGGAGAATCCAACTTCCCACCTCTTTCTACTGGGGGTAGTTCTCCTACAATTGATTTTGATACACAAAGCAATGATTCAGAACAAACAGTATCATCAACAATCCCTCGTATAGTCACAACTTATATGGTGGATGGGAATACTGAATTAAACAATGAACCTTCTTCTTTGATGACTCCTCAAGACCAAAGAATTGTTTTTTTGGAACAACAAATGAAATCTATGGCTGATACTATGAAGTCAATGTATGAACTTATAGCAACCCAGCTACAAAATCAACAGACTGTACCTGACGCCATACCAATTGACACTGGTGTAGGTCCAGTGCATGTTCCTC
Source organism: Iris pallida (assembly GCA_029216955.1). Classification (NCBI taxonomy): domain Eukaryota; kingdom Viridiplantae; phylum Streptophyta; class Magnoliopsida; order Asparagales; family Iridaceae; genus Iris; species Iris pallida. Next base: position 17,494,242 of record JANAVB010009999.1, on the reverse strand, counting down.
CAGCAGTACAATCCCATATTCCTGGGCAAGCTTAACCAATTCCTAGCCATTCGGGAGCTGGGGGTAGCGCTTATAATGCTGTCCCTCCTCCTAACTATTCTCTACAAGCTACAACTCCACAATCTTTCGGAGTCGTTACTGAAGAATTGAGGAATCTCCGAACCCAATTTGAGGCCTTCAAACAGAAAGACGGTTTACAAAGGTTAGGTATCAAGCAACCTTATCCAATAGAATGGAAGCAAGTATCATATCCTCCTAAATACAAGCCTCCTACTATCTCATTCTTTGATGGGACCACCTCCCCAAGTCAATTCATCAATCACTTTAAAGTGATGACTGATCAGTTGCAACCGAGCGACACCCTCCTTACTCGGGTGTTTGTCGGATGTCTCAAGGGAACGGTTTATGAATGGTATAGAAGTCTCCCTGATGGGTGTATTACCTCATTTGCCGGCTTCAAACAAATATTTTTTGAACGGTTCTATGAAGGGCTCAATGACATGACTATGTCTGCTCTTATAAGAATCAAACAGAAAAATAATGAAAGCACTGAAAGCTTTATTGAAAGATTTAGAAGAGAAGCTTTAAAAATGCCTCTCGGAACTCCCGATGCCGTCACTATCGACACTTGCAAGTCGAATCTCTTACCAATCATCAGCATGTGGACAGGATCCACTCAATTCCAAGATTGGCCTTCCTTCATCGTTAGTGCCGAAGCTGCCGAAGTCAGCGCCGAGACTTTCAAAGGTCTGGGGGTACACATGACTCCCAATAAATTAAGTCAAAATACTAGTAATAGTACGCGACCTAACAATCGTAAAGGAAAAGAGACTCTCGAAGTCAATTTCCAGAGCAAAAATCAAGAGGTAATATCTGCCCATGCTATCCCAGCTCCAACAAATCAACAACCAAGAGCACCTCGCCCCAAAGAAGAATACTCTTTTGACGACGATGACGTCCTTGGTATCTTTGAATGTCTACTTAAAGGTAATAAAATACAATTACCTGACACCAAGAAATCCGATGAAGCTGGTAAGACAGATCATCCTAAATACTGTCCGTACTATAGAATGTTGGGTCACACAGCTCGTACATGTTTTGTACTGAAAGGAAAAATCCAGGAAATGATCAAATCTGGAGCTGTCACTCTCACTCCGAAAGAAAAGACCGTCACCTCCAACGTTGTCTCTATACAATTCGGAGATTTTCCTCCTCAACTCCTTGAAAGCGGGATTATTCCTATTCCCAAGACAACTCTTGAAATCGTAAATATTCCCCCCTACAGTCAGAAGGATTAGTACCGATCACTATTAAAACAGGAGAAATCATATGGATTCATACCGATCTAGTGGCAGATTTTGAATCTCCTCCCCTTCAAAAGACTACTTCCCTAAAATCTAAGAAGGCCGAAAAAACTAAGTCATGTCATATGACTTCTTTCGGATCTACTTCCGACACAGAACCAAAAGATAAAGTAGAAGCACTTGCTGGTGTTACTAGAATAGGGAAACATTATCTAAAGGATTATTCCAAGAGTCCTGAAGATACTCCTGATATCTCTCCAGCTGACAAAGATACTCCTGATGTTCCTCGTGAGGAAGAATCATCCACTGCACCTGTTCCTTCAACTACACCGGTTGTACCTATTCCTTCCGAGCCCATAGCACTTGAGAAAGGCAAACAACAAGCTCGCTTCGACAAACCAATCAGGAAGTCCCCTCCCCTTAGACTTCAGAAGCCTTATAACTTTGACATTTTAGCTCAACTCGCTAATACTCCAGCTAGAATGTCCCTCTTTGAACTTCTACGTCTTTCTAAAGAGACTCGGGAGACATTAAGTGAGGCACTTCTTCAGGCTGAATCTTGTCTTGCACAATTAAAAAAGCCAGATGAAGAACCTGTTACTTGCTTACATTGCAATAGTGTATTGGAGATCATTCCGAATATCACCTTTATACAAGATGACATGTTATTGGAGGATAATCGACATGATCGACCTCTCTACTACACCGGTTACATCGATACGATGAAGATAGATCATATTCTTATTGATCCAGGGTCTGCTTTAAGCATAATGCCAAAGAGTCTGCTGGATGAATTAAAAATTCCTCTTCACAAACTTTCCAAGACGGTTACTACTATATTGGGATTCAATCAAAGCCAAAGCGAGCCGTTGGAAAAGATTCATCTGAAACTTCAAATAGGCGATTTCAGATCCAAAGTCACTTTTTATGTGATCGAGATCGTGGGATCTTATAATCTTCTCCTGGGAAGACCCTTCCTTCATGAAAATAATGTGGTGCCTTCTACTCTTCATCAGTGCTTCAAATACATTGACAGCGATGGAAAGGTACAAAAGAAAGTTGCTGATATAAATCCTTTCCGTGGGGTTGAAGCTTATTTCAGTTCCCGGATGTACAAAGAGGAGTATACAAAAATAGTACAATTTATGGAAAAAGAAGATCCGCAAAGTGAGACCTTGATAATTCCTGTTAAAGGTTGAACTACTCAGCAACAGTCTCCTAAACCCTCTGGAGAAGGCCCCTTCATTATTCTAGTGAGCGGACGTATATCTCCATTACCTCAATCATTTACCCAAAACACACTGATCATTCTTGTCAGTGGGCGTACTACATTTCCTGCATCTTCACCTATAAAACAGGATACTCTGGTAATCCCTGTTAGTGGGCGAACTACTTTTCTATCCCAAGCTTCAAGGGAGCTCACCTCTTCTGAGCCATTTGTGATCGATCTTAATCGAAACAAAACTCCTTCTCGTTCTTCTTCTCCCCCTTTAGTTATTGATTTGGCTAAGATTTCTAAAGTTCAATCTCCTTCTAATGTAAATACTACTACTTTTGAATTTAATAAAATATCTCCGTCTTTGCAGTATATCGATGTTTGTAATCATGTTCATAGTTATTTGCATCTGTTAGATGACTTGAAAATAATAACCATAGGAGTTGTACAGACTTTTCATACAGAAGTATCCTTAGAATCAATACAAGATTCATGCTTTCTAGTACCTAGCAGAAAATCAGGAGACATTCCAATATTCTTCTACAAAGGACCAAAAAACCCTATCAACCTTGAAGATGATGATAGAAATGATGATTCTGGAAGATTACAGTTGCGTCGTTACAGCCAGCAATCTAAAGATATTATCAAAAATATGGGCTATGACTTCAGAACTGGCCTCAATAATGGGAAAGGAAGAAGAATGCCTGTTTGGATTCCTTCTCTAAAATATGGAAGGACAAAATGCGGATTGGGTTATATTGCTCCTACTTCCTTCATCAATATCATCCATGAAGATCCCGAATCTGACAAAGATAAAAGATCTGATTCTTCTAGTTCCTTCTCTTGGGATTCTGATACAAGTATCGGTGACTTCCACCGTAACATTCTGTCTTCCAACATGGTTTTCACTGACGGTCCTGAAGAAAATGACGAAGACGAATTTGAAATCTCATCCGAGTCAGAACAATGGACCCAAAGGTTAGATAATCAATGGGAGTTTAGATTCGAGCAAAGAGAACCTCCAACTGAAGATAAACTCGTTCAAATAGATGTTGGTGAAGAGGGATCCCCCAAACCAATATTCATTAGTGAAAGTCTTTCAGAAACTGATAAGCAAGACATGATCAAACTTATTCGCGAATACATCGACGTCTTCGCTTGGAGCTATGAAGATATGCCAGGACTTGATCCACAGATTGCAACTCACAAACTCAATATCATGCCAAATGCTAAACCGGTCAAGCAACAACAACGACGATTCCGTCCAGATATTATGGATGCAATTGAAGCCGAAGTTAATAAACTCATGGCTTCTGGGTTTATCAGAGAGGAACAACATCCTGATTGGGTGGCTAATATAGTTTCTGTCCTTAAAAAGACTGGCAAGATCAGAGTATGCATAGACTATCGTGATCTCAATACGGCATGTCCTAAAGACAAGTTCCCTCTACCAATTACTGATGTTATGATCGATAATACATGTGGTTTTGAACGGATGTCATTCATGGATGGGTATTCTGGATATAATCAAATTAAAATATTTTCAGATGACGAGAAACACACTTCCTTCAGAATGTCGATCGGTACATACTGTTATACAGTGATGCCATTCGGTCTCAAGAATGCAGGAGCAACCTATCAACGAGCCATGAGCACTATATTCCGTGAACATTTGCAGAAAACAGTCGAATGCTACGTTGATGATATTGCAGTCAAAAGTCGACAAAAAGAGGATCACATCCAAGATTTGAAAACTATATTTGATCTAATGTGTCAGCATCAATTAAGGATAAACCCTACTAAGTCCTTCTTAGGCGTCTCTAGTGGCAAATTTCTCGGCTTTGTCATTACCTCGAAAGGTATACACGTAGATCCCGAGAAGATCAAAGCCATCCAAGAGATGCGTCCTCCACGCACCTTAAAAGAGCTACGAGGATTTCAAGGAATGATCGCTTATATCAGGAGATTCATCTCTAATCTTTCAGGATGCTGCAGACCATTCAATAAACTTTTGAAAAAAGGTGTTTCTTTCGTCTGGACTGACGAATGTCAGAAAGCATTTGATGACATAAAATAATATCTGATGAGCCCCTCAGTATTGGTACCTCCCATCTCAGGAATACCGTTCCTTCTATATACCCGAGCAATGAGTCATTCATTGGGTGCGCTGCTCGCTCAAAAGAATAAAAATGGTCATAAACAAGCCATTTACTATCTCAGTCGTACCATGACTGGAGCTGAACCTCGATATTCACCGGTCGAAAAAGAATGTCTAGCCCTTATGTTCGCTGTCCAAAAGATACGACATTATATCATTGGCCAGACCATTCATGTCATTTCCAGGATCAATCCTATACGAGTCATGATGAAAAAACCAAGTGTTTTAAATTCTCGATTGGCTAACTGGGGAATTTTACTTGCTCAGTATGATATGCATTATATCCCTCAAAAATCGGTCAAAGGACAAGCTTTAGCTGATTTTTTGGCTGCTCATTCAATTCCAAAAAATTCAAAACTCTACGATGAAATCCCAGATGAAGTCCTAGACTCAAACCAAATTGCTGAAGAAGATCCTACTTGGCGTCTATTCTTTGACGGAGCTTCAAGAATAGGTCCTAATGGTGACATTGTCGCTGGGGTTGGAATCATTCTTGTATCGCCAGAAGGTCTTGCTATCCAAAGAGCTTATTCTCTCGATCAACCATGTTCAAATAACGTAGCTGAGTACAATGCATTGCTTATTGGTCTTCAACTCGCTAAACATCTGAATATTCAACATTTAAAAGCTTATGGAGATTCTAAACTCATCGTCAATCAGATAAGAGGTACTTATGAAGTTCGCCATCAAGATTTGGTTCCTTACCATAGATTGGCCATATCTATGGCTTTTTCATTTGAAGGATTCTTCATTGAGCATGTTAGGCGAGCATGTAACACAGAAGCTGATGCTCTTGCTAATCTTGCGGCAGTGTTAGCTATTCTGGTTAGACGTCAATAAATGATTGTTGTTTACAATCGAGAATTATTTCATCTTGAGAACAATCTAACTCTAGGACTTCCAGTTGATATTGAAGAATCAATATCTCATGATGTCAATACAACAAGAGGATTCGGTATTGATTTAGAGTTCGACAGATTAAATCGTAAATCATCTTCATCTTCATCTGATTCTAATATGGAATTCATCTTCAGTAATTCAGCTGAGACTCAGAATACTGATAAAGATTGGAGACATCCTTTCTTAGATTTCGTATTGTATGATATCCTTCCAGATAATCCGAATGAGGCAGCATCTATCAGACGACGATCACTCAGATCTTATTATAATCATACTACAAAAACCTTATATCGTCGAGCTTATGATGGTTTACTTCTTCGATGTATTGCTGGTGATGAGGCCCAACAATTTATCCGTGAAGCACATGATGGAATTTGAGGAGCACATCAGCCTGGACCTAAACTTCAAGACCGTATTCGACGCATGGGTTATTATTGGCCTACTATGGTAAATGATGCTATTCAATATGCTCGTAAGTGTAAAGCTTGTCAAATCCATACGAATTTTATCCATCAACCTTCAGAATTTCTACACCCGACAGCAGCATCATGGCCCTTCGAAACTTGGGGCATGGATATTATCGGCCCAATCAATCCGCCGTCATCAAAAGGTCATCGGTTTATTCTCGCAATAACCGATTATTTCTCCAAATGGGCTGAAGCTATTCCTTTATCTGAAGTCAAAACTTTCAACGTCATCAGCTTTATCAAGCATCATGTCATCTATAGATTTGGTGTTCCCCGACGCATTATTCATGATAATGGACCACAGTTTGTCAGCCAGAAGTTTACTCGATTCTGTGACGATCATCGGATCAACAATTTGGCTTCTACCGCATATAATCCAGCAGCTAACGGATTAGCTGAAACTTTAAACAAAACCATCATCAAACTCTTAAAGAAGTTTGTTTCTGCCAACAAACGTAATTGGAGTGAGAAACTCGGTGAATGTTTGTGGGCTTACCGCACTACAGTTCGTAATGCCACCAAATGTACACCTTTCTCTCTGGTGTATGGATGTGAAGCTGTTCTCCCATTAGAGATTCAAATTCCTTCTTTAAGGATAGCAATCGCTAATGAACTTTCCACTGAGAATAATGATCGTCTTCGACTTCACGAATTAGAAGCTCTAGATAAAAAGCGGTTATATGCTCAACAGAATATCGAATTCTATCAAGCTAGAATCTCAAGAGCTTTTAACAGGAAAGTCAGAGTTCGAGCATATCAAAAAGGGGAACTTGTTCTTGCAGTCAGACGTCCGATGACTATGACACATATGAGTAAAGGCAAGTTCGATGCAAAATGGGAAGGTCCATTCATTGTGAATAAAGTATTTTCTAATGGGGCATATCAGCTTACCACCATGGATGGTAAAGTTACTATGATGCCCATTAATGGCAAATTCTTGAAGAAATATTATGTGTAATATTTTCATCTGTCGAGATTATTCTCCTATCATTCCTCAATTAGTAAAAAAAAATATAATGTCAAGGTCATTATTTTCTACAGGAATCATTTCGATAACTTTTATCCCCAGTGGAAATAGATATTCTAATTTGTATCAGTTTCTTAGTGAATTTGATATCTAGAAAATCACGTCCATATTACCTCTGAATTTTCTATCTTAGTATCATATTTTCTATTTTACGAAAATGATATCTAGTCTTTTGATTTCCGAGTCCAAAGATCATGGAAAATCGAGTTCAAAGATATTTTTATATCTGAATTCTATTTTTTCTAATTAGTATTAAACTAAAATTATCTTTGGTTTAATATCATCTGATAGAATTACAAAGTTCATTTGTATTTTCTATTCTATTGAAATGTGTCATGTATTATTTACCTCTGAACATATTTTCTATAGATACATCATTATCAAAACAACAAAGTCAAAAATCAGATCAAAGTTCTCATTTTCTTCATTCAAGATCAAAGTGCTGATTACAAGTGAATGCCAAAAAAAAAATTCAAAATATGAGAAGCTTGAAAAGTTTATTGAGTAGTAGGAGTTATCAACTCCTGAATACGATCAAGTACAGTGTTCATCTTCTCCTCATGAGTTTTACGGACTCGTTCTGCTGCCTCAACTGCGACTACTTGTTGATCAAAAATAGCAATAGCAAAATGGCGACGGTTAGCTTCTTCTATCTGCTCGGCCTGCATCTGTTCTCGCTCTTGTTGAAGAGTTTGATAGCGTGTAGCTTCGGTTGTACGAGCAGTGATAATCTCAGATTGCTTCTTTTCCATGGATGCAATACGCTCCTGAAGATGAGCCAATTCCTCTTTCAACTTCTGAAGTTCTTCAGCTTTAGATGTTTCATCTTTCTTCCGATGTTCTACTCTCTGACGAGTTGTTAATATTTCTTCATCCTTCTCTATTAACTTCTCAGATGAAGAAGCAAGAAATTCTTCTAAAGCAGCTTGCTGAGCTTGGGCTTCATGTTCCAATTGAGCGATCTCAGCCATAGTCAAAGATTTAATATCTTCCTTCTTGATCTCCCAGTATTTTCGGATAGTTGTCTCCAATTCATCTAGGAGATGTTCAAAGAAGATACATTGAGTCTCACAGCTAGCATGTCGCAGTACCAGAAGCGGGAAATTAATCACCGTTCGGAGTTCGGAGAAAGGCATAGTTTCATCTTTCATGAATCGCCTAGAGAACGTATCCAGATATGAATAGATAATATCTGAATACATTGCCAGGGTCCTTGCCAATCCCGTTTCAAAACAGGGAGTTGCTGTCATTATTGAGGAAGAAGCCTGGATATTCTCTGTCCTAAGAATAGAAGTATGTGCTTTCGGAGAAGTCGGTAGATGCGAATTTCCTTCATCAACATCAGTCTGAACAGGCGGAGCATGAGTCGAGCTCATTGCTGCAGCAGTTCCTACTAGTCAAAGGAAAATAATCAGCATATAAAGAAAAAAAATAGTAAAAAAAACAAAATTGAAACAAAACTCTACCTGGTTGAGGTTCATATTCTATGTGCTTGGAAAGTCTCGCATCTTCTCGCAGTCGGTCCATAATGGTGTCTGACACCTGCTTTATATGACTACTTCCAGCTTCAGAATTACTGGGTACTGGAGCATTGTCAGGAGATCGAACAGGTTCAGGATTAAGCTCTATTCTATTCCTTCTGATCTTGTCTTCATCGTAATGAGTGGAAATATCAGGGTGCCAATCCTCTTCCTCTTCAACTTCTTCTTCCTCAAAATGTTCTTCTTCCGAACTCCTTTTGTCAGATTCATTTTTTTCTTCAGATTCTCCTTGATCCTCAGCTTCGTGATGAGTCTCTGATTCAGAATCTAAAATGTTTTCATCAACTCTTTGAGAGGGACGAATCTCAGGAACAGCAGCAACAGTATTAGTAAGCTCAGGTTCTTGAGCTTCAATTTCCATAGACTCAGCATTGACTGCAGGAATGTCTAGAGGCTGAGTTTTAACAACAGTTTCTTCTCCCATCGCAGCTTGGGTAGATTCAATCTCTTTTGGAATGCTAGTTTGAAGAATGATGTCTTTACAAACATTCTTCAGTAATTCATCAGCAGTTAATAGCTCAGACGTTTGCACATCTTCATCGCCTCTGGCCGAAGGAATGTTCTCTTCAACCTGAGTTTCTTCAACTGGATTAGTTTTCTCTACAGGTTGAAAAGATGGAGCTTCTGGTTGTTCCCTGACTTCTGTCCTGGCTGCTGATTCTTCTTCCGAATCTTCAATTTGATCATCCAACGCCTGAATGACACCCTCTTTCCCGTGCTCAAAGGGGATGTTAATATCCTCTCTCCTTATCTCTGGAGTGGTACCTAACCCAAGATCGAATATGGGTTCTGCAGCTACTCCACTAGTCGTTGGAACAGTCGTTTCCTGAAATCGAGTTGATTCTACCTCAATTGGTTCAGCGAAAGTTACCGGAATATGAGCGTGATCAGATTCTGTTCTTTCAGTAGAAAATGCTTCTTCGATTTCTGACAATATACCTCCGCTCATAATGGCTTCCAGAAGTTCATTACCCTTCAGTTTTCCGACAGTCCTCTTGACGAGTCTGGCTCTCGATTTCCTTTTTATTAAAGGAGCATTATCTTCATCCATCTCTTCATCTTTATCAGCAGCATCATCTTCATCAACTGGGAGACCACCTATAGATGAAGTGGCAGTTATTGAAATCCCTTTCTTCTTAGAAGTCTGAGATTTAGTGCTCTTTTTAAAGACCGTCTCAGATTCATCACTCCGTTTTCTCTTGGAGATGGACACAAATATCGGAGGAAGAACTTCATCAGGAAATATTTGCTCTGTGGATACTTCATATAAAGGCTCGACCTCCGTAGTCTTATCCTCAGGGTCCAGGGTAAATTGTAAAGTGATAGTTTTCTTCTTCGACCTCTTTGACGGAGCTGGGTCGTCCTCTGCGACGAAAGTCTTCAAATGGAAATTTGGCATAAAAGTGCTCGATGAAACATAAAAACGGGCATATGTGTAGAGCATTTTTGTTCCCGTCTTGGATAAAGGATTCGGCATAGAGAATTCAGCTTTTGTATCTCTAGCTGTGAAATATCTCCATGCCCGAGCACCATCGATAAGTCCTCCACGAGCAGAGAGGCAAGTAGTGGCATTCCCAACATGAAGTTGATCATATCCGAACTGTCGAGCAAATCGACTCGACAAATATGGTTCTAAATACGTCACTTCCTCATGACGATATACCAAATGAGATGGTCGAATTCGTTGCAACCACTGAAAAGCTACATCACTTAGCCTGTGACCTTTCTCTCCATCTATCATATTCACAGGCATACTCTCATAACCTGGTGGCGGAGGAACACATTGAATTGACCAATATGACGCTCGGTTCAAAATATTTCTGCATTCTGGAAGTGTATGAACTTTCCAGAAAGTTTCTCCAGCATATTTCTCTAAAATGAGACTGCTACTCCCTCCCGCTCCCAGAGGTATCAAACCGTCATGATGAAGAAGAAGCCAACCATACAAATAAGTATATGGCATCTCTATTCTTGGGAAAGGATCGGTCATATTCCTTTGATCAGACATCATGGTGGTTACAAAGTTTCGAAGACCTGCATTCAGCCTGCAAGTCATCGCTGATAACAAATCTATCTTGTAACCATAGAGGCACACTGCTGCAAAAATGACGCCTCTATGTATCCTATCCAAAGAGCAAGAGTCAGGAACAATAAATCTTCTTAGCCAGAGGGAGAGGAATCCAGCTAAATGACCTTTCTTCGATAAAGTTTTTCCACTTTGTCTAACATATGACTTGAAAGTAGTTCCAGCTTTAAATTCATACCAATCTTTATTGATTGTAAAATCTTTACAATCATACTTCTCCAGCAGATTGGTGATCTCACTTTCAGAAAGGGGTTTGAAGGAATTGATCTGATACTTCCTCTTTTTATTTATTTTCTTTTCGTCTTTTTCACGATTCATAAATAGATAAGACATCCACTTCTGGATATGGCAGCCGGCTTCATCCTTATTATTTTTATAATAGAGAGTACATGTGCCAAAATGGCACATTATTTCTTCGAATAGATGCACCATTTCTGAGTTCTTCTGCGACAGAAAATTCAGCTCCTCTGTTGTAGGTACATATTCTTCATATGGCAATGTGCCTGTGGGTAGATGAGAGATGTATTCCATCTCGTGAAGAGCAAAACCCATCTCCCCTTTGGGAGTCATAAAGGTTCCTGTCCGGTGATTATATCTCTCAACCAAGGCCAGGAATAAAAATGGAATGGGTTTGAAGCCGTAAGAAGAATTGACGATCGCATCATAAAGGTTTATCTGCTTCAAATCATTCTCATATTTGTCCAGAACCCAGTGGACTAGAGTCTTCCACCTCATGTTCTCCTGATTCATTAAGCCTATCATCCTCGGCGTTGAGTCAGTGGGATAAAATGCCTTATCATTCGCCATGAATTCATTTATGAAGATAGGTGTTCTGAATGGTATCAACAGAGACGAGTCTTCTGGTGGCACACATTGTAGTGCCCCGTCCCGCTCAGTCAATCGGAGGAATCGAAACGTCAACGGCGTTCAGCTTTGCCTTACAATGGCGACTCGAAGACATCGCTCAGGTGGGGTAGTTTCGGTGAACTCTCCTCATCTTTGCCTTCACATAATAAATCGTGTTTTCAACTTGCACAAGTTAGGCTTGATAATAAAAGCTACGCATCCACATAGCTAAGGGAATAATCCCGACAGGTCAAAATGAGTTAGAACATGGAAAACGTCCCACGGTCGGTTTAGAGTTGGTGCACGGCGTGCTTTGAAATGACACTCGGTCCTTCGTCCTGTGGCTTGGGAGAAGGAAAGTTGGTCTTCGACACAAAAGTTATGAAATAGCCTAAGTCATAGGCGTCGCCCGCGTAAATGTTCGACAAAATATGCACGTTTCCATAACGCAAGGCTTGGCATAGCCTTTGCTCGTTAAGTTGTAGGCTTGAGTAAGTTAGGCAATGTTACGCCGATCGACCTAAGATATTTCTAGTGCTGTCCCGCTCTTTTTACGGTTGTCAAGTTAAATAGTTCCACGATCCCAAGGCCCGTCATATGAAGTATGACTTGGGCGATAGCGTCGCGTATGTTGGAAGTCGGTTTGAGACACGATGGCACGGTCCTAGAGTTTTTAAGGCACGGGCCACGGTTGATTCATTGAGTTTGGAAAGTGTTGTGAATAATTGTTCTTGAGTTGGGTAAAATGGTAGGGCAAGAAAGAAGTATGCTCGCGGCTACATGTCGGCGAGGCCTCGTGGCTACATGTCTGCGAGGCGGTCTCATAAGAAAGAAATATTGAACTTGGCCCTGAAAGAAATGGTAACACAAGAGGTAGCATGATGGTGTGAGACGTCAGTTTGTGTCGAGTCTTGCATGGTCATTGGATAACTTGTCCACAAAGCGGGAGTTTCTCCGTACGGCAACCCGAGGCCTCGGGACCGCTGCGGGCATATGGAACAAACAATTTGTCGACAAGGTGAGAGTTTTCTCCGCACGATAACCCGAGGCCACGGGACCGTTGCGGGCATATTGGAAACGAAATATTACTGTGCTTTGCACGGGTTAGGCGGGGACTTGCAGCGGGGCTAGCTACCTTGCGCTGAAAGGAACGCCCGTCTAATAAAAAGAAAGAGTAGTCCACTATGGCTCTGGGAGCCAGTGACCAAGTTCATATAGATGTTGGCAGATAGCGGCTAACCGCGTGTATGCCTTTGGATTGAGTTGAGTTGAATATGTATGCAGTATGCAGTAAGAAAGACACAATGTCTGGGCCTAAGATTTGGCAACAGCGAAGGTGGCGTGCTTCGGCACGGGATGTGGCGTCGAGTGATAAGTCGTCGGATAGAGTGTATGAGTTAGACTTGAACTGTTGCGAGTCACGGCACAAAGGAATTATAGCACGATCGTAAAGAAATTGGGTACTACCGCGTAAGTTGCGTCTCTGATTCTAGCCGAAGGGCAAGCACGACCTGATAGGTTAACGTTGTGGCACGAGAAGTGGTCTAGAGGCAAAGTATGAGTAACGTTGACATTTCAAGCACGGGATGGTTTTGATACACAAGTTGCGCCAAGGCGCCGGTCCTAAGACTGAACCTAAGACAAGAGTAGAAAGACAATCGAAAAGGGATTTAAGCTGCACAAAGTAAATGAACGTGTCGGTTTTGTATGGGTGGGCGAGGAGCTCACTCCACCAGTACAGTGGTACTGACACCCACACAGTGTTTCATGTGCAGGCACAGGTAGAAGCTCGTGGCGCGGAGCTCGCTTGGATGCGTCGAGGCACGGAGTTCCTTGGCGATTCGAAGCTCGCGACCGCATGGAGTAAAAGACTTATACAGGACATAATGTATGGACATCGCCTTCCGAAGCTTCCGCTGGATCGAGCATTTGTATTGAGAGATGAGAGAGAGCAGAGTGAACTTGTAAATGTGAGGAGAGTGAGCTTGAGTGATTGTAATTTGGCCTTGCGCCCACAAATGTAACCTTGTATTCGGTATCAATAAAGAGTTTCTTTTGAATGACTTGTGTTCATGAGTTTGCTTCAAATTCCGCTGCTATCATTCAATGTCTCTGCTCGGGACTTCTGTGCGACGACCCCGTCGCAGCCGCTGAAATCGGCCGTTATGGAACCCGCCTTGCACGAGCGCAATCTAGGCTCGTACGGCATCACGCCTTAGCGAGGACGATCGCTCCTACGGGAGCGGGGCGTGACATAATGGTATCAGAGCACGGCTTTACGTCCTTGGACTATCGATTGAATTCTTTAACTCGTTGCTTCCGCAAACTCTGAAAGTTGCTTCCGCATATTGAAATCGTTGGTGCGCTCTCTCTCAATTGTCCCACGGGATGTCCATACAATAAGTCTATCTATTTTGCAAAAACGTAGGAGAACAGTTTTTGACAACAAAATAAAAACATGGTTCGCGCAAGCACGGTTGGCTAAGTCGGGCTGGGCATATACACCAAAGTTACGTCGACCTTAGAAAAGTCGAATGCGGGAATTGAATAGTGTCGAGCAAGAATGAGTTGAACTCGATTGAGTAAAGTGAGTCGACTATCGATAGGGGTACTATCGAGCGGCGATAACGTCGATGCGATATAGATAAGCGTGCTTGGAATTCGAGGAATGGTTCGAACGGAAAATTTGAGGAAGTCAATTTTGAGTCAAAGGATAGTTTTGAGGATTTATTGAATGACTTCATCCCTGAGTGGTGTATGCGATAGCCTCAGGGATGTCGATCGATTGATAAAGGAATGATGCGAATTGAGGAAATTGATGTTGCGAATGGTTTGAGGAATAATGATCGAACTTGAATTTGAATGTCGAGAAGATTATCCAGTCGAACGATAGCACCATTCGCATGACTCAGAACTTGTTGCAAAGGAAGATCGTCAGGTTACGCATATCATTGATGGTATTGAGGCGTATCAAAGATCGATATGCGATAACTCGGGGGTACTCTGACTCGGCGAAGGACGATCGTGCAAGTGTTATCGATCGGTTGGATGCGATACTTAGGATCTTGATTGAAACAAATGTTGGATGAAACGATTGTGTCTTGAGGGTTACGTGGATAACCGCAGCGTTGACATTCTTGTCTTGTACGAGTGCAACTCCAGCCTCGCACATGCGTTGCGTCGGATTTGAGGCGATCGTTCCGCGTGAGCGCTGACATGGTGATTCATGTCGCGGGAATGATCGAACTCGGAAAATCAGGACGCGGCAACTTTGGTTGTCTCGGCTTATCGGTTTGATGCGAAGGAAAATTTGAGGATGTTTAGACTTACGATTGGTGAATGAAATAACTTGAGAATTGAGTAGGTCCAATTCGTGCATCGAGAATAAATTAGTCTAGACACAAAACAAGAGTTATGTCCCGATGAGGATGACTATCCCGCGGGAGCGTGCATGGTGATTCATGCCCACCGTGGGTAATCTGACTCGCGTGAGATCGGGGCGCAACGTATTGTTAAGTCGGACGCCTTATGATCGATTACGTGAATTGGGATGAACGACTTAGGGGAAATATGAAATGTTAAGAATGGTTTAGCGATGAATTGTGTCGTAGCGTGCTTGACTTGGAGGGATTGATAGGCAGATTACGTCGAACATTTTCGAAATGATGTGTCAAGGGATTGGTTGAATGTGATTTATCGTAGGATTGCTTTGTTGAACGACTTGGATCCCGTGCCACGAATATTGGGATGTGTGTAGGAAATCGATGCTCGGTATTTAGAAATCGGAGTGATGCGAGCTTGGGTAGAAAATCCCGTACTATCAACTTGGTTTGACCTTAGGATGGGGTCAGTGTTGATATCGTTGTTTGGGAACTATGATTCTAATACTAACGGTAAGACAATAGCCTAGCGGTTAGGCAGACGTCCGAGCGCAAAACGATAGAAGTTACGGAGGCACCACTCGTGAGTTTCAGTTGACATGCACGTATATCATGGGCGCCCGAATATGTGCACGATCTGACTCGAGTGGTGATGGTGGATTCTCTATCACGAGGCTTGGTTGAAATGCACGTATTTTGGGGACGCCTAAGATATGTGCACGATCCATACTAAGTGGTACGTTGAATCAAGTGAGACTTAAGGAACGGAAAGGTGTCGAGGATTTTGAGATCGTGAGTTTTGAAGAAAGGATTGAGGATAGTGCGAGCGTGGCTCGGATTTGAGGGAACGCATAGGAGAAGTGTGTGCGAGAGTTCTTGAATGTCGAGTAGAGTGATAAGTAAATAAGTAAGTACTCAGTTAGTTTCGAGGACGAAACTTTTTCTGAGTGGTGTATGATGTAGTGCCCCGTCCCGCTCAGTCAATCGGAGGAATCGAAACGTCAACGGCGTTCAGCTTTGCCTTACAATGGCGACTCGAAGACATCGCTCAGGTGGGGTAGTTTCGGTGAACTCTCCTCATCTTTGCCTTCACATAATAAATCGTGTTTTCAACTTGCACAAGTTAGGCTTGATAATAAAAGCTACGCATCCACATAGATAAGGGAATAATCCCGACAGGTCAAAATGAGTTAGAACATGGAAAACGTCCCACGGTCGGTTTAGAGTTGGTGCACGGCGTGCTTTGAAATGACACTCAGTCCTTCGTCCTGTGGCTTGGGAGAAGGAAAGTTGGTCTTCGACACAAAAGTTATGAAATAGCCTAAGTTATAGGCGTCGCCCGCGTAAATGTTCGACAAAATATGCACGTTTCCATAACGCAAGGCTTGGCATAGCCTTTGCTCGTTAAGTTGTAGGCTTGAGTAAGTTAGGCAATGTTACGCCGATCGACCTAAGATATTTCTAGTGCTGTCCCGCTCTTTTTACGGTTGTCAAGTTAAATAGTCCCACGATCCCAAGGCCCGTCATATGAAGTATGACTTGGGCGATAGCGTCGCGTATGTTGGAAGTCAGTTTGAGACACGATGGCACGGGCCACGGTTGATTCATTGAGTTTGGAAAGTGTTGTGAATAATTGTTCTTGAGTTGGGTAAAATGGTAGGGCAAGAAAGAAGTATGCTCGCGGCTACATGTCGGCGAGGCCTCGCGGCTACATGTCTGCGAGGCGGTCTCATAAGAAAGAAATATTGAACTTGGCCCTGAAAGAAATGGTAACACAAGAGGTAGCATGATGGTGTGAGACGTCAGTTTGTGTCGAGTCTTGCATGGTCATTGGATAACTTGTCCACAAAGCGGGAGTTTCTCCGCACGGCAACCCGAGGCCTCGGGACCGCTGCGGGCATATGGAACAAACAATTTGTCGACAAGGTGAGAGTTTTCTCCGCACGATAACCCGAGGCCACGGGACCGTTGCGGGCATATTGGAAACGAAATATTACTGTGCTTTGCACGGGTTAGGCGGGGACTTGCAGCGGGGCTAGCTACCTTGCGCTGAAAGGAACGCCCGTCTAATAAAAAGAAAGAGTAGTCCACTATGGCTCTGGGAGCCAGTGACCAAGTTCATATAGATGTCGGCAGATAGCGGCTAACCGCGTGTATGCCTTTGGATTGAGTTGAGTTGAATATGTATGCAGTATGCAGTAAGAAAGACACAATGTCTGGGCCTAAGATTTGGCAACAGCGAAGGTGGCGTGCTTCGGCACGGGATGTGGCGTCGAGTGATAAGTCGTCGGATAGAGTGTATGAGTTAGACTTGAACTGTTGCGAGTCACGGCACAAAGGAATTATAGCACGATCGTAAAGAAATTGGGTACTACCGCGTAAGTTACGTCTCTGATTCTAGCCGAAGGGCAAGCACGACCTGATAGGTTAACGTTGTGGCACGAGAAGTGGTCTAGAGGCAAAGTATGAGTAACGTTGACATTTCAAGCACGGGATGGTTTTGATACACAAGTTGCGCCAAGGCGCCGGTCCTAAGACTGAACCTAAGGCAAGAGTAGAAAGACAATCGAAAAGGGATTTAAGCTGCACAAAGTAAATGAACGTGTTGGTTTTGTATGGGTGGGCGAGGAGCTCACTCCACCAGTACAGTGGTACTGACACCCACACAGTGTTTCATGTGCAGGCACAGGTAGAAGCTCGTGGCGCGGAGCTCGCTTGGATGCGTCGAGGCACGGAGTTCCTTGGCGATTCGAAGCTCGCGACCGCATGGAGTAAAAGACTTATACAGGACATAATGTATGGACATCGCCTTCCGAAGCTTCCGCTGGATCGAGCATTTGTATTGAGAGATGAGAGAGAGCAGAGTGAACTTGTAAATGTGAGGAGAGTGAGCTTGAGTGATTGTAATTTGGCCTTGCGCCCACAAATGTAACCTTGTATTCGGTATCAATAAAGAGTTTCTTTTGAATGACTTGTGTTCATGAGTTTGCTTCAAATTCCGCTGCTATCATTCAATGTCTCTGCTCGGGACTTCTGTGCGACGACCCCGTCGCAGCCGCTGAAATCGGCCGTTATGGAACCCGCCTTGCACGAGCGCAATCTAGGCTCGTGCGGCATCACGCCTTAGCAAGGACGATCGCTCCTACGGGAGCGGGGCGTGACACACATCCCGGCTTTAAACCACGAAATAAAGATACATGATTCTCTGGAGTACTATAAAATCTGTCTTTCTTATAGATAATTCGGCTCGCCTTCGCTTGTTGATTTTCTGTTAGATGCCATGACATGCTTCTCGGGTAACTAGCGTGCATGAATCGCATTATAGATAAACCCCTAGACACTTTCGGCCAGTACATGGTTTTCTTCGTATCACCTTCAAAATAGAAACAAACTTTCTTTCTGATTCCTTTGGGTTGTGATTTGTGTGCTATGGCGTCCCCAAACAGAAAGGCCGATTTCTTATGAAGAACCAAATTAAGACTCTGGAGTGGTTCACCATTTATCAGACAGAGCAGAGTTGTGTGGTCTTGATTCTTCAATAAAACCAATCTAGCTTCAGGAGTGTCAAAATGAGGAAACTTTACATGAGACAAGTCATGTTTGAATGAAAAGCTCATATATCCTTCATATTCAGCCTTTTCACTTCGGATGTCCACTACAGAAAAGAACAGAAAAGATGAGATATATTTTGTCACGCAGACTTCAGAAAAATCTATGTCTATGAACCTTATGCGTGCTTAGCAGTGTTCAAAGAAAATTTCATCAGGCACGCATAAATCAGACAGATACGCTGCCAGAAGTACGCAAAGATCAAATAATCACGCATGTGATTAATTCACGCAAAGTCTAGACAGATTAGAATAAAAGTCACGCATCATTGCCAGAATCACACTGAAGTGAAAATGACAAAAATATGCTGACAGATCAAGACTAATCTATCCAGAGGATGACTCTCAGAAGTCTGCGTGAATAATTCAATATTGACATCTCTGCCAACATATGAAAAATCACGCAGAGTCATGAGAGCCATGCTCATTTGCGTAAAACACAGAGCTTCGTAAACACGAAGATGTGAAGTATAGCCGACCCTAAAAAGGGGGCATACTTTATTAAATATCCTTTGCCCTAAGAAGGGGGGATATATTTCGAAAGTTTAGCATCATTTTTATTAAAATCCTAAGGAGATTTCTACGTGGAGTTTATCTTCTTGAATTCATATCCCCCATCATCAACATGCTTACGTTGCATGGGGGGTGAATGGTTTCACGACGAGGAAGTCAATCGGAGGTGGCACGCGAGGACGTTGCAGGGGCCTTGCCCTTAGCTTGAGCATCGATCTTGGGAGCCATGGCTAAGAAAGAAGAAGGAGAAGACGGGGAAGATGATGAAGAGTTCTGTGGAGTTCTTTCTCTAAAGCGAGTAAAAGAAATAATGGTGGTTTATGGCCTTTTTATAGGCTCGCAGAGAAGTCCAAACGGCAAATTCCTTAATCATTTGCCTCGATATAAAGTTTTTTACGGGATCCTAAACCGCACAGAATCCTAACGGCCCAATCTTCTCGGAAAAAATCTCTCTCTGTATCATTTGAGCGTGACTAAATTCATTTTTTTCATCTCGATTTCAAAGTATTTCGAAACAATTTATCATTTTCCGAAAACTTTGAAGGGGGTTTTGTTGGCCTCAAAAATATAGTCACGCTGAGTTAATACAGCCTACCAGGAAAATATCTAAAAGACACGCTGAGTTCTGTCAAATCATTTCCTCAAAAGTACGTAGAGTTCAAAATAGTACTCAAAGACAGCTCACTATTTGTCAGATTGTAATTATGACTGACAGCACGACAGTCAATAAACGTCTCCTCGTATGCCACATATGCACGGGATTCAAGAGATCTCAGCTGACTATTGCGTGATTTTTGAAATCTTCTTCAACAAGATTCGGTCTTCATCAAGTTGGCGTACCAAAAAGAGCTTATCATCATTTAATGTGACTGATAAAGCAATCAATGTCAGAGATTTTATGTCAGTCGAGGCACGTCGAATCAAGATAGCTGGCCGTTTTGACTCAAGTCTGCGTGTATTTTGAACTTCAGTGTTCCTGCCTCAAGTTTGCGTGTATTCTGAGCCTTCTGCCTCAAGTTTGCGTGTATTTTGAGCCCTCTGCCTCAAGTTTGCGTGTATTCTGAGCCCTCTGCCTCAAGTCTGCGTATATTTTGAGCCTAAGTATTTCTGCTGTAAGTCAGCGTGGATTTTTCATCTCAACAGGGATTTCATCCTCAACCAGTTAGCGGATTATCATCTCAAATTATCAAATTGGAGTATGTGGCAGACATGCCACGGATCTCTCGTATGCGTGCCCCAGTAACTTGCACACGACTCATGCATGATTGCCATGTGTCCAACAGTTATGGGCCACGTCCAGTAACTGCTCATCAACCTTGCGTACGATTGAGTCCTGAGTGATTATCAACTATGCATAGGTTATGAAGCCAGTTATCTTTTTAGTTATTTTTTTTACTCTATAAATAGAGTTCTTTTCTCATTCATTGTACAGATATACAGAATATCTAAATTGTTGTCGAATTCTTGAGAGCTTTTCTTCTTCGCATCGTCCAAGGGATAAAGCGATCGTCTTCTAGATCGGATTCCTACAGTTGTATTTTCCCAGAATCAAAATAAATAAAGTGAATTTATTTATGGAAAACATGCACGTGCTTTGCATGTATAATAAATGATAATCAGAATAGTATCCAACTATAATCAAATATCTCTTCTAACTCATCTGGTTAAGGTGTGAGGTATTTTTCTTATTTGGTTGAGTTTGATTCTCCATGTTGACAAATTTAAACTTTTTTCAACAATTTTTACAAAATTTATTTTTTAAAAAATAAAATGGACCGTGATATAATGACGGCTTAGACTGCTCACTTTTGAGTCGTTTTGAAGCCTCATTATATAGTGTAAGATATATATATATATATATATATATATATATATATATATATATATATATATATATATATATATATAATTTAGTGTTGTGAAAATGAGAGAGAAAGAGAATAAATTGGTAGCCAGAAAGAATGTGTACGTAGCTTTCTCATTGATAACATATATAGAGGGAATGTGATAGAAGTTGTTGTGGATATGGATAAGGGTATCCACATTTGGGTTTACCCAAATCACAACACTCCCCCTTGGATGCCCACTTTAATTATCGCCTCATTAAAAACTTTTCTAGGAAAAACCCGTTGGAAAAAATTCATAGAAAAGAAAAGAGTACAATAATATTCTTCAGGAATATGAGTCTTCAGGAATCTAAGTGGGTGCGACTTACACTGCCTCGTTAAAAACCTTTCGAAGGGAAAATCCAGTGGAAAAAAAACCTCAACGAAGGAAAAGAATACAATGCGCAAAGACATGCTTCAAGATGTCTCCATTAGCATCTTCAGGATGCTTGCATGTACAGGATGCTCCCCCTCAAAAATATTACATTATTGTTCTTACATCAATTCAAAATGAAAAATCAATCACAATATAATTTAAATATTATATCTTACCCCAACATTGTATTTGTCTATACATTTATACGCATATCCTTACGAAGAGGTTGCAGGCTTTATTTGTGATTCCTGAAAGCTCGTAGATCCCCTGATGTGTTGAATTGTTGAAAACATAGCCATGCACATTCTCTGTTCGCTTTGATAAAATTGTCGCGGTGATTTGATTTATTCTCTCTAAAATACCTGTAACATTATTTTTGAAACATACCTTGCCTGTGGTATCTTCTTAATGAGTACCAGATAAATATCATTCATATGTATCTCTCATTAGATAAAAAAAACATTAATCAAGAATAATTAATATGAATTATGTCATTCCAGTATATGTGTGTATATATGCATATCAGCAGATTCACATAAAGTATTTTGCGGAGTGAATGACAATAAAGAAATTATATTTTAAATAGGGTGCTGCAGGACCCAGAATATGTTCTTTTGGTCGTAATGGATCTTATTGACCTGACCATTATAGGTATATCATTCATATTAAATCTATGCAGGAGATTTATCTCTACAGGAGATTCATAGTAGATCTCTTCTAGAGATTCATCCTTTTATGAGATTATATGAGATCTCTTTATTTTTATTTTTATCTCTTTTGGATATTCCCCTCTTCAGGAGATTTTCGATCTCTATGGTAGATTTTTGATCTCTACGGGAGATTCCAATCTCTACTGGAGATTCCAATCTCTACTGGAGATTCCAATCTCTTCGGGAGATATTTCAAATCTCTTCAGGAGATATTGTAATATTTTATATCTCTTTAGAAGATTTTCTCCTTAGGAGGCACTCTTCAGGAGGCACTTTTAATCTCTTCATGAGATCTTCTCTTCAGGAGGTGACCATTTTGATGAATCCGTTCAGGGATTTCTCCATAAATCCAATGAGCCTATCACATTCTTCTGGATGGTTTAATCCATATGTAGATCCTTCAGGGATAACATGATAATATCAAATCCTTCAAGGATTTACTTGAAAATTTTAAATCCATGACCTTTGATAATATATCTTATCGTCTAGGTTATCATGATCGAAGAATATATTTATTCATATTCTATTCATGATCATTTCATGAATCCTTGAGCTCTTATATATTTGGATCTCTATTTGTTACATATACCCATTCAAAACCTACCGGGTTTATTCTCTTTGGGTTTTGTACTATAGGACTAAACACTCCATATCTTGCGAGAGATATCACATCTATTTATTAGATTATTTGTGGTTTTAGTGTTTATCCTTTAATTTTTATCATCCTTTTTATTCTCATTCGATAATGTCATCTATGACAAATTTTCTTGATTCTAAATTTCTCTTAACTATGTATAAAACATAGATTTTATGGGTACCGGTACCTCTTTCTCAGTCTCTTCGAAATCAGATGTATATCCTCTACCGGAGCGATATACTGAGAGAAATTGGATCTTTTGTTCATGACATCTTCCGGATCGTCATGAACTTTCTCTTCAGGAGATGCTACTTCAGGAGCGGCTTCTTCAAGAGTATTAGGGTGTGTTATATTATACGGCCTCTTCTTCTGGAGAGATGAATATTTAGAACATTTAGGTCTCACGTATTCTTACAAAAGAACTTATTCATTTGCTGCCTTTATTTGGTTCTCTTTGGTACTTCTATTAGAAAATAAATTTATAGACGATATACCTATTTATGCAGCATAATTAAAAACGTAAGCAAGCAAAGGATAATTTCTCTAATTTAGCCCAGATTAGATAAAATAGAAATATGTCATGGTACGTTCTTCTGGAATGGTGCTTTTGAATGTTCTTCAAGAACGATGATACAAGACATTTTTTTCTAGAACGATGCTTTAAGACGTTCTTCTAGAATGATGCTTTAAGACGTTCTTCTAGAACGGTAATTCACGACGTTCTTCTAGAACGATAATTCATCTTCTTCATATCTCCCCCTAACGGCGGAAATTCTGTCTTATTAACATGACATATCACAAAAATATCTCATGTCTAGAAGATTTAATAATATAAGGAGATAAACATAATAATTTACAAAACATAGATGCCAATATTACATTTTCAAATAATCCAAACATAAAACATCTAATGCAGTTCAAAACTGTGTTACTAGTTATTCAGATACAATCTTCAGGATTGTATGTTTAAAAACAAATTTATCTTTGAGATCAAGGATGTATGCTACAATTTGGTAAGAGATTATCACATAAATTAATATTGATAATTCTTATCATGTCACAATTTAAAAGTTACAGGATCATTCGGCTTCTGGCTCAATGTAGTATGTGACTTGACAAAGTGAATAGCTGAATAATTTCTCTAGGACGAACTTCTGGTTCTCTAGGACGAACTTGAACTTCTAGTTCTCTAGGACGAACTTCTGGTTCTCTAGACTAGTGGTTACACAAAAACTATTTCACTTGCTCAGCGTTTTAATACGAGATCCATTTTTACTCCCAAAAAGAATCTTCTGGAATTATGAGAGTATAAAACAATTTGTATAAGTGGGTTGGTCTATTGGGTAAAATCAAGCGGGCTCTGTCGGAGCCTTCAATAATATGACCATGACCAGCTATTATGAATACTATTTTCACACTAGTATTCTTGTTAGAATTTTTTTTTCTTTCTTAAAGATGGTGTTGGTAAGTCGCACTATCAGTAATGAACAGGATGTCTCTTTTCCATGGGTTATAGTTCTAGATATGAAAGTATCTTATCAATAGTTGCAATCATAGATATTATTAATCAATAATAATAATTTTAAACATAGAACTTCGGGTCTATGATAGTTGGTAGGACAATACTACATCCGTAGTATCCCTACGGATAGGATAATCTTATGTCACCAACTTTAAAAAATTCTAATTTATATGAGGCTGCAATTTTAAAATATATGCACATATAAAATACCAACATTCAGGTTGGTATTTTTACTTTTAGCATTTCGAGGGCCAGCAACCTGCTACGACATACAAAAATTTAGTTCGCAGATGACTGATTTTCTCTAAGCATGCAGCGCATCACCTGTCATGCATGCACTTCATTTGGAGTGGTACTAAACTCAAGTAATTTGTATCAATTTACAAATAGAACCACAAAAATGAAGTAATTTCTATCAGTTTGCTAATAACATATGTCATGCATTACAGTATCTTATCACGTGCAAATATTTTTCATATTTCATAAAGTACCAAAGTTTGACACCCAGTCTAAAAACAAAGCGAGCCTTCTTATTAGTACGACTAGAGTCATTGCTAGTAGGAAAATATTTTTTTTTATTTCTATATAGTCATTCTTGCTGAAGTTTCTTGACCATGTCCATGCATGTGCTCCTTTATCATAACTTGCAAGGAGATTTCAATCAATCGTTAAGAAGACAATATAATATGTACTAAAAAAATAACTTACAACTACCAGCGGCTTTAACAAATATAATGCATATGAAATGTCCTTTTATATATGCACACCATGTGGGATCTAGATTTGTTTGTTTGGACTAGGTCAAAGCCCAATAATTGCTAGCCAGAAATCTTTTTATAAACAAATGTATACGTGGCGATTGACTAACCCATAATTTTATTCATCTTCAGTTCAACATAAGTAATATTCCTATAATAACTTTAAGACTAGCTGCATTAAATCTTATCTTGAAGTTAAACTAACATGACATGTCACCAGAAATTTTGATCTCAACTCTCTATATCTGATTGATGGTAGAAATCAACCATCTGACCATCTGAGATTCAAACTATACGTACAAGAACTTGTGTAGAAGAAAGTAAGATAACAAGTAAACGTACAAAATATCTCCATAATGAAATGGCACTAGGGGAGAAATAGGGTTGATTTTGTTTCGATCATGCCATGTTGACCATTAACATGATGCTCAATATGAACTGGCCCATATATAACATTAACAAAGAATAAAAGTTGGCATATGCATATGTCACTATTATCTATAATATTTTGTATGGCCATTATTTGTATGGTTCATTGGTTTATGGACCGTTTAACATATATATTTCTGGTAAACAATATCAACTAGACTTATCATCAAAGACATTATATCTAGATAATACTAAGTAAGGAATTAGATCATTATCAATTTATTCCATACTTCAAAATAAATTATGAAATATTAAATATTAAACATTCAAACCGACTGTTGTTTTCATGAGAAAACAAGATTAATTTCTAGAGTAAAACAAGAGAGGAAGAGGTGGCTCAAAATAATTAGGATTTTGTCTCCTTGTAAATCCAAAGAGTATAATGCTATTTATAGACTTTCAATTCACCCTCCAACTAGAATTTCGGCCGAGGACTGGAATTCGGTTCTTCAATGGCCAGAATGCCAGTAAACCCTTCTTCCGACGCCAATGTACTTGACAATGCTAAACACACTAATCAGCAATAAATAGTTGACTATCCACAACACTAATAAAATTAATGATGTGTACTTTTCCAGTACCCCATCTTTACATGGTGCACAAGATTGCTATATCCAAAATTAATGTTTCAAATCATACATTTTATAACTCTGATTAAAAAAATATTGTTATTCAAGGACAAAGAAAGAAATTTATATAGGTACAATAGAACATCAAACCAACTAAAGGGCTTTATAATAATGTAAAAAGTGACTAACCAACTATTATTAAACAAAATTAATGCACAAGTATTGCTCCATGAGCCCTCTACTCACAATACTTCTGGTTGCAATATATGTATCAATCAAGTTTAGCAAAAATGCAAACTAAAATATACAACTTCTGCCTTACCGCAACCAATAAGAAAATTTACATCGTGAAAGAAAAATATCAAGACGTCCATACCAGAAATTGCCTAATTTCTTTTATATCATATATCATAGATCAGTAGTTTTCATGCATAGTTTGACATCAAATTTTTGGGTTTAGATCATGAGGTTTAGATCATAGTACAAACTTTTATCAAAATAAAATTATAATCTAAGAACCTGGTTGGATTGTTCAATCCAATTTTGTGATCTTTGATCTTTCAACGAGCAGTATCTTTTCCTCTTTCTCGTTGGTCGCCTGAAACTCCTCGAGCGGTCGTGCTGATAACATGTTGTGAAAATGAAAGAGAAAGAGAATAAATTGGTAGCCAGAAAG
The DNA here is from genome assembly GCA_029216955.1 of Iris pallida. Classification (NCBI taxonomy): domain Eukaryota; kingdom Viridiplantae; phylum Streptophyta; class Magnoliopsida; order Asparagales; family Iridaceae; genus Iris; species Iris pallida. The sequence goes on along the minus strand of JANAVB010009999.1, from coordinate 17,467,633 downwards.
AATGTGTACGTAGCTTTCTCATTGATAACATATATAGAGGGAATGGGATAGAAGTTGTTGTGGATATGGATAAGGGCATCCACATTTGGGTTTACCCAAATCACAATATTTAGGTATATTTAGTTACTATATATATTGACCAAAAAAGTGCAAATAAACCGAAAAGTCTAATAAATCGAATAAACCGAAAATCGAACTGATTTAATTCGGTTCGGTTTGATTCGGTTATGGGTCAATTCGGTTCTGTTGCGGTTTTGCTTATTCGGTTTTTGTCCAATTCGTTTTTCGGTTATTCAATTTTTAGGTCCAATTTGTTTTTCGGTTATTCGGTTCGATTTGAATCGAATTAACTTAATGCCCACCCCTGACCACGTGGCAGCTCGATTCAGCCATCGGTTTCTTCTACCGGCTGTCAAGTGTTTTTTGGAAATTTATGCTGGGTAAGGACATAATATTGTGCCAATATTATTAAAATGCAGCTTCTTCTTAGCTGATCTAATGGTGTTGGGTAAACAATACCAGTTGGATGTGTATAGTCGTGTCTACAATCAGTTAGGGATCCTACCACAGATTATGAGGAACAGATTATTATTAACATGTAACATGTAATTAAGAAACATATAATCTAACATAGAAGCAATTGTGACAAAGAAAACCTAACAGAGAAGCAATTGGGATGCAATTTGAAAGAGAGATGATAATGTTAGAATTCTTCCACACATAAAACTTTTGTTAGATAATTAAGATGCCATCGATATATAGATAGCAACCCTTAATCATTCTTCTATCTTTAGGCCACTTTTGGTACACGGAATTAGGCCTTAGAATCAAAAGCCATTTATTTTATGTATTTAGATGTGAAAGAAGATGAGCGTAAAAAAATAATTTCAAAAAAAGGAGAAAAATGTTTTTTCCATAAAGCCAATGATTCAGTTTCTCATCCCAAGGGTTCACTTTCTCTCACAATTTTTCTGCCATTTTCCAAACACAAAAAAGAAAAATTGATAAGAATTAGAATTTTCCAAAAAAAAAAACACAGAACTGATTTCCTTTCCTTTCTGTGAACCAAATAAATCCTTCAAATCTAATATCATTCTTTGTCTCTTTTATGTCATGTTTGGTTCGCATAATCAGGGTCTTGGAAAAGGAAAGTCATTCCTTTCTCGTGTTTGAATGACAAAGTAAATGAGTTGCAAAAAAAAAGATTGATTCTCAAGAGGAAGAAAAATAGGGAAGAAAATGGTTTTCCCACTCACCCAAGGATTTATTTTTTCGCTCTAAGGATTCAATTTTCCTCTCAATTTTTTAGTTTTTTCAAACACGTGAAAAAATTGATTGAAATTGCAATTCTTAAGAAAAGAAAAGTGCAAAGAATCAATTTACTTTTGTTTCCTTTCCGCAATCCAAATGAGGCCTTAAAACATTCTACAAGGGATATCAGTAGTTATTACATCTCAAAGTCCATGACATAAATGAATCCTTCAGATCTTTTATGTATGGTTTGGAGAACAAATAATCTCAGACCACCTACAATCAAATTTATCACTAAATCACTTGCAGTTCTTATTCCAAAATATTCTTATTCATCATTATACATGCTAGTATGTATATACTAGTATATATACGCATACATTATACGTATTTCATAGATTATCATTAGGAAGATTAAAAAAACAGGTGTTGTAATTCTAATATTTATTAAGACTATTAATTAGGAGGATTAAAGACACTGGTCTTAATTATTCTAAATTTAATTAGAATTATCATAATATTGTATATATTATTTCAAGACTATTTAGGAAGACCAAAACACAGTTTCGGTAATTACCTAGATGTTTCTATTAATTTTAATGAATAATTTTAGTTAGTAAATATATGCAAGGGTACATTTAGAAGGAAAAAAATGAGTAGTCGTCTAAGACTTTCGACAATATCTTCACCTACTAGTAGCATAGTTCTATTTTAACAAAGTAAACTAGGTTTTGATGATGGGTTTGTTTTGTTTGAACTTCGTATCCAACTCAATCTTAACTCCAACAATATAGGTGGCAACCTCTTGCATATATACTCCTTACATATCAAGTTGTGGAGAATCTGTGGAGATTTGTGTGGTTACTAAGAAAAATAAATGAGAAGTTGTCCAATGAAGACGAGTGTTCAATTCCGAAATCTTGTCAAGACTTATCTCTGGACCAATCCTGGATACCATGTAAAGTGTTAAAGTCTCACCAAAACTTTGGAGTATTGGTAAGGGTTAATATTAATATTGCTCAACACGCGTCTGCAGGTTTTATGGACCAAAAGCTAGTTTTAAGCATTGGTTCTTCTTTTTAATCCGCTTAAAATTAATGTGCTAGACGATTCAATTATGGGTTGCTCTGATACTAATATAAAAAAAATTGTCACTTACGTCAAAACTCTATAACATTGATGAGGAGGGTTCGAAGGTCAATGTTCAACATAAAGTTTGGTATATTAGCAAAAAGTACACCCTACAACGTGACATGTAATACATATGCATGAGGTTCCAAACTAAATGGTTGGAACTGAAATTTAGTTTGTCACCACAATCAAAGTTTCAAATAGACCCATCAACGGCAACAAATATAATTTGTTACGTACAATCAAACAAAACAAATCCATTAAGGAACTAGACTTGTCAATTGGACCAGACCTGTCCTAACCTAATCCAAAAAATTGGCCCGTGTATCAGCTCGGTTCGATTAATCATGGATCCGGAGTGATCCGGCCAGTATATCAGGATAAGTTGGGCCTCATAAGAAGAGATTCTTTGAGAGGCCTGGTTCAGCTTGACCCGACTTGAAGCATCATGTGTCGTAGGTCACGTGTTAGACTGGACTGAATTTTTTTATCCTTAGGTCAGACTCGTCATAAGCCTGAGAGGTACGGTCTTGGTCCGGCTCACCCAAATTTTGCATCGACACGGTCACTTGACAGCTTATAGGAACCTACTAGAGTTGGTTATAACAGAGCTATCCTAATCCTAATATCACCGTAGTCACTGTTGGAGTCCAATCTGGATTTGGTAACAACATATTCGTGGAATCCAAATCTAATTAAATATTTGATTTGATCATATTTGGATGTCCATAATTGGTCTTATGCTATTTTAGATATAATAGGATTCTTATTTTAGGAAATCCTATTATGATCTAAAATATGATATTGATTGGCTATTTTTGGTGTAATAGGATTCTTATTTTGAGGGCTTCCTATTTAAGAAGTCATATTATGACCTAAAATAGGATTTTCTCATCCTATATATATGGGGTGAGGGTGGAGGCACAAAGTACAGCAAAAAGTAGAGATTTGGGATGCTCGTTCACAAGAAAATCTAAAAGAAAGTCCGTACTTTGCTCTTAGGACTTCGCCATCCAAGATAGAAGGAAGAAGAAGATCTAATCGAGGAGTCGTCAACTTCGATTAGGGAGATTGCTACGGGTTGGTGAGTGATCTCAATTGTAATCTTCTATTTTTTTTTCTTGAGAGTGGTGAGAGGGTTGAACCTATTAGGGCAAAAGGTTCAACGTGAGTTCTGTCAATCTTGTAATTTCATCTGAATTATTAAAGGTTGAGATTTGTCCAAGTGACGTACGTTACCTCCATATACTTGTCTTCATCGTGTGCTTGGTATCTGTTAGACGAGGGTTGGTTTTGATCAGGTGGGTTGGCAAATGCTTCCGCAGGCGCCCAACAATTGGTATCAAAGCTTTAGGGCTTCTGGCAACCATGTCTATGAAGCAGATAAACACTCGTATGATCACCCTCATAGGAAAAAACTAGGCGATTTGGAAGCTAAGGATGGAGGATCTACTCTGGTGCAAGGACTAGCATGGTCCGTTGGAGGGTGACAGCGCAAAGCTATCGGACAAAGCTGCTGAAGATTGGAAATGACTGGATCGGAAGGCCGTTAGATTCATCTGCCAATGGCTGGACGACTCGGTGTTTCACCATGTATCCATGGAGAGTTCAGCAAAAGCATTATGGGAGAAGCTGTATTCTCTATACGAAAGGAAGACGGCTGGCAACAAGGCTTTTCTTATTCGCTAATTCATCAACTCGAAGTACACGGAGGGTGCCTCAGTGGCACAACATCTGAACGAGGTTCAGGGTATCATCAATCAGCTGTCCGCGATGAAGATGGTGATTGATGATGAGCTTCAGGCCCTACTGCTCTTGAGTTCTCTGTCGGAAAGCTGAAAGATATTGGTGGTGTCGGTGAGCAACTCCACGCCTGATGGAGTTGTCACGACAGAGGCTGTCAAAAGTAGCTTATTGAATGAGAAGGTCCGGCACAAGCAAGTTGAATCATCGCAGGAGTATACTCTGGTGGCTTCCTACGGAAAGGGAAGACCCAAATCATAGGTGAGGACAGGGGGGAGTTCTCGAGATCTTGCGACTGTGGACCGCAAGAAGGGCAGCTATCACTTATGGCGAAAGGGGTCATATCAAGAGGAACTGTATGAATCTCAAAACTGAGAAGGCCAAATGCAAGGACGAATCAGGAGGATCTTATAGGCGTTTGGAGATATCATCATCGCAACGACTGATGTAGAGAAACCTTATGGCATGTGTCACGATGGTGACTGGGTCATGGACACGGGGGCATCGTATCACGCCACTCCATATAAGAGGATCTTCACGTCATAATGCAGTGGCAGGTTTGGACGTATGAAGATGGGCGAGAAGGGGACGGCTACAGTTGTAGGCATTGGTGATGTGCACTTGACGACGGAGTTTGGTGAAAAGCTCGTCCACAGGGGTAGTGCGAAGGGTTTGGGAGCAAAGGTTGGATGCTGGCAGATGATGGCTGTCGCAGCCTGTTTGGGAGAAAAGATGGGATGCTTGCGAAGGGTTTTCAACAGCTGGCTCAGAGAGATTTGTGTTATGGCATGTACAAGCTCAAGCCGCTGAGCTGTACAGGCAGGCCACAGATATCGAATAGAGGCTCGAGGGGTGTTTGACAGAAGGTGGATCAGTCGAGAACTTGCTGAGAAGGGACTTCTAGATGCTTTGAGGGATACGGAGGATTCGGTTCGTCGAGACAAAGCGACGATGGTGATGAGTCAAAGATTGAGGGATTAGTTTGTCGGTCCCATGACAGCTGGTCGATCTTCAGGTAGGGGTTGCTCTACGGATCCAGTTTTGGCAACATGTGGTTTGCCAAAGCTTCACGGAGCGACATCGATTTTAGCAGTTCGAAGCCAGGTAGGAGATGAAGGTTTACAGCAAACTCAGTCTGAGGCGGGAGCATCATCATTCACACAGTTCAGAGGGAGCTGTAGGGTCATCGACGACATGTACAGTGCGTGATGTTCTTCTCGAGAACACATGTGTATGTGGGAGCTTCAAGTTCGGACATGATGGTGGACAGGTTCAGGAGTTTGAATCTTATGAGAACTGCATCGTTTCGCTTGGTTGGACCAGCCAAGGGTGAAGAATGTCATCGAAATGTTAAGACTTTCCGATGGAAGACGAAAGTCGGGGACAGCCAGCCGAGACTTACGGTGAGGCTATTCGTCAGGGACTTCAGTCTTGGATGTATCATTGATATCGGCAGGATCTCGGTGGTGCAGGAGGTGCTACGCATGGTAGCTAGCATCGATGTGAAAGTCGAAGAGTTGAAGACGAATTAAAATGTAAAGCAACTCGGGGGATCCAAGATCAGTGGCATGGGGGAGCTGGTATTCTGTCTTGGAACAACAAGCATGGAGTCCAGTTGAGGACCCATGGGGTCAATACCCTCTCAACAGACTGGAGGGAGAGATTGTTGGAGTCCAGTCTGAATTTGGTAACAACATATTTGTTGAATCCAAATCTAATTAAATATTTGATTTAGGATGTCCATAATTGGTGTTGTGATATTTTAGATATAATAGGATTCTTATTTTAGGAAATCCTATTATAATCTAAAATATGATATTGATAGACTATTTTAGGTATAATAGGATTCTTATTTTGAGGGCTTCCTGTTTAGGAAATCATATTATGACCTAAAATATGATTTTCTCATCCTATATATGGGGTAAGGGTGGAGGCACAAAGTACAGCAAAAAGTGGAGGTTCGGGGTGCTCAGTCCACAATAAAATCTAAGAGAAAGTTCGTACTTTGCTCTTAGGACTTAGTCATCCAAGATAGAAGGAAGAAGAAGATCTAATCGAGGAGTCGTCAACTTCAGTTAGGAAGATTGCTACAGGTTGGTGAATGATCTCAATTGTAATCTTCTATTTTTTTCTTGAAAGTGGTAAGGGGGTTGAACCTATTAGGGCAATGGGTTCAACATGAGTTCTGTCAATCTTTTAATTTCATCTGACTTATTAAAGGTTGGAATTTGTCCAGGTGACGTACGTCACCGCCATATACTTGTCTTCATCTTGTGCTTGGTGTCTGTTAGACGGGGGTTGGTTTTGATCAGGTGGGTTGGCAAACGCTTCCGCACGCGCCCAACAGTCACAACCTGGTGATTCTTTTCGAAGCTACAAAAAGACATGGCCATCAGTGTTCAAGCTCATGGTCCAGTATGGGGTCAACTTTAGGTTTTTGTGCTTCATTTGGCAGTTAATTTGTTAATTACTAAGCAAATCATCATTTTTTAATTATTTGTTAGACAAGGGTGTTATTAAACGAACTCATATTTTTATTCTGTATATCCCCTTCTTGTTTTTTTTTGAGCTTTAATCAACTTTGCGTTACTTTCCCAAAAAAATAAATTATTATTATTTTATTTATTTTTTGAAAAATTAAGGTTATATACAAATATAAAGTCAAATGTCAAATTATGTGGGCAAAAAATTAGAAATCCAAGCCATTCAACATTGATATGGAATTCATTGTCCATAGGACTATGGTTATCCGTATCAAAACTACGGGAAACAATCGGTCGAACCGAACCAAAATTATAAAAAAAAACCAACAACAAATCGAACCGAATGCTAAAAATCGAAACCGAATCGTATTTGTACAAAACCAAACCAAACCAAAATGGTTTGATTGTGTTGGCCCAATGATTGTATCATATTTTTGAATATGATAAATCAATTAAGTTTAACATTATATTATCACTAATCTTCATACAATCACTATAGTATTTCTACTTATATTTATACCTTTTAGTGATATGTGCTTATTGTTTTACACATTAGTGATATGGGCTTCTAGTATATCTATCTTAAATTTAGTTGAGTTGTCATAATAAAAAATGGGAAGATGTTAGCCCAGTGATCTAACCTTGTTTTTTTATTGTGGTTATTCGATTAAGTTTAACTCTATGATATCACTAATATTTATGCTATCACTACAGTATTTATCCTTAAATTTAGCATAGTACTAATTAGGGTTGAACATTTAGTTCAAACCGAATCAAATAACCGAAAATTGAATTAGACCGAAAACCGAATAAGCAAAACCAAAACAAAACCGAAACGGCCCATAACCGAATCAAACCGAACCAAATTTTGCGTTTCATTTTTTTTTTAAAATTCAGTTTATTTGCGCCTTTTTTGTATATATATATATATATATATATATATATATATATATATATATATATATATATATATATATATATATATATAAACTAAATTTTCTTATTCGATTTTCGGTTTTGGACCGAAACCCAAAAGCGAAATCGAGACCGAACAAGAAAATTAATTAGTATTTTCAAAACCAAAACTGAACCAATTTTTTTTAAAACCAAACCAAATCTCCACAATCGAATAACGCTCACCCCTAGTCCTAATGTGCATTAACTTTATCATACTTGCTACTATGTATATTGCTTTGTTCGTCTAACATGTATTTGCAGAAAAGCAGTAAGCAAGATCAATATGGACATATGCAATAAAAAATTATGATGAATCGAAGACGACGGTATCCTACTAGATTTTTGTGAACCGTCGAACGACATCCCCGGGGTCATGCACTCGAGGCTTCCACTGCCAGGTCGGCGGACGGGGGTTGAGGGGGCAGCCCCCTTGAGGGAGTTCGGGGGCGATCGAAGCCCCGAAAGGTATTGAGATTTCACAATATGTGTATCTTTGGACAATTGTTGTGAAAAAAAAATGCCATCATCTATCAAGTGAAGAAGCCAAGCCATGTCATCATAATTTCAAGAAGCCTGCGCCTAATATAGTATATCTAGATTTTGTGATGAGTCTTAGGAATAAATGTAAACACAATAAATAGATGGCAAAACCGAAAATTGAATTAGACCGAAAACCGAATAAGCAAAACCAAAACCAAACCGAAACGGCCCATAACCGAATCAAACCGAACCGAATTATGGGTTTCATTTTATTTTAAAATTCAGTTTATTTGCGTATTTCTTGTTTATATATATATATATATATATATATATATATATATATATATATATATATATATATATATATATATATATATATAAACTAAATTTTCTTATTCGATTTTCGGTTTTGGACCGAAACCCAAAAGCGAAATCGAGACCGAACAAGAAAATTTAGTATTTTCAAAACCAAAACTGAACCAATTTTTTTTAAAACCAAACCAAATCTCCAAAATCGAATAACGCTCACCCCTAGTCCTAATGTGCATTAACTTTATCATACTTACTACTATGTATATTGCTTTGTTCGTCTAACATGTATTTACAGAAAAGCAGTAAACAAGATCAATATGTACATATGCAATGAAAAATTATGATGAATCGAAGACGACGGTATCCTACTAGATTTTTGTGAACCGTCGAACGACATCCCCGGGGTCATGCACTCGGGGGTTCCACTGCCAGGTCGGCGGACGGGGGATGAGGGGAGCAGCCCCCTTGAGGGAGTTCGGGGGCGATCGAAGCCTCGAAAGGTATTGAGATTTCACAATATGTGTATCTTTGGACAACTTTTGTAAAGAAAAAATGACATCATCTATCAAGTGAAGAAGCCAAGCCATGTCATCATAATTTTAAGACTCTTAAGAAGCCTGCGCCTGATATAGTATATCTAGATTTTATGATGAGTCTTAGGAATAAATGTAAACACAATAAATAGATGGCAAAATCGAAATGTAGGGTAGATAATAACCCAAGATCACTTTTGTACAATCAGATAGAAGATCTGACGGATCTCCGCGGATCACCAAAGGATGATCCGAATAGAACTCAGAAAATTTTCTGTGAACTATCGGATTATCCGAAGGAAGTTCGCGGAACACCAACAGATTTTTCGACTTGTTATGGTTCAGATTCCAACGATAGGATCATGTCCCATCAGTGATCCTAACGACTCTATTTGTAGCCGTTATACTATGCAGGCAAAAAATCTGACAAAATTCTTCGGCTGACCGAAGGATCTTCCGTTCATTGACAAAACGTTGCTCATTTTCTCTTTCTCTTGCTTTAGTTGTAAATAGCCTTGAACCCCTTCATTCAAAGTTGATGCTTTGAGCCTAAAACTTCATAAATACCAAAGATTGTCCACAAACAACTCTACCAAAATTTTCACTTGTCTATCCACAAATTGTGTTAAAGTATTTTTGAGTTATAAAAGTGAGATCTTCATCCTTGTTGCAAGAAGATCAAAACAAAGTTGTAAAAAGGTTGAAGTGTACAAGCCTTCGGATCAGAGCTTGTGTGAAATCGGAGAGCCTTCAGATCAAAGCTCTTTTGTATTAAAGTCAGAGAGCCTTCATATCAAAGCTCTCGTGTAAGAGATTGGTGAGCCTTCGGATCAAAGCTCACGTTGTAACTATTTTGACAACAGTGGATTAAAGTCGGAGAGAGGTCCGAGATTAGAGTGTCACAAGGGAGGGTACCAGGATACATCGGGTGTCTGTATTTTTATTGCTTCTTCTGCACTCTTAATCTTTAAATTACCTATTAGCAATCTTATAGTGCTTGATTAGTAAGCTTAACCTTATTCACCCCCCCCCCCCCCTCTAGGGTGCTTTCAGGTTCAATGAGCCTTAGATAACAGGTTGGGCTTCACATTATTCAGTCACAAAAAATTTAATATTTTTTTTTCAATAAAGTGTTTTGAGTAAAAATATTTACAACCCTTTTATGCTTGAAAGTCTACACGTCTCAAAATTGCTTATACTTCATAACCACAGAATCATGGCCTAAGGGTGAGCATTCGATTTATTCGGTTCCAACCGAAACCGAACTGTATAATGATTCAGTTTATTCAGTGTGTTTGGTTGGACTATTTTTGTTGTATAATGGGAAGGGTCCAAACTTAAAATCGGGGTTAGATGATATTAAAAACTATAATTTTATACATACATTTGTTGTATTTGTGTTCAAAGTTAGACTAGTTAAATTACCAAAATTTGGTTTCAAAACACATAAATAGATATTGTTGTTTTCAAAATATACACATTTTAATTATAACATATGCATAAAATTAAGGGTATTTACATAATTGCACAACACTTATTCGGTTTGTTTTTTGGGACCAAAATCGAAATGCGAAATCGAAACCAAATATTTTTTTTTATTATTTTCAAAGACGAAACCGAAACGAATTTTTTTCAAACCGAATCGAAACTCTTATTCGGTTTGGTTCAATTTTCGGTTTAAAACCAAATAATGCTCACCCCAACCATGGTCTGGGCCATTTATGAAGTGTCTCAAGAAACTCAATTCCTAAAGCCTCTAAAGTTACAAAGACTACTACAAAACCTCTCAAATTACAAGGACTATTACAATTTACAAAGGCTCTCAAGTTATTTAAATAATAGTTAAAGAAGACAGCTTTACAAGAAGAAATAGCAGCAACACTTGATTTTGAGGGACTCGAAGCTTTGTCTTGATCATCTCTTAACATGTCCTGTAATATACGAAACGCGGATAAATAAATTCTAAGGCTAGGATGATTATTTATGCACGCATCAATAAAGATGCAATATAGTATATATGTTCCATTTCTCAAGCCTAATCATCATCCCCAACTTACTTATAGAAAAATGTTAGTAACATTCTCCTAATAAACATTCAAATTAAACTACTCAAGAATAAAATAACCCTTTTCCAACCTATTAAACATCATTTCTATTGCAGCACCTGTTTTTATGATTGTATTAATCTTGTGCATCTGTAATCTGTTCTTATCATTCTACTGTCTATGCTTCTGTTCTTGTAATCCTATAAAGCCCAAGTCCTTAATGCAAAAATCAAGAATTAATATTTAGGAAAGAACATAAATTATTTCATTCTGTGCATTAGTCCAACATAAGAACTTAAGTTCAATAAGCAAAATAATAACTTAATTAATGTTGAAAGTTTCAGAAACTATTATCAGCACAAGTCTGAAAAAGTTTATAAAGCATGAAACTAGATTGTTGCGGACTGTTAATTACAGACTAATCAAAAGTCTGAGAAACCATTCATTTTCAGACTAATCAAATGTCTGAAGAAGTTTATAACATAAGAAGTGTATTAAAAAAGAGAGAATATCTTGAAGAATGAAGCAAAACATACATTGCTGCAGAAAGAATACTACCATGAAACTGGGCTATGAACAATATCTAGTTACACCAAGATCAATTGGAAGGGGGCTAAGTGCAAAATTTGGATAACCAACACACCACTTGTAGGAAGGATTGGGGGGGGGGGGTGAGATGGGACCTGAAGAAGTAGACATGCTCAAAGTGGTAGAGGAGGTTCAAGTAATACTTCCTTAGCACAAAGGATGCACTTGTTGACAGTGTTATTTTTGGTGGGAAGTTGAATATTGCAATCACCTCCTTCCACATTCTCTCCATTGTCACCTACATACACATATACAAAAGAAACACTATTTAGATGTACCAAGTAAATATAAGTCACCATGATCAACATATCATATATAACTTTGCCATCTTTTCCAAGCCTCCTCTCCGAGTGACTTGAAAATACAGTTGATGCAAGTTAAACTCCTTCCCTCCAATCACAAGAACTATTCATTTCCATCACAAGAGAATATAAATATATAGATCAGTATAAGTAATTTGCTCTAGATAGATAGGTTCAAGAAAGAAGAAAGAAGAACTGGCAATCTGGCATGCAAATTAAGTTGTAGATACATGAGCCTAGTTTCCCATTGCCGAATGGAACTTCAGAACATCAAACAAGGATAGTTTGTCACGCCCCAGAACCAGAATACTGGAGAGCGGGGGCAGACATAGCCAGCTACGTATAACAGAATGGAATCCATACCGCTATACGGTCACGGCTGTCTAGATATGTGAGGGTTTCACTACAATCCATCAGTCTCTTAAGGTCATAAAATAGCCTATTATCTCAATCTCAACCAACTAATAATAATTACAAGATGTCAGACCACCAAATACACAATAGTAAGGCATCCCATACATTACATATTCAGAATGATCATGAAGCTAGTCATTACAAAAAGTGAGGACTAGCAAGAGTTCGGTCATACATGATCAACCCTCGGGGTTTGTCAATCATGTTACTAGCCCGTAGGCAGACAGTAAGTAAGTACAACCGAGCTAACACTTGCTCGTCGGCTAAACACCTCAAAAGAATAATTTATAATATCACAGTGGGAGAACAAAAAGAAACCCACTCGATGCCCTGGTTACGCCTGGTGACCACCATCGGGCTGGAAAGCAGGGAGATCCTTTGGTGCTGCTCCGGTATCTGGCCATACAAAACCAGCTGGGTCAGACCCCAGAAAGAGCAAGTGCCACAAAGGAGGCTTCACTTAAGAGCTAAAATCAGCAATTAGCACAAGAGTATAATTACATAAAAAAGGCAGTAGTTTAAGAAAAGCATGATGGGTAATTATAAAAGACAATCTTGTATATAATCACTAAAAGACAGGACATATGGAAAGAAAGTATGACATGATGATATACGATGAGATAACCATGGGACTATTCAGATAGCCAGTTTACAACCCGTAAACCAAACAAGGACCGGGGTTATAACCCTTCATCTGAACGGAACTTGGTTTCTCTTACCATTTATCGGCAAGATAAATATAAGAAATCAGGTCAAGTAACAATCTGGAGTGACAATCATTATAGTGACAATCTAGAGTGACAATCATTATAGTGACAATCTGGAGTGACAATCATTCAATTATTCTGGTACAATCTTACAATCAATCACTTCTAGACAATACTATACTGGACTAGACTCCATCCAAGCAATCACGGCCAATCATTGCCTACGGCTTTCTACATTAACTAACTAGGGTTATCACAATCCTAGTTACTAGCAAGATACAATGAGATGCTCCAAGTAGTTACAGGCCCTGCAGCTATCCAGGTTATCCAGGCAATCATTATAGTGGCAATTTAGAGAGTACAATACATTAGAGTGACAATAGAGTTCAATCATTTAAGTGACAATGGTGGGTGCCCCACATAACAGTGGGCTGAAAATGTGCCCTACTCGTCGGCAGGCTACAAGTCCAAACATTTGCGGTCGGGATAACGGGATCGCCAGTAACTGGGGAACATCTCTTCATGTCTAGTGAATTATACTAATCATTAACCTTAGTCCATTTCAGTAGGTACTCCTGATCGTGGTACTCAGGAGTCCCCTCTTAGACATGATACAGGACAGGACTGGAATTATTTGTACAAGCAGAAACACCCACGATGTCAGAGTTGGTTATACAAGTCAAGTTACAAGTTACACGTCAAGTCAAGTCAGGAGTGCACCGCCACGGGCCACTATCAAGTTATCAAGATAAATCATGTCAGGGTACTTATCGGAAGTGCGCCACGACGGGCCACTATCAAGTCAGGTTGGTTATGTCAGGAGTGCACCACTACGGGTCACTGTCGTATTATGCTAGTTCCTTGTCATACCATGCCATGTACAATAGTCATTCCAAACATATTAAGTAAAATCAAGTTCATGACAAAAGGCGTAAGGATATAAAATGGGCGTAAAATATCTAATAAAATATCAATATACAGGGCTATAGAAGAGCCAAGCTTAAGAAAAATAAAACCAAATCTCCATGATTGGACAGATTGCGCAAGGGTCCCTGGGGTCGGGTTGCGCAGGAGTCAAGTGCGCCAGGGACCAACTGCACAGGGGTGAGCTGCGCAGGGTACCAACTGCGCAGGAGTGAGCTGCGCAGGGTACCAACTGCGCAGGAGTGGATGGCGCAGCAGATGGATTACGCTGGATCAGGTTGCGCACGAATGGATGGCGCAGGATCAGATTACGCAGGGACGGACTGCTGCATGAGCAGACTGCGTATGAACGGACTGCGCATGAGCAGACTGCGCGTGAACGGACTGCGCACTCGGGTTGAGCACAGTTCGCCAAAAGGCAAGCTGCGCGGTCGACGCTGCGCTAAAGAATGCAGGCCGAGAGAGGGGATGCGCAGTCTAGCACTGCGCTAAAGAGCGCAGGCTGCAGGCTGCTACTCCAGGCCGAGAAGAATCAAGAACACCAAGAATTCAAATTTTCATATCTTTGTCAAATCAAAGCCAAATCTAGATTTTTAAAGTTCTAACTTGAGTAAAATTGAATTATCTTCCACATGGAACGATCAAAACATGAAAATGAACAAGTTTTATAGATCAAAACCACCAAAGTCCGAAAATACTTCAATCCTAGATCTACAAAATTCTAAACCCCAAATGGAGAAAACCCAAGTTCTAATGTTGCTTAAAATGAGCTAATAAAGCTTTTAGACAAATAAAATGTAGCCCTCAAGTGATAGCAAGATGCAACTTGCCTAGGTTGGTGGTTGGTGGAGAGGAAAGAGTAATGAGGAAGAAGATGAAGAAAAATAAATGAGGAGAGAGAGAGAGAGGGAAATTGATATTTATGGTGGTGGTGGTGGTTCTCCATGTCAACCTAAAATAAACCAAGTCAAAATAAACCAAGGTGAACCAAGTCAAGGCTAATAAACCCTCTCTCTAGCAATTTAAACCAAATGAACCATGAAATAAACCAAGCCTCACTAATCCAAAATAAACCAATGAACCATTAAAACCAATTGAACTATCAATGCCAATTAAAACCAAGCCAATGCAAAATAAACCAAGATAACTAATCATGACTAAATAAAATATGGGTCCAAAACACGTATACGTACACTAAATATGTATCACGAATTTGGGACATTACATAGTTCATGGAGAAGAAAGTATATAATGCTCACATCCTTAGAAGAAGTACAATTTTATCCATGCCGTATAAGATTACTCCATGTTGGGCCGTCGCCATAACTTAACAGAATTCTTGGATCCAATGGCCAAAGAGGGATCCATGATGAAAAAAATACATTATAAGAGTTAGATGATAAATGAGCAAACGTTAGGGGGTTTCCAGATAGTTACTCTAATAGAAACCGTAAGAAATCACAACTTTTAATCGAATTTTAAAGTAAGCTTAGGGTTTACTTGATGAATAGAAAGCTTTTTATAATAGAATGGAGAATAATTGGACTGATGTGGTTTACAGGATGAGGGTTTTTGGTTATTCGAAGATGGTTTAACAAAGAGATGGCCTGACAGTGCAAGGATATGAAGTAGCTGCACAATGGTTTGATGTTTTCTAGTGCTCAAGAGAAGGGTCAGGTATGGTTGCACAAGCAGCATCTAGGGAGGAGGTTGGTGGTTTTAACTATAGTTCTACCAACTAATTTGACTAATATCTTATCGCTCATAAATATGCATATATTGGTCTACATTGTACATGTCTTGACCACATGAGATGATTTTCTCTCGTCTTATCCTCAACCGTTGTCACCTAACTTTCTATGAATATGCTCATTGTTTTTTTTAATCTTATCTTACATATTAACATTCTCATTTAGTTACGCTCATTTTTTGGACATGTTTTTATTGCCCAACAATCTGATTCATAAAGCATGGTTAGTCAAATAGATTTCTTATATAATTTTCCTTTCAACTTCAACGGTTTCTTGCAATTACAAAGCACTCCAAAAGGATATTCCAATCTAGCCAACTTGTTTTAATTCTTGTAACGCTCCAGTCCCAAAATACGTAGGACTAGAACGTAACATACCAACCGTATAATAAATATATGTAAGTTGTATATACAATATATAGATAATCATGGATCACTAAATCTCATCGACAGAAAAGAGAAGAATAAATATATCATTAATCAAATATGAAAATGTCAAAGAACAAGTTGCTGGGTGGAGACAAATCCACTACCAAGCGAATCTAAAGAATATATTAGAATACATGAGTAAAGAACAGCAAAATAAATTCACCGTCTAGGAGAAAGTCACATAGTCCGCAAAGAAGAGAAGGAAGAATATAGTCCAAAAATCGTACTCCTTGGGATACTGTCAATCACCTATACTTGAAGAGATCACCAGGTACTCAGAGGGACTTAACAAGATACAGAAGAATGTGACATATAACTGAATATAAACTGCTATTCGGATCATAACATGGTCCAACACTCCACCTTGAATTAGTGTACCATCCCCCAACCAAACAAGGACATGAGATGACACCCTAATCCATGATGAAGTATTATTCCATGCCATAAATCCGATAGAGAATCCGAATCATAATATGGTTCAGTATTTTATTATCGAAGCAGTAACCACACCTATAACCAAACAAGGACAAGGTGTGGCACACTAGTTCATGACAAAATATTGTTCCAAGCCATGCATGATAAGTTCATATACCTAAACGAATAAGGTTGCCAAACCATTCTATGTGAATATGCAATTTAAGAACAACCTTCAACACATGGACACTTTGGATATATAGAATTGGCATAGTCCCCTCTCTGGGCACCAGGGGCCTACGTCTATAATGTTCCTCGAACGTCAGAGGGCATCAGTAACAGTAGGGACGTCTCACGCCGTATCTCCAGCGGAGCTTCCGAATTACAAAGGGAAGTGCATACTTGGCCCATATTCTAAGGAAGTGTCCTTCCTACCCCATGCCTATCTATGTCGTATCAATGACACATATAACCTCTATTAACTGCTAAGTCAAACTAATCATGTAAATACTATTAGCAGTTAATCATATCGCACGGTCTATTCGTATTGTTGGCCACCCAATATGCAAGGCCGGGATCTATATAAGACTCATGACTTCGTGGTATACCCGTGTCAAGGCCAATGAATACAGACAAACAAATGACAGTCTTTTAAATCTAGGTCAAATGTGCATAGAAGTAAATATATAACAAAAATATAACTAAATAGTAATTTACGTCTAAGAACAATTTGGAGAACAATTTTATATTCACAGAAAGTATATAATAAATAAATGCATGCAATTTGGTGAGCTAAAGTAAATAAACAGCAATGGCAAGGTATCTTGCTTGGTGTGGTGCCTGATGTGGTGCGACGATCATGATGGCACAGGACTGACTCTAGTGTTAAAACTTCACAAGATGGCCTCTAATGATGGGACATACCAATCCATTGAGTTCAGAACTGTCCAATTAGCTATAGTCGACATAAGAAAGTCCAATTTCAGTAAGAGAACAGAAAATATGATTAGCCATGGTCAAGAATTGATTCGAAGGGAGTTGGATATAAATAAATATTTATAAAACAATTATATTTTGAAAACTATATTATAGTAGTCAAATATTTTAAAATAAATATTCTAGAAAAATATTTAGGGTAAAACTCCCAATTTTGTCAAAGTATAATTTTAGGCCAAAAGCCATGTTAAAATACCATAATAATATTATGAAAATATATTCTAGAGCTTCTAAATCAAATTCGAACTTGATTATATGCCAAAGCCCAAAACTATATTTTTGTTACCAAATAATTTTAGGTAAATTATTTATATACATATTTTTATAAACAAAATTAAAGATAATAATAATACTTATAACACATTACATATTTACCTGTAAGTAGTACCATATACTATTATACTCATATATATATATATATATATATATATATATATATATATATATATATATATATATATTTTTTAAAAAATATATATATATATATATATATATATATATATATAAGTCAAATACAGAAGTTTTAAAAAATAGCCCAAAAGCCCAACCCAAACTGCTATTTACCTAAGTGTTTAAACCAGAGATAAACCCAGCCCTTAAATAAACATAACCCAGTTAATAAAATAAAACAAAATTCCTATGGGCTCAGGCCTAACTGATAAGCCCATATCTAATAAATAATAAAAAATTTAATCAATACCCCCAGGCCCAATTGGCCAAGCCCAAAGCTGCTTTTTTCCAAAGAGAAAAAAATTAATGTAAACATAAAAATGAAGAATGAGAACAGAGAGTGAGAGAAGGAGAAGATGAAGTGAGCAAGAGGGAGAGGGTTCGAGGGAGAGCGGGGAGAATAGCCCACCAGAATCAGTGGTTGGGCAGTGCTCGCGGAGCTCTAGTGTGGGAACCGGCGCAACACACGGCGGTGGCTTCGTCGACGGAAGGCGGGGTCACAGATAGGCGTCGGAAAGGGTTCCAGCACGGAGATGGCACAGGCTCGGTAGCTCTGTAGCCTTGGGCACGGGAATGGAAGTCAAAGAAGAAAGGGAAGGAGGACGGAGGTGGTCACGGATCTGGTATCTTGGAGGGTGGCGGAGGAGAGAGGTGCGACGGGTTTGGGTTTGGCTGGGTGGTGTTGAGTTCCAGGGGTGGTAATTGTGAGCCGAGTGCGGGTGGCAGCCGCGGGGGTTGGTGGTCATGAATCCTGGTGGTTAATCTGGTGGCTGTGGTGGCTTGGTGGGGCGTGTAGTCTGAGTGGTGTGGACGGTGGTCGTGAAGAGTTTGATGGAGTGGTCGGCGGCAGTTCTGGTCGGTGGCGCAGAGGCGTGCGCAGATGTGAGGTCGAGGGAGTAGGATGTGGGGACAGCCACGGGTGGTCGGGCAATGGAGGCCGTTGGGTCTAGGCAAGACCGGTTGCTGGTGGTTGCGGATCTGGCCATAGAGGAAGTAGGAAGTCGGGAGGATGGCTCCAGGCAATGGACGGCCGGAGGCCGGTCGGTGAACAAATGAGTCAGGGAGTAGGGTTAGGGTTTCCATTTTGGTTGTATGTGTTGGGGCCGTGTCCGACATGAGAAAGAGTTGTGGTCTCAGATTCGTGTCTGGTGTGCCGGACACAAAGGAGACGAAGCTGTAAATTGTGTTGCGGACATAAAATGTTGGAAAGACACCGGGTTCGGACCGAAGGCCGTCACGGCTGACACTGAGAGGATGAACACGGACACGATACACAATGGTGATGGAGATGTGGCTATGAAACTTATTTGTTTTTTTAAAAGAGCAAGAGAACTTGTCCTTAAATAAGAGGTGGACACCTAATTAGATAAGGATTAGTAATCCTTTAAACCCCCAATAAATAAATATCACATTTAATTTAAAAACATTTAAAACTAATTTAATAAAATCCAATCCCAATTTAAATCACTAATAATATTTAACATTAATATCTAATTAATTTCAAATATCCTTTTTATAAATTAAAAAATAATTCTAATAAATTTTTAAAAATCAAATTTTACAAATATACATGAATTTATTTTTATGTACATCGCATGCAAAATAGTACATACTACTTACATAAAATATTATTTCTAAATTAGTACCTATACTTGTATAACAAATAAAATAACATTTATATAATAATAAAATAATAAAAATAAAGTTTGGCAATTCTTGTGCGATATATTTTATACTCAAACAAAATAGAAAAATATATTTACCTTATATGTATTTCGAGAAAATATTTATTCTCTATATTTATTAAAATCTATAATAAAACTTTTGTATAAAATAGCCAAATACTTTGTATATACATATTCGTACTCGACGTGTAAATACCATAATAAAATAAAATAAAATAATATATAAAATCTATAGTAAAATTTAGGGGGTTTACAATTCTAGGAACAACATCCATCCCAATCCTATTGTCAGTAATAGATCCTAAATACCAAAAAATATCGCTCATATGTATCTCGTCCATCAAGGTGTAGGCCTCCCTCATTTCCCTTTGACCTTATGTTGAAGTAACATTTCATACCTTGTTTTTGTCCTAATTTTAAAATCATGAGATTCCAAGATTCTCTTCATTCTTTTATTTTGAAATCTAGCTAATCTCTAGCCTCATCAATTAATACAATCTTATCAGCACACAACAAACACCATGGAACTTGTTGGTCCCAAAATATAATCGATTACATACGTAATTCGGTCCCTCTTGGGCCGATAACCAATATCTCCTTGAAAGATTTTCTTGGGTATACTACGGCTGTAGTGCCCCGTCCCAATATCGTGCCTATTTTTTGTTGCGACACAGGGATCGTGGTTAAGAAACAATATCGCTATCGATTGGTCGGGACCGGTTGAATCAAGATTATCTTCTCGTTATGGAATGACTTATTCCAAATCAAGTCCCATATTTAGCGGGTTGCACCTCGAGGATGGACTCTGCGGCTGAGTCGAAAGAGACCTTACGTTGCCCAGTTTTTAATGTCATACTTGCTTATTTGCCTTTGGTTTTATGAATGCGTTTTCGTGAATGTTTTCGATGGATTCATATTGCTTGCTTTCTTCGAACTTCGCATTTCATATCGAACTCGAAATAGAATGGTAGAGTGTTGATCCGTTGCTTATGCGATTTTAGGTGATCATGTAGGCACCGTCTAGAGCAACTGACCTTTTTTTTCCTTCTCGCCTCGACAATCAAGGTGAGTGACTGACTATTCTATCCCTTTTCACCTTGTCTCAAACAATCGATGTTATAAATGTGAATGAAATATTAGTCGTAGATGCATGGACACAAAGGCTTATCTTCATAGAGCTGTTGCGTGCTTTACTTGCGTACATAATTCATAGAACTATTACATGTTTGCTTTTACATATATGCCATAGAACTGTGTTACACAAATATTGATGCTATAAATAATTGTAGAAATGGTAAGACGGGTCACATTGAATCGGTTCAGTCTTACGATGTTTGTAGACCATGCTTGAGTAAGTAACTTAGTCTTACACGGTCATGGACAACTTTTGCACAAGGGTTAGGTTCCTCGAACGGTATTCCTGGGGCCACGGGACCGATTCAGCCTAGGAGGAACCTGGATAGCTGTGTTGGGTATTAGCACAGGTCATTCCGGAGACTTCTAGTAGGCTCACAACCGTGCTGAAAAAGTCATCGTCTAAACCAAGCTATAACAGTCCAGGATGGCTAGACTTGCAGTGACCTTCACATCAAATACATGTAGTTTTTGTTAGCTATGATAACAGCTGATAGTAAAGAACATGGTAAGTTCATACTGCAATGGCACGCTCTGCCGTAGGCAAGTTTCATGGTACTTTACATTGCTTATGCCTACTGAGTTCTTTCATAAAATTTACTATAATGATTAGAAAGATCACATTTATATTATATAATTCTTGAACCAAATAAGAATATGGAATTTAATTAGTCACCCACCAGTACATGGCAATATACTGATCCTCGCTCTCCACAGGTCTTCCGAATCAATAAGGACGTGCCACTTAGCTGAAGGCGACGCTAGCTTATTTTGAAGCCTCGTCCGTGTGCCAAATGCTTGTTTTAATCCTTTTGGAGACTCTGCATTCAATCCAAGAAAGATGGCTTGACTCCCCACGATAGGAGGTGTTTTTGATGATGTTTTGGTTGTATAAAAAGGGAATGTAATGTATGAAATGACTATCTCATCAGCGTTCATTTTGTGTTTGAGTCAAGTTGTAAGCCTGTGCGACAACTATTGTAATAGAGTTATAAATGATGTTTATTATCAATGAAGAAAGTTTCTTCTATTTTAAATGTGTTGTTTAGTTTCTTTGCGTACTCTGTTAGATGTTGTATTCAGATAACCTTATGACCTTATCTTGTACGAGCGCAATTTTAGGAGACGACTATCTATTCTTCAGAATCGGGGCGAGACAGCGGCGAGAAGGGGAAGACAACTTCTCTTAAAATTTTTAGACCATTTGAAATATTTTACAAAAACTAGGACGATCTATACAGCATAATGTATGGGCTTTAGCTGGGTCTTGGAGCACGTATATTGGTATTCGATGGACAATGGAGTATTGTGTTATCTACCATCAAGCACCTCCAATTCGAACTTCAGAAGACGAGGGAGTATTGTGTCATCCACCGCCAAGCACTTTCGCTAACTGGGACTTCCACAACCTTTAATACTCACGTGAATTCACAGAGGAATACATGTGTGAGCAAAACAGTGGACGAGAGCCTCCTTTAGCTACCTATCTTCGTTGACAGCATACTACCTTCGAAGAGTCCCGATTTTCGTCGTTGCTTTGTTATTTAAAAGTAGAAAGATAAAAGATAAAAGGAATTAAAGAAAGTACATGATAAGTTTGATATAATTTTTATTTGGGATTTTTTTCTTTGAGCTTGTGGCTATTTATAATCGTTCATGCACAAACATAGTATGATAGTAGTTATAACATCTTCCTATAACTTACCCACCTCCATACTTTTGCATCACTCATGGGAGTTAGGGTTATTCTCAGCTTTCTTCGACCACACTCCACAGTTACGGGCGATTATGGCTGATATGCCTCAGGAGTAGACTCATGGTCCATCCAAGGCTGAGGTGGACTTCACAATCCATATGGAGCCACTTCCCCTTGGACTGGGCTCAAAGCCCATTGTAATTTCTGCCTCGTCCCATAAACTAAAAATGAGTGCAAAGAGAACTTCATCTTGAATATTTCTTGTAATGCGATCCATAACTAGCGCTACTAGGTAAGGACTTAGTGACAATCCTTTGCCGTAAACCAATGATAATGGAAAATTTTGTGGAATCTCCCAAAATGGTTAGCACAAAAGTTGTAACTCGAAAATCTTAAGATAGCTACAATAAGGACTTAACGATGATCCTTGACATAAACCAAGGATAATGGAAAATGATGCTGAAATCTCCCAAAATGGTTAGCACACTAGTTGAAACATGAAAATCACAAGATAGCTACTAGAGACTCTCGTTTCTTCTCCAAAATCCATCACATCATCTCTCTAGGTACTTTATGGTAAGCCTTTAAACTTGCTCACAAGTAAATAAGTTTCCAAATAAAAGATAAATGGAAACTAACTAAAGCTTGAATCAAACCCAAACTTAAATATTGTATGAATGAATGGAAGTAAATGGTTGGGTTATATGTCCCTATGAATTTTTTGGGAAAAAATGTTTTTAAAGTAAAAGGCAATTTCATACATGGTTTGGTTTTTCTGTAACCCAAAATCTTCATTAGACTTGTATTATAATGTTTGGATAGAAGCTATAGTTGGAAGTACTAGTTCAATTTTATGGAGGATAACACTTTTTGATGTAGTTGTATGATATTTTGCAGGATTACGAGAAATTAGGTTTTGCCATTGGTTTGGATAATTGCAACTTGTTCCAAGTTCGGTGTATTCAATATTAATAGATAGATTAAGAGGTAGCCAAAAATACTAGCCAAGCATTAGGCAATTATTTGCCTTGGTAGGTCCTATGAGTCTAAATGCAAATAAACCCTAAATGTGTAATTTTTGTCATGCTTTACTATATCTTTGAATTTTTTCCCAAATGGGCAATGATGAGACATGGGTTATGGATAGACAAGCACCATTTGATGTGGGATGTTCCTAAATAGTGATGAGAAATTGGATATTTGGTCACCATTTAATGTGAGATGTTCTTGACAAATGATGAGAAATTGGGTTTTTGGCTTTAGGTTATTAAGAAATGATAAAGCAAGAGTTATACAAAGAATTTGGGATTAGCTTTGGTGAGTTTTACCAATCTTGTATTAGTATGAGCGATACCTAGGTTTTGGATACTATGCTATTATATCTTCCTTACCTATGTGAAGTGAGTGTGAAGTAAAGATATGTGAACCAATCCTCTAAGCCTAGACTTTGTAATAATTGGTTATGTTATTCTCATTATCCTTTATTATACATATTGAATGACCTTTGATTATATAGGTTTGGTGGCAAGTGGCACCGGATATACGGGACTGTCTATGTTCTTGGTAATTTATGTTTTAGGCTATGTTGATGCATACCTAAGCCATATGTTGCATGTTTTTCATTGTAGAGGCATACCTGAGCCATATGCAAGAGACCTTTTATGTTTAAAAAGTTTATCCAGGCCAAAGAGTACTTGTGATTGGGTTTGTTAGATGACAATCTAATTTATGAAGGAAAGTTCTTGAATGGAGTTCACTGTGAATTGATAAATCTTATGAGCCTTTAAGTTCGGGTAAGCAAAGATAAAGTCCATAAAGTTTGGATTTATCTCCTCTGATTTTTTTTCTTGTTTGGATTATTAAGGTCGTTAACCTATATTGGTTGTATAATTATAGGATGCTTACACTGATTCATAAGGATGTCTTTATTAAGGTCATTACTTTTATTTATTTTTTGAAAGTTTTCCTTATAATATGACTTCTAGAGTTTCCATTTGCACTTTGGATGACTCCCCTCTCATAATATCTTGGGTTGTTTTCTGTTGGATTTACTCTCTTCCACACTAATGTTTGGCTTACTCCTTTCTCATATGTTACTCCTTTTCTCATACTTACTAGTTTGGTTTGTTTTTCTATTGGATTTAATGTTTGACAGGTTGTTTTGATTGGTTGAGGCCAATTGTTCATTTTGTTATGCAATTTTTACTTTTGTTTGGCGTGTACAGTTGTTGTTTAATGCTATATTAAAGGCACTTGTTGTTTAGGCCTCTGGTATGAGATTATTATTAGGAACTAAGTGTGGAAACCGTTCCCCCAAAATCAAAGAGCCTTGCGAGAGAACCAAGAAAAAGCACACAAAACAAAAAATGCCAATCACAAATTGCAGTCATAGAAATTTTTACGTGAAAAATCCAAATGGAAAAAAATTACAGAAAGATCGGAGTCCAACCCTAAAGAACCTCAACTAATGGAATATAGAGAATACACCATCTACAAGCTCCTCCCGATCCAAACGGATCACCACATCTCATTGGGACATAAAATAAATTACAACTAAGAAGATAGAAGACAACAAAAAATATCCAAAATTGATCTCCTTCTCCGGAACGACCTCCAATCCTTCTTTCTCCTTTCCAAAGTTGCACAAGCACTCTTGCCTCCTTTTACTCTCTTGTTGCTCTGAGATATACTTTAGGACGAGAAAACACCTAGTATATATAGCCTCAAACCCACAACTAATTGAGATACTCTACTATATGTAGGAATACCTAATCCAAATCATTGATGTGTTCATATTATATATAGAAATACCCAATCCAACTCCATTGAGATATTCCTACTATATATAGAAATACCCAATCCAAATCCATTAGAATATTTATATTATATATAGGAATACTCATTCCGACTTCGGGATATTTTTTATATAGGTTGGGAACTCCATCCACTCTAACAATTATTAATTGAGGCTTACTGCTATAGGCACATATGCTTGTTACTTATTGCAACAAATTTGCAGAGATGCCTGTTGTATAGGTCTCTGTTTGGTGGCTTTCTTTAGCCAATCATGTTTGAAACTGAATGGTTCATTCTTGGTGGAGTGCCCTTCTGTTTATGCCTCTAGTATGAGATTCTTGGTTTGTGTATGAGATGGTCAACATTTTTTGGCATTAGATAGTTCTAAGTGCACCATCTATTATTTTCTGCTGAGTACCCTGATTTTCAGTCTTTACCCTAGTATTTTAGCCCCATGAATTGACAAGTATTTGGTACTATTGTATAATTTATTATTTGTTTTTGGTCTCCAAGGTTTTACTAGCACTATAAGCTTCTATCTCAATCTTGTCCATTTATAGGTGAGAAAATTTTTGTGTTATTGTTGTTGTTGTTGTTATTGTTGTTGTTGTTTAGCACTTAATAGTATTGAAAAAGATTGCAGAACATTGTAGAAGCATGGAAATTCAGGCGCATCAAGAGAACTGAAGTTTCTATGCGCCATAAACATTATGCACCGAAGACACATGACAAATGTCAGCGCGTCATTCAAAGACAGTAAATATAAGAAGCACATGGAGAAGAGATTATTTATATGAAAATCTGTTACATGACTTTTTTTCATTATAAGTCTACTACAAAGAAGCCTAGTCTAAATTTTATGTCTAGGCGCATCACTCTGACATCTCAGCATAGGCGCATTATTCTTCCTCATCAGAGTGGATCACTTCCTCGTCAATGCACATGTGCTTCGACTAATGAAGTAGTTATTGAGCAGAACGTGGGTTGTCAATCAATCCAAACCCGGCAGCTCCTCTAGCATAACGAAAGTCGGAGCACGATGACCCCAAACTTTGCATGCAATAGGCACTCAATGTCATCTCGTAGAAGAACGCTGCCAGTAGGGTGCACGGGCACAAGCTAACTCGATGTATCTCAGTCTTCTAAAGGAGTTCGTCATCAAAATCAAATCTTCTTTGAACGAAGAGATCCACATCCCGTAGTACAACATATTACCAAGGGGGAGGATCGGTCAAGTTCATCTTTACCGAAAAATTGGGTAAAATAAGAACGAACTCTCTTTTCCCGCTGCTATTTATAGGCCAGGGCAACCAAAACCCATGCACCAAGTGGTAGTTCTCCCCAAAGTTAATGTGATGAAGCTAGCATTAATGGCGATAAATTTGCCATCTCAAAATCAGCTAAATCAAAAGTCATCAATTCGAGCCTCGAAACTGCTCAACACAGTTGACTGAAGGGGATGCGCCACACAGCTGATGTGCCCCTCAGCTCCATGTCTAATGTGCCTAGTGGTGCACAAAAAGGTGCGCCCACCTAAGCTTGTCACCTATCAAGCATTTAATGCTAAGTGACAGGAGTCGTCAGCACGCGTCTCAAAGACTGAGTAGTTGACAGCTTTTTTAGAAAATAAAGAGCTATCGACGTCAGCACCATCATTACTTGTTTTGTCGGCTATGCTCTGCCACGTGGCCGACTAAACAATTGCATGCACCTCTACAGCCATGCGCTCAAAACTTTGCATGCGCCTCCACAGCCATGCACCCAGAATTGCTATTGACCCCAAAAGTCATATGCCAAAGTCGCCTCATACGCCAGATCCAAGGTGCATCCAATCAAATCATCCTACAATAAATCAAAGATCTTTGAACAATGAGCATGCGCCATGTGTCTTTGACTTAGTTCTGCTCACGAACGGGTACCAACCACCCAAGATCTTAGTAACAAACAAATCTCAACAAATGTCACATGTCAGCTCCTTCGCAGCCCAACAGTGTAGTCTCGAACATATTCGGTTCAAGCTTCCTAGCGCAGCTCCATGTGCGCAATAAAGTCTGACACGTGGCATCCCTACGTACAAGATCTTCATGCACGCATCGCATGTGCATGCATGGACGGATTATCTCGTTGCCTATAAATAGAAGGATCATTCCTTCATTCAATCTTCTTCAACCATCATCAAATCCTCTAAGCTATTCAATAGCTTCGACTCATCAACTTCCCCAAAGCACCTCAGACATTCAGAGAGCTTGAGATCGTCGTCAGATCGTCAACGGAGTAAAGAATTACCTCTCCATCGCCATGGTTCCCAGATAAAAACAAAAGTGTACTAGAAGGATTCCATCGAGATCCTACATGGTACTCTGTTTGTTTGTTATTATATATAAAGTTTATTTCAAACATTTTAATGGCAAACAAGTTGGCGACTCTGCTGGAGACCACTTTCTCCTCCAACAAGAAGGTTGTGTCGCAATCTAACGTAGCAAGCTCGGCTCCTCCCAGAAGACACCGGTGGTACGCTTAGATCAACAAGCGTACGAGGAGTTCATCTCTAAAGACAGTACGAGTCCTTCGAAGCGGCTGTCGAAGCCGAGGAAGACTCGCCAAGTCTGGATGCGCAAAGACGATGCGCTGAGCACCACAACTGAAGGGTCTGCGCCAGCGCAATCATCCCTTCCTGCTAATATTCTCAGCAAACAAGACGTTGCTACTAGTGCAGTGCATCTGCCAGGGAAGCACAATGCTGACTGCAGCTCCTAACCCTCTTCTTTCCAATCGAAGAAGATGTACGACGGCACAAGGACACAACCTCTCTCTCGTGTATGAACTCTGCTGCACAGAGAAAGCACTCTGTCTTCGACAAAATCTATGGTGGCCCATGCAGGTCGACTTTTCGTAAGGACAGCGAAACTATGGTAGTACCTAAGTTAGTCGTACTACTGCGAGCCTGCGACTAGGACTAGGAATAGGGACCTAAGGACCGTCACCATGAGTTGAAATTGCGTCATTGACTTCTATACTCGACTTCAAATACCCTTATGCATCTTATTTGAATCTTTCTATCGTTTAATAAATTCCTTTGATTACAGCCAATGGATTCGCAAGACAGGAATAACGCTGTACTGAACACTCCACCGACTGTTGGCGGATTTTTTACCTATGAGACCCCACCGACTCGGGGAGGACAGCTTACTCACCAGGGCGGTCCAGCTCAGCCATAGTACTCGAGGTTCCGCAGGGATGTCATTCCACCTCCACCACAGTTTCCTCCGCAGACTCCACCACCCACACCTGTTCTTCCCCCAGCATCTGTCCCACTACCAGCACAAGTTCCACATCCAGTATCAGCCATGCACCCCGCACCAGTGATGTATCCAGCTTTTCCCATGTATCCAACACCGACGATGTATCCAGCTCCTACGATCTATCCAGCACATGTTCTGCCTTCGCCACCAGCATTAGACAATATCACACTCCTCGGGATCTTCCAGCAGCAAACCAACATGTTATGCGACACTTTGAGAGAGGTTCTTCAGATTAGAGATGCTCCCCGACAGCGCCCTGGAACCTCCAAGAACTTCATGGACCTCAGGCCCAGGGAATTCTATGGGACAGAAGAGATTCTCCACGCTGATGAGTGGTTGGAAAATGTGGAACTATACCTGAAGATGGCTCGAGTCCTAGAAGATCTGAAGATCGAGTCAGCTAGTGGACAGGTTTTCAACATCGCATGGACGTGGTACCAAGGCGAGCCCTAATTTTCTGCTCCAGACGTAACTTGGGAGGAATTCAAGCGTCTGTTCAAGAAGAAATTCTATCCATACGTAGCACGAGAGGCGTTGGTGACTCAGTTCGAGCACCTAGAGCAAGGCAACCACACCGTCGATGAGTACACATCAGAGTTCTCACGCCTCAGCCGTTTTACAGAGAGCTTGGTCAGCACCCCTGAAGATAAAGTGCGACGATTTAGGAAGGGACTATCTCATAAGATTCATCTAGCCATCGCCACCAGTCGAGCCGCCACTTACGAAGAAATTCTGGAGGTCGCCCAAGCTATAGAAGAAGAGCTGAGTCACAAGTCGAAGAGGAATCGAGACGGATTTGGAGGAGGCAACAACCAATCAGCACCAGCAAAATGTCCCAACATTCCAGGGAAGACCTCAACACAGCAGCATCAGCAGCAACCACGAACAGCCCCACAACAAGTCCAAGATGTTTCCACCTGCCAATATTGCTCAAAGAAAGGCCACACTCAAGAAAATTATCGCGGCAGATTAGGGTTGTGTTGGACTTGTGGATCCAACCAACATTTGTCTCAAAATTGTCCAAAGAGAAACGCGAGTGCCCCACCACTACCGACCGCAGAGGGAGGGCAAGCTTATGCCATGATCACGGAGGATACGACAACACCACAAGGAGCAGCTAGCAAAAATTTCTAGTAGATATTGGCAGTAGTATAGATAGGCCTATAGTAAACTTCGATTTGTTTAAGAGGAATTGAATTACTTATATAGTAGTTTAAGTTAGACTATTCATTCTAGTAGATCATGGCTCATTAAATTTCGAGGACGAAATTGTTTAAGGGGGGTAGATTTGTAAATCCCTTGGCCAATTTTATCCTCTTATTTATACCCATTCTTTAATGTCTCATATATATTTGTTATGTTTTATATTTTGTTTTACTTAAAATATCAATAGAGGGTCCAAATAGGTAATAAAGGAATTTACAGGGACCATAGTGTAATTGTCATTAATTCAAAATTTTCTTTTTTAACCGAACCCTCACCCCCTGTATATGAATTCAAATAACCCTCACATAAGCCTTAGATAAGAGCAAATCAACTTCTTCCTATCTCGTCCAATCTGATCATACACTAGTATATAGAGGAAGGATTGTAACCGACCCCGAAACCCCTCTACAAACCCTAGAAGCGCTGCTGCCCTCCCTGTTCTTTAAGTCGAGAAAGTAGCCTCGGAGTATTACAGAAAAGTGGTATTTGAATTCT
Source organism: Iris pallida (assembly GCA_029216955.1). Classification (NCBI taxonomy): domain Eukaryota; kingdom Viridiplantae; phylum Streptophyta; class Magnoliopsida; order Asparagales; family Iridaceae; genus Iris; species Iris pallida. Next base: position 17,437,410 of record JANAVB010009999.1, on the reverse strand, counting down.
TCAATAGGTAATCTTCTATCCTAAACTTTATGATTTCCTATTTAGAATTTAAGGTGTGATCGATAGGCGTTCGATTAGATTACTATGAGAAATCTACCGAGATAACAATAGTTTGAAGGGGGTATTCCCTGTACTCGTGTGTCATACAAGACCCGGACACATGTAGATGCTGTTGTTTCCCCACGTAAGCTGTTGGGTGAAGGTTACATGCATGCTTCAGTAAACAATATAACTGGATTTTTCAGAACTCATAGAGGGGAAGGAATAAAAAATGCTGACAATAGTCGATACAGGACACCATATTGCCTAGATGGGTTAACTCGAAATCTAGGTCGCTGTTCTAATGAATGATGTGTTCCTTGTAGATAATTTAAAGTCATCACAAATCATTTAGGAGTCCTGTGTTAGATTATGGTTCTGTTGTTCAGGTTGGCCAATTACATTGTAAGGCATATTATACCATTTTGTTGTTCAGTGCAGGGAGTTGTTGTGGCATAAATTGTTGTACAAAGATTATATAATGCAATGACCGATCGAATTAGGCACTATAGCACATATCAGTTGCATAGGTAGGTTAATGGCATACTCGAAAAGGATACAAGTGGACCAAGTACCAGATTATGGGTTAGGTATGTGGGCCCCAGGAATACCATTCGTGTGTCATACAAGACACGGACACATGTAGATGCTGTTGTTTCCCCATGTAAGTTGTTGGGTGAAGGTTACACGCATGCTTCAGTAAACAATAGAACTGGATTTTTCAGAACTCATAGAGGGGAAGGAATAAAAAATGTTGACAATAGTCGATACAGGACACCATATTGCCTAGATGGCTTAACTCGAAATCTAGGTCGCTGTTCTGATGAATGATGTGTTCCTTATAGATAATTTAAAGTCATCACAAATTATTTAGGAGTCCTGTGTTAGATTATGGTTCTGTTGTTCAGGTTGGCCAGTTACATTGTAAGGTAGATTATACCATTTTGTTGTTCAGTACAAGGAGTTGTTGTGGCATAAATTATTGTACAAAGATTATATAATGCAATGACCAGTCGAATTAGGCACTATAGCACATATCAGTTGTATAGGTAGGTTAATGGCATACTCGAAAAGGATACAAGTGGACCAAGTACCAGATTATGGGTTAGGAATGTGGATGGGTTGTTGTACAACTGTTATGGGTATAGCAAATTTAGTGTTTCGGTGAGAAATGGATTGGATGCACAGGTTAGGTAGGAAGGGGGAGTAGCCTTGGGGTATCTATGTCAATATAATCTGGGAACCCAAGTATGTAGGAATCAGCCAGGTTTTTATTCCTGATGTACACCTGAGTACATTTAAGTGCCTGGAACTACTTGGGTATCCGAAAACAGAGGGTGCCAAGTGGTTTGAAATAGAAATAGATCACTCATTCTTAATCTGATTTCATGTTTGTATTTTGCTAGGGTTGTTTATAGTCTTACTTAAGTTGTGTTGGCAGGCAAGCTCTTCTGTGAACCAAATGGATATTGAACGATGGTGGTATTGCTGATAACATTGAGCAGGGGTTCTGCTCAATAGGGCTATGTAAGGATATTACCTATCAGGTAAGCCACCTCGAGTCCTACCCATATGGTAGAAGGTCAGTTGATACATGTGGTGTTAGCCTTGCATACAGTCAGTAGATGGGTAATGGAGTTGGTGTGATAACTCATTAGAGCATCTTAGGTTGGGGTCTTCTTGTGTCCATTAGTTAGAAAGAACAGGCACACATATGTTGAACCCAGGTTTATATGTGCAAAGAAATTACATCAGATAGCATGTAAGGGGCTTAATGTACAACAAATTAGGTCACAGGTTCATGGAGTGATAGGAACTGCTATGAGTTCAGGGTGAGTCTCTGTAGCCTATAGGTAGAAGGGTACACTAAAGTGCCTATATCCTAGTAACCTCAACTGGTTGGTAGCAGTAACTGTAGGCCATTGCATCTATGAGCACACTATCCTAATAGCAGGGGTACCAGTTATGCCAAGTATCAATTGACTCTAGTGGTGGCCTAATGAGGACCTGTATAGATCCAGAACCAAGGACATGGAGTAGGAAATCTGTTCAGAAAAGGGGTAATGATCAAATATTGGGGCATGGTCAACATAAAGTCCATTGTTCCTATTAATGGTTTCCATTTGAGTCATATGAACCAATGGTCAAATCTATGTTTATAAATGGAGGGTACCAACCTTCAACAGCTAAATGGCAGGTATAGGAAGGATAGAGAATAGAAGATTAACCATATATGTAAATATATAGGTTGTCATACAAACAATAGATGCCAAAACAAGCCAATCTACCTAGTTAGGGAAATCAAACTCAATAAAGACCAAAAGACTGAAACCTCAATTAGATAAAATATTTTCTTGTTTTAATTTATTTATTGACATAGTAAACTCATAAAACAGGTTGCTTGGACAACGATACAGATTGTAACCCGTACCAGCAATCGAGACCACATGCAAGTATACCTTGCCTTTCTTTACAGCTTTATTTACATGCACTGTCTTTCATTATCCAGTTTCTTCCATTTATTGTTGTCATGTGCTTTTTCATATCATGCTAGTAGTTTACTTCATTGATATATAGCCCTTGTTCACAGTTAGCCTTGTGTTTTATTGGACTTATTCATACTTGTGTCTTGAATGGGTCGTGTCATAGGATGAGAAGTCATAAACTGAACTGCTAAACCTTCTTGCCATTGAATCTTGAAGCTAACCTGAGAGTCCACACTAGGGGCGAGGATTAGTAGTTATTTGTCCGCACCTGCGAGTCCATACTAGGGGTGAGGGTGATTCTTGAAGCTAACCTGTGAGTCCACACTAGGGGCGAGGATTAGTAGTTGATCAAACATGCGAGTCCATACTAGGGGCAAGGGTATGAGTATTCAATTTGGTTATCCATTGACATATTGACATGAGTTCTTCCGTCTTCGTCCAGTAGTTCATTTATGCGTAGACAGTTCACTGATTCGTGTACCTTTATTTCATTAGTTCTATTTTATTCTGGATTTTCTCCATACATGATAAACTGTTAGAAAGGCTCATTTTTATGTATTTTGCTAGTACTCTGAGGACCTGATGATCTCTTCAGGTTTAGCCAAGTTTGAGTCAGGAGCAGATGAGCAGTTGTGAGCCAGCATCAGACCAGGGTGCCTTTGCAGTTGAGGTTGTTATTTGATTTGCAGTTTAGACTCAGTTAGTTATTTTATGTCTTTGTTTTATTCCGTCTATTGGTAGTAGATTTGTGTCCACCGGACGTGACCTGGATTTTTGAAAACATTCAGTTTATATTTTTTATTACTCAGTTTTATGGATATTCATTGATCTTGATTGTGTCTTAATTATTCTGTGGATGAGATATAGATTTCCAAGTGATTCTAGACTGCCATGACTTGTGTATATTAAACAGTATTCTACCGCCGACACTACGGCGTAGGCTGGGCTTGGACACGTTTCGTATCCGAAAAGCGGGTGCGGGTCATGACAAAATCACTCACTGTAAAGGTGAGGAAAAGTTAGATTCTGAGTACTATGCGCCTTCACGGGCTAGTACAAAGAAGTCCAAGGCAGTACGGGCTATGCGCCCTCAACGTGCTATACCAACAGTGAACCAAAAATGCCTGCTGAAAGTTATACGCAGCTGATGGTAAGCTATACAGAGTTGACTCAGGTGCTTTGGCACCAGTAATGAGTCAACACTTGAAGTCCCCTTCCCACTTGGGCGCATCTTCTGCATGTGGAACCAAGTTGGGTGGGGCAAATCTTGCGGTTCTGAACCCATGTGCCCACATGGAATGTGCGCATGAAGTGGGTTTGACTAAAAATACGTGTTACTCTTCCACCAAATGATCTGGGTGCATTTCATGCGCTGGAACTGGATCAGGGGCGCATCACTCACATCTAGTACGAAGAAGTCCAAGACAGCACAGGCCATACACCCTCAACGTGGTATGCCAGCAGCGAACCAAAAATGTGTACTGATGGTAAGCTGTACAGAGTTGACTCTAGTTGTCACGACCCGCACCCATTTTTTTTAAACGGATACGAGACGTGTCCAAGCCAGCCTACGCTGCAGTGTCGACGGTAGAACGCTGTCACGGCCATGAAGATCAAAATCACAAATAATACTCATTCACAAAATTAATTTAATTTACAATGATCACAAGTTTTACATTTACAGAAAATATAAACTTGTACAAATATTGAATGACTAATACTCAACTATCTAACTAGTCTCTTAGGCTTTTGTCTGCAAGTATTCTCGTCACTCCCCAAGCTAAATGAATCCACGGCTAACCTGAAAAATATTGGTTTCCAGTCAGGAATGGAACGAGCATAATTCACTGAATGCAATTTCAATAAAGAAAATGACTATAAAACAAAGGTTAGACATCAATCAGGAGTTTTGAAAATAAACAGGAGATACAGAAAACCAATAGTAAATAAAGACACCAAATACTTTCCCCAACTTGTTAGAAGTACCTTTGATATGTGATCGGTCTCGGAACAATTATGCGACACGTTCTACACGGTCTAATGTTACACGGTCTACAGTTACACGGTCTATAATTACACGGTCTACAGAAAATATTGCAATAAAGAAACACTGTCTACAGAATAATAATCACGAATTACACAGTTTAAATGCAATAATAATCACGGTCTACTCTGTCTACTTTGCAATAAATAAATCACTGTTTACACTGTCTACAAGAAATAAATAAATTACTGTCTACACTGTCTACAAGAAATAAATGCAACACGGTCTACACGGTCTAAGGTCAGATCACACATCCTTGGTACTTCTCATTCCCGACTCAACAATTTATAATAGAAAATAATCACATAACCGATGGCCAATCAATGAAATATAGTGAAAATCAATATCGAAATGCAGACAATAAACTGTACTCGCCTGTGGTCCTCTGCTGGTGAAACCGACAGTCTGAACTACTCAATGTGCCCCAATAGTCAAAACCTGTACAACAGTCCCCTGAAGCTGAAATAGACAATACCAATGATCTCAGAATAGTCCAATTAGCTAGGATTGACTGTCCTTAAGTCCAATTCTGGAGACAGGGCAAAACGGTAATTTCGGACCAAAACAATGTCCGCCGTTGGACCCGCTTTGTACCAAAAAGTGTGCCAGAGTCAACGGTCTCTAAAGTCGTCAAACTACATGTCTACAGATCCAATTTTTCGATACGAACCCAACCGTATGTCCAGAGTTGGGTTCCGGCGGGCCGCGCACAAAATCGCCCGTTGAGTAGGACCGTAGGGCCCGCAAAACGGTGATTTTATCAACTGTTTCAGAATTGGACCACACTTGGCATGCAGGACAAGAAAAATGATACGGTCCTGCTGGTACAAGTTTCGTTTTGATCTGACGAGCATGCACAAAGTAATTGAGAAATTTACAAAGTGCACGATACGGTGAATTTCGACGGATACGTATCAAATTCGTAACACACACGCGACCAATTTGAATTCCGCCAAAGCCCACACGACCACGAAGCCGTTACGCAGCTTTAGACGCCTTCGGTTCGCGACCACGTCGTCCGATTTGGCGGGACGCACGTCGTGTGGAACAATTTTCTAGTTTTGAAAATAGATTTTTGGGAAACTTTGGGATTCGATTTCTCGACGCGTAGTCGATGATTTCCAAATCCACAAAAAGGGTCGTGAAGTCCTATATGTTGTCTATAATCGTGTTCAGGTGGAATTTCTAAACAGCTACTGGATCGATCGAAATCGATCCGCCAATGTGGGTTCATGGATTGTTATATGTCCTGTTTTTGGGACAGATTTTTTGTCGATTTCGACCCCGATTCTTTTCGAATCTGGATTGATACCGAACCAACAAACTAGATGGGTTCCTAGGGGATTATGTTGGCTTTCCATATGATTTTATGGAATTGCAAAACATCGAGTATGCACGAAGAATTAATATCACGAAGTCAGTACCTTGGTGTATTCGCTGCTGTCATCTTCGCGCGCTCGCGTGTGTTCCAGTGCTCGGCCGGCCGCTCCGGCGCACGGCGGTGGCCGTTAGGACGTCGACGGGGTCACCAGGCCGTGCGGGTCGTTGTGACGTAGGGTGTTGAAGAGTTTTTAGGGTTTGAGTTTCGGTTTTGATGAATCGCTTTGCTTCCCCTGTTTCGATTCTTGGTTTATTTATACTTTCATATATATGGTCGGGTTAGTTCTGACTTGGGGGGGGGGGGGGGGGGGAGGTCGGAATAGATGGTGTGGGGCAAACTGCGGGCTGGGCTGCTCCTTATTCCTTTTCCTATTTTCTTTTCATTTCTTTTTTTTCTTTTTTCTTTTCTACTTCTTATTTTCTATATTATCCAATATATATATGTAATCCCTTATGTATATATATTACATATATACACACATTTACACACACATAATATTTATATATAAATACACATAAATACCTATGTAGTATATATTTATATACACCTACGCATATATAAATACATATGTATATTTGTATATACGTACACATATACATCTACATATATATATTTATATATACACGTATACCTCTCTATATATATTTATATGTATATACGTACACATACACAATATATAATATTTATTCATATTCACATACATTTACACACATATATTATATATATACATATACCAATAAACCCACTAAATAAACTCCATATATTATGTATACGTATACACATATATCTATATTCATATATATATTATATATTATATATATACATGTATCTAAATAAACTTCATAATACCAATAACCCACAAATAACCCAAAGAGTCTTGGTGGACATATCTGGCCCTAGGAAATTGTACAAATATTCTAAAACTCTATTTAAATAATAATAATAATAATAATAATAATAACACCTATTTTGTATAAATAACCAAATATTTACAAAATGTCGTTAAGTCTACCCAAAAAGCTAGGAAATATTTGTACATACCTAAAAGTATGTCTACAGAGGCTTGGGCTTGGTTTGGGTCCAATCTGCACTAGTTTGGTACAACCGGATTCCCTAAAACTAAATAATATAATTAATAAATAAATGATCTTCGATAAGGGTTACATCGCAACTTGGCCTGGTTTTCCTAGTTAGGACATCACTATGGCTTTGCATTCCCCTACCATGGCTAAACACTAGTCAAGGCACGCTACTGAGCTATCCGTGCCATGATTCCTAGTCACTTGTACTCCAAAACTCCATCATGGCTTAAATCATCTACCGTAATAATTAGCTAAATAATTATTTATCAAAACTCTAAAAAAATCACCATTTAATAAAAATATAATTCGAAATTCCGGGAAGAGGGGTTACAAATCTACCCACCTTAAAAATAATTTTGTCCTCGAAATTTAAGGGGAGGGTCCATCAGTTATGATAGAAGACGGTTTTCATTAGCAATCATCTATTCTCATGGTCATTACATACTACGAATCCTCGAGAGTTTCTACCCACCTTTGATCACACTACTCCTTCAAATCTCATGTCACTAAAACTTTACAATCTTCCAACTAATTGCTAAAACACTACCAATAAACATCTACTGCTTATGGCCACTATAATCCTCTCCTATTTATCGAACAACCTGAAACCTAACAAGCAACAAATTTACGCAAGTAGCTAATAAATATTGATAAATTCCAATAATCATGACCACCTTAGCTCCGAAAATAGGAATGTCATGAAGATAAGGAAGAACAACCGTAGAAAAAAGAAAAAGAGGTTTCAAGAGCAGTAGCCGGTATCCAATGATACAACTAGGAAGAAAATTCGTGAACCATTAACTCATTTGCTAGAGTGGGCTACTCTAGTCTAGTCACTAGCTAGATCAAAGAACCCTTCGTTCTTAGAGGAGCTTCGCAATCCATGCAATACGAAAATTCTGTTCTCGAATTTAATCTAAACAAGGTTATATAATAGAACGTGATTTGAGAAATCAAGATTGTGATCTTTTCCGTGGTTATTTAAACACACGAGCAAGGGTTATAAATGCAATGCAAGATCATATCGCACTTCCAGGTAGATGGAATAAGGGTTACGAACGACTTTACATTCTAAGAAGGGGAGACAACATAATAGGTATAGGGACCTATGTCAATAGTTAGATTTTATAGTCCAAGTAGGATGGTATGCCTGGATGGATCTTACTGGTCCTACTGGGTTTCTTGATTGGACATCAATCGTTGGTCGAATGAATCTTGGATTTCAATCCACATGGACTGGACAAGATCTTAATGATAAAACTATTTCTACTAGGTTAAGGTAACCTAGAATAGCCTTCACCCCAAATGGTTGAGCTTGTTGGACAGTCGGATTGGTTAAATAGGTTTTGTAAGCCCTGAAGGTGCGCCTTCCGTGACCTTTATGTTTAAGTAGCATGAGAAGACACAATTAAATGGCACATTAGTGACATGTGCATAGTGGGCTTCCAGTCGATCACAACCATATATTGGGTCGGATAAATTGAGTCAGAGTTGAGACTCTAGTGGAAGTCGGGAAGTATACTGGTATTATGGGAAGGGTTATAGCTAGTCCTTTCGTCCTGAAAGTTGTACCATAAAAATAGAGTACAAAGGGTCGTGTTTGAGTGGGACATGATATACCTAGATGAAGGTGGACTCGTCTAGATCCTGTATATGTAATTTGTTGGAAGGTAACAACTGGTTTTGTGCTCCAAATATTAATGATACGGCCGGGGACACAAAATGATCTAAAAGAAATGTGGGAGTCCAAGGGCACTAATCATCATCCTAAAGGAAGTTATTCTAATCACTCGGCAATCCTGGTATATCCTAAAAATTTTAGAGGGCTTACAGTCTACCCACCTTAAAATAGGACATGGTCTTCGGAATATTGAGGTTAGAGGGTTCCCAAAGTCCGAATACTGTACCTCGACTCTTTGTTAATAGGGAATAAGGTACGGCATAACGAAATATGGTAGATATATTCAAGTCAAGGATCGCTCCTCAATAAATGGAAAACGAGTGTGTAAAATGACACATGGTCGATAAAATAGAATGATATACTTGACCACAGTATACATGAGTTATAGTGATCATGCATTGCTGTTGACAACTGGTAGATCATAATATGACAGGGTATTTAAGCTATGGTATTGGCTAAGCTAGTGACTGTGGTGTTCCAACACTAGTTAGGTCTTAATAATAAATTTACATAACTAGAGCAATATTTGTTGGAAACCAATCTCGGGATGAGTGTCACGGTAAATGATTACCCTATTGTCCACTCATCTCATGTCTAACTGTCGGCTTCGGTCGAGAAAGGGTTGGTTCAAGGCTTAAGGGTTGCTAGTTAAGGCAAGCTTCCACCAAATAGTTAGAGACTCACAACATTTGGTTTCTTGAGAATAGATAGTCTCCTAGGTTGGCGTTCTGACTAAAGGTAAAACCCTAATCATTCTCAAATTTAGATAGCTCGAAAGTCTCAATAGTAGTTTGAGGGTCGATGGGAGAACGAGTAACTCAATCACATGACAGGCCGATGGTAGTTACACTCGTGCCTACCATTATCATAGCCATGGGAATACTCTGTATCTCTCTACCATTACGAGCTTCCGTCTTTCCAAATCGGTGAAAGACAAACAATAAAGAATTCAAGGGAGATGTTACTGAATACAATGTCGTGATTCAATGGCGAACATATAATTCAAGAGGAATTGTCAATGCAGTCGCGGATGAGATCCTAGATACCTCTACATCTCAATCCACAGTAGGATAATTAAATGAAGTGCGAACCAAATGCATCATGGTTGATCAGACCATAATACACTGATTCTGATTAGACAATATGTTAGCAGGCATCCCCACTAAACATATGTCTTGAATCAAGCTCGAGAATAGAGTGAGCTTGCAAAACTAGGCTGTAGTAGCAGCATTGGTCAAGATAGTCGAAACACAAGTATGTGAGATTTTTTGAAAGAATGCACAAATAGTTTGAGTTTTACGAGAATCAAACCTTATCCGGTGTTCTTGCTTATACGGTCTTCCTACTATCTTCTTATCCACAAGGACTTGGTCGACTAATAGGTTATGGACATTCTGAATTTTATATTCTAGGTAACCTATTAGTGTCAGTCAATTTCCTCATCAATAGATCATGAGGATCATACGGAGTGCTAGGTCGGGAGACATGCTACCAAACTTACAAACTTCTACTACTATTGGCTTTGTATCTTATGGGACATACATGGCACGGTCCTATCCTCTATAGTACCCTAAACTTGTAATCACGTCTGAAATTATTTCACCGAGGATTATGCCTCGTCCGTATACTCGGGCGATGGTAAACTCTTGGTTCTGTGATTTAGATGTGATATGCTATCAGATACTCTACCCTATCTCGACACCCGGGTAACTATGATCAAAGAGGACCACTAGCCATAGTTTTAGGGACATTCTATAACCTATAATTTTCTTAAAAAAATTTCAACTCTAGGGTCGTGTCTCGCCAGTGCGCTGCTGGCTGCAGTGAGTCCATAGTCTCCATAATTCAAATAAATGGCGACAGTGCGCTGCTGTCCTGCCATTATAAGTTAACTACATCCCTTTTACTAAAGTATGTAAAAAAATTCCTGGGCTTCTAGGGATTCAAACAAGTCGACTATGTAATAAGGCGTAAATATTTGTCCTATCAATCGCAATCTGTAACTAAAAGATTTAATCATGGAGGAAAGAACTGGAGACAAAAGGATTACAAACATTCTAGTATCTATTCTATGTGTATTCAAACCTTTGAGGAAAACTTTGAATCAAAACTAACTTGAGGTTCATCTATGGATAACATAAAATAATAACTCTTAGGGCAAAAATAGGAACTGAATAGGCAATTTGACTAAGATGTGAGGATGATATCTAAGAGGCAAGGAGAAGGAATTAATCAATTTATCAGGGTTAGATCATTAATACTAGGAAGCCATGTCTCACCAAGTGAATAATCTATCCATATTGGATCATATCGTTATATCAAGAGGTAATAGTGTACCTATAAGGATCTGACACTCTATCAAAATTAATAAGTCCTTATCTACATTGCATGGCCTAGGCTACCCATCGGTAAATTTGTATAAGGGACTCCTAGTCCTAGTAATTCTCGTAAATTAAATTAATTTCTAATTCGTGAATGAGCATTTCTAGTCCCAGGCTCGCAATAGTACGACTAACTTAAGTACTATCACGAGTTCGCATTATTTGCAAAGACAGACCTGCATGGGCCACCACAAAAACTTGTCACGACCCGCACCCATTTTTTTTAAATGGATACGAGACATGTCCTAAGCCAGTCTACGCCGCAGTGTCGACTGGTAGAACGCTGTCACGGACATGAAGATCAAAATCATAAATAATACTCATTCACAAAATTAATTTAATTTACAATGATCACAAGTTTTATATTTGCAGAAAATATAAACTTGTACAAATATTGAATGACTAATACTCAACTATCTAACTAGTCTCTTAGGCTTTTGTCTGCAAGTATTTCCGTCACTCCCCAAGCTAAATGAATCCATGGCTAACCTGAAAAATGTTGGTTTCCAGTCAGGAATGGAACTGAGCACAATTCACTGAATGCAATTTCAATAAAGAAAATGACTATAAAACAAAGGTTAGACATCAATCATGAGTTTTGAAAATAAACAGGAGATACAGAAAAACTAATAGTAAATAAATAGACACCAAATACTTTCCCCAACTCTTTAGAAGTACCTTTGATATGTGATCGATCTCAGGGACAATTATGCTACACGGTCTACACGGTCTAAAGTTACACGGTCTATAATTACACGGTCTACAGAAAATAATAATCACGGTCTACACTGTCTACAAGAAATAAATAAATCACTGTCTACAAGAAATAAATGCAACACGGTCTAAGGTCAGATCACACATCCTTGGTACTTCTCATTCCCGACTCAACAATTTATAATAGAAAATAATCACATAACCGATTGCCAATCAATGAAATATAGTGAAAATCAATATCAAAATGTAGACAATAAACTGTACTCGCCTGTGGTCCTCTGCTGGTGAAACCGACAGTCTGAACTACTCAATGTGCCCCAATAATCAAAACCCGTACAACAGTCCCCTGAAGCTGAAATAGACAATACCAATGATCTCATAATAGTCCAATTAGCTAGGATCGCCTGTCCTTAAGTCCAATTCTGGACACAGGGCAAAACGGTAATTTTGGACCAAAATGATGTCCGCCGTTGGACCCGCTTTGCACCGAAAAGCGTGCCAGAGTCAACAGGTCTCTAAAGTCGTCAAACTACATGTCCACGGATCCAATTTTTCGATACGAACCCAACCGTATGTCCAGAGTTGGGTTCCGGCGGGCCGTGCACAAAATCGCCCGTTGAGTGGGACCGTAGGGCCCGCAAAACGGTGATTTTATCAACTGTTTCAGAATTGGACCAAACTTGGCATGCAGGACCAGAAAAAATGATACGGTCCTACTGGTGAAAGTTTCGTCTTGATCTGATGAGCGTGCACAAAGTAATTGTGAAATTTACAAAGTATACGATATGGTGAATTTCGACGGATACGCATCAAATTCGTCGCGCACACGCGACCAATTTGAATTCCGCCAAAGCTCATACGACCAAGAAGCGTTATGCAGCTTTCGACGCCTTCGGTCCGCGACCACGTCGTCCGGTTTGGCGGGACGCACGTCGTGTGGAACAATTTTCTAGTTTTGAAAATAGATTTTTGGAAAACTTTGGGATTCGATTTCTCGACGCGTAGTCGATGATTTCCAAATCCATAAAAAGGGTCGTGAAGTCCTATATGTTGTCTATAATCGTGTTCAGGTGGAATTTCTAAACAGCTACTGGATCGATCGGAATCGATCCGCCAATGTGGGTTCATGGATTGTTATATGTCCTGTTTTTGGGACAGATTTTTCGTCGAATTTCGACCCCGATTCTTTTCGAATCTGGATTGATTCCTGAACCAACAAACTAGATGGGTTCCTAGGGGGTTATGTTGGCTTTTCATACAATTTTACGGAATTGCAAAACATCGAGTATGTGCGAAGAATTAATATCGCGAAGTCAGTACCTTGGTGTATTCGCTGCTGTCATCTTCGCGCGCTCGCGTGTGTTCCAGCGCTCGGCCGGCCGCTCCGGCACACGGCGGTGGCCGTCAGGACGTCGACGGGGTCCCCAGGATGCGCGGGTCGTGGTGGCGTAGGGTGTTGAAGAGTTTTTAGGGTTTGAGTTTCGGTTTTGATGAATCGCTTTGCTTCCCCTGTTTCGATTCTTGGTTTATTTATACTTTCATATATATGGTCGGGTTAGTTCTGACTTGGGGGGGGGGGGGGTCGGAATAGCTGGTGTGGGGCAAACTGCAGGATGGGCTGCTCCTTATTCCTTTTCCTATTTTCTTTTCATTTCTTTTTTTTCTTTTTCTTTTTCTACTTCTTATTTTCTATATTATCCAATATATATATATGTAATCCCTTATGTATATATATTACATATATTTTTTTTTTATGTATATATATTACATATATACACACATTTACACACACATAATATTTATATATAAATACACATAAATACCTATGTAGTATATATTTATATACACCTACGCATATATAAATACATATGTATATTTGTATATACGTACACATATACATCTACATATATATATTTATATGTACACGTATACCTCTCTATATATATATTTATATGTATATACGTACACATACACAATATGTAATATTTATTCATATTCACATACATTTACACACATATATTATATATATACATATACCAATAAACCCACTAAATAAACTCCATATATTATGTATACGTATACACATATATCTATATTCATATATATATATTATATATTACATATATACATGTATCTAAATAAACTTCATAATACCAATGACCCACAAATAACCCAAAGAGTCTTGGTGGACATATCTGGCCCTAGGAAATTGTACCAATATTCTAAAACTCTATTTAAATAATAATAATAATAACACCTATTTTGTATAAATAACCAAATATTTAGAAAATGTCGTTAAGTCTACCCAAAAAGCTAGGAAATATTTGTACATACCTAAAAGTATGTCTACATAGGCTTGGGCTTGGTTTGGGTCCAATCTGTACTAGTTTGGTACAACCGGGTTCCCTAAAACTAAATAGTATAATTAATAAATAAATGATCTTCGATAAGGGTTACGTCGCAACTTGGCCTGGTTTCCTAGTTAGGACATCACTATGGCTTTGCATTCCCCTACCATGGCTAAATACTAGTCAAGGCACGCCACTGAGCTATCCGTGCCATGATTTCTAGTCACTTGTACTCCTAAAACTCCATTCATGGCTTAAATCATCTACCGTAATAATTAGCTAAATAATTATTTATCAAAACTCTAAAAAAATCACCATTTAATAAAAATATAATTCGAAATTCCGGGAAGAGGGGTTACACTAGTGCTTTAGCACCATCAATGAGTCAACGCTTGAAGTCCCCTTCCCATTTGGGTGCATCTCCTATGTGTGGAACCATGTTGGGTGGGACAAATCTTGCGGTTCTGAACCCATGCACCGACATAGGACTATGCGCATGAAGTGGGTTCGACTTACAATACGTGTTTCTCTCCCACTAATGATCTTGGTGCATTTCATGTGCTGGAACTGGATCAGGGAGCACATAACCACCCTGACGCTTGGCCTTGCCATGCGCTTGAAGAGGGTGCAAATGTGAAACTCTCCTTACAAGATCTGCACAACGTGATCACTCACAAACATAGATCGGGAGAGATGACTACCATGCACAACACACCCTTCACGGTGTCATGCCCCAGTCCCAAAATACGCAAGATCAGGCCACGTAGCAATGGCCAGCTACGCATTCAAGCGGACTCCAGTCCAACCCGAATACGTATAAGATGTCAAGTGTCCAAGTATCCATAGTATACATCCACAATTTTTACTAAACTACTAAGAAAAAACTAGATATGAAATACTACATAAGTACGATAAGAAGACATTAACTAACGATATATGAAAATCCCGAAGAAGTGAACTCTCAATATCCTATGTCAGTTCTCAGCATATACCTGGAAGGAAACCAGGTCATCAGTGGGACGTAGCAAGATACATAATATACATGCCTAGCTAACAGTATGATCATGCAGAAATAAGAACAAAATATATCAGGTGTGCTACTACTAGCCAGTCTATGTGTATATGCAATCGAAAACAACTCTAGCACGCTTGGGCTGACACGACTCGTGACTCCAGTACACGGGTAGCACTCAACTGAGTCACTAACAAAGACTTTTTGGGTAGTACTCACCTCGAGTCACCAACAGATACACAAGTACACGGGTAGCGCTCTTCTGAGTCGCTAACAAAGACTCTCCGGGTAGTGCTCACCTCGAGTCACCAGTGATATAGACACAGACACAAACATAGCCCAAACACCTAGTAACTGTCCTCCCTACCCAATGCAACTACGCAAAATCGGGTATATGTCAGAATCATCACAAGAGTACCAACTAACCACGAGACAAGCGATACAACCGAAATCATAATGATAACAAGTAAGTTCGGGTACACTAAGCTACCATGCATGAAGAATCTTGTGTCAAAGTCAGTGTCATCTGGACAAAATAGAATACTGTTAACAATAGATATAGAAATAAGCAACTAACTAAAATAATGGAATGGAAATAGAGATATAAATGCACGAAATACTGTAACCGATGGCAATGTATACTTGTCTGGAATTTGTCCAATATGGTGATGTGGTACAAAAATGTCATATCCAGCCTAGGCACGTGCTAGGGCCGCTATGGTCCATAAGAATCTACCAAGCCCAAACAACAACCAAAAATCACCACCTGACGTTTAACGTCGATTTAATGAGATAATCCTTATTAGGGTTTAGTTTGCGAAAATAATCTTTTGTCAAAACTGTATTTGTATATATACTTTCGGAAACTCTTTACTAATTTTTTTTGAAAAGAACTTATATACATACTTATGCTAAAAAAGATAAGTATAAATTCATCCATGGGTTAAGTTGTATGATATCCATTTATAAAATATATGTAACATACATCTGAAATATATCTTGAAATACATTTTCTTATACAAGTATATATACATTATTAATATATTTGATAAATTCCACTTCATATGTAACTAGATGATGCCTCATACATAAATAACTATAATACACACATATGTATATAACCTAGTATGTATATACTAAAATATCATATACAATATGTAAACTACTCATATGCCTAACTATGTGTATCTAAATATATATAACATATATTTAACAAGTATATACTAATAATATTATATTTAACTATATTGATATTACATTAGAGTACATGTACTTTATTCATAAGCCAACCGTAACTATCCAAAATGTTCAACTTAATACCCTCAACTTTGATAGGTGCTAACTTAATACCCTCAACTATATAATAATTTTTATGTTGATACCAAAAATTTAAAAAAAGACAAAAATACCCCTCCCTTCCAAACCCACATCACCCTCTCCCCTCTCCTTCTCCGACAGCACCTTCCCTCTGGCCACCCTACCCCTCCTGCGACTGCCCCCCTCACCAGCACCCGCGTCTCCAGCGAAGCTCACTCCCCCGCCCCCGCACGCTGCTGTCCCATGCGGCACCCCCGACTCCGCAGCCCCGTGCTCCCTCCTCCGCAGCCCCGCTGCCTCCGCCTTCGGCTGCTTCACCCGCCCGTGACCCAGCCGCCCCGCACAGCTTCAGGCCGGCCCATGCCGCGCTGCGCCCACCTCCTGCAGCGTGCCCCACCACCCGCACGACGGATGCCCCCTACGGCGACCTCGCTACCCGGGGTGGCTTCATGGTGACGCACAACGAGGGGTGGGGGTGGGGGGGGGAGGTGGTCGCAGACACGGGGGGTGGAGGGTGGGGGGCGGGGTGTCGTCGGCGGAAGGGGGTGGGGGGCAAGTTTGTTGTGTGTGTATGTGGATGGGAGGGGCAATTTTGTCCAAAAAATATTCAGGGTATCAAGTTAGTACCTATCAAAGTTGATGGTATTAAGTTGAAAAACTAAAATAGTTGAGATATCAAGTTGTAATTTAGCCTATACTAAAATATCATATACAATATGTAAACTGCTCATATGCCTAACTATGTGTATCTAAATATATATAACATATATTTAACAAGTATATACTAATAATATTATATTTAACTATACCGATATTACATTACAGTACATGTAATTTATTCATAAGCCAACCCGTATATGAAACAATATACGCAACACCATTTATAATATTTACTATGTATATAGATACCATGTACATAAATAATTATATAACCCAACTTTATTCATACATATATAAACACATTAGGTTGATTCAAAAAAAAAAAAAAAAAAAACACATTAGGTAATACATACTAAAAAGGAGGGGGTATTAGTAAATTACCTATTATATGGAATAACCTATGCTGCTGTTACAGTCGTACTCTTCTCCTTGGATGCGCGGAAGGGAGCACAGAGGGACAAGGCCGTTCGAACACTGAGTGCAGTGCACCGGCCATCCACACACGCACGAGGTGCGCTCGGGCCTGACTGGACTCGTGGGCGAGGACGGTCGGCTCGAGAAGGCTGGCCAAGCTTCGGGGTTTTTAGCAGGTCGTTGATGACGTAACTGCAACACCTCGACGAAGGATGCTGCTGTCAGTTCGGTGGCCGTGCACGTTCGCCAGAACAAGGCACCACCAACGGGGGCGCAGGGGAGATGTTGTGTGCATTCTGCCTAGTGTTCGACCGATGGCACAACAGTCGATGAACCGTTAGAGATAGGCCGTCGCAGGGGTCGGGAATGGTCGGGCACCAGCACTAGCGTGGGGCATAGGGGTGTTGCCTGGAGGCGAATAGGAAGAGGCGTGCCTAGCGTCGACCACGCGGCTGCCCGGGTTAGGGGTCTGCATGGTGGTTCGACGTCGACGGTGAAGGCCGAATGGAGTCGGGATTGCTTGTGGTTCGTACGAAGAAGAAAATAGGGAGAAGGAGGCAGATGGAGTGGAGTTAGGGTTTCCCTATAAGTGTTTATATATACTGAGTTTTGGAGCTAAATGGAATAGTGGTAGAAGAATAAAAAATTGCGGCTAGGGTTCTGCACGCACACAACATACATAATATGTTATGTAGGCATGGCATGGGTTGGGCCCGGGCTTGGCTTTGGTCAGGCAATGGAAAATTTTAGTTGGTTTTTTGTAAGTTGTATAGAAAACAATAGGAGGAAAGGGCTTTTGGGTTTAGTTGCAGGAAGATTTTAATTCATTTGCTTGGGCCGGCTCTGCGCTTGGAGTAGAGTGTTTGAAGGAGGGTTTTAGGCCAAATAATACTTATATGAAGAAAAATCTTGCGAAGGAGTAGTAATAAAAAGTTTGTGGATTAAAAAAGTTCATGGGCCTTAACGGAAGAGATGGGTTGGGCTGATCCAATTATCTAAATATTACAATAGAATATTTATGATTTTAGGCCTAAACAAGTTATTTCCTTAACTACGACTTTATACTACTAGCAATGCGTTCAACATGTATGGATTGAAGGTCCAATACAATTAATACTATATACAATATGAATTTCAGGAACCCAAATAATAAAAGAGGTTTATATGTCTTTAAGGAACAATACAGTTATATTCTAGAGGGGTTTCAAGTAATTAGGAATCAATAATAATAATACTACCATTACGAAGTCAATACCTATTATTTGTGGAGAAAAGAAAAAAAGGTATTATCACATAATTCCAAAAAAATTAGGGAGGGGTCTTACATCCTAACCATCTTAGAATAATTTCGTCCTCGAAATTTAAAAGCTACTAAAATTTGAATCCTACCCTTTAACACAATAATTCTTCATAACCCCACAATCTGAAACAATATATTGAGCCTTTGAACATTCATTACTCGATCACATAATCTACCAGAGACGTGTTCTCTATTTCTTAAGGGTGAGATTTCAGGTCCTTTAGTCTTTTAGTCCATAGTCATAACAACCGTTATCTCATCAAAAAAAAATTCTAGTGCGAACTTATTCATGAATATGACTATTTGCCTTCGTCCTTAACAATTTCTAAAATCGACATAGCCAGTCAAACGTGCTTTACTCAAAAACAAATCTCACATCTCCAAGAATTTGTACTTTTGTCACAACTTACTAAAATCTCAAAAAAACTTCCTGGAACTGTTATGTCTCAACCTTGCAATTCCATAGGTTACCAAACGCTCAAACTCAATTTTTTTCCAAGCTCAAAATCCTATTTCAATAAAAGATTTCTACCTCACATCGGTATTTTAAGCTAGGGAGAAATGCCTAGTCCATCATTCCATTTATTTATTGACCAAAGTTTACAATCTAGATTTCCTCAGGGTTATCATCTTCACTAAACGATAACTTGTGTCTAACGAAACAATCACGACCTAATTTTCTTCTCCATATTATTAACTCACTTATTTATTGAATTGAACATCACCTTCATGTCTATATCATTTACTTGTGCTTGTAGAGGCTCTCATATAATCATTAAGACATAGTTACTTATCCTTACACATGCTTACCCTTCAAATTCTAAATACGAGATTTTAATCCTTTAATTATGCTTGGAAATTGTTGCCATCTCATTCCTCTACTTTGGGTATAACACCTTAAACTATATATCTCTAGTAACCATACCCCAAGTCCAACTATGCACGATAAATTCTTAGTAGGGTTTATACTTATCAATTTTGTATTATAACTAAGCCTTTATGTATTATCCATTTCAACATTATCCGAGTGTATTTCTCATAATAAATTTCTTGACAACAACCACTTGTGATCATCCAAGTATATCCAATCTGCCCTTAAAGATTTCATACCCCTTTAATTACCTAAAAATTACAATTAAGGAACAATGTAAAAAAAAATCCCTTTTTTCACATTCTAACCCTAATATAAAAAAAAAAGCCAAATTAAACACTTGCTTGGTTATCCATAGAAAAATTAAATAATCTGCTTTCTTTAAACCTCTAACCTATGCTACTCAAGTTTGAAGTACATACAAAATTTCTTTAGTCCAATGTTTCCCTTAATACCCCTTGATCAGTGAAGTCCTCTTGAATGACCAAAGTCTAAGTCTAAATCTAGCGAAGGTCAACTAATTCCACAAGCTTGCTATTGCATTATCGCACCTTATTGTTCGTTATAAATTAACTCGGTCAATATTATTTACTCCGCTCCCTCGAATCTTCGATACCCGGTTCAATCCCTTATCAACAATTCACGTACATTCAACATCCTTCTACGATGCCCTCTAAGTCGCAAGCACATTAAATTCTCGTAAGCTTTCGTTGTCAAGCATTTTCTTTTCAATCCGTCCTAGTTGTCTAACCTTAAGGGTATATAAGCCTCCAAATGCTCAAATTTCAACAAGAAATCAACTATAAAAATTATCTAGTAATTTCTTTTTTTCCTTTCTTCTTGATTTACATAATCTTAATCATCCCTTATCACCCAAGAAACCCCTTCCTTACCCAAAAATTTCTCAATCATGCTATATAATCAATTACCTCTATTGGTAAGCTTAGAATCAGTTTGCCATTCATGCCTTCTTTTATGACTCGCTCATCTTTTTTTTTAGTTTCTCCATTTTCTTGTGTGGCATCAAGTTTTAAGATACCTCAATATATATGCCCTTTTTTTGGGTTTAATCTAGCTCAGATATACTCATCATCCTACTATACATGGTCCACCCTGATAGGATTTATCATTCAATATAGACAATGCAATATCTCAAACCTAGAACCGTGACATCTAGGAACATTACTCATGCTTCAATATATGTAATGGTCAATATCCCATTACTCTATCTCATGGCTACTCCATCAATCCTTAATATTATTGGTGAACTTTGAGTCCAACTATTTGTGTTTCCCATCGTCATACACAACAGTCAAGCATCTATTACAGATTCCAATAGCTACATTTTTAATTATCTCAGTATCAACCCAGAAAATTAATTTTGTCTAACAATTTATCTCTAAGGTCTAGTTTGTCTAATCATCAAAACTCTACTTGTGTAAAATCCTCAGATTCGCAAATATTATCCAAAATTCTAAGATAGTCACTACCTCACTCCTTAATCATAATCTATATTTTTCAACATTGAAGCCCTTCAGTTAGTTTCTTGTAGTCACCCTTAACAGACGATAAGTCTCATATAGTCAGGCCACCTCTCTGGACTCAACACTTCGTTACGGTAACTGGCCGAGATTTAGTGTCCCAAAAATAACCTGTGCTTGTGGCTGGACCATGCCATGCCAGCAGACGCTGGTGTCAATATCAGAGATTGGCAATTTCCATTTATAAATTTCGCAGCCTACGGAATCCTCCCATACGACCCAAAGGAAGTAGTGTCTGTCAATAGGCGCTCTCTTCTATTCTACTATGATACAGCTACCAAAATGATGTATCGTCGTTCTTACGACGGGCTTTTTTTCGATGTTTATCAAACGATGAGGTGGCTGAAGCTCTTCGGGAGGCCCATGACGGTACCTGTGGAGCTCATCAACCTGTCCCTAAGCTACAGGATCAACTCCGATATGTGGGCTATTACTGGCCTACTATGATGGCAGACGCTATTGAGTACGCCAATTATCGTATCTGCCAATTGTACGTTGACTTCATCCATCGAGCCTCAGCGTTTCTACACCCTACGGTCGTCTCCTGGCTATTTGAAGCCTGGAGTATGGATATTGTTGGACCGATTACCCCCTCTCCCCCGGCCCCGAGTCATCCAAAGGATATCGCTTCATCTTAGCAATTATCGACTACTTCTCTAAGTTGGCAGAAGCTGTACCTCTGTCAGAGGTAAAGAGCTTAAAGGTGATCAGATTCAATAATCATCACGTCATCAACCATTTTGATGTACCCCAGAGGATCATCCACGACAACGGTCCACAATTTATAAGCCACGCGTTCGGCAGATTCTGTGATAAGAATCGTATCCAAAATGTGGCATTGACTGCTTACAATCCGATGACGAATGGATTGGCTGAAGCTTTTAACAAAACAATCGTCAAACTACTCAAGAAAGTTGTGTCATCTAACAAGCACGACTGGAATGAGAAGTTAGACGAATGCCTTTGGGCCTACCGCACAATGGTATGGACTTCGACGGGCAACACACCATTCTCCCTGGTATACGGGAGCGAAGCTGTGCTTCCTCTTGAAATCCAGATCCCCTCACTACGAGTGGCCATCATGAACTAGCTGACAGAGGAAGATAATCAATATCATTGGTTGCAAGAGTTAGAGGCGCTGGACGAAAAATGCCTCTTGGCTCAACAGCGCATCGAGCTCTACCAGGCTCGTATTACCCAGGCTTTCAACAAGAAAGTCAAACGAATGACTTTTCAAGATGGTGATCTCGTCCTATCAGTTAGAAGGCCAATGGTGATGACTCATAAAATACCAGGGAAGTTCGAGCCCAAGTGGGAAGGTCCCTTTATCATAGAGACGGTATACTCTAACGATGCCTACCGACTCACAAAATCTAATGAGGATTATTCATGATGCCAATCAATGGCAAGTTCCTCAAGAAGTACTATTCTTGAAGCTCCTCGACATGTACTTCCATCTTCCTAGCGAGAAAAGCTATAAAATTCGGTAACCAAGTTTATACTCCTTGAGCATAATATGTCTCTAGAGACCAGCCGCTCTAGCGTATTCCTTCATAATCTCCCCATTAGAAAACATCCAAGTCCACATCACCTCTAAGTTATTTTCCTACATCTCCATAAAGCATATTCTTACCTCTCAGTAAGATGATGCTGAATTGAGTGTTTACCATGTCCACATTACCTCTGAGTAAACACCCTATCCAACAACCCTCGTGCTGTTACATCTCATCCATAGAACAGATGCATCCATATTCCCTTTGAGTTGTGTAGTATCCCGCTCCACGAAGACACTAGATAAACAGAGAAATCGGATTGCTGGCTCTGTAACAGAAGGCGATTGATCTGGGTGAGTGGACTAAGTCTCATTTTATGATTCGCTTACGCCTAATAAGAATCTGAGTTTTTGATTGAATGCTATTTTTAATAACAAGATGGTAAATCATTGGGTATGCTTTAAGAGAATTTACATGTTGCTTTGCTAATACAAGAAACAGAGACAATATGATGCCTTACTAAGAAATGAATGTTGCCTTGATCAAGAGAACCTTGTCATGCTAATAACAAGAGAGATGAGATGCTTTCATATATCTATCACATGCTATCGAGTATATTTTAATGCTTATTGATATTGAATTGTTGCAAAAGAATGAAATGCTGGATAGATCGCTATTATACAAGAGTTGTCCGAAAAGAGATGATACAACTTGTCCGTATAGAGAAAAGTGTAGAGCTACTGGCTCGATTACATGAAAAAGAAGAAGATGAAAATGTTTACAAGTTGCTTGATTGGTGCATGATTGTTTTAATTGATAGCTGCATTTATATTGGTCTAGACGGCTTGTGCACAAGTGGTAGTCTCTCGATCGATACTGGGGCACCTGGAATCGATCAGCCTAGGAGAGAACAGGACACCTGGGGCTAGAAGTTCCCACAACCAGAGGAGGGTATCAGTCTATTAGTGAGATGGGCTAGAACGTCCCAACTGCTAATATGGGAATGCCCATGGACCACAGAGTTATATTCATGCATACAGACAGAGATGATTGCAAACCTAATATGTTGGGACGAAAAAGTATGCTTGTTATATATGCAAATTATGCTAACCTATTTGGTGCAGGGATGACTGTCGTCTATGGGTAAGAATCACTAAGAAGTGATATGTACGTGTTGCTTAAGTTTTCTATATGAATTGCTTGAAAAGATTAATCTGTTGCAAGAAATGCTGTCCCATTGAAGAAAAGATATATTATCATGCTTGTCATAGACGAGTTGCTTGAACAAAAGAAATGATTATGGCTCATGAAACACGCTGTGCACTCCACAGAAATAAACAATCCCCTTGTATGGTTGAGATAAAATGAAATAAATTATGGCTTTTCAAAGATGTTTTCAAAAGAGATGTAAACTGACTCTGTATGCATGAAATGTACATTGGTAAAAAGTAGCAAGATCAAATCACAAGAAATGTTTTCTCACTAAATAAACAGTAATCATTTCAGACAAATGTAGCTCTTTGTTTACAATTCACCTGTATGCTAATATACTAACCCACCATCTGTCTGCATGCTGGTGCAAGATGCATCGAGAAGGATAGTCCGAAGGAATAGCCCAAGCCTCATCCTCAGGAGCCAGAAATTCGAAGAGATGCCAAGAGATGGACATCTATTGCAAGAGTTGGTTTTATATATAAAGGGATGTAATTTATGGGAACAGGATCATTGTAATATGTAAAGTTTCTGAGAGAATGTAAACGTTGTATCAGAGAGAAATGAGAGCTTGTAACATGTTTAAATGAAATCAATAAAGAGAATTGTTTCTTGTAACCATTGTGTTCAATTCATATATCTGCAAAATGTCCGCTGCTGCTTCAAATATCTGTAATATGTTTGCTGCGTATTGTCAACCTTGTCTTGTTACAGGTCTTGGCCTTGTGTAAGCACAACTTAGACTTTCATGACATCATGTCCAAGCGAGGATGAATGGTCTTACAGAGTCCGAAGCGAGGACGAAAGGACTCTACGGGATCGGGGAGTGACAAGTTGTTCTTTATATCCCTACATAGTCTATTCTTACCATGTTCATATCTGTAACCCCTCTTCCCAAAATTTTGAAAAATATATTTTTATTATTTATTTGACTTAAATAAGGATTTATGGAATTTATAAGTATTTTTCTAAAGTAATTATTATTATAGAAGGCCTTAGTCATGGTTAAGACTTGGAGTATAAGATGACTATAAATTATGGCACGGATAGTGTAGTTGCGTACTTTGACTAGTGTATTAGCCATAGTAGAGAAGGCCAAGCCATATATTTGTTCTAACAAGAAAAACTAGTCAAAATTGTGACTAAACCCCTATAGATAATTTAATTCGTTATTAATTAAGATTATGACTTTTAGAAGACCCGGTTCTCGATCCCCTTTCCTTGACCTTCGACTCTAGGCGGCCCTCCCCGGCATTCCCAGACCGTTGGCCGCCCGTTGGAGCCCCGCCACCGGCTTCCCTGAGTCACAGCAAACGCTGGCAGCAACAGCTCGTGGCAGCAGCAACAAAAGCCGAACACCCCAAATTGTGAGGTCAGTTTCTCCTTTAAATTGCGATCGTTTTTCGACCTGTAAAATCCAAGATATAGCCTACATAACCAAGATCATGTCCCTTCAAGTAGATTAAATTCTACTAGATTATGATAAATAGGAAATTCTTGGGAAAATCATGAAAAACTACGATACATGGAACAATTTACCTATTTCAAAAACCCGTTTTGGAAGACCGATTATGATCCAAACATTAGGAACTTGACAGAATTAATTGAAAATAATTAAAGACCACCTAGAGGGCTTCACGACCCTTTTTGTAGATTGTAATTTGATCAACTATGCGTCGAGAAAACTGATTCCTAAATTTACCAAAAATAATTTTCAAAATAATTAAAATTTTAGAAAAACTACCGATACGGCGTGCGCTCCGATAAACTGAGCGATGTGGTCGCAACCCATGAGCATCAAAAGACACGTATGGATGTTGTCGACATGTGAAATTCGACGAAACTTAATTTTGTTATGTGTGCACGACGAAATCAAGCCGTATCTGTCGAGATACCTCGTATCGGCCCCATTACAGAAATCCTAATTACTTTGTGCACGTTCGTCACATTGAGATGAAACTTACGCTACTGGACTCGTGTCATTTTTTTGGCACTGTGAGCTAAGTTTGGTCTGATTCTGAGAAGGTCGACATGAACGCTATTTTGGCTGACCCGTGACCCGGTCCAACAGGCAAATTTATGCACGGCCCACCGAAATCCAAATTTGGACATATGGTTGGGTTTGTATCGTCAAACCAGATCTATAGACATATAGTTTGATGACTTTAGAAACCGTAGGTACTTGCACGCTTTTCGGTACAAAGTGGGTCAAACGACGGACATCGTTTGACCCAAAATTATAATTTTGTCCATGTATCCAGAATTGTACTTTTGGGTAGGTATTTTTAGAAATATCTTTTATACCAAAATGGTTCGTGATATTTATTTCAGCATCTGAAGACAATTGCGGGAGTTTGACTCTTGTAGCTCACTAAGCGGTTGGATGTTGTTGGTTTTGCGTGCTATCCCTAGCTAACTGGATTATTCCGAACGCAATGGTATTATCGGTTTCACTAGCAAAGGACCCCAGGCGAGTACTTTTTCTGATAGTTTTCATATTTGATAACTTCTATGATTCGTGTATTTAGTATTGTCTGACATTGATCTTCTGTTGATTTTCGACACGATGGTTACACGAGGTAGTATGTATGAATTCCTTTCATGTTATCTTTCATGATTACTATGTTTGTGACTAATTTTTGTGTTCATAACCTGTTTGGATCCACTAGTACTAGTCGGGCGGGAAAATACATTAGTAGACATGTAAATATACCTAGAAACATCCCATTTGTCTAATCGTATCTGATAGCAGTCTCACACTTTACGTACGGGGTGCCAGATTTACCCCTTAGCCGTTTACATGTTGATAGTGTATTTCAACTCACTTGTTAGATGCAGTCTTGCTATATCACTATTTCTGTTTCAGTCGTTTATTACTGTTACTTCCTAGTCTTTATTACCATTCTCTTTTGCTCTTACTCGCATGTTTCATACCATGATTCTCTGTTTATCCACCCATCATATATTTTTGTATTGTTTACTGTTTTATAGATTTTGTCAATTATTGGAATTGCTGTTAGAATGTACTCGTTCCATTCCCGACTGGAAACCAACATTTTTCAGGTTGGTCGCGACTACTCGTAGGAGTGGAGAGACACGGGTATATGCTGAGGTCAACCTAAAAGACTAGTTAGATAGATTAGTTGTTTTATTTTATTTTGTGAGACTTGTAAATTCTTCAAATATAAATCTTATAAATGTTGTAATTAATGTAGCAATGTGAATGAACAATAAAGTTATATTTTATGGGATTTTGAGCATTGTGGCTAGACAACATACTACCGTCGATACTGCGACATAGGATGGACTTGCACATGCACTTGTATCCGAAAAGCGGGTGCGGTCGTGGTAAATTTTTTTTGTGGCCCATGCAGGTCAGTTTTTGCAAATTGTGCGAACTCATGGTAGTACCATATTAGTCGTACAGCTGCAAGCCTACGACTAGGAGTGCTCATTCACAATTAGGATTGACTAGGACTAGGAAACCCTTTATTTAAATTGACTGTTGGGTAGTTAAGGTTGTTATATAGGCCATGCAATTTAGGTAAAGATTTATTAAATTTAGATAACTTGAGAAATTTCCATAAATACACTATTGCAATTTGATATGACGATAGGATCCAAGGTGGGTAGAGTATTCATTCTAGAACTTAGGCCTTCCTAGAATTCAATCCCTAACCTTGATAATTTGTTCAAATTATATTTTTGTCCCCTCTAAACATTATTATCATTACCCGTATCAATTATTATTTCCCATTGGCCCTAAGTAACTGTTTTCCCTAGGAGTCTATATTTTATTTCCATCCATTGAGTTTGAGCCTAACATGATCCATTATCCGAGTTAGCTTTATTGAAATTCAAGATATATATATTTTTCCCTCGATCTTGAATATTAGAGGGATAGAAATTAAAGTTTATATCTCTCTTGTCTTAGATCATTCTCTTCCTAATCAATCGTTAGATTTTCAAAACTGATACTTTCACTTCAAGGACAGATACGTACACTTTTTTTTTATCATGATCAATTTGTTTGAATTTCTAACTTTCTCTGTCATGATCAATTTGTTTAAGAATTTTATAATCTCCTTTAAAATTTTATGGATATAGTTGAAAGAATGATCGGTGACTTACAATGGCAAGACAGAAGCGCACTGTCGCCATTTATTTGAATTATCGAGACTGCAGGTTCACTGCAGCCAGGAGCGCACTGGCGTTGCATGATCCCTAAGTTGAAGTAATTTCATGTAAGCGTAGGTTATCGAATAATATTAAAAACTATGTCCTAGTTGTCCTATTTTGACCTTTGAGTTGTATGTTAATATTGGTAGAGATAATAGAATATTCGATACAATATCGTATTTGAGTTATAAAACCAAGGGTTTACTACAGCCAGATGTACACTGGCGAGGCATGGATTCTCAGTGAAATGACTTCATATATGCATACGATTTTTGAATACCATAAAGGCTATATCTTTTATTGACATATGACTATTGATTTTTCATGATCCGCAAAATCTTGCACCCTCACTCCAAACTGAGTTGTCATCCTATTTCTTATTATTGTATTATAAATAAAGCTTGTAGTTCTTCCTTTCTTATCTTCTATTCGTCGAGTCGTCGGTTGGTTCTTCCTCATTTAAAACCTATTACTAGATTTTAGTTCCCTATTCCACTAGATTCATAATTGCACCAAGATTATGATTCTATGATCATGCCTACATAATTGATCGTGCTTTAAACAATTTAGATTTGGATCATCCTTACGACTTTTGATCGTAACTAGATTAATTTGATTAGATTTTGATCGAGTCAATTCACATATATTTCTAGATTTGACCCTGTAATCGTGTCTAAATAATTTTGCTTACATAGTTAATCGAGTTAATCGTGCCAAACAAACTTGAATTTTGATTGTTCCTAGACGAATTTGATTATGACTAAATTATTTGACTATAACTATAATCATGCCTATACTACAACTCAATTATTGCTAAGATTAGATTTTATCCCACTGTGACCGTGACTATTTTAATCATGTTCATGCTCATGCCAACTTTTTAATTTTGATCATGCTTGGATGACTTGCATGGTTAGCCTTGATCGTAACTACATCCTACTTGTATCAAAGTAATTCAATTCTGTTAGACTTTGTCTAACTTTTGATCGTTGATCAGGCTTACATAATTTCAGCTAGTAGTTAAATCGTACCTAATGACTTTTTAGCTAATCCTATTTCGCTTCTATCCTTAAGCATGCTTAGATCTTATCTTGACTAGATCCTTTGACCATAAAAATTTGGTCATATTTTGATCATGCCTAAGCAATTGTTCGTGTTAAACTGATTTCCTTGATTATCCTTAAACAAAATTTGATCGTGGCTCAATCATAATATATTTTGATCGTGCCAAATCACATTTTTCTTTTGTGTCACATCCATTTTTCTAGTTTGGGGGTATTTTGGTGATTGTAAAATTTTGATTATTTTAATATATTATATTATTGGTATTATGATTTTTGGCCTTTTGATAGTATAGCCTTGGTGCAACCTAGCCTAGTGTCTCACCATGACTTAGTGACTTGGTTAGCATGTTTAGTTAGGTTTTAGCATTTCCATTCTTGTTAGTTTCAAGTCAGAAGTTAATTAGAAATATTTAGTTAAAGGCTTGTTAGAAACCTTGATTTAATGTTTCATTTTAACCTGTAGAAAGAAGCCCACGCCCATTGATTATGAAACCCTAGCCCATCCTTGATGTGGCCGGCCATAGTAGAGTCCCATAGCCCTATTTAATCTCTCTTGAGGAGCCCTTGCCTCTTTTTCTATTCCTTCTC
Organism: Iris pallida; assembly: GCA_029216955.1. NCBI lineage: Eukaryota > Viridiplantae > Streptophyta > Magnoliopsida > Asparagales > Iridaceae > Iris > Iris pallida. Next base: position 17,407,603 of record JANAVB010009999.1, on the reverse strand, counting down.
ATTCTGGCAAAACCCTAGGTATGCGTTTCTTCCTATTTTCTTCATTTCTCTTCCTTTTTAATCCTAGTCTTTTGCATCGGGTTCTAATTTATGTTTATGGACTGTTGATGGTGAGCAATCTCAGTTTTGAAGAGCATCGGAGTTTTGGAGTTGCAAGAAGGATCTTTATTTTTAAGCTTTTATTGGGAATTCATCCTCAATAGGTAAATCTCTTCAAATCCCTTCAAATCTATGATTTCTTTCCTTAGATGCATCCATCTAGGTGTCCCCTAGCTATAGGGTGAGTTTTGTAGGAATTTGTATTGGTTTAGTGTCCGTATCGAACACGTATCAGTGCCTATGTATTGGTGTTTGATGAAATGCCTCAAGAGTTTTTGTTCTTTTTTTTTGAAATCTATTTGAATAGGATTATAGCCCTACATGTATGTTTTCATTTCCCCAGGCACTGAGCATCGTGTCGTCTCGTTTCCATGTCCCAATTTGGACAGGACACGTCGTACGAGCCCTCATGCGCGTATCCTGTTACTCGATTGCGATTCCGGACACGACATGCGATGTGGACACGTGCCACTTGGCACAGAGGTAGGGGCAACCTCTGACAACACCCCCTTGAGTTTTGTGTCACCTTATGTCGTATCGAGGGATTTCTCGTGCGTGTACTGGTTTTACACCACACTGTCGCGCGTGAAAACTCCCTACTAATACGCGTCTCATATCAAGACACAACACGACGTGGACACAAAACTAAGTGTCGATCGTGTAGCCCTATGCCTGGGCTACACGTGGCTGTAAGCACACGACGTTGGATGACCTATGTTGTGTCCACGAGACACGAACACGCCTGCACGATGCGGTCTGTACAGACTGTGTCTGTGTGTGTATATTGGTGTTTTGATGGTTTGGACACTTCGTGTCCTATTGTATGGACACGATACACTGTATGGGACATGTATACATGTACACGATACGTCCTTAACCATTATTTTGATATTTAATTAAAATTTGAATGACAATTTAGGGTTTATGTATATTTTCTGATACGTGTTCATGTTTTCGAGTTTTCAGAGTTTTAAAATGAATTAAAACTGCTAATTTATGGTTCATTTATGATAATTAACATGTATACATGTCTGGGTTGATGTTATATAGCTGAGTTTCATATTAATTCATGACTGGGTTTGTATTCTGAGTTTTCGAATAGGCAGGATGCTCGAAACATGACTGAAACATGAAGTTTAGGTTTAATTCCTCTATATGATTGTTACACTAAGATATGGGTAGTGATTCCAGAGAACTGAGGTTAGTTTTTAATGTAAATTGTGTGGGTTTGATATGTATCTGAGACTGATTCAATGTTAATATAGATATTTGGTCTTCATGTTGTGTTTCAAATTGAGTTTTTAATAGGAATGGCTCGAGATTGGACTGATACATACACGTATAGGTTATGTTGATTTTCTTTGGATTTCTGAACATGCGGCTTATAAAAAACTGGATTGAATGATAGGTTAACTGTCAACTGGAAATCTGAGATTCATTTGAGTACACCCACACTCTCTAATTATACACTGTCCCAACATGTGCACACACTAAACACTCTCTTCACTCTCTCTCACACATAGACACACACACAACCCCCTATCTCACTTTACTGTTACACTCATGACACATTCACAAACCCCCTGGCCATGTACACTATGTCCACTACACCTTGACACCATGTGTGACACCTCACTTTGACATTCCTATATGCTATTGACACTATACACACATTCATAACCCTTTGCTATGTTGACACATATGCCTGCCCATTGCCAAGTTCACATTACACTATATATATATATATATATATATATATATATATATATAAAATATATATATATATATATATATATATATATATATATATATATATATATATATATATATATATATATATCACTCACCCTTTATATGCATGTATACATTAATTGTACATTGCTTTGTATTAAAGGCATTTAGCCTATGTGAGCCTATGTATATTATATGTATATATATCTACTTGCGTGTGTGATTCCTTGGTTTGGCATTGTACTTGTGTTGTGTGCTAGTATAGAGTTGGTTAGGCCTAGTAAGACTTGTTAGACTAGGTTTAGACCTATAAAGGCTTAGTTGACCTAGTTTGACTTGTATAGTTGACTAGAGTTGACCAAGAGTTGACTTTAGTCTAGAATGACCCAGAATTATTCAAAATGCATTGTAGGCTATTCTTATTTCATATTAGACACTTTGTAACCTATGGTTGTTCTAAATAGGACTCAGATACTCTAGTTCGGACTCTTATTCTCATCAGACAGTCGGGATTCCAGGCGAGTACATTCTCTGACCGTTTCATACTTGTTAGAAATTATATTCTTGTCATAGTTTAATTTACTTGATGCTGACACGAAATTATCACGGATTAGTACTATATGGATCTTTACATGAGATGTTATCCCCCTCGGGTGCATCGAATACATCATATCATGTGCTTTTCACGAACATCATGTATTTTGTAGACTCTTATTATTCATGTATACTCATGTGCTCTCATGTACTCTCATGATCTCATGAGCTTCATGTATAAACTATCATGTAAATTAACATAACCTGTCTAGATCCTTGTGTATTGATTCGGGCATGAGGGAGTAAAAATAGTCATGTGAACAATTCCAAATTAGTGTAATCATGTACAAACTCTTTAGTGTAATCATGTGCAAATCAAGCCGTTCACATGTCTATCTTGTACTCTAAATCACATAGTCACTTATAGTCCTCTATTATCATATACAGATAGCTTCGTTTATCAGTTTCTCTCTTTCTTTTCATGCTTATTCTTACAGCGTTTCATGTATCTTAATCAATCACAAGCTTTATATTTCCTGTCAAGATATGAACTGCGTGAGATGTATTGTGCTCGTTCCCGTCCTGATTGGACTATTGAAAATATTACAGGTGATGAGGAAGAGTTCTGCCCTACATATTATGGCACAGGCTTAGATGACACCGGTGACTTGGACCCTCAGGAGGATCCTACAGTCGCTGAGGACTTGCCTATTGTCTAGATTAGCTTTCTAGACTAGTTCCCTTTTAATTGTCTTATTTTATGTACTTACAGTTATTGGATATTTGTGATGTTTGTACATTCAGATATTACTCTCATTGTAGCTCTTGTTGGAGATTACTCTTTTTATCTTATCCATCCATTACTCTCTTTATTCCATCTTAGATTCTGTGATTTAGTTGTACCTTTATATTGTCCTCCTTTTGGAGCGTATATCATTGTACATGTATGGTTATATTGTTAGATGTTGTGACCTAGGACAACGTTCTACCGTCGACACTGCGGCGTAGGTTGGACGTACCCACTTTTCGTGCCCTTACACTGGGTGCGGGTCGTGACATTTTGTTTATTATTTTGATTTTATCCGCGATTACGCGTGACTAATTTGATCAGGAATCATATCATTCTCTTGATTGTATCAATTGTTATTCTTATTTATATCGATTTAAATTTAGTTTCTCAATTATATTCTTAGTCGTACCTAACCGTGCCTATTGCAATTTTGAGGACAAAAATTTTCTAAGGTGGGTAGATTTGTAAGTCCACTTCCCGATTTGCAAATCTTTATTTTTCTAACTATTTATTTTATTTAAACATCACGATTAGAAATACTTTTTCTTGAAACGATTAAATATTTTTTTTGCTATTATTTTTGTATTTCAAAAAAAAAGTTAAAATTTATAGTTTGAAAATGCTATTTAATTTTTTCTAAAAAATATATGTTCTCGAATTTTTGGAATTATAAAATTTGTTGTTCAATATTTGGTTTCTAAATTAGTTGTAAAAGTTTTTCCATTTATGTTTAAATAAGATTTTAATTAAAAAAGTATATATATATATATTTGAAATTATCTTGATGAAATCGTTATATTCAAATTAATAGGATGACTAATTATTTAAAATAAGATTTGAGTTGTAATAAAATGCTTTAAATTATTTTGATAGAAACTAATAATTTTAATCCTACTTTTTTATCTTTCGTTCAATGCTTCCTATTATTTTCTTGTCTATTCTATATAAATTCGACAACGAATTTATTTCTAAGGTGGGTAGATTTGTAACCCCTCTTCCCAAAATTTTAATTTTTTTTATTATTTATTTGACTTAAATAGGAATTTATGGAATTTATAAATATTTTTCTAAAGTAATTATTATTATAGAAGGACTTAGTCATGGTTATGATTTGGAGTGCAAGATGACTAGAAATTATGGTACGAATAGTGTAGTTGCGTACTTTTACTAGTGTATTAGCCATAGTAGGGCAGGTCGAGCCATATGTGTGTTCTAAGTAGGAAAATCAGTCAATGTTGTGACTTAACCCCTATAGATAATTTAATTCATTATTTATTAAGATTATCACTTTTAGGAGACCCGGTTGTACCAAACCAGCCCAAACTGGAACCGAATAGAACCCAAGCCCAAGTAAGCATGTAGTGAGACCAAAGACACCCTAGTAGATATATTTTATGTAGATGCACATAATTCGTATTTTATTTTTAAGGATTGAGAGTATTAAATTTTGTTATACGTATTATATAAGTATTATTAATTTTTATATGACATTTTAGAATGTTTGCACGACTTTTGATGGACTTATTAAAGTAGAGGTTGAATGTGTCACCCAATGATGTACTTATTATTAGCTTATTGCATTTCTTTATCATGATTATATTATTATTGATATTATAATTATTATAAAGGTATCTTATTATGGACTATTTGTGTTCTCATAAAATAGCTATTATTATATATGTACAAATTTCTATAAATAGACCCTACACTAGCAAAAGAGAATATTAAGAATTTTTTGGGATTTAACGGTGTATTATATATATATATATATAAGATATGATATATATATATATATATATATATATATATATATATATATATATATATATATATATATATATATATATTGGAACCAGGTAAATTGTTTCTGGAATCGCTCCCACTGGGATTCGAACTCCTGACCACTCGGGCCGCATGCATCTTTCTTAACCACTAGGCTAGAGGTCATTTGCACACACACACACACACACACACACACACACACATATATATATAAATAAATATATATATATATATATATTTTATATATATATATATATATATATATATATATATATATATATATATATATATATATATATATATATATATGTATATATATAAGAAAGAAAATATATAATAAATTTTGGTCACTGTTCCCCCGCAAGGGAACAATTTTCCTTCCCACCCGAGCATGGCTCTGGAAAAACAGAGTATTTAAACTCTGATTTAGGACCGACCAAAACTACTTCAAAGCTCGGTCAAATTCGATCAAATCTCTTCCTAACTAATCCCTATCCCATTCTCCGGTGATTAAACCAAATACCTGACTAAATCGATGACTAAATTGATAGTAATTCGAAGTTTAAAAATCGATTATATATACACTCGATCACTTCGTAAAACCTATATTTTTTATTAGAACCCTTATGAACGCCCCCTCATTCTCGATCCCCTATCCCTGACCTTCGACCCTGGGCGGCCCTCCCCGACATTCCTAGACCGCTGGCCGCCCGTTGGAGCCCCGCCACCGGCTGCCCTGAGTCGCAACAGATGTCACGACTCGCACCCGATATAGGGACATGAGTGCGTGACAGTGCCCAGCCTACGCCGCAGCATCGGTGGTAGAACGCTATCTAGGTCTAAACTAACTAACAATTATAAATATCAAAAACCTGTCGAGATAGTCAACTCCAAACGAGGGACAAGTAATGACAATATATCATACTCAATCACAATACTAAAAGGAAGATAAATGATACAAAGATATAAAGACAACAAGATATGAAAACATCCGGAAATGTCTAACATAAAATATTATAAGTCCAGAAAGTCTAAAAGTCCACAAGTCACAAATACAAGTCTCAAAATAATAAACATGCCAATAGTCAACAACTGGAGACAAAGTCCAGTACAAATCTAGCCTAATGAGTCGCTAAGTAAGGGCCCTCTGTTGGGACTAGACCCTCATGAACCAGAGTCTCTCGGTCTATACCTACTACATCTGGAGGGCCATAATAAGTAGGGCACTCATCCTCTACGCCGTCTAAAAAATATATCCAGTCAGGATTGGAGCAAAGTACATCTCTAATAACAGTTCCCAAAAAATGATAAGATCTATATAACAGTAAATAGAGAGAGTATACAAGAGAAATAATATGTACATGAATGTAACAGGGCATGAGTAAACTATAAGTGAAAGTAAGAGTAGGTGAACAGGATATATCATGTACAAGAGTCAGGAAATAAACTATCTAAGTGAGTGAGTACTAGTTTCAACATGTGATCTGCTTGGAAACTTGCACAGGAATATGGCCTGGTTAATCATACATGCGGTGTATGATTAACACTCACAAGGAAAAATAGGACATGCACGGGAAGGGTATGATCACATATCTACACTACTACTCCCCGCCCCCGACTGATATAATGGATCCAACCATGACACGTTATGACACAGGATTCTCTGAGAATTAGGTCGCAAGCCTTCATAGGAATCATTGTCTATACAATGCACAAGAAACAAGAATAAGACTTGGATAGGATATACTAAGATATACAAGGAATAATATCTCATAACGGGATCCAAGCAATACCAATCCGTGTGACCAACGTGTCAAGAGAATAAGGATATCTACACTAAATACAAGGAACATAGAAGATATCATAAAACATGAAATTATCAGAGAATGTACTCACCTGAGATCTGGTGTGGAATATCAACAATATCCGATACGGTGCCTCGAAGACCTAAATATGGAATATCAATGTCAATGTGTGTGTTGGAATCAAGGTTCAAAGTATCGGTATCGAACATTTTGTATGAGTATCGGTATCGACAGTATCGGTAGTATCGACGGTATCGGATCGGTATATCGAATTTTTTGGTATCGGCAGTATCGCTAATATTAAATAATTATTAATAAATTAGAAAAAAATAGTTTACATATTTATGCATTATTTAAGTATTACATACATTAATATAACACTTATGAAAAATGTTATATACAATAATAAAAAAATGTTACATACAATAATAATGTTAAACTAAGGCTGGTATATTTTTTTAGGAGTTTTAACGTTATTTTATTATTCCTCCAATATAAATATTGTTTGTAATGTTTTTTTATTCTTTTAAGTAATTGAATTTAAACATATTTTGATGGATTGGTAAAACTGATATGGAAAGAAGTATGAATTAAAGTTAAACTAAGTCTGGTTGTGTGTACATGGGTTTACGTGTGCATGTGAAACTAATGTGGAAAAAAGTATGAAACTAATGTACAAGCACTTAATTATATATCAGTCAAACTAATGTGGAAATAAGATGGCATGGGTCTGCGAGCTCCCATTTCTCTCATTTCATGGGTCTGCAAGCCTTAAAGTAACAGTCATGCAGCTGTGTGTGCCATGTGATTTGTCAGAGGGGAGGTGGTCCCCACTTCAAATGACTCATAAGCCTTAAATGGGTCTGCAAGTTCCCATTTTCTCCTATTTTACATGGGTCTGCAAGCCTAGTCATGTCATGCATGGGTTTGCCAGCAAACTCTTGTGCCATGTAATTTACCAGAGGGAAGGTGGTTCCCACTTTCCATGACTCAAAAGCCTGGCTTCACTCATAATGTATAAACTAAGCCTGGCTTCACTCATCCCCACCGCACAAAAAAGCTAAAGCATGGCTTCACTCATCTGGGTGTGCATGATTTTCCTCTCCCCCTCCCCATCTCCTTGTCTACACCCAATTTCTTCCACGACCCATCTCCTTATCTACACCCAATTTCTTCCACGACCACGGGCGACGTCGGCGGAGCACAGGCAGCGTCGGCAACATCACAGGTTATTTTTTTTTATAGTTTTTCATCTAATTTATAGACAATTTTTTTTCTCAATTGTTATTTTTTGTTGTAATTTTAAATTATTGCTTTATGTTCTTGACAATATTTGTTTTGCTGAATTTGACACTGATTTATGCTTTTTATGTTGTTAATTTATGCTTTTTATGTTGTAATGTTCCCCACAATTTTTTTATATTCTGGAATCGGTTTGTATCGGTCGGTATCGGTCTGTATCGGTTACGTATCGGCCGATATAGACCGATATAATAAATTTCGACAGTGTATCGGCCGATACCGATATTTTTTATGAGTATCGGATCAGACACCCCCAAATCCGATCCGATACGGCCGATACGTATCGGTATCAGCCAATACTTTGAACCTTGGTTGGAATCATAAATATGCTGTACTAGGTCAATTCTAAGTCTCCGAGTCATTTCTAAGGCAAACTAGGTCAATACCTTGCTAACTTGGTCAAACTGGCTAGGTCAATACCTATGTAACTACCTATATTATATGTATATAGACTCATATAACTCCTTACCTTATTTCTACCATTACCTTGCACATTACCCCCTTGAGCCTTTGCATTACCTACCCTCTAGATCATACTAGAAATTAATACCTATATATAGGTATCCCTTTGTCTATTCATATATCCCTTTCATTATCTATACCCATATCTCACCAATACATTAACCCTTACCTATTCTACATACAATACCCAATCCATATGCACATATCTATGTCATTTACCCAGGGACGGCCCTGGCCCAGGGCAGGTCGGGCGATGGCCCAAGGCCCCCTGACGAAAGGGGGCACCAACATAGAATTGCCTATAATAGAATTAATATGTATTAAGTGTCTTCTTTTAATAGAAAGCATTGTGGTATAGTGGTTACAATGCTAGACTTATATTTAATAGGTCCTTGGTTCAAATCATGACTATAACAAAATTTTGTTTTATTTATACTTTTTTTACATTATGTATGAGGGACCATTTCAAGTTTCGCCTCGGGCCCCCAATTGCTCAGGGCCAGTCCTGTATTTACCTAATATTGCCTATTACCCTTTTCCTACCTCCATCTATAGTTACTTGGCTATCACTACTCCTTTGCTAATCCCCTTCACAGTTCACCTTATATCTCTCCCTATTCTTCTTTTTTAAATCCCTGTAATTGACTAACTTCCAGGCCAACAACCCCTTTTCCTGCTGCAGGGAATTTGCAAGCCGCAAACTGTCTTCCCTACTAACAACACTTACCTGTGCACTCATGCACAGGTCTTCCCATTACCTACTGAGCAGTGGACTATTTTCCCCTTTTTCTCTTCATTACCTGGTGCTAACTCCTCTATATTGCTCCTAATCCTATAGTTCAAATCCTCTATGATATATATATATATATATATATATATTATATATATATATATATAGAGAGAGAGAGAGAGAGAGAGAGAGAAGTTCAGAGATATATCTATATCACACACAACATGTATTAGGATGCTCCATCCTACCACTGATACACAAGTAAATAGGTCAAATGGTCCTGTCACATGGAAACCCTAAAAAAAAAACCCAACTGTCAACATTTCCCTACCATGTTCAGTCTCAAGACTGAACCTTCAGTCAAAGACTGAAATGCTATCAGCCTAATGACTGATACCATTTAGTTCCTACTTTCTTTTACCTGTATCAGTCAAACTGATACACAGATCAGTTTGAAAACTGATATCACATTAGTCTAAGGACTGACACGCTATATCAGTCAAGAGACTGATATAAATGTCCTACAAATCAGTCCTAAGGACTTATACAATCATCCCAAGTCAGTTGAGAACTGACCACTAATCAGTCTAATGATTGATCATCAACTTAAACCACCCTTCTTCCCCTTCTCTCATATCCATACAGTTATATATAAAATTATATATATATATATATATATATATATATATATATATATATATATATATATATATATATATATAGCAGTTAGGGGATACACTACTATATACATTATTCCATTCAGTCAAATGACTGATACCTCAAGCATCCCTCTCTCATTTGCACAATGTTGCTAAAACCTTGTTCACTACTGCTCATGCTATTACAACTATACAGTTCCCTGTAGTTGCATTCCCATGGATCCCCTGACCGTAGCCATACTCACACTAAATCTTGTAACGGATCTAACCCATTCAAATACACTTCACTTACTGCCCACCGAGGACACCCTATAATTCCTAGGATACTGGAATCTGGAGGTCAGTATTGGACACACACAGTCCTCTCACATGAACACGCAACCACACACTCAAAACACATTAAGCCCCTATCCTAATGCTGCCCCCATACAACATATGCTGCTGTTCCTAGCTATGCAAATTCTGCTGCAGGAGCTTGCATTAGCTGCTACTATGCTTAAGCTGTTGTTGCAACAACAATACAATTGTTGTTGCTGCTCTAATTCTCTTGCACCTACACAATCCCCTGCCCTGCTGCCTACTGATCCTTACCTTACTGTCCACATAGCCTGTAGTCCTATGTTTCCCTTCTAACCTTGCTGTTCACTTGTTAGAAGCAATGGAGAGCCCCAAAGCTACTGCATTCTTCAGATTGTTAGCTAAAGCTCAGATGTGAGCAAAAGCTCAACCCAACCTTATTTTAGTCCCACATCGACTGGACAAGTGAAATAAGAGTGTATATATTTCTACTCCCTCTATTGCTTCATTAAAAGTTGTGTGTGGGAGCTCCACGGGCCACACGCACGCGCCGCCACAGCCGCCCGGATCGGTTCGGTTCGGCGCACGTATCGGGTGCGGGTACGTGCCCACATCTGCGGGCGCCGAATGTCGATCCGATTCCTTCTACGGGTTCGGGCTGAGACCCAAAAATCCTTTTTTCTCCTATTAATTTTTCTGACCGTTACAATCATTTAATTTCTTAAATGTTTACTATTCAAAATTGCGTCCATATACATTGCACCACGTTTTTCTTTGTAACGTTAAAAATTATTGTTCATTATTTCTGAACGTTACAAAGAGCCTCTATCAGCCTATATAAGGTTGTGCTTCTTTCTCTTCCGAACACAGAAATTCTTCTTCTCGAAATTCTCTAAAATTCTCGTCTCCTTCATATTACCGCTATTCTTCTTCGTTGCTCTGGGCAGAGCTAAGTCGGGGTCACTCTCTCCAAGTCATGTGCGGCAAGGAGATTCCGGTGGAGCAGGAATTTTACCACTAGGAGCGTTCGGATACGGTCTGCACATAGACCCGAGCTAACTCTTAGGGCAGTGCTACGTGCGCGACTTCCCCGGAGGCCGGTAACATTTACGTAATTTATTTTGTTTGCAGATTTTAAGTCAAGAAAATTGAAGAAATTTCTAACACTCTAAGAGTTAGGTCCATTTACAAATTTTTGTGAATACATGTTATAAATGTTACACAACACTGTACACAACTTTACTTCTAAATTCTGTGAGAGTGAGACTTGAACCCACTCTCTTTCGGACCAGAAACTTAATCTGGCTACATTAAGAAACATTTGTTAAACAAATTCTTAACAAAGTTTGTCTTGCTGTAGCTAATTTTGGTTTTGTTAAATATTTAATATTTAAATTCGTTGCTTGCTTTTCTTAACAAAGTTCTGTCTTGCCAAAGTTATGTCTTGTTATTCTAAACAAATTTTTAACAAAGTTTTGTCTTGCTATTTAATATTTAATATTCTTAGCAAATTGTGTTAGCAACCATTTGCTGGTAAACAAACTTCTTAACAAATTTTGTCACTCATTTAATATTGTTCGTTACATATTTAATATTTATTCATTGTCATTATTTGTTCATTGTCATTATTTAACATATCAATTATATTTCACATAGCAATTAATATTCGTTCATTATCATTGTTTGTTAAATTGACATCTTAGACAAATACTATTATGTTAGTATTATTTTTGTCAATACTAGTTTTCATTTTACTCAATATTTTTAATTTAGGCTAAATCAAACAATTAATTAATTTAGTAAAAAAATCCTTTATTTTTTAAAGTTCCAAAGTTAAGATTTGTTTGGGAACAAGCCGAAAGGGCCCTTCTGTCAACAAGGCGAAATATCGTCTAAGCGATCGGTACTTAAGAGTTCCTAGTGAACCTCCGCTTGCTGAGATCCGGCCCCTACAGCTAACCCAACCTTATCAAAACTTGAAAAACTAAAAATTTAAAGGCTTATTACTAAAATTATTTTAATTGTTAATTTTAGCTCAAAACCATCTTATTGAGTAAATATAATTTTTTCAGACCTTAGAAATATGACTTCCAAGGAAGAGACTTTCTCGGCAAAGCCTACAAAATTCAATGGCACCTACTTCAAAAGGTGGCAGAGCCAGATGAAATTTTGGCTTACCACCTTAGGTCTGATTTCTGCCATTGATGGGTCCACACCCATCTCAAATGATTCTGATGAGACTGAGTCTGACGTAGGGGTATCCAAATCATCCTCCTCTTCTAAACCCAAGACCCCTAAGGAAATAGACTACCATTGCTTCCACAGAATCTTAAGCGCTGTCTGAGTCTCTCTACAAAATATTCTTTGAATATAAAAGCGCTAAAGAACTCTAGGATGCTTTGGAAGATGAGTATGGTTGTGATGATGCTGGAATTGATAGATTCAATTCCACCACATTCAACCAATATGTCATGGTAGATAACAAACCTATCAATGACCAAATCCATGAGTTCCAAGAACACCTTAGGCAGGTTCAAGCCAAGGGAACTTTCTTTTCTACTGAGCACAAAATAGGATGCTTGATAGATAAACTCCCTCCTTCCTGGTCTAAAGTGGCAAAGGACCTTCTACATCTACAAGGATCTATTACATACTCTCAAGCTCTACAGAGAATTAGAACAGAAGAGTAATATAGTTCCAAGACCAAAGCTAGATCAAATGCCACAGCTAAGGTAAATCTTGTAGAAAGCCATGAAAAACCTAGATCAAACAACCATCTCAAATCCAAGAAAAACTCATTCAAAAAGAAGCAAAGTTTTCAACCTCCTCACCAAAACCATTCTCACCAAAACCATCATCACCAAACCCATTCTCACCAAAACCATCATCACCAAAACCATCACCACCAAAACCCTCAACCCCAAAAACTAGAACCTTTGGTCAGACTCAGGATCAAAGAAGATTTTATTTTGTGTGTGGTAGAACCAACCACACAGCCATCAACTGCTTCCAAAGGAAGAAAGAACCTATCCAGAACCCCTTCAAAGGAAAAGGCAAGCCAGAGGCTAACATGATTCTGAATGGGTCTTCCAGCTCCTTCAGGTCTGTAAGCTTCCAACCTGTAGTAAACCTGTCTTTCTATTCTGGTGATTGGTGGTTGGATTCTGGAGCTAATGTTCACGTTTTATTTGATCGCTCCTGTTTTTCAACCTATCAGGAATCAGGTGGAGGAGGCATGACTCTAGGAGATGGTTCAACGACACAAGTTGTGGGAAGAGGAAGAATAGATCTTAAGATGACATCAGGAAAAATTCTACCTCTCCATGATGTGTTTTATGTGCCGTCTGTCAGGAGGAATCTTGTTAGTGGATCCCTCCTTGTAGCCTCAGGATATAAAATTGTAATGGAGGCTAATAAAGTAGTTTTCTCTAAGAATGATCTGTTTATTGGAAAAGGATTTGTGAAAGATGGACTTTTTGTTTTAAGTACCATGAATAAAAGTTCTAATCCTTCTTTTGTTGCAAATATTGAATCATCAAATGTTTGGCATGGTAGACTAGGTCATGTGAACTTAGGATCTATCAAAAGGATGATGAACTTAGATCTTATCCCTAAGACTCCTATAGATGATGAACACAAATGTGAGATTTGTGTTCAAGCCAAACATACTAGATTACCTTTCAAATCTGTCTATAGAGATTTTGAACTCCTAGAACTCATCCATAGTGATGTTTGTGATTCCAATAGGGTCTTGACCCGAGGCGGTAGAAAATACTTTGTAACTTTTATAGATGACCATTCAAAGTATTGTTACACCTACCTCCTTAAGACCAAAGATGAAGTTCTAGACAGATTCAAGGTCTATAAATCTGAAGCCGAGAACCAGTTGGATAGGAAGATTAAGATCCTTAGATCAGATCGTGGTGGAGAGTATAGCTCAAATGAAATGACTAACTTCTGTAAAGTGCACAAAATTATTCATGAGATAACTGCTCCTTATTCACCACAATCCAATGGAGTTGCTGAAAGGAAGAATCGCACTCTTTTAGATATGGTCAATGCCATGCTTCTCAGCTCAGGTACCCTTGATAATCTTTGGAGAGAAGCCTTATTGTCAGCCTGTTATATTCTTAATAGGATACCCAGTAAGACTAATGATAAGACCCTATATAAATTATGGAAAGGTCGAACCCCTAGAATTAATTATCTCAAAGTTTGGGGATGTCTAGCTAAAGTAGGAATTCCTGAACCCAAAAAGAGGAAGATAGGATCTAAGACTGTAGACGCTGTATTCATAGGATATGCCCTAGATAGTAATGCCAATAAATTTCTTGTAACTCATTCTGAAGTAAATGAAATCTCCAATAACACAATTATAGAAGCTAGAGATGCAGTTTACTTTGAGAATATTTTTCCCTTCAAGGATAGAACCCCTTCAACTTCCTCTAATCCTTCTCTTACTCCATCTACTAGTTCTCATGATCTAATACCTAGTTCTCAACATGAACAAGTCATAGAACCTAGAAGGAGTAAAAGAGAAAGGATTGAAAAGAATTTAGGAGAATGATTCTTCACATTTTTGATAGAGGGTGATCCCTCAACTTATGAAGAAGCCATATCCTCTCCTGATGCCCCTTTCTGGAAAGAAGCTATTAACAATGAGTACAACTCCGTCATGGAGAACAATACTTGGTTTTTAGCAGACCTTCCTTTAGGCAGCAAACCAATACGTTGTAAGTGGATCTTTAAAAAGAAACTTAGAGCCGATGGTACCATAGAAAAATATAAGACTAGATTAGTGGCCAAAGGATTTATCCAGAAGGAAGGATTAAATTATTTTGATACCTACTCTCCTGTAGCTAGAATATCTTCTATTATAACCCTTCTAGCTTTAGCATCCATTCATGATATGCTGATCCATCAAATGGATGTAAAGACAGCATTTTTAAATGGAGATTTAGAAGAAGAGATATATATGGAGCAACCTGAAGGTTTTATTGCTAAAGGTCAAGAAAAGAAGGTTTCCAAATTAGTAAAATCTCTTTATGGCCTAAAGCAAGCTCCCAAGCAATGGCACAACAAATTTGATAAAGTCATTATAGAATTTGGTTTTGTGCCAAATGAATATGACAAGTGTTTGTATTCCAAAAATACAAATAAAAGCTGTGTTATCTTATGCTTGTATGTTGATGATATCCTTATTTTAGGATCTTCACTGGAATTGATAAATAATACTAAGAATTATTTATCAAACCAGTTTGATATGAAAGACCTAGGTGAAGCAAACCTGATCCTAGGAATGCAAGTGTCAAAAAGGAAAGTGGGCTATACTCTATCCTTAGCACATTCGATTGAGAAAATGCTAAGAAAGTTTGAGTATTTTGACAAGAAACCTGCCTTTACCCTTATGGCAGCAATGTTGTTCTCAAGAAGAATGAAGAATTATCTATAGAACAACATAGATATTCACAAATGATTGGGTCCCTTATGTACATAACAAATAGGACTAGACCTGATATTGCATTTGCTATTGGGAGACTAAGTAGATATACTAGTAACCCAAATCAGACATACTAGACTGCATTAGACAGAGTATTTAGATATCTTAAGGGTACTCTAGATTATAAACTTCATTATTCTAGACACCCTGATATCATAGAAGGTTACTCCGATGCAAACTGGGTAACTGATTCACATGATGTGAAATCCACTACTGGATATGTTTTTACCCTAGTAGGAGCTGTAATCTCCTGGGGATCATGTAAATAAACTATCATAGCCAGAAGTACAATGGACTCTGAAATGATAGCTTTGGATACTACATGTACAGAAGCCGAATGGCTGAGAAATCTTATTATACATATACTTGTTTTTGTTCATCCTATTCCTGTAATTTCTATAAAATATGATAATAAATCTGTTATAGAACTACTAAAGCATGATTCTGTGAATGCTAAGATGAACAGGCACCTGCAACTGCGCTTCAAGTCAATAAAGTGCCTATTGGACAAATATGTGGTTCTTGACTATATAAAGTCAGAAAAGAACCTTGTAGACCACTTGACGAAGGGTCTGTCTAGGACATTGATCCTAAAATCATCGAGGGGGATGGGGTTAAGCCCATAGTATAGTCACCAGCAGTAGCAACCCAACCGAGTCTGACTGGAGATCCCAAGAAGACGGTTCAATAGGTAGAAACAAGCTGGACTAGGTGACTATTATGGAACACTGACCTGAGATTAAATTCTCTTTAAAATAAAAGCCAAAGAGGCTGTACATGTGTACATTCATACCCCATCCCTATGGTGACAGTGTTCCTTTTGTGATATGGATAGGGTGAGTTTAAACTCTTAATAAGTCCAAGCATAATATGCAGGGTTGATTCCTATCACCAACTCTTAAGGACTTACCTATATGAGAGGTCGTGAGGGCCGCGACTATAGGACAGGGCGATCCTAGACAACTCTCATGAATGTGTAAAAGTGCGCACGGCCAACCAAACGCGCCACCTGATAGACCCAACTACCTCTAGCGTACTATGTGTGCTATTTTCCGAGTCTGGTTCAAGAACACTGATTCAAGGCGTAGTCCATCAAGCTCTTCTTCAGACAAAGATAATAGTTACTATGTGAGATTCAAGGCTGTAGTCCATCTCATTTATGCATAGTATACAACTGCCCAGAAATTCTCTTACTCTTCTTTTATCTTTTTGTCTTCTATTAACTTGGAACTTGAGCTTTTGGGGGGGGATTGTTAGCTAAAGCTCATATATGAGCAAAAGCTCAACCTAATCTTATTTTAGTCCCACATCGGCTAGACAAGTGAAATAAGAGTGTATATATTTCTACTGCCTCTATTGCTTCACTAAAAGTTGTGTGTGGGAGCTCCATGGGCCACACGCGCGTGCCGCCACAGCCGCCCGGCCCGGCTCGGCTCGGTTCGGTTCGGCGCGCGTATCGGGTGCGGGTACGTGCCCACATCTGCGGGAGCCAAATGTCGATCCGATTCCTTCTTCGGGTTCGGGATGAGACCCAAAAATCCTTTTTGCTCCTATTAATTTTTCTGACCGTTATAATCATTTAATTTCTTAAATGTTTACTATTCAAAATTGCGTCCAGATACATTGTACCACGTTTTTCTTTGTAATGTTAAAAATTATTGTTCATTATTTCTGAACGTTACAAAGAGCCTCCATCAGCCTATATAAGGTTGTGCTTCTTTCTCTTCCAAACACAAAAATTCTTCTTCTCGAAATTCTCTAAAATTCTCGTCTCCTTCATATTACCGCTGTTCTTCTTCGTTGCTCTGGACAGAGCTACGTCGGGGTCACTCTCTCCAAGTCGTGTGCGGCAAGGAGATTCCGGTGGAGCGGGGATTTTACCACTAGGAGCGTTCGGATACGGTCTGCACATAGACCCGAGCTATAGGGCAGTACTACGTGCGCGACTTCCCCGGAGGTCGGTAATATTTACGTAATTTATTTTGTTTGCAGATTTTAAGTGAAGAAAATTAAAGAAATTTCTAACACAGATTTCCCCCTTAAAGTATACTGCCCTGCCCTCAATGTACAGCAATGCAGATTCAACATGCTGTTGCATCTATGATCCCCCATCTGCCAACCTATCAATCTATTTATATAGCTATTAATCTATCTATTGATCTACCTACCTATCTATCTACCAATTCACCTACCTATATATGTATATCCCTCCTCTAATGCACACACACACATGCTCACTCCAAAGCAAGGCTAACTGAACCCGAGCCTTGCCTTAACTTCTGTAGAGTGGCCAAGCTTCCAAGCTAAACACCCCTTCCTCGACTGATACTTTACTGATATCCATGAGCCTAGATACCTACTGTTATTTACATGAACATCCTAACCCTGTGCACCTATGGCCTAAGGCCAAAAGCCTCCAAAACCTGTAAAATCCCCTATAGCAGCAGCTTTTTACTGTTGCCCTCTTATTCTCATTCTTGTGCACGAGTTTCCTCTATGAATCTGCCAACTGCATACTGGAACCCAAATCCTTGAAGCCCTAAAACTCTTGTGCTTAAACTCCACCCAATACCTATATATATAAGACACACATTCACTTAGTCACAGTGCTCATGATACACACACACACACATAATGCATATATACACATATATTACATAGACACCCATATAGGCCACACATACGTATATTTAAATCTAACCGTGCGAATCATGAGATACCATGACACCACACCACATATCCTATTTAGGACACGTACCCTAAATCTCAGTTCAAATAGGACACAAAAATCCCTTTGGGGATACGTGTCGAACACTTGGTGCTCAGGGCCTAAGATACTCTATCAAACATTACCAAATTTTATGGACAAGTCTAAAATAGGTAGGCACACCTAATTAGTGAGCCACTAGGCTAGTGTCAAGTGCCATGTACATTTGGGCATAGACACAACATGTATAGGAGGCTCAAAAACCCCCAAATTAATCCCGTGTCCTATCGTATCCAATTGTGGACACGTAGCTAGCCTTACAACACTCTAACAAACCTAATTAGGTCGCCTAATGATAAATACTTGGTGTTCATTCTCGAATTTCTCCAAGAATGACACAAAAACCATATGTAAAGGTCTCCAAATGGGTCCAATGAAGCCCAAGCTTCTCCCCATGGGTAGCCCTAATGCATGGGTGGTTCCTAAATGGCAAATGACACTAATTAGAATCAATTAGAAGGGTTAAATTCAGAATTTACCTATTAGGAGATGGATTCCCAATGCAATGTCCAAAGAGGGACACAAATAGACACAACCTTGAAGAATAGACACTTCCTTCAAGCTTCTCTCCTTCCCAAGCTCTCCTCCTTGCTAGTTCAAGCTCTAGCCTCCTGGAAATGACACTAGAAATAGGTTGGGAATGAATTTGGGATTGGTAGAGGTTGGCTCTTCTTTTCAAATGAAGAAAGAATGAAGAGGAGGCAAATTAGGGTTTCTAGAGCCTAATAAATGAACTCAAGAGGAATTTTATAGGAGATGTAACCAGCTAAGAATCTTAACCCTAAATGCCATGTAAAGTGCCTAATAAGCCCTCCTAATTAGTCATAAAGGTTTGAGTTAGGAAGGGGTTTAATTAGGAAGGATTTCGTCATTAATAAAAGAAGGGTTTTTTTTCTCCTACTCATTGCTCTCTAAATAAATAGGTATAACATAACCTCTATTGGATTCACTAATGGTGTCATGACAAGTCTAGTTGGGTATATTTAGGTTCACTAACATTTAATCTAACTAGTGGCTAACAACTAGCAACCAATTATATCTTATATTTAATAATATAAAATAATACCTATCATGAAAATTTAAAATAAAATATCATCATTACAATTAATATGAAATAAATTTTAAATTGGTACAAGATTTGGAAAAGTCAAAAATATCCCTATTCTAGAAATGTGGTAGTTACAGCAGACGCGGGCAGCAACAACAAAAGTCGAACACCCCAAATTGCGAGGTCAGGTTCTCCTTTAAATTGAGATCATTTTTCGACCTGTTAAATCCAGGATGTAGCCTACATAACCGAGATCAAATCTCTTCAAGTAGATTAAATTCTACTGGATTATGATGAACATGAAATTCTTGGGAAAATCATAAAAAACCATGATACGTGGAATAGTTTACCTATTTCAAAACCCCGTTTTGGAAGACAGATTATGATCGGAATATTAGGAACTTGCCAGAATTAATTGAAAACAGTTAAAGACAACCGATACGCCTTCACAACCCTTTTTGTAGATTGCAATTTGTTGGACTATGCGTCAAGAAAACTTTCACACCCATTTTTCTATTTAAGGGTATTTTGATAATTGTAAATTCTTTTGATTATTTTAATATATTATATTATTGGTGTAGTAATTTTTGGCCTTTTGATAGTATAGCCTTGGTGCGACCTAGCCTAGTGACTCACCATGACTTAGTGACCTAGCAGCATGATTTGTTAGGGTTAGTAATCCTATTTTAGTTAGTCTCAGGTTATAAGCTATTTAGCAAGCTTTTGATTAGAGGCTAGTTAGAACTCTTTTAATTAATGAGTCATTTTAACCATAGCAAGAGGCCCAAGCCCAACCATTATGAAACCCTAGCTCATCCATGTGTGGCCGGCCAAGTTAGGTCAAGGGGGGAAGCTTATTTAATATCTTATGTTGAGAATTCTTCTCTTTTCATTCCATCTCCTCCTGACAAAAACCTAAGTAAGTATCCCTCCTAACTTTTTCGTTTCTTCTCCTTTTAAACCCTAGTCTTTTGCATTAGGTTCTGATCTTTGTTTACAAAATATTAATGGTGAGGAAATTTAGAATTGAAGTGCGTTGGAGTTTGGGAGCCGCAAGGAGGATCCATACAATTGGAACTTTCTATAGGAATTCATCTCAATAGGTAATCTCTCCAAAACTCTATATTTTTATGAATTTTTCCTGTAGATGCATCCATCTAGGTACCCCCTAGCTGTAGGATCAGTTTCGTAGGAGTTTGTATTGATTTGGTGTCCGTATCGGACACGTATCAGTGTTCTTGTATTGGTGTTTGATGAAATGCTACAAAGGAATTTTTGTTCGTAATTTTGAAATCTAATTGAATAGATTTGTAGATATATACATGAATTTTGATTTTTTATGGGATTGAGCGTCGTGTCGTGTCATTTTTGTGTCCCAAACTGGATAGGACACGTCGCACGAGCCCTCGCGCCCGTGCCCTGCTTATCGGGTGGCAGTGCGCAGTGTCTGTGCCACTTGGACACACGAAACTTGGTGTATGGCTTGGGGACATGACTGATATGTCAGCCCCCCAAGTGCCATGTCATCTTATTTCGTGTTGGACTCGCAAATCGAGCTGCACGGATTAGGGCCAATCGTGCACGCACGTGCAGGCCGACTCTGATACACGTGTGATTCTTCGACACGTGGACACGTAATCGCATGGCAGGGTGTTGGATACCTAGACCTATGCTAGGTCGACCCTCGTGCACGATCACGAGGCAAGACGTGGCCTGTGTCGAGTTCTAGATCAATGTGCACGTCCCCACGATGATTGCACTGCACGCGTGTGACCCAGTGCTGATACGCAATTCGTAGACACAATCTGGACAAGATTTTGGCACGAATTTGATACGAGCATGACACACAAGTGTACACCTTCCTATTCCCCAGTTTACACTTGGTCTAGTTATGTATTTTGAGTTTTTGAAATCAATTGAGATTTAATGTTACAATTCCTGTTTTTCTACTGATATTGAATTTTAGAGTTTTAAACTGAATTAAATTGTTAATTTATGGTTAAGTGATGATGGATAGCTTGTATACATACCTGGAAAGATGTTTGCATAGATGGGATTGCATATATTCATGTTTAGGCTGTATTTTGGTTTTGAATATACGTGATACTCGATTTATGACTGAAAACTGAATTTCAGAATTTTAATGGTTTTAAACTGTAAATTCATGGTTAGTTTGATGATGATTAACATGTATATATGTCAGAGATATATGTTACATAACTGGGTTAATATTGACATGTATGTTTGGGTTGCAAAGGGGTTTTCTACCATATTAATATTGTATATATATAGAGATATTGTATCAAATGTTTATATATATATATATATATATATATATATATATATATATATATATATATATATATATATATATATATATATGTGGTTAAATGATATACTTATTTGAAGCTTTTCATCCTCAAACTCTGAGATTTATTGGTGATTTCCAGATTTCTGGAAATCTGATTTATGGGTTAGCTTATATATATAGCTTATATATATAGTCCTAATTACATGTATTGTTCTTGTATGTATATATATGTCTAAATATATATATATATGTATATATATATCTATATATATATGTACATGTTTGGTATATATATTGATAATTTATTGGGATTAGAGTGTGTATCAGTTTCCAGGATTGGTTTCCTTCAACACAGTACACACACACGCAAGCCTCTTCTTCATTGTACTATATGTATGTACACACACACACACACACACACACACAAATATATATATATATATATATATATATATATATATATATATATATATATATATATATATATATATATATCCTATTATAAATATTTGAATATAAATGTGTATAAATATATGTGATTGTTACTATAGGATATAGTTTAGGCTTAATAAGTCAGATTATGAGTGACCCCATGAGCCTAAATTGGCCTAGTTGACTATCAAGTCGACCAAGTTGACAAAAGTCAACTTTAAGTCAAACTTGATCCAAATCAACTAAAATGAGCTTAGAATGACTAGATAAGTTGTGTTTGACCTAAAATTTCGTAGATAGACTAGTTGACTTATGGTTGACCAGGTTTGACCAGAGTTGACCAAGGGTTGACTTTGACCTAGAAGGACCTAGAATCATTTAGAATGCATTGTAGACTATTCTTATTTCATGTTAGACATGTTGTGACCTATGTTGCTCTAAAATAGGACTCAGATACTCCAGCTCAGACTCATATTCTCATCAGACAGCCAGGATAACAGGCGAGTACATTCTCTGACCGTTTCATACTTGTTAGAAATTATATTCTTGTCATAGTTTAATTTACTTGATGCTGACACGACATTATCACGAATTAGTACTATATGGATCTTTACATGAGATGTTATTCCCCTCGGGTGCATTGAATATATCGTGTCATGTGCTTTTCTCGAACATCATGTATTCTGTGGACTCTTATTATTCATGTATACTCATGTGCTCTCTTGTACTCTCATGATCTCATGAGCTTTATGTATAAATTATCATGTATAATAATATAACCTGTCTAGATCCTTGTGTATTGATTGGGGCATGGGGCAGTAGAAATAGTCATGTGAACAATTCTAAAGTAGTATAATCATGTACAAACTATTTAGTGTAATTATGTACAAATCAAGCCGTTTACATGTATATCTTGTACTCTAAATCACATAGTCACTTACAGTTCTCTATTATCATATATAGATAGCTTTGTTATCAGTTTCTTTCTTCTTTTCATGCTTATTTCTTACAGCGTTTCATGTATCTTAGCCTATCACATGCTTTATATTTCCTGTCAAGATATGAACTGTGTGAGATGTATTGTGCTCGTTTCCGTCCTAATTGGACTGTTAAAAATATTACAGGTGATGAGAAGGAGTTCTGTCCTACATATTATGGCACAGGCTTAGATGACACCGGTGACTTGGTCCCTCAGGAGGATCCTACAGTCGCTGAAGACTTGTCTATTGTCTAGATTAGATTTCTAGACTAGTTTCCATTAGTTGTCTCAATTCATGTACTTTCAATTTCCGGATATTGATAGATGTTGTATATTCAGATTTTTCCTCATTTGTAGCTGGTTGGAGATTATTTCTTTTATATTATCTTTACATCTTTTCTCCTTATTCTATCTTAGATACTGTGATTGAGTTGTACCTTTATATTGTTCTCCTTCTGGAGTGTATATCATTGTACAGGTATGGTTATTGCTAGATGTTGTGACCTAGGATAGCGTTCTACCGCCGACACTGCGGCATAGGCTGGACGTACCCACTTCTCGTCCCCTTACACTGGGTGCGGGTCATGACAAAAACCGATTCCCAAATTTGCCAAAAACAGTTTTCAAAACAATTAAAACTTTAGAAAAACCACCGATACGGTGTGCTCCCTGACAAACCGGGTGATATGGTCGCAACCTATGAGCATTGAAAGACGCGTATGGATGTTGTCAACGTGTGAAATTCGACGGAACTCAATTTCGTTGTGTGTGCACAATGAAATCGAGGCATATCGGTCGAGATACCCCGTATCGACCCCTTTGCAAAAATCCTAATTACTTTGTGCTCGTTCGTCACATTGCGATGAAACTTGTACCACTGGACTCGTGTTTTTTTTTGGTCCCGTGATCCAATTTTGGTCCGATTCTGAGAAGGTCGACCGAAACGCTATTTTGGTGGGCCCGCGACCCGATCCAATAGGCAAATTTGTGTACGATCCACCAAAATGTAACTTTGGACATACAGTTGGGTTCGTATCGTCAAACTAGATCCGTAGACATATAGTTTGATGACTTTAGAGATCGTAGGTACTGGCACGCTTTTCGGTGCAAAGCAGGTCCAATAACGGACATCGTTTTGACTCGAATTACGGTTTTGCCTCTGTGTCCAGAATTGGACTTTTGGGTAGACATTTTTGGACATATTTTTTATACCAAAAATGGTCATGATATTTATTTCAGCATCCATAGAAAATTATGGAAGTTTGAGTCTTGTAGCTCACTGAGTGATTGGATGTTGTTGATTTTGCGTGCTATCCCTAGATAACTGGACTATTTCGAACATAATGGTATTATCGGTTTCACCAGCAAAGGACCCTAGGTGAGTACATTATCTGATAGTTTTTATATTTGATAACTTCTATGATT
The DNA here is from genome assembly GCA_029216955.1 of Iris pallida. Lineage (NCBI taxonomy): Eukaryota > Viridiplantae > Streptophyta > Magnoliopsida > Asparagales > Iridaceae > Iris > Iris pallida. The sequence continues at coordinate 17,382,950 of JANAVB010009999.1, read as the reverse complement.
CGTGTATTTATTATTGTCTTACATTGATCTTCTGTTGATTCTCGACACGATGGTTACACGAGATAGTATGTATGGATTCCTTTCATGTTATATTTCATGATTACTATGTTCATAACTAATTTTTGTGTTCATGACTTGTTTGGATCCATTAGTACTAGTCGGACAGGAAAATACATTAGTAGACATGTAAATATACCTAGAAACATTACATTTGTCTAATCGTGTCTGATAGCAGTTGTACACTTTACGTGCGGGGTACCGAATTTACCCCTTTGTCATTTACATGTTGAAAGTGTATTTCAACTCACTAGTTAGATACAGTCTTGCTATATTACTGTTTCTGTTTCAGTCATTTATTACTGTTACTTCCTTGTCTTTATTACCATGCTCTCTTGCTCTTACTCGCATGTTTCATAACATGATTCTCTGTTTATCCACCCATTATGTATTTTTGTATTATTTACTGTTTTATAGATTTTGTCAATTATTGGAACTGCAGTTAGAATATACTCGTTCCATTTATGACTGGAAACCAATATTTTTTAGGTTAGTCGCGACTACTCGTAGCATTGGGGAGACACAGGTATATGCTGAGGTCAACCTAGAAGGCTAGTTAGATAGATTAGTTATTTCATTTTATTTTGTGAGACTTGTAAATTTTTCAAATATAAATCTTGTAAATGTTGTAATTAATGTAGCAATGTGAATGAGCAATAAAGTTATATTTTATGGAATTTTGAGCATTGTGGCTAGACAGTGTACTACCGCCGATACCGCGACGTAGGTTGGACTTGCTCATGCACTTACATCCTAAAAGTGGGTGCGGGTCGTGACAGAGCATGCGTATTGGCGCCCTATAAATAGGTGTTGGGTTAGAGAAGAGTGTTTTTTACTTGCTCTTCTCTTTCTTTGAGAAAGAACTCCCCCATGCTTCTTCTCCAACTTTGCCATAGCTCCCAAGTCTGCTGCTAGTGTCGCTGCTAAAGGAAAGGGGAAAGCCAAGACTCCATATAATGCGGCGGTGTCAGGGTCGTTTGTCGTTGACTTAGGTCACTCCGACGTTCGCAAGGCCGTCAAGGGTGAGTTGCCGCTGTTGGGCGTTAGGGCTATCTGTGGGTCGACGGTTGCATGGATGCCATGTCCACAAGTTGTCACACACCGCCTTGCACCGCCGCAGCATATGGTCCTAGCTGAAAAGCTAGGTCTAGTGATATATGCCTAGGTTCCGACGCACGTAGATTTTAATCGAGAGACTATGTCCAGTACAATATGCCATCGTTACCATCTTTTACTGATGTGCTGGCTTTGACTATAAGGTCATGCCAAAGTGGTGCATTTATGCTATCATTTTCCAATGCGTCTGACTTGGCTGTAGGGTCATGTCAAAGTGGCACGCTAAGGCATCTATACGCCACAACGCCTGACTTGGTCCGTAAGGCCAAGTCAACGTAAGGCGTAGAGGCTCTTCATATGCCGATGCGTCCAATTTTGTGCGTATGGCTATGTTTGAAGTCTGGCGTAGGGACCTTCATGCGTCTACGTGCTCTTAGGGAACTTATGTCTTTTTCCATAGGTTTTATGTTGGCCCAATGATTACATCGTGTTTTGCATAGAAGAATCATAGTAAAATCGAAATGATTGTCTTTTGATTGATGCAGCTTCCTTTGGATCTTCAGGTAAAATCCCATAGATCGCATAATCAATAAATGGACTTCTCCAATCCTTTTACTGTAAATTTGATTCGATAGCATTACTGTGTTCGATGTGCAAATTATTTTTAACACAGAATAGGTCTCGATCCAACAAAGTGATGGTATTTTGTCTTCTGATCGAAATTGCTAAGTCTGCAGCTAAGCTAGCAAGAGCGTCAGCTTCCAAATTTTGAGAACGCGATACGAATTCAACGAAGAACCCTTTGAATGAAAGAGCCAATTCGATTACCACTTGATGATAGGGAATGAGGTCAGGATTTCTGACTTCATATGTCCCTTTGACCTGATTGACGATCAATTGAGAGTCTTCATAGGCTTCCAAGAAATCAATGTCCAATTGTTTTGCTACCTGAAGACCAATTAGCAGAGCATTATACTCTGCCATATTGTTGGAACATGGTTCATTGAGGGAATAAGCACAGTATATAACCATTTTATCAGGAGAGACCAAGACAATGCCTACTCCGGCGACAATATTACCTTTAGGTCCAAGTCGTGATGCTCCATCAAAGTATAGTTGCCAAATATCATCCCTCAAAGTCATGTTGTAATCTATGACTTCATCTGGAATGTCGTCATATAGCTTAGAAGTTTCAGGTATAGGGTGAGCTGCTAAGAAGTCAGCTAACGCTTGACCCTTCACTAATTTTTGAGGTATGTAGATCATATCATAAGGAGCAAGCAACATTACCCAAGTAGCTAACCGGGAGTTAAGAATACTCGACTTCTTCATCAGTATTCGAATAGGATTTATTCTGGAGATGACATGAATAGTCTGTCCCGATACATATTGTCGTGTTCTTTGAATGACAAAGACCAAGGCTAGACATTCTTTTTCCACAGTTGTATACCTGTGTTCAGCCCAAACCATCATACAACTAAGATAATAAATTGTCTGTTCATGACCCTTATCATTTTTCTGTGCAAGAAGAGCACCCAGAGAATGATCCAATGCTCGAACATACAACAAAAATGGTCTTTCCACTACTAGGGGTACTAAAATAGGTAGATTTGTGAGGTATTGCTTGATGTCATTGAATGCTTTTCGACATGCTTTATCCCAAACAAATGACACACCCTTTTTCAATAAATGAGAGAAAGGTTGACATCTCCTAGAAAGATTTGATATAAATCTCCTGATATAAGCAATGCAACCCTGGAAGCCGCATAGTTCTTTCAGATTGTGTGGAGGACGCATTTCAAGAATCGCTTTAACTTTATCAGGATAAACATGGATACCTTGAGAAGTGATGACAAATCCCAAAAATTTGCCACTGGAAACCCCTAAGAAAGACTTAGTGGGGTTCATCTTTAGTTGATATTGATGCATCAACTCAAATACTGTCTTCAAGTCTTGAATGTGATCATCTTTTGATCGACTTTTGACGGCGATATAATCTACGTAACATTCAACTATTTTTTACAGATGTTCTTGAAAGATGTTGCTCATGGCCCGTTGATATGTAGTACTGGCATTTTTCAAACCAAAAGGCATAACCGTGTAGCAATAAACTCCAAGGGGTGTATGGAAAGTGATGTACTTTTCATCTTCTGTATGCATCTTAATCTGGTTATATCCTGAGAATCCGTCCATGAAAGGCATACACTCAAAACCACATGTATTGTCTATCATGACATCGGTGATCGGAAGTAAAAATTCATCTTTTGGACAAGCTGCGTTAAGATCTCAAAAAACTATGCAAACTCAAACTTTTCTTTTCTTCTTCATGATAGAAACAATATTGGCAACCCAATCTGGGTGTTGTTCTTCACGAAAAAAGCCACATGTGATCAGCTTTTTAACTTCTGCTTCAATTGCATCATCATGTCTGGTCGAAAATGCCGTTGCTGTTGTTTCACAGGTTTGGCATTAGAAAGAATATTGAGTTTATGGGTAGCTACTTTAGGATCCAGACCTGGCATATCCTCATAGCTCCATGAAAAAATATTAATATATTCTTTTAACAGCTTTATCAACTTTTCTTTTTCATCTTCGAAAAGGTTTTTGCTGATAAATATTGGCTTTGACGTAGTTTCATCTCCAACATCAATCTGGATGATTTTATCTTCTGTGGGTGGTTGTCGTTGTTCAAACCGAAGCTCCAACTGAGTATCCATTTGTTGTGCCGAAGGGTCATTTTCAAATAGTCCAGACTCATCATTAGTTTGAACCATATTAACCGAAAAGATGCGCTCAGATTCAACATACTAGACTCCTTCTGAATCTGAGGATTGTGAAGAAATGGAAGAAAACTCTTCTTCCATATCTTCCTTAAACATGTGGGATGTATCGTATCCCAAACCATGACTGGTTTGTTAATAAAACGGATCACCACATAATGGTAATCGTCTACCTTTGCCCTGATTGAGTCCTGACATGGTTTTTAAATCCTATCCCATACTCTGAATAATCTTACGGGATTGTTGACTATATTTGTCAATTCTAATTTTTTCTTTATCCTTCTCTTCGAGATTATCTGTTTGTATAACAGGAATATTCCTAGCCAAACCAAACACAATTTGACGCTTATTTTTCTTAGTAGACGGGATCACAAAATAAGATTCTTCATGACGTCTATAAGCCACACAAGCTTGTGATGATGAGGCAACTGGTAGTAAATAAGGAGTAGACGTTAGGAACATCTGAGCATAGGGCACAACATCGACATGAAGAGGAAAAGAATTCCTTTGTGGTTAATATACAAGGTTTTCTCTGTATTTATGTTAGTTTTATATTGATGACTTTGATTATCAACAGATAAAGTCATTCTTTCAATATATTTGACAGCTATATACTCCAAAAGGAAATCTTCATTAAAATGGAAAAATACAGATTGATCAATATTTACATCATTGACAGACTGGTTACTACGCCTTAGATTAATCATTAACGGACCATCATCCGTCTTAGGCGTAGACTTGCCGAGGTTGATAACTAGTGGTTCTGAATCAGTTGGACGAGAAGTACGTCCTTTAACCTTAATCATGAGAGGTTGAACTTGGCTTTTGACTGGAATTCTCATAGATTCATCAGACGTAACTTGAGTTCTTCCTTTAACTTTAATCATTAAAGGTTCATCATCGATAGGTTGGAGTTGAATCCGACCCTTAACATTAATCTTCAAAGGTTGATCTTCTGAAGGCGATTGATCTTCTGAAATCGATTGGTCTTCTGAAGGCGATCGATCTTCAGCCATATCGGATATTTCTTTCACATACTCCTGTGTATAGAGTATTGAATCAGATAAATAGGCTTCAACACCTTTAAAAGGATTGAGATCTGCAAATTCAGTCTTTACAGTCCCCTGAGAATCCACATATTTGAAGCATAGGTGGAGAGTCGAAGGCACAATCTTATGTTCATGTATCCATGGTCTTCCGAGTAGGTATTATAAGATACAACTGAATTGATAACATAGAAGGTTGTCATGGTTCGAAGATCACCTATTTGAATCTTTAGACGAATTTTCCCTAATGGTTTACTTCTTCCAGAATTAAAACCAACAATTATCGTACTAGTGTAAGTCAACTCACTAGTAGGAATCCTCAATGGTCGTAACATACTCTGAAGAATAATGCTAATAAAAGACCCAGGATCGATATAAATCCTATCAATCTCGGTCGAATCAATATACCCTGTGTAATACAGAGGTCTGTCGTGTCGATTATGCTTCAACAACATATCTTCTTGTGTGAAAGTAATATTAGGAATTGACTCCATCACACTGTGGAATTGGGGACACGACACCGGTGTATTGTTAGGACTTTTGAGCTGGGCTAAACATGAATCTGCCTGTAGCAAAGCTTCACTCAAAGTTTCTCGACTTTCTTTAGAGAGACGAAGTAACTCAAAGATAGAAAGCCTAGCCGGAGTATCGGCTAATTGGGCTTGAATATCAAACTTATAGGGTTTCATCAACCCTTGATTTGAACCAGACTTCAGCGGGACATCAAAATGTACTGCCTTTTGTTTCCCTTTTTCAACCACTGGTGGTTTAGAAGGTCTTGCCTCAGCAGGAATAGAAGATGACTGAGTCGGTAAATTTAGAGTTTCAGCAGCATCATCCACTTCTTTAGAAGTTCTTTCGTAATCTTTGTGGTAATCCTTTCCAGATCTTGTACCAGTAAAAGCCTCTTCCTCAGACTCAGGAGAACGAAGTACCATATTATAGGATTTAGTCTTTTCTTTCTTAGTCTTCGTCTTATGGGGATTTTTATGAGGGACCTCAAATCCTAATCCGATGGAAGATTTTTTGACCTTGAATTTGTAAAGGAACCCGCATACCTTTACCATCGTTCAAGCCTTCCGCTTTTTTAAATTCATAACCCATCTTTTTCATGAGATAGACCGATTGTTGACTGTACATGCGAATGGGTAGCGGATTTTCACAAGACGTTCTAGTAGATAAAGAAGGAACGGAAACCCCTGTAGTCGCAAGGGTGGAAACTTTCGGTGCAGGAGGTAAAATCCCAACCGGAGCTTTCTCATAGGCAGCAAAAACTTGTTGTGCTCTGTACAAAGGGACACTATTCATTGCTAACCATTGTTGATGAGTAAGCTTTAGTTTGGTAGGAGGAGCCAAACTTGGAGGGCATATGTTCAGACCTTTTAGCCTATCTTCCAAAGGAATACCATCCCATAGATGATCAGAATCATCATAGTTTGAGATAGCAACATGAGAAATCATATTACAGGTTTTGACTTTTTGACTTTTCTTGGATTTTGAAATTTTACTTTCATACTCCATTTCAGGTACTAAGTCAGGGTGTACCCACATGATTTCACCATTTTTCAAAGTGAGAAGCAATAGTCCTTTACTTTGATCTCTGGCTGGTGGAAGATTCACGATCTTTATTGTCGCCTTCGGAATTGGAACAATCCCATCAGGAACTTGCTGTGGAGGAAGATCTCCAAACTGAAGAGAAATCATCTTAGTCGTGACTGTATGCTCATCATTAGTTAGAGCGATAGCTTTAGTATTTATCAACTCTTGAATCTTTTTCTTCAAGACATAGCAAGCCTTAGTCGGATGGTTTATGTACCTATGGTAGATACAATACTTGGGATTATCAGTCAAGTCTACCTCATTAGGTCATTTTAGATCTGGAATCTGGAGTTTACCACTCTTCACCAGACTTTGGAATATTCTAGGGATGTCACTGTCATCGAAAGAGTACTCTTCTTTCGGCTTAGAAGACTCTGGATTACTTGGTGTAGTTTTGGATTTTGAAAGGTTCACCACCAAGGTTTCCGTTCCTTTTCCATTGCGATTACCAGAATTATTACCTGAAGAGGTTTTCTTTCCTTTATCTTCCGAGGCGAAGATCATCCCATGCTCACGAGCTAATCTACCATTGGTCTCAGCTGAAATAGCTACTATAATAAATAAGGCCCAATCTATAAATTGAGAGCCCGTAAAAACAGTGATGGTTGGTCGTAGATTCATTTTGCATGTATCAATTAATGCTGAATCTGGCATACCAGAAGGCATTTTCAGTGTAGCTTGTCGAAAACGTTCAATAAACGTCCGAGTATTCTCTTTTTCTTTTTGTTTAATCTCTATCAAGGAGGACATATCCATATCCATCCCTCCTTCATAGAAGCGAGATAGAAACATCGCTTTGAACTCGTCAAAAGATGATATGCAATTATCGGGTAGACTGCGATACCAGTCGTATGTTGTACCCGTCAAATACCCAATGAAAACTCGGGTGAGGAAAGCATCATTCTTCTGCAGATGAACAGTCATAATATTAAAATAATTGATATATTGACTTGGAGAAGCTTTTCCATCAAATAATACCATAGATTATAGCTTGAATTTGGAAGGAAAGGGTACATCATTCCAGTGGGGAGGATAAGGTTGCTTGATCCCCAACTTTTGGAGCTGATCTTTGTGCTTAAGAACTTCAAATTGTCATTTTAACTCCCGAACTGCTTGAATAGTTTCATTAGTTTGAGGAAGTATATTTGATTGAATAGTGGTTGGATATACCGTAACCCCTACTGGAGGTGATACATCCTCTGGAATAAGAGAGTCAGGGGATGCAGAGTTTTGATTGATAACAGGCTCTTGACTCAGATTATTTAAAGGTATGTCAACCCCTTTACTATCTTGAGTTGGTGCAGCTACATGTACTGGTGTTATCACTGCCGGTTGGACTGTTTGCTGAGTCATTATTATCTGATGCATATTTTACATCATGGCAAGCATATCCTTTAGTGATTGTTCTACCACAGAAAGACGTTATTCTGTATGAGAAGTAGACGTTTCCTGTTCTTCTCTGATAACATAGGATTCGACTTTCTTAAACATATAGAGGGATTGGTGTAGAGATATGAATCAACACTATCAGTTTCTGACTCCAAATACTGGGTACCCCCAACCTCTGAATCTGAAGAATGCATACTTAAAGATCGTTGACTTCTTGACCGAGTATGTTGATATACTCCTTCAAAAGTGTCAAGGATTTGGTTGAATCATTGTTGACTTGGAGTCCGGGATGAATTGCGTCTTGGACGTCGTCCTCTATTGATATGAGACGCCATATTAACCGATGCATAGGACAACTCATATTCCTGATCATCAATTTGTTGCTGAGGCACGTTATAACTTAATCGGTCGAAAACTGACCGTTTAGTAGCAGAACAGCAACATTTAATTACAATTTAGTGACATTCGCAATGATGATTTTCTTGAGGGAGTGTCACAGGAGATTTTCTATTTTTACGCTTTTGCACAAGTAACTCGCGTAAATCAGAAGAATTGGAAGGTAACATTTTCTTTCTTGCATTTGGAATAGAGAAATATTTAGTCCCTTACATAAAAAGAAGGTTACTAGCTTCATTGGAAGAACTAAGCTGTGTATTTTTACGCGCCTGGAGTTGTGTGCATAAATCTTGAGTTGATTTTTGTGCACAGAGAATACCCTCAGCATTGCGTATAATCCTAGGATTTGGCACTTTGCATAAAGCAGCATTAGAAGATTATTGGCAAAAAATAGAAGTTCTGCCAAAATTTCTTATCTTCTTGGATAAACCAAAGAAAGTTGTCTGCCATAGTAGCAACATGAGACTTGTTTTTACGCTGTACATGTGTAGGCAAGTTCACTTTAGATGCAAAAGCATCATTGTGAATTTTATCTACCATGTCACCGACAGGAGATTTGTCTTTACGCGTATAGCGCAAAACAGGAACATCTGCCACGTAACAGACGGGAGATTTGCCCTTACGCATAGAGCGCAAGACATGAGTGTCTACCACGTCACAGACGAAAGATTGAACTTTACGCACAGAGTGCAACACTAAACTAGGAACTGCCTCGTCACAGACGGGAGCCCCAACGACAGGAGTGAGAAGAATTCCCTTGTCTTCAGAGACAATAGAGAGATCAGAAGGTGCTTTGGACATAGGAATCCAAACTTTGCACACCTTTTATGATTTTTGCACATTGGAGCAGCGAGTACTACCCCCAGTTTGGAGCATTTCTTCATAAGCAGTCAGGTCGAACTGAACGACCAAAGTCTTCTTCGTCGATCCAATCGATACATCATCGTATTGAGCAATTGCTTTCTCGTCAGACGAGAAAGTCGTCCCCAACAGAGTCGCCATTTTGTTTTACTTAACAAAATGCCCTAAGGCTTTTGAAAGAAAACGAGAGAAAATGTACAAAAGTACAAGTTAATTCTAGAGAGTATTGCTATGGAAGTCTGATCTGAGAGCGATCACTTTGTTCCTTGGACCACATGATGATGATGAAGAAAACTGCTTGGAGATGAACAACTGGAAGAAGTAAGTCACCAGAAAGGTATCGACACAATTGGCATTGATGGCACGGTCGAATACTTTTGTAACACCCAGTTTTCTAAATACGAGTATTTTTGAAATTTTGTATTTATAATCATTATTATTGCATTTAAATCACATTATAATTTTTGGTGATTTTAAAAATCAATTTAAAAACCATTTTGATCAATGACTTGTGATTTTGATGTTTTACTAGTATAACCCTAGAGACTGCATGACCTAGAGCCTAACCATGTCATTAGGATGATTTATTTTTATTTTTGAGCATGAGGGTATTTTGGTCAGTTGGCCTCTTTGAATTATTTTATGATTTATTGTATTGGTGATTGTTAATTTTGACTTTTGCTTAAGAGACAGTCCTAAACTTTGACCTTGACTTTGGTGACTTAGTTAACATGATATGGACCCTAATCTAACTTAAGTTGGTCTTGGTTGACTTAAGTTGGCTAAGTTTCATGAAGAGAGCAGGAGGATTTTTGCAATGGACCAAAGGCTAAGGACTTGAGCTAGTTAGCTAGTGCAACTAGGCCCAAAGCCCACTAGACTAGACCCTAACCCTAATTCTTTCCTTTATGACCAGCTACTAGGGCTCCCCTTCCTATAAATAATCTCCTCATTGAGTTCTTGCCCTTTTTTATATTGAATGAACACAGAGAGAAAAGAAAGGTTTGTCCATTCCTCCCCAATCCATAGATTTCTCATTTTAAATCCTTTTTAACTCTAGTTTCTTGCATTAGAGCCTAATACTCTTCTAATTCCTGTTTATGGAGAGTAATCCCAGATTTTGAGCAATTTGGGGATCCGAGCTAGTAAGAAGCAACACTTCATTTTGGAGCATTTTTTTGCTATTTGCACCTATAGGTAAAACTCCTCAAATTGTGCTAATATTCTATTTTCTTTGTATATTATGCTAGATCTAGGTGTCCCCTAGCTGTCTCTAGAATTTGGGTAGAAATCGTGTCCATTTGGTATCCGTATCGGATACGTGTCATAGTATATAGGTAAGTGTTTGATAGAATACCACTTAGGATTTTATTTTCAATTTTTCTAAAACTAATTGCATGGTTTTGTAGATCTAAATATGTATATTAACTTTTGTGAAGACTGATGTGAATTTTGTGTCAATTTCGTGTCAAAAATGGGTGCGGACATGCTGCACGACACGCATGTGCGCTGTCCTGCTACCCGTGTCCTATTTCTCTCTGGACACAGCATTTCGACACACGAAACTTGGCATGGAGGTTGGGGCAGTGACTGACAAGACACTCTCCAGGTTTTATGACACCTCGTTTCGTGTCGGACACGAAAACGAGGCAGTACTGGTCTTACACTAGACTGAACACGCAATTTTTGGGTTCTGACACGGGCTTCGTGTCCCTCATGGACACGTCATGGTGACGTGTCAGGGACACGAACACGTAGCCCTATATGGGACGAACACGTGGGCACGAGCAAGAGTCGTATCGTGCCCTGTGTCGCGTGCACGAGGCCATGTCCTCGCTGCATAAGGCTGTCAGCTGTACATTGCTGATACACAGTGTTCACGAATGTTTTGACACATCATGTCCACTAATTTGGACACGACACGACCTGTGGAGTACCCTTACACATACACGACACCACCTTGGCCTCTAATTTGATGTATTATGTAATTCGAATAACGATTTTGGTTTCTTCCCTAATTTTACTGATACTGTGTTCAGTTTCTAGATAGTTTCAGAGTTTAAAATGTTAATTAATTGTTAAATCATGTAAATTAAGGTTTAAATTGATAATTAGTTGTGATTTATATATGTAGACATGTTATAGTATGAATACATGACAGGAATTTGGGTTGGTTAAATGGTTTTCGAATTGGTTGAGACTGTTCACAGGTCCAACCTGTAAACTGAATTTCTTCCTGAGAATTAACCCTGTTACATCTACACACACACTATTTTTGTGCTCACTGTTGAAATCTGAGATTAACACAAATGTATGCACACTCACTGAGAATGTATGATGTTATAGCATACTCACACAATGTTCACATACACATGTATTTAAACTAAGTCCTATACACACACAGGACACTCACAATACTGTTAACCTGGAACCTATGCATCTACACACACATGTGTATGTTTATTACACACACACCCATCTATAAATCCTGAAAACTGTGAACTGAAACTGAGTTCATTTAGCGCACCCACACACAACCTACAACCTGGGACCTCCTAGCCTATGCTGTTCACACACACATGAGAACATGATGTTTATCCTATTAGACACACACTTCACTGTTTTAAAACTGAGAACATAATGTTCACTCTCACACACACTCATGCATTGACACATCCCCTTGACACTTGGACTCACACTTGCCATGACACTCATTGACACCCTCTCATTCACTCACTTCACTTGCCCTGATGCTCCTGCACATCACACATGCACTGATAAACCTCAGGACTTATCACTCACTCACTCGTATATACACACATACATTTCACTCATTCACTCAATCACTCATTCCACTCTTCACCCTTCACATTGCTCTGCACACACTCGACCACCCCCTTTCCAATTTCCTGTGATGCTTGATTTGGATTCGAGTTATAGGTTTTGACTGATCTGATGTAAACTCCCAATATTTTTTATTTATTTTAGTGCTTTAAAAATTATTTTTGCTATATTATTTAGCATTAAAAAGGTATTGGTATATATGTGTGTATTTATATATATAAATATATATAACATGTATGATTGGGTGCATAATATTTTAAGTGCTACTAGATATTATCTGCAATGATTATAAAAATGTTTATACGTATTTACAAATTTTAGGATTTTAAGGAATTATTTGTAAATTTTTAAGAATTTTTCTAGCCTAAATATATATATATAAATGTAAACTGTTAGTTTAGAAAAGAAAAGAAAACGAAAAAAAAATATATAATAAATAAATAAAGTAAGTCAACGCCCCCCCAACTTAGGTGGGCGGGCCCTCCCCCACGCTCAAGCTGCTAAAGCAGCAGATTAACGTGAACCCAACCCGTGGGTCATGGGTTGGTATATTATTATTAATCCTAGTAATACTAGGTTTGCCCCCAACTTGCTATAAATATAACTTTTTCTCTAGACCTCAAAACCCTAGACTTCCAAAACGAAAATTTTAGCAGAATATACCCTCTTCGCCTATGAGTTCGTTTCACCAGCAACGGAGTTGTGTGCACGACGAACGGAGCATCGGAAGTCAGCCCCGCGTCACCCACGAAGCAGTTTTTCCACTCAAGGTACCCGACTTCCCTACGACATAACTTTTTGCTTGTAACTCCGATTTCCGATCCGTAAAATGTTCTGGAAAGTAGATTTGACCCTCTTCAAGATCCTCTAGGTGGATTTTGACATGGCCATACAACTTGCTCGAAAAATCGAGACGAAGTTGGAGAAAAACCACTTTTCTGAATTATTAAAAACTGTTTCAAAACACCAACTTGTCGGCCAATTTTCTTGTTGTACATTAATATACTATAGAAAATAATTAAACACATGTGAAGACAACATAACCAAGATCACAACGCATCTTCTGGATCATTGTTTCGATTAACGTGTAAGAAATAAACTGATTTTAAAGTTGGGCGAAAAACTGTTTTCTAAAGTGTTAATTTCAGAAAATTTCCGCGATACGACGTACGCCCCGACAAATCGGGCGACGTGGTCGTGCACTATACGCATCAAAAGGCGCGTATGGATGTTACCGACATGTGGGAACTGACGGGACTCGATTTCGTTGCGTGTGCGCGACGAAATCAACGCGTATCCGTCAAGATACCCCCGTATCGACGTTTTGCAAATTTGTCCATAACTGTGTGTAAAGTCGTCAAATCGCGACGAAACTTGCGCCATTGGACTCGAAATATTTTTCTGGTCCTGTATGCCAAGTTTGGTCCGATTCTGAGACCGTTGATCGGGACGCTATTTTGGCGGGCCCACAATCCCACTCAACGGGCGATTTTGTGCACGGCCCACCGGAATCCAAAATTGGACATACCGTTGGGTTCGTCTCGTCAAAACAAATTCGTAGACATGTAGTTTGACGATTTTAGAGACCGTAGGTTCTGGCACGCATTTCGGTGCAAAATGGGTCCAACGGCGGATATCGTTTTGACCCGAAATTACGATTTTACCCCTGTTCCAGAATTTGACTTTTGGACAGGCGTTTTCTAGGTATATCTTCTTCACCGAGATCATTTTTGATGTTTGTTTCAGCGTCTGGAGTCATCTGTGATTTGTGAGTTTTGGTGCTGACACTTGCTACTCTTGGATTTGCCTTTCTCGCACCGCAGGCAAGATACCTTGCCATTATACTGTTTATATTCAGTCTGCATTTATTTATATATCACTGTTCATTTTTGTTCTTGATTTACTACATGCACAGTGATTATTAGTTTACTTTGTTATTATCCTTTGGTTGCACATGAACCTAGAGTTAAGAGACTACCGTCTGTAGTGTATATCATATACCTTGACACAGTTGTACCACGAGAATGTGTGAGATAAGTACATATAGAGGTTCTTGTGTGTGGGCTGATCCCCCATGCGCATGCGTTAGGGCTAACTGCTAATAGAGGCGTGTTAGAAGACTTAGCAGTTAGTAGAGTTACATAGTCATGGATGTGACTTGACAGGTACATTGGGTGGGGAGAACATTACCTGACGTATGGGCTTCTATGCACTTCCCTTATTACCTGTGCGCTCCGCCGGAGACGCAGGCTCCAGGTGCCCTCTGACGTTATCCAGAGCGTTATGGACGTAGCCCCTTGCATGGTGCCCTCTGACGCTTCCCGGGCGTTATGGACGTAGGCCCCTGGTGCCCTATATGGGAACTATGCCGATCCTATTTACAGCCAGGGCTCATGCGTCGAAGGATTGTTTCTCAAACTGCATGTTCACTTTAGTTCGGTTAGTTTACCTTATTTGTGTCGTGTCACTTTCTTTGATTGTGGCATGTTTTATATTCAGTATTTATATGGCATGTTGATGTATCTTGTTACGTCCCTCTGAGGACCTGGTTATCTCGCCAGGTGTGTGTTTCGTGATTTCTTGCAGGTGCTCTAGCTAAGGCCATTCATTTCTTCGTGGTGATTGCTCTTGGACTCGCCATTGCTCTCGCTTGCTAAATTCTTACCTTGTATATTTTTCCATATTTAATTTGGTTGGTAGTGGACTTTGTCTCCGCCCAACTATTGTGTACATGACAAATTCATAGTTACTTTTATATCATATCTATCTTTGTGGATGAGATTTAGTACCTTGGTTACTGCATTTACAGCTTATGTATATATACGAGGGTCCATATACTTCGTATGTATACAGCTGGCATGATTGCGTTCTAGTCCTACGTAATTTGGGACTGGGGCATTACATGTTTTTGTGGTGGCCCATGCAGGTCGAGTTTGTCACTTCGGTTACGTTGCTGTACCGATGTGAACCTGCAACATAGGATTAGAATTATAGGAATCTCATTCATACATCTTGACCTCTTCCCTTGGCTTCAAATTCCGAACTCTCGTTCGACTTTCTTGAATTGCATCTTCCTTGATTCCTTTCTACCGTCGATTCTTATTTTCGTGCTTAGTGTCAACTAGGAAGATGACTACACTAGTATATGCTCATAGGTCAAACACATGGCTGGAATGGTTATATTGGCATATTGGAATACATTTAAGATTCTAATTGAGTTAAAAAGGTTTTTGTGTAATTTGATGATTAGTAATTTGTAAAGTAGGATACTACCAAGGAAGGTTTTAATCTTGAATTTTCTAAATAGTAAACACCATAGGATTGATACTGCAGGAAATAAATAAATAAATAATATAGCTAGATTCTTATTACCATTGATTTAAGAAATTGATTGGCTTTTTGAGATTTGATATTTAAGATTTACTGAGTTATAGTTATACATCCTGGCGTAAGTATAAAATTGATTTGCTTTTCGAGTTGTGATATTTAGTTTTGGGTGATAGATATACATCTTTAAACAAATATAAAATTGAATTGATTTCGGGTTGTGATATTTATGATTTATTGGAATACAGTTATACACCTTTGCACGATTATCAATTTGGTTTGAGAATGATCTCATCTTTTAAAAATGGCCGTAGAAATTATTTAAATTGAGTTGTACGACTTGCGATTTTCGTGTTTAGTAAATTTTGAATTTTAAGTGGAAGTTTGACGGTGAATTTTGGTTTAAAATATTTGAAAGTTATGAAAACGATTTCGAGAATTTTTCTTTATTTTAAATGGTGTCCTATGGTTGAGGGTTTACAAATATATTTAGATTTTTGGTTAAAAAGAAAAAAAAAGGTATTGACTGATAAGATTATTTAAAAATTTAGTTTAATGTGGGACTGCTAATATTAAATTTTTGGAAAATTTCGAAGGGTGTGATGGAAATTTTTTTTTGATTTATTAAAGGAAGTTACCATTTAAAAGTTGATTATGTTGGTATGACTTAGTATGAATAGAATTTAATATCTATAAGAGCATTGAGCTTAATTTTTGAGATTTCTTTTAATATGCTAAAAGTTTTATTATGAGTTATTGAAAATTTTAGAGTGTTAAAATTTTGATTGATTGTGAAATTTTATGAATTCGTAAATTATAAACTCTTTAATTAAATAGTTGAATTTAAACGATGTTAGCAGTAACGTGATAAATTTTGCTTTGAGATTTATGAAGTGATTTAAAAAAAAAAATTTATGATGAATTTGAACGGCTTAGAGCGAATACAAATTTTGGGTGGTTTATTTTTGAAAATTTTTGGAGAAAACTGGAGTTAAATTTTAAATAGTAGGCCATCAAGATAACTCTAATTAGAACAGATCTACTCCACACTAATTGCCATGTCACTCATGACCATGATAGTAGTATATACACAAGTGTTGCTAGTCATCTACCAAACTATATTGTATCTCAATCTTTACTTGTTCGATTTTCCCTCGAATCTCGATCTTCTATGGTAACCTTCTAACCCAGTTACAATTTGAATAATGATTTAATGGTTCCTTAATTGTATTCATCTATAAGACTATCTTCTCTACAAAATTGTGTTTCTAAATTAATTTTAATAGATTCTTTAATTAATTTTATTTCACGCTTTAACTTAATCTCCTTTATTTTTTGGAGCATTATTATCACCTCATGAACTCCCACTTTCTATTTTAGATCTTTTGGCGTCCCTTACCGTGACTTGGATATTTGGAGCACAACACTAGACTTTTTCTTCCAACAAATTTTATATGTAAGACCTAGACAAGCCCACCTTCATGTAGATATATCATGTCCCACTAAAACACGTCTCCTTGTCCTCTATTTTCTTGGTATGACTTTCTGGTCGAAATGGCCAAACTATAATCCTTACCATGATACCAATATATTTTCAACCATGGATAGGGATTCAACCTCGACTCAATTCTTTCGACCCGATATGTGATTTGTTCTACATAATTCCTTAAATGCTTAAATTTGTACTTTATCTTGATTGCTTGACCCATTGTCTTATGATACTATTAGTTTAACTCTTGTAAGTTGGGTAGAATACCCCACCACCTAGCAAACCTTTTTCCTCATGAACCACATTGGTAAGTTCACTTAGACTATAAATTCAGAGGACCCTACCTTATCAAGTCTACCCAGCCGTAGATGAAAAAAACACTAGGACAAATGTATAGGCCCACACTTCGGACAAGACTCGATTTTAAAAGATCTTGGACTATTTAAAATTCCTACATCAGTACCTTCCTTGCTCATATTTTGACTATCTCATGCTGCTAATGTGGCTTCAGTTTTGCAAGCTTATTTCATTATCAAAGCTTGATCATGACATATTTTATTGGGTGCACCCACTAAAAATAATGTCTAATCAGAACCGGTGCATGATGGTCTGATCAACCTATTGCACTTTGGTTCGCTTATTATATCTTATTCTATGCCGATGGAGAAATAGTTAAACTTGCCTTAGAGTCTCATCTGCGACCGCCTTGACAATTCTCTTTTGAATTATTTTTGCTGCCTATAAACCCCGTAATTCGTACTCAATATATAACACCGTCTTTGAAACCTTGTTGTTCTTGTCTTTTACTCATTTTGGAAAGACAATGCACTGAACTTGCTAAGATAAACTCAAGGTATCATCTCTGGTTGCCCTATCAAACATTTACACACAAATGTAGATAGTCACCGACCGACTCATGTGGCTGAATCCTCGCCATAAACTACCCCTCATTCTTCAACTCTAGAATTGTTATCGGGCCCTCCCAATTATTCTGGAGCACTCGAGAATGATTCTCATTGTTCACTTAAATCTAACTCTCAACCTAGATGATTAGTATCCAGTTTTCTCTCAAGGAACCATACCTCCCAAATGTCTAGTTTATGTTCCCAATGGAGAGCTACGACAGGAGCTGATGGCAGAGGCTCACAGTTCGACTTACTTTATTCACCCCGGAGGAAACAAGATGTACCGCAACTTACGACAGTATTATTGGTGGCACGGAATGAAGCGAGAGATAGCTCGTTTCGTTGCCAAGTGCTTACTATGTCAACAAGTAAAGGCGGAGCACCAGAGGACGGCTGGATTATTACAGTCGCTACCCATTCCTGAGTGGAAGTGGGAGCACATTACCATGGATTTTATCACAGGTTCCTCGGAGTCCTAGGGGACGTGACGCAGTGTGGGTGATTGTTGTTAGACTTATAAAGTCTGCCATTTCTTACCTTTTAGAGTGGGCCAGTCGACAGAGGTATTGGCAGAGATGTATATGGAGCAGATCGTGAGATTTCACGGTGTGCCTGTTAGTATTGTGTCAGACCGCGACTCGAGATTTATCCTACATTTTTGGAGGAGCATGCAAGAGAGTTTGGGCACCCGATTGAAGTTTAGCACACCATACCATCCGTAGACAGACGGCCAGTCAGAGCGTACCATTCAGACACTAGAGGATATGTTGAGAGCATGCATGCTTGACTTTGGCGGTACGTGGGAGGACCATCTCCGTCTTGTTGAGTTTTCCTACAACAATAGCTATCAAGCGAGCATTCCGATGGCTCCGTTTGGAGCATGGTATGGTAGGAAGTGTCGGTCACCTATTTGTTGAAGCGATATAGAAGAGCGACAGCTATTGGGTCCCGAGTTGGTCTTGAGCACAGTGGAGACAGTGAAGAAAATTCAGGACCACCTGCAAGCAGCGCAGGATCGTCAAACGCAGTGGGCAGATAATCGTCGTCGACCTTTGGAGTTCAAAGAGGGCGACCATGTGTTCTTGAAGATATCCCCCACTAGATACACGATTCGATTCGGAGGACGTGGCAAGTTGAGTCCAAGGTACATCGGCCCTTTCGATGTCTTGGAACGTGTTGGAGAGGTTGCCTACAGATTGGCATTGCCACCGTCGCTAGAGGGAGTGCATGACGTATTCCATGTATCTCAGTTGAGGAGGTACGTGGCGGACAGCAATCATGTGCTTGATCACTCCGAGATCACTGTCGGACCAAGTTTGTCGTACGAAGAGCAACCAGTAGGTATCCTCGATCGCCGAGTGAAGGTGTTGCGGAATCAATCTATTCCATTGGTTCGCATGACATGGAAGTATCACTCGCCAGGGGAGTCTACTTCGGAGCGCGAGGACGACATCCGAAACCGCTACCCGCATCTGTTCGAAGATGAAGGTATGTGTTAAATTTTAAGTGTTGTTATATTTCCTTGCATTGCATTTGATCCCCCGACCATAGTTTAATTTCGAGGACGAAATTTTCTTTAAGTTGGGTAGGATGTAAACTCCCAATATTTTTTATTTATTTTAGTGCTTTAAAAATTATTTTTGCTATATTATTTAGCATTAAAAAGGTATTGGTATATATGTGTGTATTTATATATATATAAATATATATAACATGTATGATTGGGTGCATAATATTTTAAGTGCTACTAGATATTATCTGCAATGATTATAAAAATGTTTATACATATTTACAAATTTTAGGATTTTTAGGAATTATTTGTAAATTTTTAAGAATTTTTCTAGCCTAAATATATATATATAAATGTAAACTGTTAGTTTAGAAAAGAAAAGAAAACGAAAAAAAAATATATAATAAATAAATAAAGTAAGTCAACGCCCCCCCAACTTAGGTGGGCGGGCCCTCCCCCACGCTCAAGCTGCTAAAGCAGCAGATTAACGTGAACCCAACCCGTGGGTCATGGGTTGGTATATTATTATTAATCCTAGTAATACTAGGTTTGCCCCCAACTTGCTATAAATATAACTTTTTCTCTAGACCTCAAAACCCTAGACTTCCAAAACGAAAATTTTAGCAGAATATACCCTCTTCGCCTATGAGTTCGTTTCACCAGCAACGGAGTTGTGTGCACGACGAACGGAGCATCGGAAGTCAGCCCCGCGTCACCCACGAAGCAGTTTTTCCACTCAAGGTACCCGACTTCCCTACGACATAACTTTTTGCTTGTAACTCCGATTTCCGATCCGTAAAATGTTCTGGAAAGTAGATTTGACCCTCTTCAAGATCCTCCAGGTGGATTTTGACATGGCCATACAACTTGCTCGAAAAATCGAGACGAAGTTGGAGAAAAACCACTTTTCTGAATTATTAAAAACTGTTTCAAAACACCAACTTGTCGGCCAATTTTCTTGTTGTACATTAATATACTATAGAAACTAATTAAACACATGTGAAGACAACATAACTAAGATCACAACGCATCTTCTGGATCATTGTTTCGATTAACGTGTAAGAAATAAACTGATTTTAAAGTTGGGCGAAAAACTGTTTTCTAAAGTTTTAATTTCAGAAAATTTCCGCGATACGACGTACGCCCCGACAAATCGGGCGACGTGGTCGTGCACTATACACATCGAAAGGCGCGTATGGATGTTACCGACATGTGGGAACTGACGGGACTCGATTTCGTTGCGTGTGCGCGACGAAATCAACGCGTATTCGTCAAGATACCCCCGTATCGACGTTTTGCAAATTTGTCCATAACTGTGTGTAAAGTCGTCAAATCGCGACGAAACTTGCGCCATTGGACTCAAAATATTTTTCTGGTCCTGTATGCCAAGTTTGGTCCGATTCTGAGACCGTTGATCGGGACGCTATTTTGGCGAGCCCACAATCCCACTCAACGGGCGATTTTGTGCACGGCCCACCGGAATCCAAAATTCGACATACCGTTGGGTTCGTCTCATCAAAACAAATTCGTAGACATGTAGTTTGACGATTTTAGAGACCGTAGGTTCTGGCACGCATTTCGGTGCAAAATGGGTCCAACGGCGGATATCGTTTTGACCCGAAATTACGATTTTACCTCTGTTCCAGAATTTGACTTTTGGACAGGCGTTTTCTAGGTATATCTTCTTCATCGAGATCATTTTTGATGTTTGTTTCAGCGTCTGGAGTCATCTGTGATTTGTGAGTTTTGGTGCTGACACTTGCTACTCTTGGATTTGCCTTTCTCGCACCGCAGGCAAGATACCTTGCCATTATACTGTTTATATTCAGTCTGCATTTATTTATATATCACTGTTCATTTTTGTTCTTGATTTACTACATGCACAGTGATTATTAGTTTACTTTGTTATTATCCTTTGGTTGCACATGAACCTAGAGTTAAGAGACTACCGTCTGTAGTGTATATCATATACCTTGACACAGTTGTACCACGAGAATGTGTGAGATAAGTACATATAGAGGTTCTTGTGTGTGGGCTGATCCCCCATGCGCATGCGTTAGGGCTAACTGCTAATAGAGGCGTGTTAGAAGACTTAGCAGTTAGTAGAGTTACATGGTCATGGATGTGACTTGACAGGTACATTGGGTGGGGAGAACATTACCTGACGTATGGGCTTCTATGCACTTTCCTTATTACCTGTGCGCTCCGCCGGAGATGCAGGCTCCAGGTGCCCTCTGACGTTATCCAGAGCGTTATGGACGTAGCCCCTTGCATGGTGCCCTCTGACGCTTCCCGGGCGTTATGGACGTAGGCCCCTGGTGCCCTATATGGGAACTATGCCAATCCTATTTACAGCCAGGGCTCATGCGTCGAAGGATTGTTTCTCAAACTGCATGTTCACTTTAGTTCGGTTAGTTTACCTTATTTGTGTCGTGTCACTTTCTTTGATTGTGGCATGTTTTATATTCAGTATTTATATGGCATGTTGATGTATCTTGTTACGTCCCTCTGAGGACCTGGTTATCTCGTCAGGTGTGTGTTTCGTGATTTCTTGCAGGTGCTCTAGCTAAGGCCATTCATTTCTTCGTGGTGATTGCTCTTGGACTCGCCATTGCTCTTGCTTGCTAAATTCTTACCTTGTATATTTTTCCATATTTAATTTGGTTGGTAGTGGACTTTGTCTCCGCCCAACTGTTGTGTACATGACAAATTCATAGTTACTTTTATATCATATCTATCTTTGTGGATGAGATTTAGTACCTTGGTTACTGCATTTACAGCTTATGTATATATACGAGGGTCCATATACTTCGTATGTATACAGCTGGCATGATTGCGTTCTAGTCCTACGTAATTTGGGACTGGGGCGTTACATCTGAGATGTTGGGTTTTCAAATGTAATTCAAGGGGTATTTCGAAAACTGGATTTCATTGATATTTCAAATGTGAAGTTCATTTAGTTTATATATATATCTATGTAAATATTCCTGGTGGTTTAAGTCTCTTGGTATCATATTTATATATATTGTATGTTAGTGTATATATATTTTAGGGTTGTTTTGATAGATATCTATTCATTTCTTATAATTTTAGATGTAGTAGATTAGATGTTTAGATATGGATTGTTGTACTTGTTGTTGATGTTGTGGTGGCTGTTAGAGAGTGGGATAGAGAGTATGAGAATGTTAGAGAGTAGAGAGGAATGAGAAGAAGGGGGAACAGTAGCCCTTCACAGGAACAGGGCAGCAACAGCCCCGGTTGCAGCCCCTGCAAGAGCAGGGAAGCCTGCTGCTTGGCAGTTCCTTGCTGCCCTTGAACCCCCCTGTAGCAGCTTGTAGGCTGCCACTTATTGGCAGTAAACCCCTTCCCCTTTTTCCATATGTTCTAGTGTTTTGTTAGTTCAATTAGGATGTGATGTGGGGTAGTCTAGATTTAAGTATCTTTGAGGATTAGTTATATGTTGGAGTATGTATCCTAGGATGTTAGTTTAAGGATATTATTTAGATAAGTAAGGTAATAAGGATTATCTAGACTAAGGTAATAGGATATTGCCTAGGTGGCTAAGGTAATGTGTATGTTAGGAATGGGTGTTTAACTATAGAATAAGGTAGTGGATATTACCTATTAGCCTAGCAGGGGGGTTAGGCCTATAGCTAAGGTTTGTGAGTTTAATGTCTAGGGTTGGTTTACCTTTCCTAGGAAATAGGTAATGAGCTATCTAGGTATAGGTTAATGGTTGTTAATAGCCTAAATTAGAGTGTTAGTAGGTAAATATCTAATACGAGGGTAATGTTGGGTATATGGATACTAGATGTAGGTATCTTGGTAGATAATGGTTGATATAGGATTGTTTGATCTAGATAGGATTGTTTGATCTAGATTTGACCGTAGTTGACCAAAGTTGACTATTTTGATTAAAAGTCAACATTGAGTCAACATCTGACCTAGATTGGACTAGGAGTTGACCAGTTGACTAAAAGTCAACTGTGAGTCAACCCTTGACCTAGCTTGACAAAGAGTTAACCCAAACCCTAATAGATTGACCTAGTTTGACTAGATATTGACTTGGTTGGCCCAGAGTTGACCGAGAGTTAACTTTGACCTAGATTGACCTAGAAATCATGTAGGCTACATTGTGTCTTTCATTTTTCTTGTATTTTTTATATCATAACCTATACTGCTTTATTTAGGACATTGTAACTCCGGTGTAGATATCTATTTTCATCAGTTGCACAGGGTATCAGGCGAGTACATTCTCTGATAGTTCTCTCATTTACTTGTCAATTATTGTACTTCAGTTCTAGTTAGTTGTATGTGATTCTCTGTTACAACACGTATGGATATTTCTGGATTCATGTATGCGACACACATACCATCTTGTCTGGCCTCTAGTACTGGAATCATTACTGGAATCATCATGTAATAGAATCATTCTGGAATCATCACTGGTATCATCATGTTTGGCTGGACTCATCTCGATTCTTGTATCGTATTCTGGATTCACTTATACTCGCTGGGAGGGGAAATACTTGAGTAAGACATGTAGACATACCCCAATTCTGGAATCACCCCACATGCTGGAATCAAACTGGAATGATATCCATCTCACACCCGGCCGAGTGTGTGATGTGCCGGATTACCTATAGCCGTTTACATGTCGATCTCGGTATTTTAAAACACACTGTTAGAATATAGTCTGGACTCACCCTGGAATCTTTGATCACTGACTGGAATCATCTTATACTGGAATCATCTTGTACTAGAATCACTTGGTATCAGATTCATGTTGTCTGGACTTACTTAGTTTTATACTTGTTTACATTTACTGTCTGGACTTATATTATGTTACTCTAGTTCAGCTAGTTTCTATTTACAGTCTTCATTGCCATGATTCTTCTCTTGCTTTAGTTACCTTACTTTCCTTGTACTTTATCTGTCTCTCTATACTATCACCTGAATATAAACTGCCATGTTCATCAATACAACTGTCTATAACTGCTTTATAGTTCTCTGTCATTTACTTGGGTTTTCTAGATGAGATGTGCTCGTTCCTGTCCTGACTGGACCTGTTGAAATTTTATAGATGATTTCCCTGAGGACACTTGCCCTACCTACTATGGACCCGAAGACGGGATGGCTACCTTTGGCCCCGATACTCAGGAGTGATCGAGATTTAGTTTAGTAGACTTGCATCTGTTTTTCATGTTGAACTTGTTGTATTTGATTTGAGACTTGTGTTGTATTTGAGATTGTTGAGATTTTGTTATTATTATAGAAGTTGTCTTTCTATTTCTTAGTTATCTCTTCTGTGTTATTTTATCGTGCTTAGACTGTGATTGAGTTGCAATATCTTATACTTGTCCTCCGTTCGGAGTTGAGATTTTAACAAGTACATTATATAATTGCGTGAGTTAATTGATTAGATAATGACCTAGAACAACGTTCTACCGCTGATACTGCGGCGTAGGCTGGGCGCCATTACGTACTCGTACCCTACCAGTGGGTGCGGGTCGTGACAGCTTTCCTGCTTTGCTTCACTCTGTTCTTGAGAAAAAGTTGAAGAGAAATGCTCTGGAAAATTACTTTGCTCTGAAGGTATGAATTCTCTCAGGATCTCTGGTCTCTCCAAAATTCGTCCCTCTTCTTTAAAAAAAGAAGTCTTTATATAGACCTATCTTCTGTGCGTAAAAAAATACCAATATTGGGTCTCTACGCAGGCTGCTAGAATAACTGTCACCTACGTACAAAAATTGGCCTCTACGCATGTTGACACGTATCCCATATTCTAATAAAATAAGGAGAACACATATACACATTCTTCGAGAAGTGTGGCATGAAGGCCACGTCAGAAAACAACGTTCCCACGCAATCAGAACAAATTGTGCGTAAGGGATGCTGTTTAGGCATGTCTGAGCGTAAAATAGCTCAAAGTAAGCTTCCTGCGTAAGGCGGCTAAACATAGCCTTGAGCTTAAAGGCTCAAATAAGCTCTACGCACAAAAAGAGTAGCTGAGATAGCCTTGAGCGTAAAAGCTCAAATAACTCTTTTGCGTAAAGTGGAGGCTGTTCCTCAAGCGTAAAGCAACTCATTGGTACACTAAACAACAATATTCTTGGCTTCTGTGCAATTATTTGTCAGAGAATAAAATCTGTCAGAACAGTATCTTCATGTATTTAATGCAGCATGGACAGCTCATTCTTCGCGTAGAGAGTAAAATTGTCTTTGCGTAAAGTCTGAATTTAATGCTTGCGTAGAGTTTGGAGTTTAACTCAGTCTAATCTGGAACCGTCTTTGCGTAAAGATCTCAACTTCCTTCACTTGGTCTGCAAAATTTATTTACGCTTCTACAAGGCCCAATAGGCAGGAACGACCGGCTACGTCTGTGAGGTTAGATTTACTATTGTCCTGTGTCCGATTTGTTGGACACAAAGGATGTATTATTATATGAATATTGATAGTAAACATGTGTGTGGACACGGACCATGGCAGCTCCTTTGATTTCTGTGGTGGACACACGGACACAAGGACACAAAATTTTCTATTGGTTGTGGTTGTATATTGTCGGGATTGTTGATGCGGGTTTTAGGTTGTGGCCAACATCGACGGACGTGGTGATGGTGGTTTGGGATTAGCCGATCGTGGCTGTGAAGGGATAACGGGGATGGAGGACTGGTGGAGACGACGACGATGGTGAGGGTTGTGACTGGCAGCGGACAGGGTAGCGTAGGGCTCGTGCTCAAACGAGCGAGGAGGAGTCAGGGGTGGCAGGGTGCTAGTGTTGGCGACTTCGGTAGTGGTTGTTGTATATAGGAAGGGGTTTTAATTCTTCTCTTTTATAGGTAGGGTTTTGGTCGTATATGAACTTGAAAGAGATTAGGATCTTAATTAGATTGGACATAGTTAAAATCATGCATCCATTATCAAATTGAATTTGATTCTAATCCATGTATGATTTGAAGAAACCAAATTCGAGTTTAAATCGGTTAGTGGTCGGCAGGCAGGAATTTGAATTTGGAATATTGCACTAATGCCCTCTGGAATATAGGGTTTTACAAACCCTCTATTCCTATGTTTAATAATAGTAGTATTTACAATTTAATATAATAACCATAATAACTTAAATAAGTACTAAGTACTATCAAATATCAAATAGCTTGTAAAAATGTTTTTCTATAATTATCAAAGCTATATATATATATATATATATATATATATATATATATATATATATATATATATATATATATATATAGCTCATGTGGTTAGGAGAGGGGGCTCACTTGGGGGAGGTACCAAGTTCGAGCCCCCTCCCTAGCACGGACGGCTGGGTGGTTGCAGGGCGGCCACGGTTCGGTGCTATGGGCCCAAAGAAATGTACATAAATATATATATATATATATATATATATATATATATATATATATATATATATATATATATATATATATATATATATATATATATATATATTCTTTTAGTCAAGGACTAAATTAGACCTCATCATAATATTTTATAACAAAATAGCTTTGATTAAATATTAAAATAATTTAAACATGATTCGTACGTTCATCCAAAAAAAATAGAATTAATTTAGCAAAATATTCATAACTACTTTATAGTAAATCAAAGTATTCTATATTTTTTTCCTAACACAAAATATATTAAAATAGTTGACAAATCCCCTTCGCCATCAAATATATTTATACTATTTCAAAATTTTATTCTAAATAGAAAAAATATTCAAAACTAAATAAATTAAATAAGAATAAATAAATTGGGAAGTGGGCTTACTGTGTTTCATAACCGTAAACCCACTTCCTGAATTTTAATTTTTTAAATTAATTTGATTATGATTAATTTCATGATCATTGGGAGCCATGCCAAAGCTTATAGGTAAGCTATGACCATATTGAGGTCATATGACCTCTAGATGGCTTATATATGTATTATTTAGCTATTTTATATTATTCTACAATTTTTGGATATTTATAGATATTTAATATTTAATAATTTATTATTTTTAAGAACTTTCAGGATTTACTATAAGGTCATTCGGTAGTATTTCAGGATCAAAATTTTTATTTGGGTTCAAGATGAATAAAAATATTTTCTAGAATATTCTAGGATTTCTCTGGATTTATTTTATAATTTTTGGGGATTTTTAGATAATTAAAACCTATATAATTTATTTTTATAGGCTTTTGGAATTTACTGTTGGGTCACACGATGATAATTTGGGTTACAATTTTTTTATTTAGCTTCTAGACAGTTAGAAATATTTTTTAGAATTCGTTAGGAAATTTTTGGATTTTCTGCAATTTATTTTGATTTATTTTTAGTTTAAATAATTTTTAAATAATTTTTTGAATTTAAATTAGCATTTACATAGTCAGCAGTCCAGTCAGCCACACTTGGGCCCACATGTTGGCGCCAAACCGCCTCTCACCTACGTATATATATCAAAACCGAAACCCTAGTTTATTATAACAGCCCCCTGTGGTTTGATGTTGAAGATCCTCCAACTTCACGTAGCGATTGCGATCAACCCCAACGTCCGTTTCGATTGCCTTTTTTTGTTAGAAGCGTGTCGAGTTTAGCTTTTTGAAAATTATATTTTATTTTTTGTAAATATTTACGTAAATTTTTCGAGATTTATTTGAGTGTCGGTTGTCCAAAAATTGACGCATCGTACTATTTTCGAGTTTTCGTGAGATCTCGAACTCCGATTTGCGATTCGTTTGAAGTTTTACAGATTTGATTGGTAATTTATCGATTTGGTCACGGTTAGCTATAACGACGATAACTTTTGACCAAATTATGATTTTTTGGCACGATCAATTCCAGTGCACTCATGGCAAAGAAATCTACTGAGATGCACTCTCAAATCATTGAGTTTGTAACATTTGACTAGTTAGTCAATAGTATGCCTCGATTTGCATGTCATGGATTCTAAATTTGGAACTGTGACTTTAAAAAGCCAAAAATTAGTGTTTAAATTTTATTTCATAATATAATTAGATTAAATTAGGAATTTAGATGATTTATTCTAGAATTAATTAGGTTAACCCATTAGCCACTTTCTATGACTTTTAGAATGAGATTTTAGATCTAACTTGTGGTTATTCGTGCACGGGTTCGTGGTACGATGGTATGGGATAGTTTGATAGCTTCTAGGCTAGAGTTCATCTTGTCATCAACTTGTAAAACCAGTTCGTTTAGGAGTTCAAAAAAGTATAATATTGCTTTATGTGCTTATTATATTATAATACTATATTTTATTGTGTTTCATTGAGTATCCTATTGAGACATGATTGTGACATAATAGGCTTGATTGTATCAATGCTCGTTTATTGACTATTTAGTGAGTCAGGAGGAAAAATGCTAGTAGACGTGTGAACAAATCCAAATAATTTTTAATGAATGATAGCTAAGTCATACATCTCATGTATGGGTTAGCCATACCAAAAATGTGATAGCCATCGTATGATGTGCCGTATTGGTCCAACCGTTCACATGTCGAAAGGTATTTCAAAGTACTATTTGATTAGTTCTACTTGTTCATGTTTATTTTTTTGTTGTCTTGTTCATACATGTTCCTGCTAGTAGTTTCTTGTACAAGTTATTGTTTCCGTTCATATACTTGTTTCCTTTATTCTCTATTGCATCTCTACTTGTCTAGGTTATTTTGTATTAAGTTACATTATTGCAATAGGATTATACTTTGCTCCTTTCCTAACTGGATCGTTGCAGGTGACGTTGTATGCTTCCTACTTTCGTGCTATGGACCATGCATGGATGATAAAGACCTTGGAGGCCAACCTTAGATTCTAGATTAGATAGTTCTTTTATTTTAGCAGGTTTGTTCCCGAATGTCATTTTGATGAAATATTGGATTTGTAATTTGAATAATTATTATGAATGAGCGATTAGATATGATTTTATTGTATTTGAGTTTGACTTTGAAACCTAGAGAACGTGCAATCATCGATGCTGCGGCGTAGGCTGGACTTGGCTACGTATTCGTATCTGAAAAGTGGGGGTGGGTCGTAAAGATTTTTTAGTGGCCCATGCAGGTCTGTTTTCATAAAATTGTGCGAACTCGTGATAGTACTTAAGTTATTCATACTATTGTGAGCCTCGACTTGGAAGTGCTCATTAACAATAAATTAGGATTGATTTGATTTTTAGGACAATGATTAAGACTAGGAAGTCCTCATTCATTTAACTGTTGGGTAGTCAAGGTTGCTACATAGGTCATATGATTTAGGTAGAAATTTATTGAATTATAAACCCTATTAGATAACTTGAGAAATTTTTCTAGAAGGATGTACTATGGTGCTTTGACACGATGGTAGGATTAAAGGTGGGTAGATTATTCGCTTGAAAAATTAGGCCTTCCTAATATTCAATCCCTAACCTTGATAATTTCTTTAAATTTTCTTTTCTGCATATGTCGTATTGCTTATTTAGTTTCCATTGGCCATAGTAATTATTTTTATATGAGTCAATATTATATTTCCATCTATTGAGTTTTGAGCCTAACTTGATTCAATTATCCATATATTAATTTCAAGTTGTCTTCTTTAATTTTTTTGATTGTTTATTTTCAAAATTGATACTTCCACTTCAAGGATAGATACTTACACTTTTCCTATCATGATCGACTTGTTTGAATTTTTGGAAGCTCCTTTGAAATTCTTATGGACATAGTTAAAATAATTTTTGGTGACCTATGATGGCAAGGCATATTTACACTGTCGCCATTTATTTGAGTTATGGAGACTGTGGATTCACTACAGCCAGCAGCGCACTAGCAAGGCATGGCACATAAGTTGAAGTAATTTCAAGTAAGCATAGGTTATCAAATATTACTAAAACTATCACTACACCAAAATAGGGATTTCCCAACACAGGTTTTTTTCAATTACTAACGCTTTTTTACTGTTACCGATTACTAACAGTAAATAACCGTTAGTAAAGATACAAAACGGTTAGTATAAATAGAAAAACTTAAATTAGATATAAGTAACACATATGTTTTATTTTATAACACCTTAAAATCGTTAGCTAAGTTAATTAAAATTAACTTATTTTTTTTGTCAATTCGTATGCTTCTCACGTGAAATAATAAGTGTTATGGGGGGAAACACTTTTCATTCCCCCCAAAATATTTTCGTGTTCTTTTTCTCCTCCATCGGCGCCAAGGACCTCTCCCGTTTCTCCCTCTTCCGAGCTCCCACTGCTTCCTCTCTGCAGGTAAATCTCCTCTTCCTCCTTCACCTCTTCCTTTTTCTATTGTGAGTTAGGGTTTTTAACTCACCGGTGACTTAGTTTTTTCCCTACTTTA
Source organism: Iris pallida (assembly GCA_029216955.1). Classification (NCBI taxonomy): domain Eukaryota; kingdom Viridiplantae; phylum Streptophyta; class Magnoliopsida; order Asparagales; family Iridaceae; genus Iris; species Iris pallida. The sequence continues at coordinate 17,352,344 of JANAVB010009999.1, read as the reverse complement.
GATGTCGAGGACATGTCTCTAAAGATATTTCATCACTTACATCGGTGAGATTTCTATTTCGTGAATTAATCTCTGATGATATTTAGGTTTTGCAAGCACTTCTTTGCTTCCGTTTTTGGGATTTCCCAGGTTATGTAAGCAATTCTTTGTTTCCGTTTTTGGGTTTTCCTAAGTTATATAGTTCTTTTCCTCAAATCTCAAACTTCTCTATTTGATTTGAACGCTAGGAAGCACGGTTCTTCAAAAAATTGATGTCGTGTTTGTGTCGTGTCATGTTAGAGACATATTAGATACTATAGGACACGTTTCGTGTCGTGTCTTCTGATTGGTAATATAAAATGTTTATTATTTTATAAATTAAATTATCTATAAAAATACACATTTATGTACACATATTAACAAAACCCATTGTTAGGACCCTCGGTTGTGAGCCCCCAATACTTGCGATACTGTACTTTGATGCGTATTGTGAAGACCCTCGGTTGCCATCACTGGGGGTTCATTCAGAAATGCCAAATTGCTTCTAGTCCACCTGCAGATAGTTGTAAAAACAATTTACTCTTCAATATTTGTTTGAAATTTAATAGTACTATCCTTGTGTTGCACGAAAATGGATGGCATGAACACTGACACATATTTTGGTATATATGTCTTAGTATATTTTAGAGTGTCCTAAACTTCTCGATATGTTTTATCATATTTTGGAATGTCCGATATGAATCGGACATGGCACTAGTCTAATTTTTTACTTTTTTTACCTGTACGCCTAGACGTCACCTTTAAAAACATAGTGTAGTGGAGGGAATTTGGGAAAAAAAGAAGAGGAGAAAAAGAGAGCGAGGGTTTCTCTCTTGTTGGCTGTTATCCAAACAAAGAAGAGGGGAAAGGGCTAAAAGAGACTAGGATATGTGAGAAGATGAACACTAGGGCTTAGAATAGGGTTTTTAGAAAATGAATAGCTACCATTGAAGCTTAAAATGAGCAAGGGCTATGATCACCCTATTGTGGTACCATGTAGAAAATAAAAGACAACATTGTGCTACAATGGAATGACATCTTATTATGGCTCTTGGCCAATATTTATAATTTTATAGGAGTATAAAACTTATGCAATGACATCACTAACCCTAGCTAGAAATGGAAAATTCATAAAGCAATAAATGCATAAAATGAAGAAAAGTGTCTGATCTAGTCTTCAACATTGTTTAATTGTGCTCTCACTAGGATTACACTTGTGGCATGCCCATGTGATTGCATTTGATTTAGGTTTCTTCAGTGTAAAGCAATAAATTCATAAAAGGAAGATAATGATATACTTTTCAACATTGCTTAATTATGCTCTCACTATGATTACTGTTGTGGCATCCCTATGTGATTTTATTTGGTTCAGGTTTCTTCACTACAATATTGATCTTTCTGCTGATTTTTTTGTGAATTTTTTCCCTTTGTAGATGATTTTTGTTAACATTTTTGTTTGCATTTAGTGTTTACTGTAAAATGTTTTGATAAGAAACATGTTTCTCAAATGTTTTCCGTTATTGGGGGAGTATAGGATTTTAGATATATGCCTTTTTGGCGAGTGTTATGGTTTTGGTAAACTAAGACTTTGTGGTTATGACCCTTTTATTGCATTTAAATTCAATAGTTTATACTTGACATGTGGGCTGATGCATCGTATTTGTGCCTAATACATGTGGGGTGTTAATGCTTATGTTAACAAAAACGTGTTGGGATATGGCTAGTTGAAGTATCACTCTTTTATGTAGTAAATGTTGTTGAAGTAAATTTTAAGCTTATCTGTATGGTTTTGAAAATATGGTATGCAGATTCAATCTAGAGCTATCGCGCCTCTGTTGGAAGGAAAGGATGTCATGGGTGCTGCAAGGACGGGTTCTGGAGGGTTCTGGAAAGACACTTGTGTTGGAATTATTCAATAATATGGGCCACACATGTAAAATTAATTGTGTTGGGCTATCTAAATAATTAAGCCAAATTAAAGTGGTCTATTTGGAAATTGGCTTAAGGGTATAATTGTCATAGAATTAATGTGTAGATACCGGAGATAATTCTAATTTGATGAGGGGCCAAATTAGAAATATCAACACATATACAAATATGTGTATTCATTAGGGTTATGGTCCCCAACTTATACGGCCACCAAAAGAGAGCTTCTCTCTTTTTCTCTTCTGTATCCCCATTAACAGAAAGAGATGGACAAAGGATTCGGATTCACCTTTGTCATTAAGGGTCGTAGCAAGTTGGAAGATCGAACCCAATAAAGAGACGATCACTTCAAGATCCATCAAGCCTAGCAATGGATTCAGGTACGCTTCCGCAATTTTTTATTATGTTTTTCATCTCATGAATCGACAAGGCACAACAAATTTCTAATAAGTGGTATCAGAGCCACCTTGTTTGATTCATGAGTTTGAAGTTTCAGAATCTATTTTTTTTTATTGTTCAGGAACCCTAGAACATTATATCTAATGTAATTTTGGGTTTCGATTACTCAATAATTTTTTTTAAGGATCCATAAAGGAAGAACAAATTAGGTCTGCTAATTCCAATTTTTATTGATAATTGGTTCATGGTATTTGATTTAGATAAACTGTCATGATAAAACTTTTTAGATGATGTATCTTACACGGAAGTTTAATTGGTTTTCAGAGTTTAATTCTGTTCCGTGATAAATAATAATAATAATAATGTGGCCATGAAAATTTGGAAGTCTGTTTTGTTCCGTGTGGATCCGTTGATGACCCGAATCCGAGACATGAATTCTCGGCAACCATTAGATCTTGTTAGATTCTTCAGAACTCCAATCGGAATTATAGTACACGCAGGAAATTTATTTGCTTGCTTGAGGGGGTTACTTAGCCTGCTTGATTGAGCGGAGCAGAGACTAGATCTGTGCTTTTCTTTGTTGCTTGAGGAAATTTCTTTGTTGCTTGAGGAAATTTATTTGTCTATCAAATCCGAGACATGGTTTGGTCAGTGCTTTTCTTTGTTGCTTGAGAAAATTTCTTTGTTGCTTGAGGAAATTTATTTTTCTATCAAATTCGAGACATGGTTTGGTCTGTGCTTTTCTTTGTTACTAGCTATGAAGTCCATGCTCACATATGTTACACACAGCTTGCCAAATTGCAATTGCTACGTCTTCACAAGCTAATTCATTATTTATGTACAGTAATAATCTCTGGTTAATGTTTAAATATTAGATATGGACGCATGTAATAATATGGAATGTCGGTTAGATTCCAATTACTTATTCTGATAGATATTTGGTGTTACTCAATTTAGAGTGTTTTCCAATCTAAGTTGATCATTAGAGAACAAATTGGAATCAAATATAGACAATTTTATGTTTGGCATAAATTTATTTTCCAATAAATTTATGTTCTAAGTCATATATTTGATGTAATATATTAATGTACATTTCTTCAGTAGATTATTTTAATATAATATTTATGGATTATTTGAAGCAATCTATTGGTCCATATCTTCAGTAAAATATTACGTGAATTTTATTATATTGACAATGCTCAGTTTAGTCAAATTAAGAATATTTATTTGAATCATGTAAAGAGATTCACATGCTTATGATTATCTTATTTGAGTTGTAATATTTTAATTATGCATGTACATAAAGTTTTGGATATGATTCGGTTTTGTAAAATTTAGTCAACATTCAAATTTTTTTGGGTGCCTTTTTGTGACTAGCAATAGTTGTCCAATATTCTAAGTAGACTCATTGAAACAAGATGTCGCCAAAGTGACCTCTCTTGCGTAGATAGTCTACGAGGTATGTCGGATGTTTGTGTGTGCATATTCATGCGGGTATTAGCCGGCCCAAAGGAAGGTTAATACTTGACCGAATTGCACGCATACTTGTGGTGATAAATGTGTGACAATTATACGATTTACGTGTGAATAGTAACCCGATCCAAAGATAGGCTTACTATTTGACATGACTTATTGTCAACATTTGATCACTACACCAAGAGTACCACTTGCAGTTAATATCACTGTCCAAAGACTTGATATTAATGATGCACTAGGTATCTTGAGATGGGGTTCACCATTATTTAAATTTGTTTGACTATCTTTTATTCTTTGGTTATTAATTGGAGCATATTTGTTTATTTTATTTTATTTTTTTGTTCTCTTTTCAGCTAGTGTTGCTACAATATCTGCTAATCTGAACTCAATTCCAATGCTTAACGGAACAAACTTCAAGGACTGGAAAGAGAACATATATATTGTTCTCGGCTGCATGGATCTAGACCTTGCACTTAGGATTGAGCGTCCCACTACTCCTAAGGATGACAGTTCATCTGGTGACAGAGCAAACTTCGAGAAGTGGGAACGCTCAAACCGCATGAGTCTAATGATCATAAAGCGCGGTATTCCAGAGGCTTTCAGGGGTGCAGTATCTGATGAGGTTACTAATGCCAAATAATTCCTTGCTGAAATCGAGAAGCGATTTGCAAAGAATGATAAGGCGGAAACAAGCACACTTTTGTTGTGCTTGATTACCATGAAGTATAAAGGCAAAGGTAACATAAGGGAGTACATCATGGAGATGTCTCATATTGCTTCAAAACTTAAGGCACTTAAGTTCGACTTGTTGGATGACTTGCTCATTTATTTGGTATTGCTCTCACTTCCTACACAGTACAATCAGTTCAAGGTCAGTTACAACTGTCAAAAGGAAAAATGGACTCTAAATGAGCTCATTTCGTACTGTGTACAAGAAGAAGAGAGATTGAAGCAAGATAAAACTGAAAGTGCTAATTTGGCTACCACCCCTAAAGACAAGTATAAGGGCACTAAGCGAAAGAATACAGAAGCTACTAAGGGTCCAGTGCAAAAGAAACAATAAACTGAGGCTAATGGTTGTTTCTTTTGTGGCAAGCCGGGACACGTAAAGAAGGAATGCACAAAGTACCACGCATGGCGTGTAAAGAAAGGGTTGCCAGATCTACCGAAAGCCAATTGATGGTGAAAGACACATCTATGTGGGAGACGGCAAGTCGGTAGAATTGGATACAATAGGACAAATTTTGGATATTAGTTATTATTGGATTTGATAGACAATTTTATCTAAAGCTTTTATTGTACCGTCTTTTAGACAAAATTTAGTTTTAGTTTTCTTGTTTGACAATCTTATTTATCATTGTTCATTTGGGAACAATAAAGTTTGATTTATCTTTAAATTCAAAATAATGTTGGTATTATTTATTTATTTTATTTTTTTTAAATGTTCGTGACATGCTATTATCACTTGAAACTATTGCGTCCTATAAAGAAATCTTGCATATGAAACAACGTGGTACTAAACACAAAAATAAAGATTTTTTTTGGACGAAAATTGTAATATTTTTTTGAGGATGTTGAGTTTAGGGGAGAAATAAAGTCAATGACATTATCTTTGAGGAGGAATCGATTGCGATTTCTACTATCACTTTTGACGATGTGCAAGATTCTGCACCTGTCATTGATCAAGAAGTGAATTCGGAGCCTCAATAAGACAATGTCGAATTACCTCTATAAGTCGATGTTGAGCTACCTCAACAAGACAACATTAAGGCACCCCCATTCAAGATAAGGTAATTGCTTCTGAGAAACAAACTCAACAACCTCAAGAGAAGAGGAAGAGATTGTTTTTTAAAGAGACTTTCTCTTCGATTTCTTTGAAAGACTCTTTTAAACCAATCATAGTACTTGTTGTACATTTTAATATTGAGTTACATCAAATGGATGTCAAAACGGTATTTCTCAATGGTAACATTGACGAAATAATTTATATGGTGCAACCAGAAAGCTTTGTGTCAGAAGACTCAAAGAATATGGTTCACAAACTGACAGAATCTATTTATGGACTCAAGCAGGTTTCTCGTCAAAGATACTTTGAGTTTTAACATGTGACTATCTCGTTTGGTTTTGAGATGAACACTATTGAAGATTGTGTGTATCACAAGTTCAGTGGGAGTTGAAATAATTTTCTGGTTTTGTATATTGATTGAAGTGTTCAATGCAGACCATGTGACACCTCTCGTTAAAGGAGACAAATTCGGTCTCAAATAAGTGCCCTAAGGTTAGCCTTAAAATTAAGAAAATACAATAGATTTTTCCTTCATGATCAGTTGTAGGGAGTCTAATTTATGCTCAAGTATGTACGCGTCAGGATATTGCGTACATATTAGGATGTTAGGCAGATATTTAAGCAAATATGGATGGATCATTGGGTAGCAGCCAAACTACTTAAGTAATTAATAGAGAACAAGAAATTAGATGCTCTTTGTAGGAGATCGGATAATTCTGGAGATCATAAGGTATTCCGTCTCCGATTTTGTTGGATGCCAACACAGTAGGAGATCCACATCAGGTTATGCTGACTAATGGAGATATATTTTGGATGAGTGTCAAACATGCACTCATAATTTCTTCCACTATGGCAGCAAGGTTTATAACATGCTGTGGGGCATCTATTCAGGGAATATGGTTACAAAATTTTGTCACAAGGCTGCGCCTACGGTACGGTGTTGAAAGACCACATAAAATTATGGTGTGACAATAAATCAGCAGTACTGTATTCCAATAACAACAGAAACTTGTATAAGTCAAAGGATATTGACATAAAGTTTCTAGTTGTAAAGGAAAGAATTCAGAATAGTTATAGTGTTCAAATAGCACATTAGGACAAACTCCATGTTAGCGGATCCGCTCACAAAAGCATTATCATCCAGGGTCTTTCATGAGCATACTGCTTATATGGGTGTTAATTGAGAATATGGCAATATAGTGGGAGTTTGTATTTTATGTATTTGGGTGCTATTTGCTTTTGGACACATTTATGTATTAAAGTATTTTGGATACTTATCTGATCAGATATATGGAAATTTAGTTCATTCTGTTTTTATTATGTTAAAGTATTGATCTCATTAAAGTTAAGAAGGACCAGTTGAAAATAGACATGTATTGATCACATTGCGTGTAATTTCCATGCTACGCATACAAGATTGATCTATGTCGTTTAGCTATATTGGTATATGTGACCATTGATGGTTTAGTTACGCTATATGTGACGAAGGCCGCTTTGATCCTATGTTGATATGGTTAATGGACGAGATTGTCCGGATATACCCTTAGGATTAAGATAGCAATTTATGAGCTCACTAAGGTTAACACAATTATAAGGTTACATATGTGGCCCAGTGGGAGATTATTCGAATTATTCAATAATATGGGCCACACATGTAAAATTAATTGTGTTGGGCTATCTAAATAATTAAGCCAAATTAAAGTGGTCTATTTGGAAATTGGCTTAAGGGTATAATTGTCATAGAATTAATGTGTAGATACCGGAGATAATTCTAATTTGATGAGGGGCCAAATTAGAAATATCAACACATATATAAATATGTGTATTCATTAGGGTTATGGTCCCCAACTTATACGGCCACCAAAAGAGAGCTTCTCCCTTTTTCTCTTCTGCATCCCCATCAAAAGAAAGAGAGGGACAAAGGATTCGGATTCACCTTTGTCATTAAGGGTCGTAGCAAGTTGGAAGATCGAACCCAATAAAGAGACGATCGCTTCAAGATCCATCAAGCCTAGCAATGGATTCAGGTACGCTTTCGCAATTTTTTATTATGTTCTTCATTTCATGAATCGACAGGGCACAACAAATTTCTAATATGCTTTCCTGATTCCTGCGGTTGAATTGTTATATAATATCCACTTTATTGCTCGAAATGGAACTGGTTGTCATAATTGGCCCTACTAGGGAGCTTGCCATCCAAGTAAGCGTTTATTTATACTGGCATAAGTCTGAAATATAGCTTTGATTTCTTTACATGCATAATTCATAATTGTTTCAAAGTACAAAGGGTTACGATTTAGTGTTTATACAGTCCTGCTTATGTATATTTTCTAGTTGAATGTGTAGGTATATTTGCTTAATGCAATTATGTGCTCTTGACACAACGTGGATGATTCTTGAACTTCTTGAAACTAGCATATTTCCTTTCTCTTCTCTTGCTTTTATACTAATGCGTCACTCTTTCTCGTCTGGATCGTTCATATTGTATTTTTTTTTGCAAAATAACCATTTTCTTTGCAAAAGACCTCTATGGAGCGAGTAGGCCTCCAAGTTCTTAATACAAAGGCCTCGTAGGATTAATATCGTTGTAAACCAGCATGGTCTCTGCTGTATCAAGGGGACATTGCAAGATGTTTGTACTTTTCGTTGATTGTATCCAGATTAGAAGTTGAAGCTCTTCTGATATACTCAAGAAGTAGAGGATTCAATAGGAATCTGATGTTATATATAACTTACATAGTTGACTTTGCTTTGCATAACTATTCTCTATTAGTCTTGTATTACACTTACTTACACTATTCTAAAATTGGCCTAGGCGGGGCCTAGGTGCTAGGCACCTGGTGCCCACCTAGTGCCCCCTCCCCTCCTCTCCCCCACGATGCCCGACTATGCATGTTTTTGGGTTTTATGGACAATTTTCGCAATTTTCAATATTTTTTAACCACCTAGAACTAGACAGCGGGCTAGGAGCCCGTCCGACTAGCGCCTAGTGACTTTTATAACCATGCTTACATATATAAATTTGCTTCTGCTTTCGAGCATTCCACTTGTTAACCTGTAGATTTAAGTTTATGTAGATGTGAATTTTTTTAAGTGATCTTAACCCTTCTCCATTTAAAGTTTCTCTTTTGCTATATTGTTTAAGATAAACCTCATATTTAGCTTCTTATCTAGAATTGTCTGCTATATATGGCATTAGGTCAGCTGCAAAATGCTCTTTCTTGCCCGTTTTTGTTACCCTCACTGGATATGGATGTTTGTGAACAACATCACTTTATATTTCTTTGCAAAATGCTCTGTATAATAATAGACTTGTGGAGAGATTTAGCAGATATGAAAAGTATAGGGAGCTATACCTTATGTTGGATTGTTATATTGAGCTGTACAAATGTTCCTTGTGTGTGTGCGTGTTAAAAATTATAGACTAGAGGGATATGGGCCACTTGACAATTGGATTCACATACAATAATTTGTTAGTTGTATTTGTACTGTTGTCTTGACTTGACAATAAGTTTCTTCTTGTTGAGGGATTGTCATTGCAAATTCATCTTTGATTGCAGCCTACAATGTAAGACTAAGAAATAAAAAAGAAGGACCTCTCTTTCAATTGAAAAACCTGTCAAATCCTACTATGAATGGTTGCCTTAGTCCCTTGCATTTTCCCACATGCCACAACTTAAACATAATCTCGTATTCTTCCAGAACTTTTGCACTATGTTCAATTCTGTTGTCTTTTGATGAAACAGCTGAATGCACGGCTGTGGAAGCATTCAAACATGCAGGAAAAAATATAATATTTACCAGTGGGAGTCCATTTGAAGATGTTCCTTTGGGTTAGCAATGTCTTTTTCGTGTTTTTTGTTTGAGAATAACTAGAAATCTCATGTGCTTGTGGAATTGTTTTGCAAGAAATGGAAAAGTAGGATATGTTAACCAAACAAATAACATGTATTCCTGGGTATGGCCACTCTTATCCTTTATATCATATTATCATCATCATAATTTCTGAAGTTATTTTACTGATTGAGTTAATATAAAATCAGGATTGGATTATGAGCTCTTCTTTCTGATGCTCGTCTGATTTCTGATAGGATGCTTCAAGCTGCAGCTGAATGGTAAATTAAAGTACAACTTCTCATATATATTGGTCTCATATATACTCTTTCCAAAATGTTAACTAGCTGTAGCCTGTAGCAACTTCTCAAAAATGTCAAATTCTTAAATAATGATCTTGTATATATTGAATCTGAAAATAATCTCATGTCTAATTAATTACATATCAATATCTGCCATTTTGAAACTGAAAATACATCCAATATATACTGTACAAAATGACACTATTAGTCTATTACACACAATCACATATACAATAATACAAGATTACAAGTATAGCTCTTGATTTTTTTTCTTTGTATGGCTTGATCTCTATATTCTCCAATCTCCAGAGCCCAGACTCTAGTTGGTCTATGAATCTCTCTAATTGCAATGAAACATAAACATGATAGTTGTGTCGAAGTTGAACTTTTAGTCTATCTTTTTGCTTTCATAACAGGAATCATGAAAAAGGCTTTTGATAAGTTGAACTTTTAAGAGGTTATCAGCGAAATTTTGAAGGATAATCTCTTAAATTTTTTGAATCCATGTCACCTGATGCAATCAGTAAGAACATCTGATGTTCATGCCGAGTTAAGGGGCAAAATTTACACCAACTGATTACTTTGAGTTCAATTCAAAGTTTTATTGACAAAATGAGAAGGATTAAGGTTTGATACACCACTCTGTGTGTGCTCCTTTTTTTAATTATAATTTGATGCTATGTCAGGATTTTATCTTAAGTCAGGTGCAAGTGATGTCTTCCTCATCAAGTGGAATACTAAGTCTGTAGTTATTTACATCCTTTGAACACCATAATGTAAATGATTTATGGATTTTCCAATTTGTTCATCGAGTGGTAAAAAAAATTCTGTAAGTTCTTTAGGTCAAAGGTGTAAATTTCAAAATCCACTATTTGGTGTATGGATGGTTTCGAATTATATTACTGTAGGGGGCAGTTCGACAAAGGTTTAGAATGGTTACATATGTCTGACATTTCAGATGATACTATATGGGTAAAAGCTGGTGACTAAGGTGTTATTATTATGGGTTACCACATGTATCATCTGAATCATCACAATACACATGTTTTAGGATACTAATATTAGGTGTGTTTATTATGGGTTACCACATATAGAAAAGTATAACAAATTTGGCATGCATTGACTAGTTAAACATTCTGCACATGTTTTAGGATACTCAATAAATGAAGATGCTAAGAAATTTATACTTGATGGGAACTTACAGTAGACATTCCAAACTCTCTCTCCAACCACACACACACACACCAATGCATCTACTTTTGTGTGCTGACTAGCATTTGCTCACAAAGACAACTGTTCTGACATCTACTATTACATATCCATTTAATACATATTGATTTTGTGATAATACTTATTTGAATTGTTCTTCTCCATTCGATTTCAGTATCTTTCTTTGTTAACTTGCAGAGATATAACCATCCAGTACTCATGCCAAGTTCAAATATTGGGATTAGTGATCTTCTAAAAAGTCCAAGTATTATATTACTCCAGAGTTCTATCCAGTACTCATGCCATGGGGATTACACAACTCTTGTACTACTGCCCGCGTGTCCTTAACCACATCTCACTCTCGGCACAAACAAGCATTCTGATTCGAGCTTCCCAACTATCGTAGTCTTTAAATTCGACTTTTATCTAGTTTTGTAATTTAATTATTGGATTGAATACATGGAATATCCTCCGAGCCTTGTTATGCCCCCCTTTTATAGCAGGTCAATAATGGAACTTGCTTACTATTATAATATTGTTTAAGTGATTGAATTGTGTAAAATCTAGTTGAATGGAACAATCTTGATCCTAATTTTGTCTGTATATTTATATGATCCTAAATTTGGCAATGTTCATGTGCACGAAACAAATGGATTTGATTCTTAGGCTCGGTAGAGCTATAATTTTTTTAATAATTTTTTATCCATTTCTAACGGTTATAACCGTTAGGAAAATTTTCTTTCCTAATGGTAAAAGCTTGTTACGTTAGTTTTAGTTCTAACAATTTTTTATCGTTAGGAATTTTACTTTTCTAACGGTTTTTTACTGTTAGTAAATTTATTTTACCAACGGTTTTTTACCGTTAGGAAATTTATTTTACCAACGGTTTTTAACCGTTAGGAAATTTATTTTTCCAACGGTTTTTTTCTGTTAGAAAAATTCCCCACGCCATAGAACCAACGGTAAAAAACCATTACTAATAATTTTCCTAACACTTATAGTCGTTAGGAAATAGATGTTTTGGTGTAGTATATGTCTTAATTATCATATCTGATCTTTGAGTTATTATGTCAATATTGGGTAGAGTTGATAGAGTATTCAATACCGTATTCTTATTTGAGTCATGGAACCAAGAGTTTACTGCAGCCAGATGTACACTAGCAAGACATAAATTCTCGATAAAATGACTTCTGATATGCTTACGATTTTCAAATACTATAGAGGCTATATCTTATATCGACATATGACTATTAATTTTTTAAATTGATCATCCCGAAATGATTTTGCTTTTTTTTCATTCTTAACTATTTTTTGTCGTGACTAGACCGTTTTGACTATAATTTGATCGTGCCAATCATACCTTATAATCCCTCTTCCCGAAATTTTGATAATATATTTTTATTTATTTATTTGAATTAAATGGTGATTTTTAAAAATTTTATAAATAATTATTTAGTTAATTACTACGGTAGATAACTTTAGCCATGGTTGAGGTTTGAAGTACAAGACGACTAGGAATCATGGCACGGATAGCATGGTCGTGTGCCTTGACTAGTGTATTAGCCCTGGTAGGGAAGACCGAGCCATAGTGATGTCCTAACTAGGAAAACTAGGCCAAGTTGCGACTTAACCCTTACCGAAGATTTATTTATTAATTATATTATTGAGTTTTAGGAAAAACTGGTTGTACCGAACTAGTCCAGATTTGACCCGAAACAAGCCCAAGCCAATGTAGTCATGTGGGACGTCCAATGACATTCGTGTTGATGTATTTTGCTACGATTGTGTTGTATTCCGTTTTAATGATCTAATGAATATTCCTAAGTATTCAAATATTATAAATATCATTATTAGTTGATATTCAATGGCATTTGTATAAAATAGGTCCTTGTATATTTTGGGATTATTAGACTGTACATAATGGTATATACACCATTATTAATTTATTAAATTTTGTTATTATTATTAGTATTATTATTATTATCATTATTATTAAGGTTATTATTTATATAAAATTATTTACTAATATTGGTTATATTTATTTCGTTATCAAATAAATATTATTATATATGTTCATATTTATATAAATAGGCTCTACACTAGGAATAGATGTTGTTGGGATTTGTTTAGATTTTATGGAGAATATATATATATATATATATATATATATATATATATATATATATATATATATATATATATATATATATATATATATAATATACATATATATATATATATATATATATATATATATATATATATATATATGTATATGTGTATAGAAAAAAGAAAAAATAAAAAGAAATAAAAACCCAAAGGGCCAACTCTAAGCCAAGCCTAGTCGAACAAATGGAGCCCGACCCCCCCCCCCTTGCGTATACAGTCGAGAAAAGAACGGCATATATATATATATATATATATATATATATATATATATATATATATATATATATATATATATATATATATATATATATATATAGAGAGAGAGAGAGAGAGAGAGAGAGAGATCGGGAGAGGGAAAGGGATGAAAAACCTAACCCATCCTTCCCTTCGACCTCTGTGCGTGGCCTCGGCCACCATAGCACCGCCGCACGCGGCCAGAGCCACCGGCCAGGCGCGCGGAACCAGCAGCAGCCGCGGGAACACCACAGAGCACTAGCAACAATGGCAGCGCAAGGTACCATCTTCTTCATACTCGTTCTTTGCACATACTTGACAAAATTCATTTCCCTAAAGTTCCTTAGGAAGCCTATATGACCCTCTCAGCACCCTAGAAAATAGGTTGAATGAACCAAACCTATATGTCCGCAAAATCGACGTAAAGTCGACAAGAAAATTGTTCATAAAACAGTTTTCAAACAGTCCCAAACCCTATGTTTACAGGAAGTTTATGAACAGAGTAGTAGCAATTTTAAATATATAATTCACGACAGTCCTAGAAAACCTGTAGGGCTTCAAAACTCTCTTTACGGAATCCAATTTCGTCGACCGAGCATCGAAAAATCGCTTTCCCAAATTGACGGAAAAACTGTTTTCCGAAAACACGAAAACCCTCGATACGATGTGCGTCCCGCCAATCCGGGCGACGTGGTCGCCAATCGAAAGCATCGAAAGGTGCATAACGGCTTCGTGGACGTGTGGGCTTTGACGGAATTCAAATTGGTCGCGTGTGCACGACGAATTTTATGCGTATCGTCGAAATTCACGGTATTGGCCCCTGTGCAAATTTCCCAATTACTTTGTGCACGTTCATCAGATCGAGACGAAACTTGCGCCAGCAGGACCGTATCGTTTTCTTGTCATGTATGCCAAGTTTGGTCTGATTCTGAGACAGTTGACTGGATCACCGTTTCGCGGGTCCCACGATCCGACTCAACGGACAATTTCGTGCATGGCCCGTCGGAATCCAACTTTGGATATACGATTGGGTTCGTATCGTCAAAATGAATCCGTAGACATGTAGTTTGATAACTTTAGAGACCATTGACTCTGGCACGCTTTTCGGTGCAAAGCAGGTCCAACGGCGGACACCGTTTTGATCCAAAATTATCGTTTTGCTCCTGTATCCAGAATTAGACTTAAGGATAGGCAATTCTAGCTAATTTGACTATTCTGAAAACATTGGTAATATCTATTTTAGCATCTGGAGACTGTTGTATGAGTTGACTATTGTGGCACACTGAGTGGTTTGGATTATCGGTTTCACCAGCAATGGACCATAGGCGAGTACAGTTTATTGCTTGTTTTCAGTATTGATTTTTACTATACATCATTGTTTGTCGGTAGAGATGTGATTTCAGTCTTTTATGTGGATTATATTTTTGTCGTGTCGGGGGAGGCGAAGTACCAAAGATGTGTGATCTGACCTTATACCGTGTATACCGTGTAGACAGTGATTATTATTACATTTATACCGTGTAGACCGTGATTCATTATTACTTTATACAGTGTAGACAGTGTTTTATTATTGCTTTATACAATATAGACCGTGTACATTATACAGTATAGATTTCGTAGACCGTGTCGTGTAATTGTTCCGAGATCGATCACATATCAAAGGTACTTCAGTCAGTCGGTGAGTATTGTCTTTGTGTTTATTTACTATTTTCCTTTGTTTAGTTTTATTTTGTCTTTCTGTGTTTATTTTTCAAATTATATATTTAAAGGCTAACCTCTGTTGTATAGTCATTTTCATATATTGAAACTGCATTTAGTGAATTGTACTCGTTCTATTCCTGACTGAAAACTAATATTTTTCAGGTTAGCTGTGGATTCACTTAGCATGGGGAGTTACGGGTGTACTTGCAGACGGAAACCTAGAGATTAGCTAGAAAGATGAGTTGTAACCATTTCAATATTTGTAAGAGTTTATATTTTCTGCAAATGTAAAACTTGTGAATATTGTAAATTAAATTAGTTTTTGTGAATGAGCATTGTTTATGATTTTGAGCATTGTGGCAATACAGCATTCTACCGCCGACACTGCGGCGTAGGCTTGCTTGGACATGCATTCGTATCCCGGAAAGCAGGTGCGGGTCGTGACAAGTTTTTGTGGTGGCCCATGCAGGTCTGTTTTTACAAATTGTGCGAACTCGTGGTAGTACCACATTAGTCGTACTACTGCGAGCCTGCGACTAGGAAATGCTCATTCACAATTAGGATTGAAATAATTCAGGAGGATAACTAGGATAAGAGTCCCTTATTTGACTAATTGGGTAGTTAAGGTTGTCAGATAGGACATGCAATTTATATAAGGAATTAGTAAATTTTGATAGCTTGCCAGATCCCTATAGATACACTATTACCTCTTGATATGACGATATGATCCAATGTGGATAGATTATTCACTTGGTGAGACAGGGCTTCATAGAATTAATGATCTAACCTTGATAAATTGTTCAATTCCTTCTCTTTGCCTCTTTAGATATCATCCTCATATCTTAGTCCGAATTGCCTGTTTAGTTTCTATTTTGCCCTAAGAATTATTTTTATATAATTTTTGATTATGTTATCCATATACGAACCTCGAGTTAGTTTCGATTCAAAGTTTTTCCTCAATGGTTTGAATACACATGAGATACTAGAATGTTTGTATTTCTTTGTCTTCGGTTATTTTCTCCCTGTTCAATCTTTTATTTTAAGGGTTGTGGCTGATAGGACAAATACTTACGCTTTATTTCATAGTCAACTTGTTTGAATCTCTAGAAGCTCATGAATTTTTGCAGATATAGTTAAAGGAATGTAAGTTAACTCATAATGGCACAACAGCAATGCACTGTCGCCATTTATTTGAATTATGGAGACTATGGATTCACTACAGCCAGCAGTGCACTGGCGAGGCACGACCCATAGAGTTGAAATTATTTTAAAGAATCGTAGGTAATGGAACGATGCTAAAACTATGTCTTTGTTGACCTCTTTAGACCTTGTGTCAATATAGGGTAAAGTATCTGATAACATAGCACATCTGAATCACGGAACCAAGGGTTACCATAGCCAGAGTATACGGACGAGGCATAATCCTCGGTGAAATGACTTCAGACATGATTACAAGTTTAGGATACTATAGAGGATAGGAAAATGCCATGTGTGTCCCATAAGATCCAAATCCAATACTAGTGAAGGTTCTTGTCACGACCTGCACCCAGTGTAGGGGCACGAGAAGTGGTTACGTCCAGCCTACACCGCAGTGTCGGCGGTAGAATACTGTCCTAGGTCATATATATCTAACAATTCTAAGGTACATGTACAGTATATGTAACGCCCCAGAACCAGAATACTGGAGAGCGGGGGCGTACATAGCCAGCTACGTATAATGAAGTGCAACCCACCTCGCTATACGGTCGCGGCTGTCTAGATACATGAGGGTTTAACTACAAGCCAATAGTCTTCTATGGTCAAGAACAAGCCTATTGTCTCAATCTCAAGCAAGCAATAATAGTTACAAGATGTCAGAGCACCAAATATATAATAACAAGGCGTCCCATACATTACATATTGGATGATCATGAAGCTAGTCGTACAAAATGTCAAGACTAGCAAGAGCTCGGTCATACATGATCAACCCTAGGATCTGTCAATCATGTTACAGCACGTAGGCAGACAATAAGTAAAGGTGCAATCGAGCTAACACGTGCTCGTCGGCTAAATGCCTCAAAAGAATAATTTTACAATAAAGTGGGAGGACAAAAAGAAATTCACTCATTGCCAGGATTACGCCTGGTGGTCACCATCTGGCTGGAAGTTAGGTAGATCCTCTGGAGCGGCTCCGATATCTGGCCATACAAAACCCGCTGGGTCAGAACCCAAAAAGAGCAAGAGCCACAAAGGAGGCTTCACTTAGGAACTAAAACCAGCATATCACAATAGAATATTAAAGATAATAAATAAAGAATTGATAAAATAGAGATAACCATAGTAAACTGAGTACGAGGAAACTATTCAAGTAGCCAGGTCACAACCCTTAAACTAAACAAGGACCGGAGTTGTAACCCTTCACCTGAATAAAGATCCGTCTCAAATACTATTGGTAAGGTAACAAGACAATAAACGAAGAGAGGACTCGGAACTGCTCCGGGAGCCAGGTTACAACCCTTAAACCAAACAAGGACCGGGGTTGTAACCCTTCGCCTGAACAGAACTGGACCCCCGATCGTTATTGTTAAGGCAAGCCTCAATAATCATGTCGTGTCACAATCTTGTACAGGATCGGGACAAGACTAAGCTGGGATAAACTCCATCCAATCAATCACGGCCAATCAAGAGTACGGCTTGATACTTTTAACTAACTAGGGTTATCACAGGCCTAGTTACTAGCAAGATGCAATGAGATTATCCCAATAGCCACAAGCCCTGCAGACCATCCGGTTATCCAGGTCGAATGTCCGTTTATGGAGAATGCAACCCGTGACTGTGTGCTGGAAATGTGTCCTACTCATCGGTAGACTACAAGTCCATTTAATGTGCCCAGATAACGGGATTGCCTGTAGCTGGAAATCTCTTCATGTCTACTGAATTATTCTAGTTTATTAGCCTTAGTCAATTAATGTAGGTATCCTGACCGTGGTACTCAGGGATCCCTGCCCTAGACATGATGCAAACATTACCGGTTCATTTAGTACAAACACATTCAACCACGGTGTCCAGGCCATTCAATTCTGCTATGACATGCTAGCCGTCGCAACAGCATTCGAGATATATATTATGTCAAATTTACTGTCAAGAGTGCGCCACGACGGATCACTATCATGTCATGTCATTATTTAAAATTAACATTAATCTGGTATAAGCGTGTATGCAATAACTAAATATAAACAGGGTGCAAGAGTTGTGGAAGAATCATACGGTGCAGGAAGATGAGGCATAACTTCCACATACGAACTCAATTTGAGGTGCTCCAGAGATATTCGGAAAGGTAAGACAAAGATCTAAAACTTTTTTGTTTAAGTTTTTCGAAATTCTGGCTAGAAAATAGCTAAACTTGGCAAAAACAGTCATTATGTGCACTTTTTATGCCAAAAATTTCAATTCTGCGTAAAATATGTAAAAGGGGAGGGTTCCAGCATAAAATTTTACATTCTGGGTACCATCCAGCGTAAAATACGCAATTTCAGGATTCCCTGCGTAAAATTTCACATTCTAGGTACCATCCAGCATAAAATACGCAATTTCAGGGTTTCTTGCGTAAAATCTTACATTCTGGATGATATCCAGCGTAAAATACGCAATTTCAGGGTTCCCTGCGTAAAATCTTACATTCTGGATGATATCCAGCATAAAATACGCAATTTCAGGGTCCCTAGCATAAAATCTTACATTCTGAATACAATCCAGCGTAAAATACGCAATTCCAGGGTCCCTAGCGTAAAATCTTACATTCTGGATACAATCCAGCGTAAAATACGCAATTTCAGGGTCCCTAGTGTAAAATTTCACTCAGCTGACATGAAAAATCCAGAAAACTTGTTTTGGCCATAAAAACTTCATTTTAACTCGAAATAAGGTGAATCAAAAACCAAATTCACACGAAATTTCGTGCTCTTGCTCATGGAACTATTAGTTTTCGAAAATAACAAGTTTTGGTAGATCAAAACCAAGAAAACTCCATGAACTAAAAGTTATAAAGTAGATCTAGAAGAATCTATCCATCAAAATTAAAAACTCCAAGTTCTAAAGAGGCTTATAATCATGTAAAGAAGAGAATGGAACAATAAAAATTATGATCCCTCAAGAAGCAAGTTGCACTTGCCTAAACCTCTTGGTAGGTGGAGAGCAACAGTAAGGAAGAAGAAGAGTGAATGATGAGAGAGAAAGAGGGTGGGGTTAATAAATGATGATGGGGGTAGTAGGTAGGGGTTTTCCTTTGGTTCATGATGAACCAAGCCAAGCCGAACCAACCTAAGAATAAACCAATCAATAAAATGCTAGAATAAATCAAGCAGTGAGACTTGCAATACGGGTCAAATTATGTATACGTATACTAAGATACGTAATACGAACCACAGGCATTACAGTATATACACTGCGAATAGAGGTGACAATATAATGTACAACACAATCACAACTAAGGAAGAAAGTACGATAAGATAGATAGATGAAATCAATAGAATCCATAGATGATAAACACAAGATAAGAGAGATAGCTAAATGTCTAAGATAAACAACTCCACAAATCAAAAATAACAACTCCCAAATAAGTACAAGTGTGTCCAATAAGACAGAATGATAAATAGATACTAGTATAGCTAACCAGCCTAGACTACTGGGGTAATATTCTCTGCAAGTGCTGGGTCCTCCTGAGAGTCCAGCTCACATGTGTCATCTAGGCCTGCTCCATAATAAGTGGGACACAGCTCCTCAAGGTCATCTGTAATATTTTAACAGATCCAGTCAGGACAAAAGTGAGCACAGTACATCTCACGCAGTTCATATCATGACAGGAATATAATACAGGCAATAGAGTAAGATACATGAAATGCTGAAGAGTATACATGAAGTAAAAGAGAAGACTGTAAAGAAATATCTACTATAAGTAAAGAGCTACAGTGAACTAGTGATTTAGAGTACAAGATAGACATGTGAACGGCTTGATAATAAACATAAGAGGCTGTACACGGTTACACTACTTTGGAATATCCACATGTCTATTTCTACTCTCCCATCCCTAATCAATACACAAGGATCCGTTCTAGTTATGTTATTGTATATAATTTCACATGGGGGCCCATAAATGGGTGCACATGAATATAAACATGGGGGCTCCGTGAACATGAGAGTACATGAATCACGAGAGTGCACATGAATGGTGAAAGTACACAAATACATGATGAAAGTGAAACGCACATGAAATGATGTATCTGATGCTCCCGAGGGGGATAACATCGTATGAAAAGATCCATACTATACTAATCCGCGTTTCCATCGTGACAGCATCAAGTAAAGTAATCTAGAGCAAGAATATAGTCCTAACAAGTATGAAACGGTCAGAGAATGTACTCGCCTGATATCTTGAGTGTCTGAATGAAATACTACCTGAAGAGTGGTGTCTAGCTCCTATTCAGAACAGCACAAGTCACAACATATCCAGATTGGTAAAATAAACTGCTACGATGCATTCTACATGATATTTGGGTCAATCTAGACCAAAATCAACCTTTGGTCAACTCTAGTCAACTACTCTAGTCAAACTAGGTCAAACCTAACCCAAACAAGACTCTCTAAGCCTAACCAGTCTATCCTAGCAAGCACATATCATTCACAAGTCACACAAGTCAAACAACACACCAACTTATGTTTATACATTCCATATACACAAACTTGCACATTAGGATACCCATAGACTATACTACATAGGCCATATGCCATATACACATATTATAGGCATGCACACATATCTTCCACCATATATATATATACCAATTTAATATAAGCAACATATATGTATATATATATATATATATATATATATATATATATATATATATATATATATATATATATATATATATTTAGCAACATATATATATATATATATATATATAATATATATATATATATATATATATATATATATATATATATATATATATATATATAATATATATATATATATATATATATATATATATATATATATATATATACATAGAGTGAGAGAGTGACATGTGTGTGTGCATATAAGTGTGTGTGTGTCTCATGTGGGTGAGTGTGTCAATCCCAAAATAGGTTAGATCCCGCCACCCAAAATCGATTCAATCCCTAAACTAGATCATGCCAAAAAAAATAGGTCTTCAATCCTAAAGGAGTTCAAAATAGGTCTTCAATCCAATCTTTATTCATATTTGATTTCTAAATTTAGGTATCAGATTCTACATAAATTCGTCCAGAAGAAAACCAATTCCACCGCCGTACTTCCAAAAGAAGAGAAGAGAGTATTGCAAAAAAAGTTATTAGGGCAAGCAAGGGCAGATCCTCGGAACCTAGACGATCCCAATTATTCTCTCGTTTCCTCATCGGTAAGTTTTGTTAATGGCAAGTTGGCAACTGCTTGATGTAATTTGTAGCCTGAAGTAGAAAACATTGGACTTGTTTTCCTTTTGTTTCAGAGATTACTGCTTGTTGCTTCGATTTTGAGACGATAAATACAGAAGTTTCGGGTGTCTCCGTTGACAGTGTTGTAAGTTAATTTTCCTCTTCTAGAAGTATTTTTTTAAGCGGTAGTTCCTTGAATATTTTGATGCTCTGCTCATCTATGTTAGGGGTTATGTTGCAATATAATATATTGTATAACTCTTAACTTAGAAGATTAGCTAAAGATTTGTGGATTGTGGATTCCAGTTGACAATATGCATGTCAGTTCCCTTTGAGTTCGGATTATAATAATCGATCAAATAAACAATGAGGTATATTATATACAGACTTTTTTCATTGAAGGATTTATGTTTTCAATGTTGCATCTACATTAAAACTATTTGACCAAATAAACAATGATAGCATTTATAATAAATTTATATTTATTTATTTATTTATTCAACAATTTTTTTACACGCATTCAATACACGTACGTGCACGTTACTAGTTTTCTTAGGATATTGTATACAAAGCATCTAGCTGAACCTTTAACATTCTTCTTGTTAGTTGTTATGTTTATTTTTTGCGCTGTTGATTGTAGGAAATTAATTATATTACAAATACTTCTCAATTTGTTTTAGCTTCTATATCTCATGAAAACTTTTAATCTTGTTTGGTGTTGTATGATATTAAACAAGAATAGCCAAACCTTTATCCCGTTTCCCTGAGTCTGAAAATAGGAATCCTTTGTGTCATTCAGCTTACGGTAAGTGAGGCACCTCAAATAAAAGTCTTAAGTCTGTTTTTGAATCAAAACCTAGGGAATAGAGGGAATGCCAATGCAGTTCTGTTGGTTGACCCTGCACTCATGGAAGAGATTGAGGTATGTCCCAGTCGCACCATCTGTAGCTTGGAATGACTCACTTGTTTAACCCATAAGAGAACAATATACATTAGAATGATGACCCTCATCATGTGACAAACACATGTAATGTTAAATATGGTTGCTGTCTAGTGTTATAGAAACCACATTGCTACTTATTGTAGTCTCTATTGTTCAAAGTGACTTATATGGGAGGAATTCATCAATGCAAATGATTGATCTCATGACTCATGCTCTATGTTTGTACTCGGGGTACCCCTTTGGATGAGCAGTTAGAAGGCATACACACCATTTCTATATTTTGCTCATATTTTTGGTCAAAGTTTCATAAGATTTAGTTTCCTATATATGCACCTTGTGTTGTGGTATTACATTGTTCTGTGAAGCAAGCATATATCAGGTCACTCATCTATGACAAGTAATTGTTAGCTTCCAAAGTTTGAAGCTTTATGATAATATAGATCAAGTTTGTATAATAATTATCTTAAAGCTATAATACCTTTTAACATAGGGGTAAATGCACATTTATGAATGGATTATAGTATGTCAGTCTACTCGAGGATAACATGAGTATACTAACATCCTTGGTCTAGATGCAACTTTTCTTTGGCTAGTTTACGCTTAAATAAGAATCGCATTGTAATTGGAATGGTTGGTTGAGAGCATCTTGTATGCAGATATATAGGACTACCTTAGTATAGTAGGCTTAGAAGTTGGATTTTGAAATTTAGACTTTTGCTAAAGATGACTCTCAGTTATGCATAAATACCCTTAAAATACGCATATTATGCAAAAATTGGAGGTAAAATGGTGAGAAATGGTTTACATTAATTTCAGGCGCCTAAGTGGTCCCTTTCCGCCCCCTCTCTAAACAAAAAAATTGAAACTGTCGATATTGATACTCATAGGAGTCCGAAACTGATTCTCATATTTCGAACCTTGGTTCATATATGTTGTTGATACCCAACTTGGATAAAAGATAATAATGAGTAATCTGAGATACTTATCCCTAAGTGAAAAGACAAACAACTTGCTCCTTTGCGTGTTGAGTAAAAACTTCACCAAAATATATGAATGACATACTGAACAATGCAGGGATAGCTTGTGCATTTGACACAAAAGTAAAGTCAACCTGATATAGGAAATAAGGAAGCCAAGTTTGTGCATTTTACACAAAAGTAAAGTCAACCTGATATTCGGCTTCAACACTAGCTCAAGATACAAGAGTTTGTTTCTTGTGTGCCAAGTGTCTAGGTGCCAGTAATAAAGGTATAATGCCCTGGGTGAACGGTTGTCAACGACACTTACTTGTCCAAACTCAGCATCAGAATAGCTGCAATAATTGAGCCTTTTGCCATATATACGTTCTCCCTCTCTATCAAACAACATTCTCCCTCTATCAAACAACATGGAGGCTGTGCCATATATACATTCTCCTTGAGGTCCCCATGAAGAAACAGTCTTCACCTCAAGCTGATAGACAGGCCAATGATGATTGTCTGTCGAAGAAATATAACATAAATTTAGTGTGCCTGCCAGAGAACACTTCAAAATCATCAACACTCTCTTCTTTTGTGAATCCCTGGGCAACAAGGTGTACCTTGAAAGCTGAAAACTACCATCTGAATTATATTTTACTGTGTTAATTCAACAACAAAATACCACATGATTACCTTTCAGAAGTTCAGCCAACACCCATTGGATATCAGATTGACGAGCAACAATCTCATGAACCGTAGCCTTCATCAACTCAAACATTTGCCTTCTTGTCATCTAATAAGGCATATTGTAGCCAGGTGATATCTACCTTAGAAAAATTGCATTTATGCATACTGCATAGAGAAACCAACTCTTAAAAAGATAAGGACAACCTTAACTTCTCAGTATTTCTTCTATTTTCAAGATCCTTATCCATATCTGACACGTATCGGGCATGATACTTCATTGAGACTCCTATCGGATATCACTCATCCTTTTCTATTCTTCAAAGAGAGCCAAAACGTAGTTGAAAATAATTTTGACATATTTGTGGTCGTGCCAAAAAAATTAAGATATGAGAAAGTAACTTTTCTTTGCATTGAATCCTTTCTAGCATATTTTGGAAGCTAGTTACTACCTATTTTTTAAAATATGTATATTATTAAGTTTTAAATTATAAATATATAAAAATATTTGTAGAATATGTTTGAATGAGAACCGCATTATAATTGGAATGGTTGGTTGAGAGCATCTTGTACGCAGATATATAGGACTACCTTAGCCAGAATTTGGTCGCCCTTTCCAGACCTATGTTTTGGAGTTGGGATAAAATTTACATGGTCACATCCCAGAAACATCGGCCATGTTAGCTATTTGGAAACTGAACAGGAAAGTGACTCTTGTATTCACTTGAAAAAGATATGGTTCCCGACTAAGCTGATCTCAAATCTATCCATCAGTCTCATGACATATGTTGAGTCTATAAGTCAATCCAATATAAAACGAGTCCAAAACATGAACCATGTAATACATGGACTCGTCTTTCTTTTAGTTTTGTGATGCATGGCATGGGTGTTTGGATATCTAATAGGTCAATTGTAAGTTTCTCTCTACCAAAGAAAAAGACTCTCCATCAACTCATAGGGCATAAATTTGATAAACTAGTATATCAGAATATGACAGTGTAGGACTACTTTTACTATCATATATATATATATATATATATATATATATATATATATATATATATATATATATATATATATATATATATATATATATATATATAAATAAAAATAATATATATATATATATATATATATATATATATATATATATATTATATATATATATATATATATATATATATATATATATATATATAAAATAAAAAAAATAATATATATATATATATATAAATATTTATATATATATATATATAAAATATATATATATATATATATATTTTTTTTTAATATATATATATATATATATATATATATATATATATATATATATATATATATATATTAGTAGTACTAATTTCTCCTCTTTGTTCCCCATGATAAATCCACACATTGTAGTCTAAGGACATCCCATGAACACACAAGTGTTTTTCGCTTCCGCCACAGATGCTGAATACCTATTATGACATTTAAAACAAGGGCACTTAGTAAGGCCCTTATCATTAACATGTTCATTTCTAACATCCAAAAATGATGCAACTCCGCTCAAATATTCAGTAGTGAATCTGTTTGGATTATATATCCATTCTCAGCTCATGGTTCTACAAGTATTGAAATAAAACATTTATAAGCAAGTCAGTTAATCATCTATAAGCTTTTATATATATGGAGTTCTAACTATATATATATATATATTTTTTCTAACTATATATATATATATATATATATATATATATATATATATATATATATATATATATATATATATATATTTATTTATATATATATATATATATATTTTATTTTTTTTATATATATATATATGTATATAATTATAGATAAAACAAAGATATATGCTTTATCTCCATGTTCTTGTTTTCATAGTTAGAACTCCATATATATATATATATATATATGTATATATATATATATATATATATATATATATATCTATATATATATATATATATATATATATATATATATATATATATACATATATATATAAAAGCTTATAGATGATTAACTGACTTGCTTATAAATGTTTTATTTCAATACTTGTAGAACCATGAGCTGAGAATGGATATATAATCCAAACAGATTCACTGCTGAATATTTGAGCGGAGTTGCATCATTTTTGGATGTTAGAAAGGAATATGTTAATGATAATGGCCTTACTAAGTGCCCTTGTCGTAAATGTCACAATAGGTATTCAGCATCTGTGGCGGAAGTCGAAAAACACTTGTGTGTTCATGGGATGTCCTTAGACTACAATGTGTGGATTTATCATGGGGAACAAAGAGGAGAAATTAGTACTACTAATCGGAGTTCTCATCAAACTACTCTTAGTGGAAACAATGATATTGATGATATAATTGTAGATGCCTTCCCCCATGAATCTTTTAATTTTGATGATGATGTTGACATTGGTGATCATGTAACGAGAGATAACGACAATCATGCTCATAGACAACAGTCTGTTGAGTTTGAGAGGTTGTTGGAAGAATCTCAACGCGAATTATATCCTGGTTGTACTGAGTTTTCTGTATTATCATTTATAGTGGAGCTGATGCAATGCAAGGTCAATAATTTGTGGTCAAATAAATCACTCAACGATGTATTAGGGTTAATGAAGCGGTTGATATCCACATCTAATCATCACATGCCAGAATCACACTATGCTGCTAGTAAGATTTTAAAGGACCTTGGCTTTGGGTACGAAAAAATCCACGCATGCAAGAATGATTGTGTTTTGTTTTACAAAAAGCATGCAGGGAAGGATAAGTGCCCAGTTTGTAATGAAGCTCGATATGCGACTAGTGAGCATGATAAAAAAATCCTAATAAAGTTTTGTGTTATTTTTCGCTAACGCCTAGGTTACAGAGGTTGTAAATGTCTAGGCATACTGCCAGAGATATGTTATGGTATAAAAATGGAAAAGGAAATGATGAGTCAGTAATGAGGCATCCTGCTGATGGTTTTGTACTAAAAGAAACCAGGGTGTCTTACAACGGTTGAAAACCATTGCAAAAACAATATAACCCATTGCAAAATCATTATGCAACAGTTATTGGAACCATTGTAAATTCGAGCGTTGCAGATTCCTCTTACAACGGTTATAGAAGGTTTTTACAACATTTCTATAAATAGTTGCAAATAATGTATTATGCAACGGATCTCACGTCATTGCATAATGGTTACATAGTGTTGTCAATAATATATTTGGTAACAATTAATAAACCATTGTAAATATTGAGTAAAGTACGATGGTTGATAACTGTTGCCTAAAATATTTCATACAACGGTTAAAAATTGTTGCGGATAATAGGCAACGGTCAATAAAAAATACTTTTTTACCTCCAATAAGGCTTGAACAACCAACCTCCTGGATCACATGCCTCCATTCTACCACTAGGCTACAGGCTCATTTGTATATAAATACTTATATATATAGTATAGATGTACTTATATTATTTTCATCAATTAAAGCTTTTGGATCGATGTTAAATATATTATATAGTATTTTTTGTTAGCGAACAAGGAACCAATTAATACGAGTAATTCTAATGCTTAAATCCCTATTGTGTATAAATAAAATTGAAATTGCACATTGAATTTGCAACAACTATAAACAAACTATTGCAAGATCAATATTTTGTAATAGTTGTTTATTCTTTTGACAATGGTTATCATAAACGTTGTTATTAAACAAAAAATTACAACTGGTAGCACAAATTGTTGCACAATTATTACAAATAATAAGCCCACTCACAACAGGTTACAAAAATTGTTGCGCAACCGTTGCTACCAATGAGCCTTTTTATAAGGCTTTATGTAATCATTGCAAAATATTAATAAATTTGTAACAAATACTTAAAATCCTTGCATAACCGTTGCCCGTTCAACTCGCTTTGACAACACTTTCATAAAACTGTTGCTTGATCGTTGTAAAAAAGAAAAACGTTTAGCAAGTATTTATGAACCGTTGTAAAAAAATATATCATGATTTTGCGGCGGAGCCACGAAATATTAGATTAGGGCTTGCAACCGATGGTTTTAATCCATTTGGTATTATGAGCCAATCTTATAGCATGTGGCCGGTGATGGTGGTTCCTTATAACTTGCCATCATGGAAGTGCATGAAAAAAGAATATACCATGATGCCCTTGTTAATTCCTAGTCGGTCAGCACCTGGTAGGAAAATTGATGTTTATCTAAGACCGCTGATTGATGAGCTTAAATTGCTATGGGAGAAAGGCGTGCCAACTTTTGACAAAGCAACAAATTCTGTATTTAATCTCCACTTAGCAATTATGTGGACGATTAATGACTTTCCAACATATGGAAACTTATCCGGTTGGGTCACTCATGGTTAAAAGGCATGTCCGGTATGTAACATGGATATAATATCTGAGCCCTTAAAACATAAGATTTGTTTCATGGGAGCTCGTCGAGGATTGCCAAGAAACCATGTATGGAGGAGAAGTCCAAAAGAGTTTAATGAAAAAGTGGAAAGGCGGTCAAAACCAAGAGATTTTTCAGGTGATGACTTGTTGGCTCAATTGGATAATATTACTTTTGAGCCAATGGGTAAACATCCCTAACATCAAAAAAATAAAGCGGGGAGATGATGAATTAAATAGGAGTAAGAAAAGTATCTTTTATGAATTGGAATATTGGTCAAAATTGAAAATTAGGCATAACTTAGATGTCATGCACATAGAGAAGAACATATGTGATAATATTTTGGGGACCCTTTTGGATTTGGATAATAAATCCAAGGACACATGGAAGACTCGTTTAGATCTGCAGAAAATGGGTATAAGGGAGAAGCTCTGGTTAAAGACAAAAGGAGATAAATATGAGAAGCCTCCAGCAGAGTATACACTAACGCCAAATGATAGAAGAGAATTTTTAAGATTTTTGAGATCGTTAAAACTTTCAGATGGTTACACGTCCAACATTGCAAGAAAAGTGAACATTGACACAGGAAAATTTTCAGGCTTGAAGAGTCATGATCTTCATATCTTGCTACAACGAATCATTCAATTGGTATTCGAAGATACCTAAAAAGGATGTCTACACTCCAATTGTTCAAGTTTTGAGGTTTTTTCGGCAGTTATGTGCGAGAACACTGAATATGGAGGACTTGAATAAGATGGAAGATGAGATTGTCTACATACTATGTAGACTTGATAGGATATTTCCAACGACATTTTTCGACATTATGGTGCATTTAGCTGTTCACTTACCAAGGGAGACAAAGCTTGCTGGACCTGTTGGTTATCGTTGGATGTACCCCATAGAGAGGTATATTATTCTTTTCAATTTTAAAGTTATTTTAATCCAATTTAGTGCCAACGTATACATATGTTGTTGTATTCTAAAGGATATACATGCATTGTTTTTTAGGTTATTGGGAACATACAAGAAATATGTTCGAAACACGGCTCGACCAGAGGGGTCAATTGCAGAGGCATACATTATTAATGAAGCACTCACATTTTGTTCAATGTACTTACATAATGTTGAGACAACTTTCAATAAGCTTGATAGATACCAAGATGGAGGTGAACGTAATGAAAAACTATCGGTGTTTTCACAAGTTGCTCGTCCGTATCAAGGTAGAGTGTCAAAAGAATAGACCCAAGCCGATCGTAATATTGCTCATTGGTACATACTGACAAACTGCGATGAGGTGTCTCCATTTCTAAAGTAAGTGCATATGTGTTGCATTATTAAATATATAGTTGGTGACAAAAATTAATTTTTGTAGAAAATAATGGTTGGATGATTTTATTGATGGACTACTTCACTATATATAGGGAGTCTAGCTCCTCTACATACTACATATTTCGATGTGGGACTAAAAGTCCCTTATTGATTCTCAACACTCTCCCTCAAGATGGACGATAGATATTGATCATCCCCATCTTGTTACATAGCTTCGACAGACTTAATGAACGACTAAACCCTTAGTCAGACAGTCTGCAACTTGTTCTTCTGAGCGGACATGGTCAATCTTCAGTATCCCTTGTTCCAGCTTCTTCTTGATGAAGAATCGATCAATCTCGATGTACTTCGTTCTGTCGTGCTGAACTGGATTGTTAGCTATACTTATTGCAGCTTGACTATCGCTCAGAAGACGCAATGGTGCTCCATTATCCAGCTTCAACTCTGTCAGCAATGCTTTCACCCACAGCAACTATGTCACTCCCAGAGCCATTGCTCTGTATTCTACTTCAGTTGTCGACCGTGCTACCACTGACTGTTTCTTGCTTCTCCATGAGACCAGATTTCTTCCTACAAAAACACAGTATCCCGTGGTAGACCTTCTGTCGTCTACGCAGCTCGCCCAGTCTGCATCACAGTATCCCTCAACTTCTATACGTCCATTCTTCTTGAACCATAGCCCCTTTCCCGGCGTTCCTTTCAGATATCTCAAGATCTGAAATACTGCTTCCATATGACCCTTTCTTGGATCATGCATGTAGCGACTCACTACACTCACCGCAAATGAGATATCAGGGTGAGTATGTCCCAGATAAATCAATCTCCCTACAAGTCTTTGATATCTTTCACGATCAACAGGCTCTCCTGCTTCTGCTCCAAGCTTACTCTTCTGGTCAATTGGAGTAATGGCTGCTTTGCATCCTAGCATCCCTGTCTCCTTCAGCAGATCTAGTGCGTATTTTCTTTGTGATAGAACAATTCCCTGTTCGCCTTCACATACTTCGATTCCTAGAAAGCACCTCATCGCTCCTAAATCCTTCACCTCAAACTCCTTCGCGAGTTTTGACTTCAGCTTAGTAATCTCGACTTCATCATCACCTGTGATCACTATATCATCCACATATACAGCAAGTATAGTGATGTGGCCTCTTGCATGCTGGAGGAAGATCCGTATGATCTGTATTTGTTTGACGATATCCCATGCCTGTAACAGCCTTTCTGAATCTGTCAAACCAGGCTCGAGGAGATTGCTTGAGCCCGTAATGCGACTTCTTCAGTTTAGTACACCTTTTCTTGCGACGTCCCTCCAGTCTGATTCCGTCGCGTAGCACCCTGGCTGGAGCTCCATGTATACTTCTTCTTGCAGGTCCCCATGAAGAAAGGTATTCTTCACATCCAGCTGGTACAGCTTCCACCCATAGTTCGCTACAATGGAGACCAGAGTTCTCACGGTGCTCATTTTTGCTACTGGGGCAAACGTCTCATCATAGTCTATGCCATATGACTGTGTGAATCCTTTTGCAACCAACCTTGCCTTATACCGCTCTACTTTTCCTTTTGGCGTCTCTTTCACTGTGTACACCCATTTGTATCCACAGCTTTCTTCCCTTTGGGTAATGGAACCAGCTCCCATGTATTATTTTTCTCCAGTGCCCCAAGTTCTTCCATCATTGCAGCTTTCCACCTTAGATCTTTCTTTGCTTTCTGCCAACACTTTGGCAACAAAGTAGAGTCTAACGATGCAATGAAGGCTTGATAATTCGAAGAAATGCTAGAATAAGACAAGAAGTTGGCAATGTCATGTTCGTAATCATCAAAACGAGCAGGAGCCTTACCCGCATTGATGCGAGAAGATCTCCTTAAGGGAGCAATAGGTGGTGGAGAGATCATACCATCCGAGTCGGAGAGATTCGCATCAGAATCCGAGTGATTCAGTGCGGGGGCAACATCTTTAGGAGTTGGAGCAGGAGTAGACGAAGGACTTGGTACAGTAGGTACAGTAGGCACAGGGCACGGCATAGGCACAGTACTGGACTTCTGTTGTCTCCTTCTGTAGACTTGGAGCTCCTTTTCCCTTGTCTGCTGCTTCCCCTGCGAAACATATGTATATTCTTCTTTATTCTCTGTATCTGAGTCACTGTGCTCTCCCCCTTTCGTCCAGTTTTCTACAACCGGACACGGAACCAATCCGACGACCACATTTGGGCTTATTATCTCCCTCTCACATCTAACACCATCTGTGTTAGGTGTGTCACTAAATGCTGAACCTTCATCCGAACCATAGTATGGTTCGAGTTCTCTGAATGTAACGTACATGCTTACAAACATCGTCCGCTCGACTGGACTCCAACAGGCATATCCCTTCTGAGTCACCGTGTAAACGATAAAGACACATTTAAATGCCCTAAGATCCAGTTTGCCAACGCCTGGCCTATTATCTTGGACAAAGCACACACATCCAAAAACTTTCGATGGAACAGTGTATGTAGTTTCCCCAGTAAGCATCTCTAACGGTGTCTTCCAGTCCAATACTTGAGATGGCATTCTGTTGATGAGATAAGAGGCCGTCAATATAGCCTGTCCCTATAAGTGTTTCGGGACATTCATAGCCAGCATCATCGTCCGTGCGACTTCCAGCAGGTGTCTGTTCTTTCGTTCAGCCACACCATTATGTGCCGGAGTATAAGCACATGAAGTTTGATGTAGTATTCCATGAGTTAAAAAATACTCAGCAACCCGCTTATTAGTATACTCCGTCCCATTGTCAGACCGGAAATACTTAATTTTAGCGCCATATTGTGTTTCCACCCGTCGATGAAAGTCCCGAAAGGCCTCAAGGACGTCACTTTTATTCTTCATAAGGTAAACCCATGTCACGCGGGTATAACAGTCAATAAAGGTGACGAACCATCGAAAGCCATTAATTTCGGTTGTAGGACAAGGGCCCCATACGTCCGAATGTATTATGTCAAAAGCAGCTGAACTCCTATTCCCCGAGCTCACATACGAGCTTCTGGTATGTTTTCCCAACTCACAAGCATTACAAAATAACTTCTCTTTATTAGCCCTTTGATATAAGGACGGATACATTCGACTAATAACTTTAAAGGAGGAATGACCTGACACGCTGGTGGTGGAGTAGCAAGTCGGCTTCAACACTTTGACATGAAGCTTCTGGTGGTGCGTCTGCTACCAAGGATGCCAATACGTTGTCCAGTCCAGTCCTGTCTAAATACCACAGCCCCTTATGCCATGTGCCAGTCCCAAGTCGTCGTCCTGTCCCTTTCTCCTAAAAAGTCACCGTAGGAATGTCAAAGGAAACAGTACAGTTAAGATCAAGTATAATGGCACTAATTGATAGAAGATTGACAGGAAAAGAGGAGCATATAAGATATTAGTTAGAGTGATGGAAGGGGTGCATGCAACAGTGCCTTTACCTATTACAGGGCTGGATGTACCATCAGCGGTCTGAATACTCTCCGGCAATGGTAGGTGAGTATAGTCCTGAAACGTACTACGGGATCCTGTGACATGGCGAGATGCCCCAGAGTCCATAATCCATCCTGGCTGATGGACAGATGCAAGAGCACGTGCAGAATTACCGGTGCTGGTTTGGGCAAAGCAAGTGATGTGATCTCCCGAGGTAGAAGACGCCCCAGGATTATCGGCCGAACCCAGCTTTGTGTCTCGCAACTTCTCAAGGAACTCCCGCTCAAGCGGGATTATTTCAGCTAATTAATTCTCTTCCCCTTCCTCCGCCAGATTTGCTTTGTGTCCGCCCCTTCTACCAGCATATCCTCCTCTACTACCACGTCGGCCTCCACGACCCCGTCCTCGATCATTAGACTGATTGTGCAAGGGTTTGGACAAAATTGGATGTAATGTCCGGAGTCACCACAATTGTGGCAAACACCACCCGCAGATGGAGGTTGATTGAAGGCAGCAAGGGCAGACTTTTCAACTGCGGCTTGCTCCCCCTGGTAGGAGCCCTTGTTGGGCATCAACTTCAGTCGAGCTTCTTCCTGTGTCATGACGGCTATAGCTTCTTCTAAGGTCGAAAGCGTGGGTTGGAATAGGAGGATATTCTGTCTCTACTCAAATACAGGGTGTAGTCCCTTCAGGAATTTTATCATACGCTGCCGCGAAATATAAGCCAGGAACGTCTGAAAGTACTTCGCAAATTCCGGTTTGACTTGTGCATCTTCTATCCCAAGAGGATCATAATGATCCAGATCAGACCAGTACTTCTTCAATAAGGCTGCGTACTCAGAGATGGTACGTTCGTCTTGGGCCACCCTATCGAGTTCATCTTGCAGTTGAAAGACTCGCATAGGGTTGCCTGAGCCGGAGTACATATCTTTTAGAGTTTGCCATATTTCAGCAGCAGCCTCCATTGCCTCGACATTTTCCGACACCTGGTCGATTAATGAGGCAGTCAACCACCCAGCCACTACGTTGTTGACAATCTCCCAAACAGCAAACTCCTTTGCGGAGTGATCGACTGGCGCCTTGGCTTGGCTAGTGACATAGCCAACCAAGCTACGTTCCTTCAGCATTTGCATCGCCTGCCGCGACCACTTCAAGTAGTTGGACGTTCCTTCCAACTTCGTCTCCAGCTTCTCCAATTTCTCCATTTTGTAAGGTGATGGATCCACATCAGTATGGATCACACGTGGGGTTGCCTCGGTTAATCTCTTTGATAAGATATCATCAACTAAGGCCTTCATCTCTTCGGCCGTCAGTTTTCCCCTGATCGAATCCATGGCTTCTTCAACTGTGAACCCTATTCGTCGTCTTCTTCGGCATCTTCGACGTCGGAGTCGACAACTTCTCCAACTTCGTCGTCTTCATCGTCTTCTTCGACGCCACAGACTTTACGAATGCGCTACTAACATAGCCAGCACCGGCGCGCGCATGTAAAGTGAACACGTCAGGACAGCAGAGAAGACATAATCAGTCTCTGTAGAGATTTCGTTGTGAAGAAGGAATAACAAATAAAGCATTTGTTAGTTCCAAACAGCGTAAGCGAGGATCCGACTTGGTGCAAATAAAGCATTTGGCAGTCGTCTGTCTTCGAAATATGCTGTTCTTTTTTAAAAAAAAAGGAGGACGGCTAGGGTTTGTAGTAGATGGAAAGGCTAGGGCTAGATATGCTGGTGGCTAGGGTTAGGGTTGGGAAGGGGGGGTACCGCTGGAGGTCGGAAAGGGGGGGCTGTCGGTGGTCGGGGGGCTGCCGGTGGTCGGGAGGGGCTGTTGGTGGAGGTCGATAAGGGGGGGTTCGGGGGGGGGGGGGGTCGGAGGGGGGTCGGCGAGGGGTGGAGGGGTCGGCGTGGGGGTGTCGACGAGGGGGGCGGCGAGGGGGCTGCTGATAGTGGTAGGGCGGCGAGGGGGGGTCGGTGAGGGGGTGTCGGCGAGGGAGGGGTTCGGCATGGGAAGGGCGGGGTCGTAAAAAAAAATTTGTGGAGAGAGAGAGAGAGAGAGTTATGGCTCTGATACCATGTAGAAAATAATGGTTGGATGATTTTATTGAAGGACTACTTCACTATATATAGGGAGTCTAGCTCCTCTACATACTACATATTTCGATATGGGACTAAAAGTCCCTTATTGATTCTCAACAATTTTATTGCTTCAATAAATCATGTAGTGAACATTACCAAATATTGGAAGAGGAAAGTAATGTGGATATTAAAAAAAGACAAAAGCAAATGTTCCTCAGTTGGTTCCGCCATAAGATAATGTGCAATTGAATAATTAGTCTCAAGATGGACCTTTTTTAGTATATAATATGTTCTATAACAATATATGTGTAATTTTAATTTTAGATGTCAAAGCTGAAAAAGTAGAACTCACCACTATACAATGAAGAGTTGTACGAGTTGTCTAGAGTCCCCGAGTCCAAAGTCCACTCTTTTGATTGTTGTATTTTTAATGGAATTCGGTTTATTTGTGTAGAACGTGATACTAGGCTCTTAACTCAGAACAACGGGGTATATGCTATCAGAGACATAGATTATTATGGACAATTCACCAAAGTGGTAGTCTTGGAGTACAGAAAAGGCTATCAAGCTGTGTTGTTCAAATGCCAGTGGTTTGATTCTCGAAGTAGTGGTACAAGAGCAGAACTTTGTCATGAATTCCATCTGATATCCATTAATGTTAATACTCGGTGGTATGAAAGTGAGCCATTTATATTAGCAATTCAAGCTAAGTAAGTTTTTTATGTGGATGACCCAAAGTTGGACTTTGGTTGGAAAGTTATTCAGAAAATGCATCATAGACACATATGGGATATTCTAGACAATGAAATCAGTGAGGGTGGTGAAATGGAGAATGACATAGCATACCAAGAAAACTCCTCAAATAATATTCCTTGGATGGATGAAGATAATGATCTGTGTTTCCTTACATTGCACAGAAATGATGTTCCTCCTATAGCTATTGATGCAATAGTTATTGATTTGGCAATTAATAATGACAATAATGATGTACCTTATGATATAGAGGATGAAATATCTTCAGATAGTGGTGAAGAAATTACTGGACACATTAATAATGAAGATAGTGATTTAGATTAAATTCTAAAATTTGGGTCCTTATAACAACTTTTTTGACTCTTGTCCGTGTTTAATACTTCATTGCGCATATATAACAAAGATCTTTGGTTGGGACATCTTGGGATCGCCATTCCTTCACTTTTTGATGTAATGTGTCATAGAGATGAATGCAACTCCCTATAGCAAATTGTATCATTTAGTTTCAGTTTGGAAGGTTGAAGAGTTATAAACCATTGTGATTGCTTTACCTACTACTACTTAGAACCGGCTGAGTATATAGTGCGGTGTCCCTATAACTCATTTACAAAGGTGAATCTTGGGCATGAGATGAAGCTGGTTTGGGTCAGTTTGGGCTTGGCCTACATGTCTATTCAATTTCTCACTATTTTCACAAGGGTTATCTAATTCTGTCAAGGGCTGGAAATTGTCCGTTCTTTGAAATAATGATAAGTACGCAAAAAAATTCAAAAACAATTATAGGCACAACTTACAGGAGTTACCTGTCAAAAACTCATTATTTTGAAATGGACATCCTTGTCAACAGAGTCAAGGTTCTAAAATAGTTCATATTAGATTAAGGTTTAGCATATTGGATAGTGGATATTGGAAAATATATCAATGATATCTGTAAATATCAAACATCCATCTTAGACATACTAAATATATTCCACATATATAAATATCGATAAAACAATCCAAATACATTACTTTAAATAGCCCAAATCGCCTAAATATTACAGTATATAATGAAATAGTTGTTAAGAATCAATTAAATATAATAGACACAGTAAATCGCCTAAATGTTACAGTATATAATGAAATAATATATAATGAAATGTTACAGTATATAATAGACACACTAAATATGTCCCACATATATAACTTTCGTAGACTTTAGATTATTTTAGAAATCCTCTTTCGGTGCAGCTGAAATCCCCATAGAGGGGTGTCAATGGGTGTAGGAAATACTCTTGGTTGTGATTAAATTTTTCAAATTTTTTGATATATGGTAACATAGGCTGAAATCCCCCTTCACTGTGTATACAAGGGACTTATTTGTATATTTGCAGTACCAAGCCTTACCAATGGTCTGACTTTCCGTGATATTTCTTCTCATGGCTATCACCTTATTTTCCA
The DNA here is from genome assembly GCA_029216955.1 of Iris pallida. NCBI lineage: Eukaryota > Viridiplantae > Streptophyta > Magnoliopsida > Asparagales > Iridaceae > Iris > Iris pallida. Next base: position 17,314,845 of record JANAVB010009999.1, on the reverse strand, counting down.
TTTAGGATCTGTAGTACGGATTGCCTGCTAGAAAATATGCCCAAGCTGTACAAAAATTGATCCACCTGATAAACGTCGAAGCTTCACTTACACACAACCTGATACCCATCTAGTTTCACCCAAGCACAACCCGATACACGCCCAGCTATGGCCTAACAGATCGAGATATGAGGCTTGCTTGCTAGAAAATATGCCCCAAAGTCCACCTGCAAGCCTAAACTAGCAAGGCTATATATATATTTAAGTAAAATGTGTAGTTATATTCTCAGTTATCTAGTGTCAACATTCTCTACATATAGTCAATTCTAAGGTTCCCTATTAATAGTTAGCTAATTATATCATTTCATGATGGCTACATATATATATTTAAGTATAGACATGGCAGAAATAAAATTCACATTCCATACTCGAAAATGCAGATATAAACAACATAAAATTAAGGGAAACCATTTTTATTTAAGAAGCATTAGTATTTAGGACGAGTGGCCCTTAGGCCTTAACATAGAGGAATGTGAGAAAAGGATGCAAATAACCATCCACAAAAAATTTGATGAAGTCTTTGTTAGTGTTGTTGTAATATTTTAGATGCATATATAATAAAGGGGAGATAACAGTTTCCTAAAATCCATTGGTATTGCTTCTCCAACAAATTTCTGCATCAAGAATTCACACATCCTTACCCTCCTTTTTTTGGGGTTAGAATATATACAAAGCTACTAAGTTCTTCTACAAAGCTACAATGCTAACAAATATATATACAAAGCTACAAAGTTCTGTTGTTAGAAGTATCTAATAGCAGGTATGGGTTAGGGTCAAGATGCACACAACTAATAGCAGACTCCTCAAAGTAAATACTTCAATATTTGAAGGTTAGGAACAAAACCTGTATAATTAGAGTTATATGGTACATGAAGATTTTAGACTGCTATTCCATAATTTCATGAAAAAATAGTCATGCATCTCTAATATTTTAGTTTATCTTAAATTGCGGCACAATTTTAATTCAGGCACTTTCTACTGTCTAGTCAAATGATATTAATTTTGGAAAAAGTTTCATTCAGAGAGGGAAACTGTGAATCAATAATCAAAATTTGGAGGATCAATAATGTTTCAGGCAATAATGTCATACAACTCTAATATTTTTTGAGTATCTCTGTATGCTAGTATAGTACTGTTAATTGAGATTTTCTGTATGTTGACAGTTATTGCCTATGATATCTACTGTCATACTCTGATACTCAGAGGCATCTTTAACCCCATGGTGGAATTGGTTCATATATTTTGTTAATATATTTTTTGCTTGTAGTCTTTTGTTTGGTTGCAGTCTTTTGTTAATATCTAAGTCCATATATTTTTTGAAAATGTAGGAGGTAATGGTTGTTGTGGTTCATTAGCTTATGTACTGAGATTTTTTTAAGAAAAAAAGGCAAACCTGATTTATAAGATGACTCGTCTACATGGGTATTCCAGTTGTTCTTTCCAACCAACATTACGAGATTTTTGATTTTTTGTACTGTCATCTAGGGACTTCCTGACTTGGAAGGAATCCCTTTAAACATGATGGACTCGATTCCTGTGGCTACCTACAGCGAAAAGCAGGATAACCGCAGGCGAGGCGAGGTTGCCTACAAGTGCAGTAGCTTTGTCATTTAGATATTTGGTTTTCTTTTGTCCATATTTCGTGCATACTCATGAATTGTGTTTAGCATACCTGTGATATTGTATGACTATATTTTCCTTATTTTAGGTAACAGTATGATAAGTTCATATGAAACCATATTTGGAGTATCAGTTCTTCTTGAGTCAACTATTCTTTATACCTAAGCTTAAAAAATCACCTATACTTCATCAAAAGCTTTGTTTTATTGTGTTAGGATGTTAGATTGACTTATCTTGCCTAATTTTGGTCTTGGTAGAGGATATTAATGTTGTTTAACAGAATATTATAGCATTGAAGCCTTGTAAAGATTATAGAACGTAACTGGAAATGTAACTCCAGGACTTTCAACTCAAGGAATTACAATTATAGATGGGATTTTACTTCCTTGAGCTAGTATATAAACAGATTACTGGATGAAATATAGGAATAGTACTTGGGTTCTTGTTACATCCACATTTTTTGTTTATTTTGATGTTCATAGTTGAACTATACTTAGATATAGAGATTGAATTGGAGTCACTTGAGCTATAATCAATATCAGTAAAAAAATTCCATAGTTGTATTCACTGAAGCAAAAAAATAACCCATAGTTATATTCTCAAATGCAATTATATCAATTTCCAGTTTGTACAGACACAAATATTAATCAAAATATTTTTTTTCTCTAGGTGGTGGAACGGGATTACCACCTACTATTCCCTCAAAGACGTTGGGTATGACAACAAGGTTAACAACTTTGGGTATCAACGACAATTCTTCGGGTGGTGGAATAGATTCGAACCCTAGTAGGTCTTCGTCAAACTTGAATGTGACTACAAGAGTAGCACCTATTTCATCATTGGGAATGAATCTCAATTCTTCTGAACCATGGCAAGGGTCTAGTACTTGTGATGATACATCTAATAATTTCGTTGAAGCTCCAAGAGGCTCTACTAACTCTCATGGTAAATAATATATCTAATTAACAAAAATAAATAAACTATGCTCCAGCTTAGTGATCTTGCTTGTATTTGTTTTTTTTATGTTAGCATCGGAAGCAAGAAACTTCGCTCCTAAGAAAACAAGAGGGTTTTCTAGGGCAATTAAGACCTCCACCATCATGTTGACCTCAGGTAAGAAGATTGAAATTCAGCTTGATGAGCATTTAGGGGTGCCTACAGGTCAAGTTCGAAACATATCCAGCCTACTATCTCACGAGTGTGGTTACCAAGTTCGGAACCATGCCCCGCTACTTCAGGCACACTGGGACGACATTGATGAAGATACTAAGCAGAAACTAATAGATGGGGTCACGGTAAGTGAGAAATATTATTCATTTATAACTCAATTCTATTAAAATGACTAATAACTTATAATTTATGTTGTTATGTAGAAAATTTTTGATATAGATACAAAGGACCCAAAATGGCACAAGTATATTTGTGATAATATGAGAAATAGGTATAATGACTATAAGCACAAACTAGCCAAGTATTATAAGAGCTGCGAGTCGGATGAGGCAGCCCGAGAAAATCCTCCTCTAAAGATTCTAAGAGATAGATATTTATCTGAGTGGGAGTGGTTATATGACCATTTTATGAGTGAAAAAATATACCAGGTGATAATTGCTTTTTACTAATTGTTCATAAGAAATTTTGCGTTTTCTTATATTGATGTGTTGAGTTTTTTTACACTTATAAAGTTCTTGATTATATATCGGCTTAATTTCAACTTAATTATACTGATATGTTACTGGTGTGTTGATATTTTTCAACTTAATTATACTTATATGTTGATATATTCAATTATGAGTTTTAAGTACCAATATTTTGCAATTAAGTACTATTTTAATCAGTTTTTGTGTACTACAGAAAATATCTGAAATTAATTCAATTAACCGGTCAAAGAAACGTTGGGATCATTGTGGTGGTTCACGACCATTTTCATTGTATTACAATGATCACATTGAGGTAATCAAATGATTATTTTCAATTTATAAAATTCGTGAATATCAGTATTAGTATTTGGATCAATTTTGTGTATCATGTTATTTTTAGGCTGGTTCACAATTTCCTGATATCGATACATGGGGTACAACTCATATGTCAAGAAAGAAGAAGAATTGGTTCAATGATGCAGCAAAGGACGCACATGTAAGTATACATTTTAGTTGTTTAAAGAAACTGTTTCTATTGCATATTACAGTAATATGGTTTCACTTTTATCTAATCAAATATTGTTTTTACAGCATGAGATGATAAAAAAGAAGAAGAATTATCTTCAGAATATTACTGAGATGTATCCTGAAGGGACGTCGCTGGACGAGATTGTTGTAGCACCAAATGTAGGCACTGAGATTATGGAAGATGTGATTGGGCGTGGGTGTGGTAGGACGATTCGTGGAGCTGGAAAGGGACGAGTTTGGAAAACTAGTTCATCATCTTCATCTAATACATCTTCAATTTCCTTAACTAAAGAGGTGCAAGAGTTGCAGGCCCAGCTTCAGATGGAAAGAAAAGCTCGGATGAAAGTTGTTGCTAAACATGAGGAACAAAAGGTCCAATGGGGTTTTGTGATGCAACAACTATGAGTTCTTGTCCTCGGATTCTCAATTCCTGAACCTACTCCTTTATCTCATGAAGACGCTGAAGATGGTGATGAGAGTGATCACAGCCAATCTTTTACTTAGAGTAGATCTTTTATAGTTGTAGTATACTAAATACTTTTTTTCACAATTAGTTTAATTTGTGCACTCTAAATTTGTTGTTATTGTTGGAGTGGGTGGGGTTCCCAACCTATGTGGAGAAGACCCCGGAGTGCGACGAGCGCCGTTCGTGTGTCGAAGAAGCTCGGGAAGTCAGAGTTGCTGCTGCTGCTGCTCCATGGGAGGTTCTGGAACAGGGGATCCGAGTTCGGGCCGAACTCGGTCCCATGGCGAGTTCGGGCGGAACTCGGTCTGGCTCCTCCAGAATGTTGGCGTGAGGTTCTGTTTGCTCGACACAGAGTTCTGGCCGAACTCTGTGTCGTCGGGGGCTGAAGCGGATTTCTGGATGAGTTTTCATCATTGGATCTAATCCAACGGTCCAGGTTGGTTGCGGGATTAGGGAGTTATATTGAGATTTCTCAACCCTAATTCAGAAGTGCAATGCATTGGACAACACAAGTTTGAGAGAGGAAGGAGGCAAGAGTGTCATTACAACTTTGGAGAAAAAGATGGAGGATTGAAGGTCGTTGTTCGAAGGAGATCATGTTCGGGTAATCTCTACTCGTCGTTCTCGCTCTTCGTAGCCTTGTAATCATTGTTCTTATCTCTGAGTGTTGTGGGGATCCGATTTGGATCGGGAAGAGTTTGTAGAGGGTGTAATTCTTCTATTCCATTAGTGGAGGCTTCTCAGGGTTGGACTCCGATCGTCCCGTGGTTTTTCCCGCAAGGGTTTTCCACGTCAAAAATTCTCTGTGTCTGCGTGGATTGTTTTGTGAGTGGGTGGGGTTCCCAACCTATGTGGAGAAGGCCCCGGAGTGTGACGAGCGTCGTCCGATATCGGAGAAGCTCGGGAAGTAGGCGACGAAGTTGCTGCTATTGCTGCTGGAGCTGCTGGAAGCAGGGGATCCGAGTTCGGCCCGAACTCGGTCCCAGGCCGAGTTCTGGCCGAACTCGGTCTGGCGCTTCCAGAATGTTGGCGTGAGGTTCTGTTTGCTCGACACAGAGTTCTGGCCAAACTCTGTGTCGTCGGGGGCTGAAGCGGGATTCTGGATGAGTTTTCATCATTGGATCTAATCTAACGGTCCAGGTTGGCTGCGGGATTAGGGAGTTATATTGGGATTTCCCAACCCTAAATCAATAATGCATCATTATCGCAAGGAACACAAGTTTGAGAGAGCAAGGAGGCAAGAGTGCCATTACAACTTCGGAGAAGAAGACGGAGGATTGAAGGTCGCTGTTCGAAGGAGATCGTGTTCGGGTAATCTCTACTCGTCGTTCTCGCTCTTCGTAGCCTTGCAATCATTGTTCTTATCTCTGAGTGTTGTGGGGATCCGATTTGGATCGGGAGAAGTTTGTAGAGGGTGTAATTCTTCTATTCTATTAGTGGAGGCTTCTCAGGGTTGGACTCCGATCGTCCCGTGGTTTTTCTCGCAAGGGTTTTCTACGTCAAAAATTCTCTGTGTCTGCGTGGATTGTTTTGTGTGTTTGTTTTTGGGTTCGTGCGTTGTATTGCTCGGTCCTCTCGCAGGTACTCTCCGGTTTGGGGAAAGGTTTCCGCGTTTCTTTCCCAACAAAGTGGTATCAGAGCTTTGGGTTCAAAGGGTGTCAGGAGTTGACAGAGGAACCAGAGAGGAGAGATGGACGCGAAGCCGGTGTGCATGGTGAATCTGAACGGCACAAACTATCATTATTGGCGGAGCAAGATTAAGGATTTGCTATTTGTCAAGAAGCTGCATCTACCCGTGTTTGCATCCGAGAAGCCCAGTGATAAATCCGAGGAGGACTGGAAATTCGAGTATATACAGGTGTGCGGATACATCAGGCAGTTCGTTGACGAGAACGTGTACAACCACGTTGCCAATATTGAGCATGCGAAGACATTATGGGATAAGCTGGAATCTTTGTATGCGAAGAAGACCGGGGTAAACAAGTTGTTCCTGATCCGGACGATGATGGGTCTGCGGTACAAAGATGGGGCGTCTATTACGGATCACTTGAGTGATTTCCAGGGCATGGTTGACCAGCTATCTTCTATGGGAGTCAAGTTCGACGACGAAGTTCAGGGACTGTGGCTGCTGTGTACATTGCCAGACTCGTGGGAGACCGTACGAGTATCTATGATCGCTTCTGCTCCAGAGGGCGTGGTCAGTCTGGAGTTTGCCAAGAGCGGGGTGTTGAATGAAGAGATGCGGAGACGTTCTCAGGGCACTTCATCCACATCCCACCACTCAGAGGCACTTGTTTCAGAGAGCCGCGGAAGGGGCAAAAGCAGGGGTCCAGATGGTGGCAGAGACAAGAGCAGGGGCAAGTCCAAGGGTCGTTACGAGGACTCAGAGTGTTACCATTGCGGTAAGAAGGGCCATATCAAGCGAAATTGTTTCACTTGGAAGAGAGAGAAGAAGGGCGACAAGGGGAAGCAAGAGGAGAACACTACAGCGACAGCCTCGGTGCATGGAGGCGATGTGATCGTCGTAGGTGATGAGGTCATTACTAACCTCGCCTGCGATGATAATTCTTGGCTGGTGGACTCAGGGGCTTCAGCCCATGTATCTCACAATAGAGCATTGTTTGCCACTTACACGACAGGCGACTGTGGCATGTTGAAGATGGGCAACGGAGATGTGTCGAAGGTGGTTGCCGTTGGAGATGTGCATTTGAGAACGAAGACGGGTGCGGTTCTTGTTCTCAAAGATGTTCGTCATGTCCCTGATATTCGTTTCAACCTGGTGTCGGTTGGAAGGTTGGATGACGAGGGATTCTTCAGTCTCTTCGGGAATAGTCAGTAGAAGCTTTCCAGAGGTTCGATGGTGATTGCCAGAGGAAGCAAGAAGTCCGGTCTCTACTATATGGAGGGGAGCACAGAGGGGGCACAGGAGGTGAACGCAGTCAGTGATGCGTCTACCGAGTTGTGGCACAGGCGGCTCGGCCATATCAGCGAGAAGGGGATGAGCTACTTGGTGAACAGGAAAGTGATTCCGGGGCTCAAGTCTACAAAGTTGGAGAAATGCACGTACTGTTTAGCTGGGAAGCAAAATAGGGTGTCTTTCCAAAGTCACCCAAGTTCGAGGAAGCCGGCGTTGCTCGAGTTGATTCACTTGGATGTCTGCGGTCCTATGAAGGTAAAATCTCTTGGTGGTGCTTCTTACTTTGTGACTTTTATTGATGACTGTTCCAGGAAGGTTTGGGTCTATGCCTTAAAGATCAAGGATCAGGTGCTGCCTACTTTCAAGGAGTTTCAGGCCTCTGTTGAAAGGGAGACGGGCAAGAAGTTGTTGTGTGTTCGGTCCGACAATGGCGGTAAATACATCGGTCCCTTTGATGCGTATTACAGAGAGCAAGGGATACGACACCAGAAGACTCCGCCAAAGACACCTCAGCTCAATGGTGTAGCGGAGCGCATGAACAGGACACTGATGGAGAGGGTACGGTGTTTGCTGTCAGAAGCAAACTTGTCGGGCAGTTATTGGGGTGAGGCTCTTCTCACAGCTGCTTATATTATTAATTTGTCTCCTAGTGCTCCTTTGCAGGGTGATGTGCCTGATAAAGTATGGTACGGCAAAGAGCCGTCATACAGTCACCTGCGGGCGTTTGGTTGTAAAGCCTTCGTGCATGTACCGAAGGACGAGAGGACCAAACTTGAGCCGAAGACGAGGCGATGCGTCTTTGTCGGCTATGGTCGGGATGAGTTTGGCTATAGACTCTACGACCCAGTGGAAGGAAAGCTCTACAGAAGCAGGGACGTGGTGTTTGTCGAGGATCAGACTATGACCAACACTCAGGATTCCGAGATGCCTTCTGAGGCTGAGGAATTGCCTGAGTTAGAGTCATTTCGCTTCGAGCAGTTTCCAGAGGACATCGCAGAGGATCCAGTTATGGGGGAGCCGGTACATGGAGTTGCTCCCAACCTTGATCATCAGCCTGCTGATGGTGGTCAGGGTGTCCCTCAGGAGGATGTGCATGCCAGAGAGGTAGTTCCTGAAGGGGCGGAGGCTGTCGGTATACAGCCAGCACCAGTGGCTCCACTGAGAAGGAGTGACAGGGATCGTCGACCATCTACGAGATACTCACCGGATGAGTATGTGCTATTGACTGACGGGGGGGAGCCCGAAAGTTTCGCAGAGGCTATGGAAGACGAACACAGGCAGGAGTGGATGGTGGCTATGCAGGAGGAGATGAGTTCCTTGCACACCAATTCCACTTATGATCTGGTGCGGTTGCCAAAGGGCAAGAAGGCTTTGAAGAATCGATGGGTGTTCAGAGTGAAGCAGACGGAAGATGCTACTCACCCTCGATACAAAGCGAGGCTGGTAGTCAAAGGCTATGGTCAGCGGAAAGGCGTGGATTATGATGAGATCTTTTCGCCTGTCGTCAAGCATTCGTCTATTCGGGTGGTGCTAGCATTAGCAGCCAGTTTCGACTTGGAGGTCGAGCAGATGGACGTGAAGACGGCATTCCTCCACGGTGATCTTGAGGAGGAGTTGTACATGGAGCAGCCAGAGGGATTCTATGAGAAGGGCAAGTCACATTTGGTCTGCCGGTTGAGGAAGAGCTTGTATGGTCTGAAGCAGGCTCCGAGGCAGTGGTACAGGAAGTTCGAGTCGTTTATGGGGGAGCATGGTTATGCACGGACGACGTCGGATCATTGTGCATTTGTGAGGTATTTTGCCGATGATGATTTCATCATTTTGTTGCTCTATGTTGATGATATGCTATTAGTGGGTCGGAATGCCACTAGGATAGCGGAGTTGAAGCGCCAACTGGGCACGGTCTTCTCTATGAAGGATTTAGGCACAGCGAAGACTATTCTTGGGATGGAGATCAGCCGAGAGAGAGAGTCCAAGCTGCTACACTTGTCCCAAAAGAAGTACATTCATCGGGTACTTCAGTATTTCGGGATGGACGGGTCGAAGAAAGTGAGTTCCCTCCTCACGGCTCACTTTAAGCTCACTGTGGAACAGTGTCCATCTACCGAGGACGAAAAGGAAGATATGGAGCGGGTTCCATATGCCTTAGCTGTGGGAAGCCTGATGTATGCTATGGTGTGTACGAGGCCAGATATTGCTCATGCAGTTGGTACGGTTAGCAGGTATCTTTCAAATCCTGGAAGGGTACATTAGAGTGCGGTCAAGTGGATTCTACAATATCTTCAGGGCACTGCTGGTTGGAGACTTTCCTTTGGTGGTGACGAGTCGAAGCTGGTTGGGTATACCGACGCTGATATGGCTGGAGATGTAGACACGAGGCGATCGACTTCGGGCTACGTGATGATGTTTGCGGGAGGAGCAGTATCGTGGCAGTCGCGGTTGCAGAAGTGTGTTGCCTTGTCGACGACAGAGGCAGAGTACATTGCGGCGACGGAGGCTTGCAAGGAGCTATTATGGATGAAGAAGCTGCTGCAGGAAATGGGACTGAAGCAAGAGCAGTATACTTTGCTTTGGGACAGTCAGAGTGCGATCCACCTTATGAAGAATCAGACGTTTCATAGCCGATCCAAGCACATCGAGACCCGGTATCATTGGATACGGGATGTGGTTGAGAAAAAGGACGCGGAGCTTGAGAAGGTGCATACAGATGACAACGGAGCTGATATGTTCACGAAGATTCTACCAAGGGGGAAGTTTGAGTACTGCAGGCAGGTCGTCGGGATGATGACATCCTCCCCATAGTTGTGAAGGGGGAGATTTGTTGGAGTGGGTGGGGTTCCCAACCTATGTGGAGAAGGCCTCGGAGTGCGACGAGCGCCGTCCGATGTCGGAGAAGCTCGGGAAGTAGGCGACGAAGTTGCTGCTGGAGCTGCTGGAAGCAGGGGATCCGAGTTCGGCCCGAACTCGGTCCTGGCCGAACTCGGTCTGGCGCTTCCAGAATGTTGGCGTGAGGTTCTGTTTGCTCGACACAGAGTTCTGGCCGAACTCTGTGTCGTCGGGGGCTGAAGCGGGATTCTGGATGAGTTTTCATCATTGGATCTAATCCAACGGTCCAGGTTGGCTGCGAAATTAGGGAGTTATATTGGGATTTCCCAACCCTAATTCAATAACGCATCATTATCGCAAGAAACACAAGTTTGAGAGAGCAAGGAGGCAAGAGTGCCATTACAACTTCGGAGAAGAAGACGGAGGATTGAAGGTCGCTGTTCGAAGGAGATCGTGTTCGGGTAATCTCTACTCGTCGTTCTCGCTCTTCGTAGCCTTGTAATCATTGTTCTTATCTCTGAGTGTTGTGGGGTCCGATTTGGATCGGGAGAAGTTTGTAGAGGGTGTAATTCTTCTATTCCATTAGTGGAGGCTTCTCAGGGTTGGACTCCGATCGTCCCGTGGTTTTTCTCGCAAGGGTTTTCCACGTCAAAAATTCTCTGTGTCTGCGTGGATTGTTTTGTGTGTTTGTTTTTGGGTTCGTGCGTTGTATTGCTCGGTCCTCTCGCAGGTACTCTCCGGTTTGGGGAAAGGTTTCCGCGTTTCTTTACCAACAGTTATGAGTTATGATAAACTATTAGTATAATAATGTTCATATTTGATTTTGTTTAGTTTACTTATATTTATCGATAATGAGATTGCATGGTACCTGATATGATTTGTATGATTAATTGTTTGGTCGCTTCAGATATGCCACACACATTTTGCCACCATATAAAATCTTTTACCACGGTATACTAGTAGCAAAAGATTACCTAAGGTGACAAAAAATAGTCGTTCTGACGATTAATAATAGTCGTCACAGACTACCTTTGGTGACCAATAATAGTCTTCACATACTGTCTGTTACTACCATTCATAGTCGCTAGAGCGTGTCTTGGGCGACCAATAATAGTCATAACAAACTACCTTTGGCGATTAATAGTAGTCTCAGCATATTACCTATTGCGATCAATCATAGTTGACACATAGTGTCTTAGGGAACCAACAATAGTCGTCACATACTACCTTTGGTGGTCAATAGTAGTTTCCATACACTAACTATTGCGACCAATCATAGTTTCCATAGAGTGTCTTAGGCGACCAATAATAGTTGTCACATACTACCTTTGACTGTAGATTGTAGTCTTCACACACTACCTATTATGACCAATTATAATTGCCACAAAGTGTCTTAGGCAACCAATAATAGTCGTCACATACTATCTTTGATAGTCAATAGTAGTCTCCACACACTACCTATTGCTACCAATCATAATCGCCACAAAGTGTCTTAGTCAACCAATAATAGTCGTCGCATACTACATTTGACATTCAATAGTAGTCTCCACACGCTACCTATTGCAACCAAGCAGTCACCAAAATGTATCTTAGGCGACAAATGGTAGTTGCCACACACTACATATTACGACCAAGCATAGTCACCACATACAATCTTAGAGGACCAATGATAGTCTCCACATACTATCTATTGCAACCAAAGTAGTCTCCATAGACTACCTATGCTAACTATTTTAGTCGCCGAAGATACTGGCGCATCCTTCCCTCTAAAAAATTCAACCACCTAAGGCGATAAAATATTCTTGGCCAAAACTTTGGGACGACAAAGATATTTTCTCACAACAGTATAGTAGCGAAAGATCTTTTGCAAATAAAATACTTAATTAATCGCCTGTGGTTTTGGGCCAGGAGCCTGAGGCGACGATGCTTGCGACCATGATATTTGGTGGCAAAAAACCTTAGGCAACTAATTTTACATTTAGGTGACAAAAAACCGTTGGTCGCCTAAAGCCCTTATCCTAGTAGTATGTGTCAATAGCATCAATGTGTGAGCAATATATTCCCAGTTTTCTGACAGTGAACACAACAGTGCATTATTCCCAGGTTAACAGTGTGTGCAAAAACATAGGATTCAATGTGTACAGACAGTGATATAAATTCTCAGGAATAGTGCAAAAGAGCCTGTGTGTTTGTGTGGGTAATACACTCTCAGGTTTTATGTTCTGTGTGTGTGTAGGTGAATGGGAAATCATCATAGGTTCCAGGTTTCAGTTTATACAACAGTTGAATTCTCAGAGATACAAAACAGTTTACAATTTAATACCTCAACTGAAATTGAAAACCAAATTATCAATACAACAATGAGTCCTATTGCAACTTAAACTCAGCTGCAAATAGGTGTTCCCACATTAAAATTGAACCAACCAAATTCAGTAAAATACATGATAGCTTGGGAATTCTCAGGAAAATAGAACAGTGCATATATATATTAACAGGTTGCAATTCTCAGGTTTCAGTCCCAAAGTAAATTTGAAAATCTGATTTTCCATGTTAACTTGAAAACCCAATCATGTAGGTAAATTTCAATATGTATTTGTGAACCAACATTCAAATTATTCATTCTAAAGACAGTTAAACATACATTGAAAATTTCAGAAAAATTTATTGATAGTTTTTGTATTAGAAATATAGGGGAATTGACAAATTCAAATTAAAATAAACAACTAATAATTAAAACTAATGGTTGGTAAACATTATGTCATATGTGTACGGGTCAATCATAGTGTCTGTGTCCAACCAAGTGGACACAATCGTGTCCAAGACACTAAAACCAACACACGAACACACACTCAGTGCACAGCCTCGTGTACGTATGCACGCGTGTCTAGCACACGACACACGACACGACACAACACGTGTGCGTGTCCAGAGATACGCCTAGGGTAGGGCTACAACCCTGACACCCTGACACGTGTCCACGAGACACCTGGACACGACACGAAGCCCGTGTCAGTCGGGTCTGTGGCTCACATGCACCGCAGGCAACGGCCAGTGCGAGCTCAAAAGCGTGTCCGACTCGACACGATTGTAGAAACGTAAATAAATTTTGAAGACCAAGTCAAGGAAATTGAGATATTTACGCAAAGACAATTCCAAATTAGATTTTACATAAAGGTCAAACTGAGTCAAACTCAAAACTCTACGCAAGGATTAAATTCAGACTTTACGCGAAGACAGTTTCACTCTTTATGCGAAGAATGAGCTGTCCATGCTGCATTAAATGCACAAAGATACTGTTCTGACAGATTGATTTTCTGACAAAATAATTGCATAGAAGCCAAGGAGTTTGTTGTTTAGTGTGCCAATGAGCTGCTTTAAGCTCGAGGAATAGCTTCTACTTTACGCATAAAGAGTTATTTGAGCTTTTTACGCTCAAGGCTATCTCAGCTACTCTTTTTGCGCGTAGAGTTTATTTGAGCCTTTACGCTCAAGGCTATTTTTAGCCGCTTTACGCAGGAAGCTTACTTTGAGCTATTTTATGCTCAGTCATGCCTAACAACTTTCTTTACGCAAAGTTTGTCCTAATTATGTGAGAACGTGGTTTTCTGATGTGGCCTTCACACTACGCCAAAACATGCATTTTTTGACAGACCAAAACTGTCGTAAATTACGTTTAACGACAGTTTTGGTCTGTCAAACGATCCGTCGTTACTAGCGCGTCACAAAATTTAAACGCAGTTTTGGACTGTCGTTTAATACTTGAATAAAATGACAGTTCTTATATGTCAATTAAAAACAACGGATTAAAACTGTCAAATAACGTGTGAATTGGTTGAATACTACTTTTGCTTTTTTAATAGTTCATGTCTGTCGTTTTTTTGGAAATCTAATAATAAAGAATCTCAAATCATTCATATCAAATCTATTTAAACATGTTCATCTTCTATATAAATTGAAACACATCTGAAAATAAAATTTTATATCGACATCAACAACCATCGACAATGGAAAAACTTAATCCAAATAATATTAAGTAATAAATGTATCAAGTTTACATAGCACCAATCTATCAAAACATAAAAAGTAACTCCAATGTTGCTAGCTCACAATATTTTCATTCTCATGATGAACAAAAAGAAGACAATGATATTGCTTGCTTACAAGTGCACTACAAAAAAAAAAGAATTTTAAAACCTCACAAACTGAACCGAATATTTTGGCCAATTGATCATTTCCCCGATAGTAATATCATCAAACTTTCCATCTCTATCGAACAACATCTTATTGCCGTCAAAAACGTCATCAATAATAATATTATAAGCTTCATCACTCAACGGTGCATCTATATTCACACGTCCAATAGCAACAGCTTTCTTTCTAAAGTTCTTCAAAAGACAAGTCTTTATGGACAAGGTAGACTGATCATGTCCCTATATACAAACATAAAAAAATATGAGTATAGAATTAAGCTAATGCATATATAAGGAGCAAGTCTTGAGAGATCAAGATTAAATGAGAAAGAATGGGTTGAACCAATTATTTTGTGATATGGAAAAATATTTATCCACATGTTATAATATATGGGTTGAACCTACTAGAGAAAAAGAAACTTACATAAATGTGGGTTGTATTTGGATCCAAATCTGAGAGAGATCATGCATGTATCCACATGTAGCGAGAAAAGAACATAAAATATATCTACATGTGGATTGGACATATTTTCTGTTTACTTCATGGACATCTCTCTTCCCATTAAATGAGGTTTACAATCAAGTAATAATTTTGAAATAACTAATGTTTTTTCCATTACATGAGGTTTATAATCATCAATTTATGCACTGAACCTAGCTACAACAAGTGCAGAAAATCTGTAAATAATTTGGGGGTATGACTTTATTTAATATGAAAAATGTTAACTTTACATGTATTTCAAATTGCACACAATTAGTATATTTACATCTCATAGTTAAATCAGACAAGGTAATATGCAAAATTGAAGGTAATATGAATACATATTGTCATATACAACAAACAGACAAGGTAATATGCAAGATTGACTTGATGTAGAAACTACTCACCTCAGAAGGACTAGGAGTGTGAAATTGTGATGAAGATTGACTTGATCTAGGAGTGTTAGATGCTGCAGCCTACATGGAGGCTACTGTTTGTTCAAGATTCTCTATCCGATTTAGAAAAGCATCGTTCTTTTGCTTTTCTCTACGAGCAATCTCCCGACTTGCAGCTGAAGCACGAATCTCCATCTTTGAAACACCTTGACCCATTCCATGCACATAACCCTTGCCATCACGGCCCAATACCTAAACAATTTTTAGAAGAAGAGATTAATTATATAGTATGAACTTGTAAAAAATTATAAACAAACATGAAAACTAATTAGAATCATATAAACCATTGCAACAGCATCATTGTCCAAATCTTTCTCTCCTAAGTAGGGATCTTCATCTATAAGCCTTTTAATTTTTTCCTACAAGATAAACAGGAGACAAATATAGCTATTAAGTATTCAGATTTGTTAAATATAATGAGAAGAAAGAAGTCAAAAGTTAAGCTTACTAAGTATTCGAACCCGGTCGTAGACTGGGTAACACGCGTAGGATCATTTTTACTAGTGTTTAGATGTGTGGCCAAGCATAACACAGATCTATTAACTTCACCTGTAGGACTTGCCTTTTTCTACATCAAGACAAGAAATAGGTTATTAACATAATTTCATATTGCATTGAAATATGAAAAAATGATAGATAATATATTATTAACATCTTTACCAGTTCATGCGCTACCCTCGCTCAACCTTTCCTACCAGTTGTATGTAATATCTTAACCTTTTTTCTCGCATTCCTTCCACAATCACGACGAACTTGATCTTCTTCTGTAGAGTGTAATTCAACAAAAGCTTCCCAATCTTCTTTTTTTATATCTTCTACCACAATATTTTTACGCTCTGCAACAGTTCCAGCCCTATCACAAATCTTTCGGAGTTCTCCCTTCCAATTCCTCCAAGCACTATTAGCTTTTTTCAAAATTTTATCTTTATAAATTTCTGGTACTTGATATGAAATCTGCAATAACAATTATATATATATATACACACACACACAAAAATAAATCAAATTAGTTACAAAATGAGGCAAAATTTAACATGTTAGAAACACATCAGTAATGGAAACATGGAAAAAATGTTTAAAGTGAAAATCCCATTTAACATATACATGTATGCATCTGAAGACATACCAATCACCAAATCACCAAATAAATGAATTTTGTAACAAATAAGGAACACAAATGGATTCACAAGCGCAAGGATAACAAGCTTAACTAACAACCGGATTCACAAGCACAACTTGTATCAAATAAGGAACACAAATGCTCCTTTATTTCCTTTTTCTCACAAATCAAAGCTAATGCTAAGATAATGTTCCTCCATGATACACTTCACTTAGAGAATGCATGTCCATTATAACAGAAGAGAATAAGACCACAACTTGCTTATATTTCTTCACAAGTTACCGGTAGACATCATATGCTGCAAGGTTATTTCAATGGAGGTGCCAAACCTGAATCAATACTCAAATACTCTGGTACTTCAAAAATTACGTGACAATATATTACCTAATGTATTCTCAATTTAAAGAACTACCAGCCGTATCTAAGGAACATCATCAGTAATTAAGAAATAATACCTGGCACGATTTGAGATATAAAATGAAATTTATCATAGTGTTTTTTCCCTCTTTTAATAGAAATAATTTCCTTTCAGAGTCCTATACAATGGTGAATTCGGTGATTCCCTCTATTACTAATTTCATTTTAGTGACCATGTTCTGTTAAATCTTTCCTTTAATAATTTTGTTTTTATTTTAGACATAAAGTAAGGTTTTTATGTCTCTGTATATTCATTTTACCATTGTAGTGCACTTGCAAAATGCTGCTGTTGTTTTGGATCCGAATCAGTTCAGATCTAGGTAGTGCTCGTGCACCCAGACCCAGAACTCCCATGTATCTAGGTTTTGGATCCGAATCCTATCCTTGTAAATGTTGCCTTGTGTGTGGGTCAATTCCAGGTCCTCTACATCAAGGTTTAAGTATTGGCCAAATTGATACAGACAACACGGAAACAAATTGAAACCCCCAACAACAGGAGATACTCCATAGCAACTCAATATATCTTGAATATCATCCTCGTTTATCCTCACTTGGAACAGGCAGGAAGAAATATAAGAATTATGCTCAGAACAGGTAGAGTTATTCACGTAGAACAGATGTTGTATTAACAAATAGTATCAAATGTTAATATGTGGCTCCATTGTATTTGCCAAGACTGCTAAAGCCCACTATGAAACATATAGACCATTAGTAAATCTTGGTCCCAAAACACAAAAGTAGAAGAATGCAATGCATCATTTATGTCAAAAAAATCCAATCAACTCCCTTATATACTTGAGAAATCCACAAGTCACCTCTATAACTTCGACTTCCAATCACAAGACCTTATAGCCTACTTTTAAAAGTTCCTTCAATAATGATCTCACTCATCACAACAAATATCCATTGATTTCTCATGATTCCATTTTGCTTTAAAAAATCCATTGTAAAAACTCCTCAATGCCATAATGGATCATACATCTGCAAAAAAATCATTAGACATTCAGAAGAGGAATGATATTGATCATCAAAGTTAATTTACCAGAACCTAATTCTCTGCTACCAAACCAACAATAACCCTTGGAAACTAAACAGTACTCGCTGAAGCAAGCCGCCTTATCTTTACCAGCAATCCCCTTACAAAACAAAGTCCCTGTTTTATAATATCTATTTGGATTAGCCTCACAAGTCCTGCATATTCAATCTACTATTAAGATCCCATCTTGCAATAGAACTTTATCAATCAATAAAGCGAACAAGTGTCCGTAGATTACCAAGAACCATAACAGATAGAATGATTTACTTGTCGAAAGAATAAGTTCTAGCAATTTGAGTTCTCTAACTAAGCTGGGATAGACTTTAGCAGCACAAATATCCAAACAATATACCCATCTTAATGAATTCGACCTATCCAATACCTTCAGCCAATATTGAGGGAAAAGCACTTAAGCACATCATTGCCCAGGACTCAAGCCCAGGCAGCTAGTTCCTCTCAGCTCCTCCCTATCACACACAAACGATCTCAGAACAAACCAGATAAAAAGTTTGCCATGTAAATATATTATTCAGAAAGTCGAAAACTATTTCATGATCAATCAAATTTGAAACAGAGGAAACATAAAGAATGACGCAATTTTCTGTCCTCAACTCTTGTATTTCAAACTATTTCATGATCAATCAAAACAATATACCCATCTTAATGAATTCGACCTATCCAATAACTTCAGCCAATATTGAGGGAAAAGCACTTAAGCACATCATTGCCCAGGATTCAAGCCCAGGCAGCTAGTTCCTCTCAGCTTCTCCCTATCACACACAAAAGATCTCCCAGAACAAACCAGATAAAAAGTTTGCCATGTCAATATATTATTCAGAAAGTCGGAAACTATTTCATGATCAATCAAATTTGAAACAGAGGAAACATAAAGAATGACGCAATTTTCTGTCAACTCTTGTATTTCAAACTATTTCATGATCAATCAAATGTGAGTGTTAGTCCCATGAGTATTAGAGGGAGAGGCCAGGTTTGAGGTTCATTTCCATTCCCTGTCTTCACATTGCCTAGTCCTCAACTCTTGTATTTCAAACCTCTGTCAATTGGTAGTTCAGTCTGTTGAGCACTTTGGTAGTATAGGATCTGGTCTGTCCATCTTAATGTTTAACTGCCTGCTTCATTCGTTCTGTCCCTAACTCATTTTGTCCAGTCAGGAATATGGTGTTCTGTCCTCCTTTTTTGAATATAGATGTCCTGCATCCTAGGATCTGTCCACATATAGACATATGATTAGCCTTATTGGTTCACTGTTCCTTCATGTTCAGACTTTGAAATGATGTCCTGCTATTCCCAGATTAGCCTATATTTAGGTTCAATTCATTAGTTAAGTGAATACATATAGATATTAGTGATGGAGTATATATCCATCTTAATGTCCTGCTATACCATTGTTCAGTCTCCATGGTTCAGTAAGTGGACAGCCTTAGCATTGGCCAGTGACCAGATATAAGAGCATGTCCTGCATATCCCCACCTATTTCAGACCCTCTCTATCTGATACCTGCCTTGTATCAGTTGTAGAACATGGTATTAGTCTCATGTTGATAGAGTACCAATCATCCACAAGTTCGGTCCTATTTTCATCATTCAGTCCACAAGTTCCTTGGAGTTTAGTCCATACCACGCATCAAGATCCAGTCCCCATTTCATACCCTTATTCATTTCCTTGAGGCCAAGGAATTTCCATACTTTTGGATGTTAGTGCACTTGCACAGGTCGAGTCTGGGAAAGATGGTACAGACAATACAAAAGAGGTTACTGTAAAGCCCCCTCACCGCCAATCAAACAGTATTTTTTCGAAGGTGAAGCACTCGATTGTGAAGGTAAAGAAGGTTATCATTAGGAAATCCCCAAGCTCAAAGACCATGACACCAGAAGGAAATGATGATATTAAAGTCAAGTAATCTAGAGAAGACGGGATGGTTAAATGGATTATGGCGTAGACTAGTTATGTGAAATGTGAGCTATTGTTTCTTGTTATACTGTTGAACGCCGTTATCTAATTTGCTAGACCCTGCCTCTGTTCATGTGCTCGTCGCAGTCATGTGTATATAGAAGATCAATAATCACTTGGAGGGGGATTTCTGCTGCTGGAGCGAGTTCCATTTGAAGGAAACGACTTACACAAGGTTGGTTCATTGCTTCTAGCTTCAAAGTTAAATCAAGATATTACTTTTGTGTTGTTCTAATTCCTTTTCTGTTTGTGTGTTTTGTTGGCTTTGTAATATTTTTTGTCAGAATTTACAGATATCTCTAATCATTCTTCTAGTTGATTTGTGTGTTTGAATGTATCGATAGATTGTAAAATGTGAATTATTCTCTTTGGTTTGTATGTTCTTATGCTATACATCATGTTTGTTATGTTACACGCATGTAGGATTCTTTCATGAGCATGACTAATTTCCAGTCACTGATCATGCTACGAGCTTCCTATGGAATCTCTTCTCGGTACATAACTGAGAATTGCTTTTATTTATCACATATGAAACAATTGAAACAATTGAAACAGATGCCATCAGCAACAGGTTTTTGAGTCCATGCACATGAGCAGGTGGTAGTACACTTGCACAGCAAGAGCCACAGGCAGCAGGGGCATAGGGATCACCATGTGCACAGGTGTTGCCTGTGCAGTGTGCACATAGCAGTATAGGACACTAATAATGTAGCAGGACTGAATCAAAATATGTTCTTCTTTAACAAACCAAATTTACTCACCTTAACACTTTTCCATATGTCTTCTTTAATACTTTTTGGAACTCGTCTCCAATCCTCAATTCCAGGTGGACAATGTACTTTTGCTATCTTTCCAACAGCCGATGAAAATTGTATTGATCTAATATCCACAGGTTGTCCATACTCATTAAATATTATTACCTTTTGTGTACCTATGGAAAAAAAATTCCAATATTAGGACTAATTATCGTCAACATGATAATTAAAACTAAGAAAACAAACACAAAAATAACCACCTGATTGATTTTGTGTACTTGTGTTTCCTTGACTCCCACTTGAACTGTTATTGCCGTCAACATGATTTTCTATACTTGTGTTTCCAGCACTGTTTACTCCATTTACTCCATCACCTGACATAATGAAACTAAAAAGCAAACACAAATAACATCAAATAACAAACTGAAATGTATCGTCACATTAATATTTACTAAGATTAAAAAACATATTTCTGCAAAAAACAAAACTAAGATAGCAACTACAATGTTGATAACCAAACAAACATAAGTAACTAAAATGTCAATAACCAATGAAACACAAATATCCTCAGATTACACAAGTGTCATCACAATCTAAAATGTCAATAATCAGTAATTTTTATCATCTTCTAAAACTTCAGCAAGTGCTACTGATATCGATAAAGCTTCGTCAGCTGCACCAGTAAAAACAAATGGATCTTCATAAGCGTCCACTTCATGACTTAGTTTTTTCGGGGACTCTAAAACAACATGCCAATTATCTCGGGTTTCATCCTTGCAGTAGAAGACTTGAGTTGCTTGTGAAGCATGGATAAATGGCTCATCATCTTCACTTGTGTTTTTTTTAAACCTCGTAAAATTTACAAAAATTAAATTTGTCTCTGGATCCACTACACATCCATTTACTTTGTCTTCCGTACGCACCCATTCACAATAGAAGACTGTTTGTGTGAAATGATAATAATTCAATTCAAGGATTTGTTTGACAACGCCGTAATAAGCTGCATCCGCATCCTCAATGTTCTTGTCTTTGGCACTTGCTCTAAAAGAGGTTAGAGCATTCATAGCAACACCACTATTTTGTGTTGTCAAGTTTAGCTCAGCATCGGCTGTATAAAAAATATAACCATTTACTGTATAGGCATTATACGATATAGCTTTATAATCTGGACCATTCGCAAGCCTCTTAAAAGGAGTCATTTCCTCATTCTGAAGTTGTCTTATCCAAGGAATATAATCCATAGGCTTCTTTGTTTGGAGACTTCCTCTCTAATTTTTTCCACTAGATTTAAGGCTCTGAACATATACTTTGTATTTTCTGTGAAAATAAAGTATATAAAGCTACTTTACTCACTTTGTGTTTTAATTTACAAAGTACAGAAAGAAAATTGAACTGAGATTTAAATTAAAATTGTGTTAAAGTGTTTCTTACTCCTCCCATTCAGTATTTTCTGTAGAATGCTTCAAAATCCATTTGCGTGCTTGTTCGTATTGCAAACTAGACAGACGGTAACCTTTTCCTTCAGTATTGATTAGGTATGGACCTTCAACATCATCGTCGGTATATATCATTCCTTCATGCTTATAGCTTTTTTGCTTACCTTCAGGAATGTACTCAATTCAATATCTCATTGCTTCTTCTAAGATATATTGCTCAGCAATAGATCCTTCGATAAACGTCTTGTTCCGACCATACCGTTTGTAAGTTTTCATCATCCTACATAAAAGTTCCCATGTTCATAGCCCAAATCACATAGAATATGAGTTAAAAATAAGAGAATTTTAAAGGGTTCTTCATATTTTACCTTTCAAAAGGATACATCCACCTATATCTAACCGGTCCACAAACAAGGGCTTCTTCTGCTAAGTGTACAACAACGTGTGTCATGGAAACAAAAAATGATGGCGGAAAATACATTTCAAACACACACAATGTCTCCACGAGGCATTGATACATGATAGAAAGCTCTTTGCGATCAATAACCTTAGAGCAGAGAACTTTGAAGAATATTGAGAGTTGTCGAATTGTCGCACGCAAAGGCTTATCCTTTTTGAACCCATGCATCAGAAATACTGGTAGCAACCCTTGCATGAGAATGTGATAATCATGAGACTTCAATCCTTTGAATTGTAATTCCTGCAAACATACTTTATGTTTCCAATTCCCGCTGTAACCGATAGGAACCTTCAAGTTACTAAGAGTTTTACAAATTATTTCTCTCTCTGACTTAGTTAAGGAAAAAGGTGCCTTCGGCATAATTTTTTTGCCATTTTGTTTCACCAACCATAATTTTTTCTTTATCTTCGACAACTCTAAATCTCTACGTGCTTCAATACCGTCCTTAGACTTCCCCTTAGTGTCCTTTATTGTTGCAAACAAATTTTTAGCAAAATTCTTTTCTACGTGCATCACATCCACATTATGACGAATAGGCAATTCCTGTCATAAAAGAAAAACATGTTCATAATAGATCTTCCCGAAGTAGTAAACATATTAAGACAACAAAAATGTTATCAAATAAAAGAACATTAATCACCTTCCAATATGACAAATCAAATAGAATTGATTTATTCGACCATGGAATACTTGTATCATTTGAACGCTTCCTCTTGTTACCTGCCACCTTTCCGAACTTCGTCTGGACAGTTTGCATCTTACTTAATAGTTGAGAACCAGACAAACGTTTAGGAGCCTTTCTATGTTCTTCATATCCGTTAAATTTTGACTTTTGAGTTCTAAAAGGATGTGAATCATCTCTTAGGAATCTTCTATGACCCGTGTAAGCAAACTTCTTCCCATTAGTTAACCACTCCGCATCTGTTCCTTCACCACATACAGGACAACCATATCTTCCAGCAGTTCTACATCCAGAAATATGTGCATAGGCAGGAAAATCATGTATGCACCACATCAAAATTGCTTTCATCGTAAAGTTTGTCTTTGTCAAAGAATCATATGTTATTCTTCCAACAGACCACAACTCATTCAACTCATCGACTAATGGTTGCAAATAGACATCAATGTTATGGCCGGGACCACTAGGACCAGGAATTAACATTGTTAACATGGTAAATTCCTTTTTCATGCATAGAGATGGAGGAAGATTGTATGGGACGATCATGACAGGCCAACAACTGTAGGAGTTGTTCATCCCAAAAGGATTGAAACCATCGGTAGCGAGTCCTAGACGAACATTCCGTGTATCAGTAGCAAACTCAGGCCACTTCATATTTATAGATTTCCAACAAGAGGAATCCACTGGATGTCTCATGTGTGTACTGCTATCTTCTGCATGCTCATGCCATCTCATCTTATCAGCTATCCATCGCACTCTATACATACGCTGCAACCGTTCAGTAATTGGAAAGTACCTTAGTTTCTTCCTCGATAACTTTTTACCTTCTGGTTTTGAGTTTTCAATCGGTTTCCATCTAGCTTCACCATACTTGGGACAATTTTTTTTATCTACATTTTCTTTCCTATAGAGTATACAATCATTAGGGCAAGCATGAATAATCTCACACTTCATACGAAAATGCTTGACCATATTCTTAGCTTTGTGTATGGTTTCCGGTAAAGTATTTCCATCCGGTAAAATCTTCTTTATAAATTACAACATTTCTGTAAAAAAATGCCTCGGAACATTGATGTCTAGCTTTCATGCTCAATAATTCTACTGTTGCTGACAATTTTGTATGTAGACCCTCACAAGAAGGATATAGGGGTTGCATTGCATCTTCTAGCTTCTTCTTATAATCAACATCTAAGTCATCTTGATAATCTGGATCATTACAATGATTAGACTCATCCAAGCATTCTTCAAGGTCCTCAAGATCAACGCATCCAAATGTGTCATGGAACATGTCCGCCATTCTCGGAAAGGCATCTCCAGTACAATCATTAATTGATGATGAACTAGGAACATGAACGTTGTCGACACTTCCAGGAAGTTGTTCTCCATGATTAACCCAAGTTCTGTATGACTTGTCTACTCTATTACAAACCAAATGCTCAGCTATAACCTTTACACTTTTTTTCCTCTATTATAATTACGACATTTATCACATGGGCAAAGATACCAATTATTTCCTCCCAAAGTATCCTTTGTGAACTTAATGAATGATGTGACGCCTTCAAGATATTCGACTGATAATTTAGGAGCATCCATCAAATCCTTACTTGGGTGTGTACGAGACATCTACATATCCAAAAGATATATTTGCATCAGTCATTAAGTCATAGGAAAAAAATGAACAACCCAATAAAAAAAAGAGAAGCAGACAAATCTGAAATACATTTGGAGCATTCATTAAGTTCACAAAAGATACTATGGGAGAAAATAAACTTATATTTTTTGAGATTTGTGAGACTTTTCCATATTATTAAGATTTATAACACAATATAATGTCCTTCCTCTTTATGGCCACCCATGAAACGACTAATATGTGATCATTGAACTAGGATTAGTTTGTTCTACTTGTCATTCACTAACATATATTTGCTTCTCAGCTTGGTAAGTAATGCAATGATATCTGCAATATTATGTAATCAGTTTGTTTAACTTGGTCGTAATGCAATGATTTCTAGGAGCAATGATGGAGAAGCAATTTTCAAATTCATATATAAACCAGAGAAATCTTTAAGTCCACCAAACAATTAAATATTAGATACATGAACTAAGAAAATACTCCATCAATGAACCAAATATTAGCAAACATGAATCACTTGTATTGGTCAATAAGTTGTTTGAAAATGATACAACCCTTAGAGAGGGGTATCTCAATCTCATTCACACAAAAATCAAGTATCCTTGATGGCATAATGCCTGCTAAACTATGTAAAATAAATTAAGTAAAAAATAGGTATTCTTTATTTAAATAAATAAATAAATTCAACTGGATGCCTCAGTATATTCTGCATTTTCTCAATTCAGTGATATAACACCAAGACAAAATTTAAGGTATATATGCCTCCAGACCTCCAGGTACAATCTTTTGCTCTAAAAAAGCATGAAAAAGAAAGAGCAACAACGATCAACAGTATCATTTATCTTGCTCAGCTCCTTCATTACATATATAACACAGTATAATGACCAACAGATAATGGAGTTAAAATGGACAACAGCTAGTTTTAAAATTCTAAAAGCTGAATCTGTAGATTCTCTATTAAAAAGTAAGCCCAACTAATTCAACCTCTTTACCTATCATCTTAAGCATCTTGAGTTCTAGAAAGTTTTCAGGAAAGCAAGTAAAGAACAGTCAACCACTCTTGACGACACCAAATATTGATCGAACATGCAAAATCATTATTAAAAAAAAGTTTTATAAAAATCCCCTACATTCTACAATTATGATTTACTATACTACTAACAATTAGTTATAAACAACAATTCATAATAATATAAGTCATCTTTGAGACTCTCAATATACTCAAGGACCAACAACACTGCTTCCGTTTAATTCGGCCAAATTCATCAGTCGTTCACAAGTAATTTATAAACATTAGACTTATACCTCGAGATTGGAAGTTCTTATATGAGGATCAATAAACCTTGTCTTTAGAAGTCCTTCCTTCCACCGCTAATCTAGAGAGAAAGAGAGAACCAGAAAATGGTAAATAATTTGAGAGAGAATGGAGGATCGAGGAAAAAAAATAAAGCCCTAAAAAATAAATAAATAACAAATACTAATATTAAACCCTAGAAAATATTACACAAATATGTCATCCGGTTGCAGCGGCGACGCACTTCCAGCGGCGGCATGGGTTCTAGCAGGGTTTTAGGGAGGAGGAGATAATTACCTGATGGTGGCGCGGGTCCAACGAGTTCCAACGGGAGCAGGTTTCCAGCGGGAAGAAGTTATGGAAGAAGAGATCAAATGAGCGGGATTCCAGCGCGGGCTTGGAGGGAGAGGATCTGCGCGGGCTTGGAGGTTTGGTTTTAGGTAAAAATTTTGGGGGGGAACCAAAGTTTGGTAAAATAATTTGGGGGGGGAGCAGAGTTTTTCGGGGGTTGGAGGGAGAGGAGCGCGGGCTTAAAAAAAAATTTCCTTCCTGAACTTTCTAAATGATAGGAGAGTCAATAATTTCAACACAAATTTAATAATAAACAACACTTTCTATTTGTCAAATAAAAATATATTGTTTTCAAGAAGTAGGTTTAGATATTAAACAACAAATTCAATCCGTCGGAATGGAAATGACAATTTTAATATGTCGTTTTTGGAAAAATCTAATTGTCGCAAATAGTCCTTTTTGGTGTAGTGTCATGCCACACTTCTCGAAGAACGTCTGAACGTGTTCTCCTTATAATATTGAATTATGGGACATGTGTTAACATGAGTAGAGGCCAATCTCTGTACGTGGGTGACAGTTATCCTAACAGCCTGCGTAGAGATCCAAAATTGGTGCTTTTTACGCACAGAAGACAGGCCTATATAAGGACTTCTTTTTTAAAAGAAGACAGGACAAGATTTTGGAGATCAGATACTTTCAGAGCAAAGTAATTTTCCAGAGTATTTTTTTCAACTTTTTCTCAAGAACAGAGAGAAGCAAAGCAGGAAAGCATTCGAATGTGCCATCAGTGCCAATTATGTCGATACCTTTCTGGTGACTTAGTTCTTCCAGTTGTTTATCTTCAAGCAGTTTTCTTCATCATCATCGTGTGGTCCAAGGAACAAAGTGATCGCTCTCAGATCAGACTTTCATAGCAATACTCTCCAGAATCTACTTGTACTTTTGTATATTTTCTCTCATTTTCTTTCAAAAGCCTTAGGGCATTTTGTTAAGTAAAATAAAATGGTGACTCTGCTGGGGATGACTTTCTCCTCTGACGAGAAAGCAATTGCTCAATACGACGATGTGTCGATTGGATCGACGAAGAAGACTCTAGTCGTTCAATTCGACCAGACTGCTTATGAAGAAATGCTCCAAACTGGGGGTAGTGCTCGCTGCTCCAATGTGCAAAAATTATGAAAGGTGCGCAAAGTTTGGATTCCTAAGTCCAAAGCACCCTCTGATCTCTCTATTGTCTCTGAAGGCAAGGGAATTCTTTCCACTCCGATTGTTCGGGCTCCCGTCTGTGATGAGGCAATTCCTGCTTCAGTATTGCACTCTGTACGTAAAATTTAGTCTTCCGTCTGTGACGTGGTAGACAATCAGGTCTTGCGCTATATGCGTAAAGGCAAATCTCCCGTCTGTGACGTGGTAGATGTTCCTGTTTTGTGCTATACACGTAAAGGCAAATCTCCTATCGGTGACATGGTAGATAAAGTTCACAATGGTGCTTTTGCATCTAAAGTGAACTTGTCTACACGCGTACAGCGTAAAAACAAGTCTCCTATGGCAGACAATTCTTTTGATTTATCCAAGGAGACAAGAAATGTTGGCAAAACTTCTGTTCTACGCCAACAATCTTCTAATGCTGCTTTACGCGAAGTCCCAAATCTTAAGATTACACGCATGGTTGATGGTGTTCTCTGTGCACAAAAATCAACTCAAGATTTACGCACACAACTCCAAGTGCGTAAAAACGTACAGCTTTGTTCTGCCAATGAAGCTAGTAACCTTCTTTTTATACAAGGGACTAAATATTTCTTTATCCCTAATGTAAGAAAGAAAATGTTACCTTCCAATTCTTCTAATTTATGCGAGTTACTTGTACAAAAGCGTAAAAACAAAAAATCTCCTGTGACATTCCCTCAAGAAAATCATCATTGTGAATGTCACCAAATTGTGATCAAATGTGGATGTTCTACTACTAAACGGTCAGTTTTCGACCGATTAAGCTACAACGTACCTCGGTAACAAATTGATGACCAAGAACATGAGTTGTCCTATGCATCAGTCAATATGGCATCTCATATCAATAGAGGACGACGTCCAAGACACAATTCATCCCAGACTCCAAGTCAACAACGGTCCAACCAAATCCTTGACACTTTTGAAGGAGTATATCAACATACTCGGTCAAGAAGTCAACGATCTTTAAATATACATTCTTCAGATTCAGAGGCTGGGGGTACCCAGTATTTGGAGTCAGAAACTGATAGCGTTGATTCATATCTTTACACCAATCCCTCTGTATGTTCAAGGGAAGTTGAATCTTATGTTATCGGAGAAGAACAAGAGACGTCTACTTCTCATACAGAACAGCATCTTTCTGCGGTGGAATAATCGCTAAAGGATATGCTTGCAATGATGCAAAATATGCATCAGATAATAACGACTCAGCAAACAGTCCAACCGGCAGTGATAACACCGGTACAGGTGGCTACGCAAACTCAAGATAGTCAAGGGGTTGACATACCTTTGAATAATCTGAGTCAAGAGCCTATTATTAATCAAAACTCCGTATCTCCTGACCCTCTCATTCCGGAACATGTATCACCTCCAGTAGGGGCTAAGGTACATCCAACCACCATTCAATCAAATATACTCCTTCAAACTAGTGAAGCTATTCAAGCAGTTCGGGAGTTAAAAGCACAATTTGAAGTTCTTAAGCATAAAGATCAGCTCCATAAGTTGGGGATGAAGCAACCTTATCCTCTCTACTGGAATGATGTACCCTTTCCTCCCAAATTCAAGCCACAATCTATGGTATTATTTAATGGAAAGGCTTCTCTAAGTCAATATATCAATTATTTTCATATTACAATTGTGCATCTACAGAAGAATGATGCTCTTCTCACCCGAGTCTTCATTGGGTGTTTGACGGGTACAGCATACGATTGGTATCGCAGTCTACCCGATAATTGCATATCGTCTTTTGATGAATTCAAAGCAATGTGTCTCTCTCGTTTCTATGAAGGTGGGATGGATATGAATATCTCCTCCTTAATAGAGATTAAACAAAAAGAGAAAGAAGATACTCGGACGTTTATTGAATGTTTTCGACAGGCTACTTTGAAAATGCCTTCTGGTATGCCAGATTCAGCATTAATTGATACATGCAAAATGAATCTGCAACCGACCATCATTATTTTTACAGGCTCTCAATTCACAGATTGGGCCTCGTTTATTATAGTAGCAGTTTCAGCTGAGACCAATGGTAGATTGGCTCGTGATCATGGGATGATCTTCGCCTCAGAAGATAAAGGAAAGAAAGTATCTTTAGGTAACAATTCTGGTAATCACAATGGAAAAGGAAAGAAAACTCTGGTGGTGAATCTTTCAAAATCTAAAACTACACCAAGTAATTCGGAGTCTTCTAAGCCGAAAGAAGAGTACTCTTTCGACGACAGTAATATTCCTGGGATATTCTAATGTCTCGTAAAGAGTGGTAAACTCCAAATTCCAGATCCAAAATGACCTAATGAGGTAGATTTGACTGATAATCCCAAGTATTGTATCTATCATAGATACATAAATTATCCTACTAAGGCTTGCTATGTCTTGAAGAAGAAGATTCAAGAGTTGATAAATGCTAAAGCTATCGCTTTAACTAATGATGAGCATACAGTCACAACTAACGTGATTTCTCTTCAATTTGGAGGTTTTCCTCCACAGCAAGTTCCTGATGGGATTGTCCCGATTCCAAAGGTGACAATCAAGATTGTGAATCTTCCACCAGCCAGAGATCAAAGTAAAGGACTATTGCCTCTCACCTTGAAAAATGGTAAAATCATGTGGGTACATCCTGACTTAGTACCTAAAATGGAGCATAAAAGTAAAATTTCAAAATCCAAGAAAGGTCAAAAAGTTAAAACCTGCAATATGATTTTTCATGTTGTTACCTCAGATTATGATGATTCTGATTATCTGTGGGATGACATCCCTTTGGAAGATAGGCTAAGGGGTCTGAACATATGCCCTCCATGTTTGGCTCCTCCTATCAAACTAAAGCTTACTCATCAGCAATTGTTAGCCATGAACAGTGTCCCTTTGTATAGGGCACAACAAATTTTTGCTTCATATGAGAAAGTTTCGATTGGGATTTTATCTCTTGCACCAAAAATTTTCACCCTTGCGACTACGGAGGTCTCCGTTCCTCCTTCATCTGTTGGACCATCTGTTTAAAGTCCGCTGCCCATTCGCATGTACAGTCAACAATCAGTCCATCTCATAAAAAAATGGGCTATGACTTTCAAAAAGCAGAAGGCTTGAACGATGGTAAAGGTATGCGAGTTCCTTTGCAAATTCAAGGTCAGAAATCCTCTGTCGGATTGGAATTTGACGTCCCTCATAAAAATTCCCATAAGACGAAGACTAAGAGAAAGAAGACTAAATCATGTAATATGGTACTTCATTCTCCTGAGTCTGAAGAAGAGGCTTTTGCAGGTACATGATCTAGAAAAGACTACCACAAAGATTATGAGGGAACTTCCAAAGAAGCGGATGATGTCGCTGAAACACTACCGACTCAGTCATCTCCTATTCCTGCTGAGGCAAGACCTTCTAAACCATCAATGGTTGAAAAAGGGATACAGAAGGCAGTATGTTTTGGCGTCCCACTGAAGTCTGGTTCAAACCAAGGGTTGATAAAACCTTATAAGTTTGACATTCTAGCCCAATTAGCCAATACTCCGGCTAGACTTTCCTTTTTTGAGTTACTCCGTCTCTCTAAAGAAAGTCAAGAAACTTTGAGTGAAGCTTTGCTACAGGCAGATTCATGTCTAGCCCAACTCAAAAGTCCTGATAATATACTGGTGTCATGTCCCCAATGCCACAGTGTAATGGAATCAATTTCTAATATTACTTTCACATAAGAGGATATGTTGTTGAAGCATAATCGGCATGACAGGCCTCTGTGTTACACAGGGTATATTGACTCAACCGAAATTGATAGGATTTATATTGATCCTGGGTCTTCCATTAGCATTATTCTTCAGAGTATGCTACGACCATTGAGGATTCCTACTAGTGAGTTGACTTACACTAGTACGATAATTGTTGGTTTCAATTCTGGAAGAAGTAAACCATTGGGGAAAATTCGTCTGAAGATTCAAATAGGTGATCTTCGGACCATGGCAACTTTCTATGTTATCAATTTAGATGTATCTTATAATATCCTACACGGAAGACCATGGATACATTAACATAACATTTTTCCTTCGACTCTCCACTAATGCTTCAAGTATGTGGATTCTCAGGGGATCGTAAAGACTGAATTTGCAGATCTCAATCCTTTTAAAGGTGTTGAAGCCTATTTCTCTGATTCAATACTCTATACACAGGAGTATGTGAAGGAAATATCCGATATGGCTGAAGATCGATCGCCTTCAGAAGACCAATCGATTTTAGAGGACCAATCACCTTCAGAAGATCAACCTTTGAATATTAAGGTTAAGGTCGGATTCAACCCCAACCTGTCAATGGTGAACCTTTGGTGATTAAAGTCAAATGAAGAACTCAAGCTACGTCTGATGAATCTGTGAGAATTCCGATCAAAGGTCGAGTTCAAGCCAACATAGTGATCAGCCTCTCATGATCAAGGTTAAAAGACGTATTTCTCGTCCAACAGATTCAGAACTACTAGTTATCAACCTCAGGCAAATCTATGCCTAAGACGGATGATGGTCCGTTAATGATTAATCCCAGGCGTAGTAGCCAGTCTGTCAATGATGTAAATATTGATCAATCTGTATTTTCTCATTTTAATGAAGATTTCCTTTTGGAGTATATGGCTGTCAAATATATTGAAAGAATGACTTTATCTGTTGATAATCAAAGTCATCAACATAAAACTGACATAAATACGGAGAAAACTTTATATATTAATCATAAAGAGAATTCTTCTCCTCCTCATGTCGATGTTGGGCTCTATGCTCAAATGTTCCTAACATCTACTCCTTATTTTCTACCTGTTGCCTCATCATCACAAGCTTGTGTGGTTTATAGATGTCACGAAGAATATTATTTTATGATCTCGTCTACTAAGAAAAACAAGCGTCAAATTGTGTTTGGTTTGGCTAGAAATATTTCTATTATACAGACAGATAATCTCGAAGAGAAAGATAAAAGAAAAATCAGAATTGACAGATATAATCAATAATTCCGTAAGATTATCCAAAATATGGGGTATGATTTGAAAACCATGTCAGGACTCAATCAAGGCAAAGGTA
Organism: Iris pallida; assembly: GCA_029216955.1. Classification (NCBI taxonomy): domain Eukaryota; kingdom Viridiplantae; phylum Streptophyta; class Magnoliopsida; order Asparagales; family Iridaceae; genus Iris; species Iris pallida. The sequence goes on along the minus strand of JANAVB010009999.1, from coordinate 17,282,328 downwards.
GACGATTACCATTATGTGGAGATTCGTTTTATCAACGAACCCATCATGGTTTAGGATACGATACATCCCACATGTTTAAGAAAGATATAGAAGAAGAATTTTCTTCCAGTTCTTTACAATTCTTAGATTCTGAAGAAGTCCAGTATGTTGAATCTGAAAGTGTCTTTTCAGTCAATATGGTTCAAACCGATGATGAGTCTGAACCATTTGAAAATGACCCTTGGGCACAACAAATGGATACTTAGTGGAAACTTCGATTTGAGCAGCGACAGCCACCCACAGAAGATGAAATCATCCAGATTGATGTTGGAGACGAAACTATGCCAAAGCTAATATTTATCAGCAAAAATCTTTCTGAAGATAAAAAAGAAAAGTTGATAAAGCTGATAAAAGAATATATTGATATCTTCGCATGGAGCTATGAGGATATGCCAGGTCTGGATCCTAAAGTAGCTACCCATAAACTAAATATTCTTCCTAATGCCAAACCTGTAAAACAACAGCGGCGGCATTTTCGACCAGACATGATGGATGCAATTGAAGCAGAAGTTAAAAAGTTGATCACATGTGGCTTTGTCCATGAAGAACAACACCCAGATTGGGTTGACAATATTGTTCCTGTCATGAAGAAGAATGGAAAAGTTCAAGTTTGTATAGATTTTCGAGATCTCAACGCAGCTTGTACAAAAGATGAATTTCCACTTCCTATCACTAATGTCATGATAGACAATACATGTGGTTTTGAACGTATGTCTTTCATGGACGGATTTTCATGATACAACCAAATTAAGATGCATCCAGGAGATGAAAAGCACACTGCTTTCTGTACACCCTTTGGAGTTTATTGCTACACGGTTATGCCTTTTGGTCTAAAAAATACCGGCGCTACGTATCAACGGGCCATGAGCAATATCTTTCAAGAACATCTGCGAAAAATAGTTGAATGTTACGTGGATGATATCGCTGTCAAAAGTCGATTAAAAGATTATCACATTCAAGATTTGAAGACAGTATTCGAGTTGATGCGTCGACATCAACTAAAGATGTACCCTACTAAATCTTTCTTAGGGGTTTCTAGTGGCAAATTTTTGGGATTTGTTATTACTTCTCAATGTATCCATGTTGATCCTGATAAAGTTTAAGCCATTCTTGAAATGCGTCCTCCACATAATCTGAAAGAGCTTCATAGCTTTCAAGGTCGCATTGCTTACATCAGGAGATTTATATCAAATCTTTCTGGGAGATGTCAACCTTTTTTTTGATTGTTGAAGAAGGATGTGTCATTTGTTTGGGATGAAGCATGTCAAAAAGCATTCAATGACATCAAGCAATACCTTACAAATCCACCTATTTTAGTACCCCTAGTAGTGGAAAGACCATTTTTGCTGTATGTTCGAGCATTAAATCATTCTCTTGGTGCTCTTCTTGCACAGAAAAGTGATAAGGGTCATGAATAATCAATTTATTATCTCAGTCGAATGATGGTTGGGGATGAACACAGGTATACTCATGTGGAAAAAGAATGTCTAGCCTTAGTTTTTGCCATTCAAAAGACGCGATATTATGTATCGGGACAGACTATTCATGTCATATCCAGAATAAATCCTATTTGGGTATTAATGAAAAAGCTGAGTATTCTTAACTCCCGGTTAGCTACTTGGGCAATGTTGCTTACTCCATATGATATGGTCTACATACCTCAAAAATCAGTGAAGGGTCAAGCGTTAGCTGATTTCTTAGCAGCTCATCCTATACCTAAAACTTCTATGCTATATGACGATATTCCAGATGAAGTCGTAGATTACAACATGACTTTAAGGGATGATATTTGGCAACTATACTTTGATGGAGCATCACGAGTTGGACCTAAAGGCAATATTGTCTCCGGAGTAGGCATTGTACTGGTTTCTCCTGATAAAATGGTTATATACCGTGCTTATTCCCTCAATGAATTATGTTCAAATAATGTGGCAGAATATAACGCTCTACTAATTGGTCTTCAAGTAGCAAAACAATTTGACATTGGGTTCTTAGAAGCATATGGAGATTCTCAGCTGATTGTCAATCAGGTCAGAGGGACATATGAAGTCAAAAATCCTGACCTCATTCCCTATCATCAAGTGGTAATCGAATTGGCTCTTTCATTCAAAGGGTTCTTTATTGAATTCGTACCATATTCTTAAAATTTGGAAGCTGACGCTCTTGCTAGTCTAGCTGCAGACTTAGCAGTTCCAATTAGAAGACAAAATACCATCACTTTGTTGGATCGAGACTTATTCTGTGTCATGAATAATTTGCATATCGAACAGAGTTATGCTACCGAATCAAATTTTTAGCAAAAAGATTGGAGAAGTCCATTTATTGATTATGCGGTTTATAGGATTTTACCTGAAGATCCAAAAGAAGCTGCATCAATCAAAAGACGATCATTTCGATTTTATTATGATTCTTCTATGCACATTTTGTATCGTCATTCTTATGATGGACTTTTACTGCGTTGTCTCTCGGAAAGCGAAGCCAAGCAAACACTTCGTGAAGCTCATGATGGAGTTTGTGGTGCACATCAACCAGGTCCAAAGTTACAGGACCGTATTCGAAGAATGGGTTATTATTGGCCTTTTATGATAGCAGACACTGTAGATTATGCCAGACGATAAAGCATGCCAGATTCATGCTTATTTTATTCATCAACCCTCTGAATTTTTGCATCCTACAGCAGCTTCTTGGCCTTTCGAAGCTTAGGGTATGGATATTATTGGTCCAATTAATCCTCCTTCTATCAAAGGACATCGGTTTATCCTGGCTATAACTGATTATTTTTTAAAATGGGCAGAAGCAGTTCCTCTTGTTGAAGTAAAAACGTCTAATGTGGTTAACTTCATCAAACATCATATCATTTATCGTTTCAGGATTCCCCGAAGGATAATCCATGATAATGGACCATAATTTGTCAGTCAAGCGTTTTATCGATTTTGTGACAAAAATCGGATCCAGAACTTATCTTCTACAGCTTACAATCCAGCTGCTAATGGTTTAGCAGAAGCTTTCAACAAAACAATTATTAAACTTCTTAAAAAGTTTGTCTCTTCTAATAAATGTGATTGGAACGAGAAACTTGGAGAATGTTTATGGGCCTATCGAACAACAGTCAGAACTCCAACTGGTTTTACACCATTTTTATTGGTTTACGGATATGAAGCTGTTCTTCCACTGGAGATCCAAATACCATCTCTTAGAATAGCCATTGCTAATGAGCTAACTACGGAGAATAATGACCGCTTAAGACTCCAGGAACTTGAAGGTTTGGATGAGAAGCGTCTTCAAGCACAACAGCATATTGAGCTGTATCAAGCCCGCATATCTCGAGCTTTCAATCGCAAAGTTAAATAAAGGGTATTTAAAGTAGGAGAGCTAGTTCTAGCTGTCCGAAGACCTATGGTTATGACTCATAAGAGTAAAAGCAAGTTCCAAGCTAAATGGGAAGGTCATTATGTAGTCAAAACCATATTTTCTAATGGTGCTTATAGGTTGTCTAAATCTAATGGAGATTTGCTCATGATGCCAATTAACGGTAAATTCTTGAAAAAATATTATGTTTGAATTTTTTCTTCATTCCCCAGCTACCAAGGTTTGGTTAAGCTGATTATTTATTCTCCTAAAAGAGAATTTTGATTTTCTGTCTTACTAGTTAATTTCAGAAAGAAAAAATGTATTATCTATCATGTCCATATTACCTCTGAATAGATATTAAATCTACTTCTTTTCATTATTATCTAACATGTCCATATTACCTCTGAATAGATATTAATCTATTTCTTTGAGTCATTACGATCTATCATGTTCATATTACCTCTGATAGTATTGTACACTCTAAAAAGAAAAAAAAAATTATTATCTATCATGTCCACATTACCTCTAGATAGATATAATCTACTTTGTTGAGTTTTGAAGACTTATCATGTCCATATTACCTCTGATAATTATTTTCTATCTCACACCTATTTTAAAAAGAAAAAAAATATTGCATTTATTTCATGATTGGAAATAGTACATCGGCAAAATGAAGAAAATGACAGAAGATAAAAATTCTTTATTGAGTACAAAAATTTCTAAGGCGGAGCAGATAGATCTTCAATCATTTTCTCTAATTCTGTCAGACGCTTTTTGCGAGAGCCCAATACGTTGTGTATGCTATGGATCGTCGAACTTCCGCAGTACATAGGTGGGAGAGTTCGGCAAAGGCAGCTATTATTTTATCTTTGGCTTCTTCAAGGGTTTTGATGTTCGATTCAGAACCAAAGATCCGTTCTTCCAAAATAGAACTTTGCCTCAAATATTGATCTCGATCTGCCATCATCCAGTTTTGCTCCTCCTTTAATCGAGCCAGCTCAGCCTCGACTTCACGAATTCTATCATTTTGTTGATGAATTTTGATATTCATTGAGTCATAGGCTTGTTGATGCTGCTCCAACAGGGGTTTATTTTCTCTTAAGAAGGTCCTTTCCACGGCAACCGTATTGCTATAATCTTGAAGAGATTCTTTGAAGATGGTTTTCCGAGTTGTATACTCATTAGTGAGAGGATCATACTCAGATTGGACGAGGCTTTCAATAGTTCCACTTGACAACCTTAGATATTTTTTAATTGGTTGTTCAAGTCCTTGGACTATCTTCTGCAAAGCCGATGCCCTCTCAGTATCATTAAACATGGCAATGTTGTCAATGGTGGTGGCAATTGCACTTTTTAAACTCTCATAACTGAGACCTTTCTTCAATACCATCTTGATCAATGCTGCCAAAGTTTTATAAAATGTTTCAGTATGAATCTCTACCAAAAGATTCATATCAGCATTTGAGCTTGGTGTATCAGCAATATCTGCTAATCCCTTCTCCTGGAAACCAGAGACAGATGCTGTTGTCGCTGTCGTAGCAAGCTGAGTTAATGCTACATTTGTTATCGTCACCATGGCTAATTGATTCCCAGGGAATTCTGGGACTACATCTTCAGCGACCTTTTCTGCTGCCTCAGGAGCTTGAGTTTCGGTGGCAGGAGTTAGTATTATGGAGGTGCTGCCTCCTATATTCGATTCAGATTTGAACACGACTGTCTCAGGAATCTGGTATGGACTAGCAGCAGTAATTGATGTTGCCGTTATATCTACGACCTCAGCAATCGATTCTTTGGCAGCAACTGATTCTCTGAGCACTGATGGCTCTTTTTCTGCAGTTGGCTCTTCATCTTTTTCTTCGGCAAGAGAAGACAATTCTTGGTGTACCTCTTCTGCAGACTCTTTCTGTATATCCATAGATAGAGAACCTTCTTCAGAAAGAGAATCTTCTTTTGAAGAGGAACTTCCTTCTTCAGATTCTATTTCCTCTTGTCACGCCCCAGAACCAGAATACAGGAGAGCGGGGGCAGACATAGCCAGCTACGTATAATGAAATGGGATCCATCTCACCATACGGTCACGGCTATCTAGATATATGAGGGTTTATCTATAAGCCATCAGTCTCTTAAGGTCAATAACAAGCCTAGTATCTCAATCACAAGCAAGTAAATAAATGTTACAAGATATAAGATCACCAAATATACAATAGTAAGGCATCCCAAACATTACATATTCAGCTGATCATGAAGCTAGTCGTTACAAAATGTGAGGACTAGCAAGTGTTTTAGTCATACATGATCAACCCTAGGTTGCCAATCATGTTACAGCCCGTAGGCAGACAGTAAGTAAAATGTACACGAGCTAACACTTGCTCGGCGGCTAAATGCCTCAAAAGAATAATTTTATAATAAAGTGGGAGGACAAAAAGAAACCCACTCGTTGCCAGGGTTACGCCTAGTGGTCACCATCTGGCGGGAAAACCGGTAGATCCTCTGGAGTTGCTCCGGTATCTGGCCATACAAAACCAGCTGGGTCAGACCCCAGAAAGAGCAAGTGCCACAAAGGAGGCTTCACTTAGGAACTAAAACCAGCAATTAGCACAAGAATATAATTACAAATAAAAGACAGTAATTAAGGAAAAGCATGACAGGTGATATACGATGAGGTAACCATGGGACTATTCAGATAACCAAGTTACAACCCGTAAACCAAACAAGGACCGGGGTTGTAACTCTTCGTCTGAACGGAACTTGGTATCCCCACCATTTATCAATAACGCCAGTGTAATTAATCACGATCTCGAAGTAAGGTAAAGCATATCGAGCATGTCATGGGGTACAACAAGACAATAAACGAAGAGAGAACACAGAACTGCTTCGGGAGCCAGGTTACAACCCGTAAACCAAACAAGGACCGGGGTTGTAACCCTTCACCTGAACAGAACTGGTCCCCTGATCTTTATTGTTAAAGCAAGCACAAGTAATCATGCTATGTAACAATCTTGTACAGGATCGAGGCAAGAATAGACAGGGTTAGACTCCATTCAATCAATCACGGCCAAGCAATAAGTACGGCTTGATACTTTAACTAACTAGGGTTATCACAGGCCTAGTTACTAGCAAGATGCAGCGAGATTCTTCCAAGTCCAGTTACCCGTCTGCTGCTACCTGAGTGACCCCAGCAAAGAAAAGGAAAAAAATAGCATGATATAGCAGACACACTGTAGTAAGATACATGTGTCCTAAGGTACAACACTCGACGGCGGGCTGGAAGTGCGCTCATCTCGACGGATAGCAACAAATCCCATGTATATATATATATAAGGCCGAGATCAAAGGGGCAACAGATAACTGGGAAAGTCTCTCCATGAACTACTTGATCAATCTAGTCATTAATCCTAGCCATATTCAGTATGAATCTCTGACCGTGGGAAACCAGGGATTCATGTCCTAGACATGATGCAAGACGAGACGGGTTCATTTGTACAAACACAATCACCCACGGTATCCAGGCCATTTATTCTTGTCAAGTCACGTTAGCCGTCGCAACAGCATTACGAGAAATATATCATGTCAGGTTTATCATGTCAAATGTGTGCCACGTCGGGCCACTATCAAGAATTATCATGTCAAGTTATCATGTCAAATTGTCAGGTGAAGTTATCATGTCAGGAGTGCACCACGACGGGTCACCATCAAGTCATGCCATTTATCAAGGAGCAAAGAAACTTGCACAATTTAAAATAATAATATAATATAATATATATATTCTTGAAGCCAAGGAGAAACTCTACAACTTTCATGTTTTGAGTTTTTCAAGATTCTAGCTACAAAATAACTTAAACAGGCAAAAACAGCAAAATAGAGCAATTCCGGCGCATGAGATTCCTGCACAAATCGGCGCATGGGATTCCTGCACAAATCAGCGCATGAGATTCCTGCACGAATCGGCGCATGGGATTCCTGCACGAATCGGCGCATGAGATTCCTGCACAAATCGGCGCATGAGATTCCTGCACAAATCGGCGCATGAGGTTCCTGCACGAATCGGCGCATGAGATTCCTGCACGAATCGGCGCATGAGGTTCCTGTACGAATTGGCGCATGAGATTCCTGCACGAATTGGCGCTTGGGATTCCTGCACGAATCGGCGTATGAGATTCCTGCATAAATCGACGCAAGAGAAACTCACGTTGCATTTTCAGTACATGCGCGTAGGGAACCTACGCGCATAACACGCTCGGAGTTAAGGGATGCGTTGCCGGGACTTCACGGCGCATGGCCTCCCGACGCATGGCCTCCCGGGCGCATGAGGTTCATCGTCCCCAAACAGCAAGTTCAGCCATGAAAGTTCCGAAAACTTGTAATGGCCATAACTTCCTCATCCGGAGTCGAAATCAAGCGAAACAAAAACCAAAACTGCATGAAATTGAATTCTCTACCACATGGAACCACTAGTTTTTAGAAATACCAAGTTTTTAGAGATCAAAACCAAGAAAACTAAACAAGAAGGAACTTGAAACTTAGATCTACAAAAATATAACCATCAAAACCGAAAACTTCCAGTTCTAAAGAGGCTTAGAATCTAGTAAGGAAGAGAATGGAACAATAAAACATGAGATCCATCATGAAGCAAGCTTGCACTTGCCTAAGCTCTCCCTCTCTCTCCCCCTCCTGGTGGTTGAAGAAGTAAAGATGGAGAAGAAGAATGAGTAATGAGTAATAATGGAAGAGAGAGAGAGAGTGGGATAGATATTTATGGTGGGAGTGGTTCTCCACATAAAACCAAACCAAGCCAAACCCACTAAACCGAACCAAACCAAGCTAATGCAATGCCATGATAAACCATGCTAATGCAACATGCAAAATAAAACCCAATGCTAACTAATTATGACAAACCAAAAATACGAGCCCAAAATACGTACACGTATTCCCAATACGTAATGCGAACTACGGGCATTACAACTCTACCCACCTTAAAAGAATTCCGTCCTCAGAATTTAATCAAGAGGCTAGAGATGTAAGGACAAGCTACGCTATCACAAACAATCTATAACTACCAACCAATCATACAGTCATTCATGTAAGCAAGGATTCGAAGCGTAAGGCATAAGGAAGATATTACGCCTTACGAGCCAAACTAGCCGGGATAACGCGATCGGATATCATCCTCACGCTCTCACGTTTGACTCTTCCAAGAGGGATAAACTCAAGCAACACAGACTAAACAAATAGCATGGCTCTTGAGGGTCTATCTCTTCGGTCAAACATGGACACGGGCCTCTCCTCCTACGAAAAGGTTGGTACCAATAACCATTTTTGAATGATCTAGGATATGGCTCGGGTCCGGGACATACCGTCGTATTTAGGATACAGGAAATACATCATGTACCCCGCATAATGACGGCAGGAAAGCAAGATAATATAATGCAGATACCTCTCTGCCGATTCTGGACCTGAGCCTGGGCTAGAGCAAACTGCTGAGGTCCCTGCTGCTGGAATCTCCTCTGCCTATACTGAACTTGCACCTGGGCATACTGCAGAGGCCTTTGCTGCCGAAAAGCTTGGGTCTGCGTCGACAACGGCCTCGGGGATGGAAACTGCTGCTGGACTGGTACTGGGGCTGGTCCCCTAACCGATGAACTGATCATGGCTGGTGATAAGTCAGTCCTGAACGGGCAGGACCTTACCTTGTGGTCCGGCGCTCCACATAGCAAACACAATCCTCGAGCCTTGCGACATTCTGAAACAACATGTCCAGACTTCCCACAATGAGAGCAGCCCACTGTGGAAGACTGCTTCTGCTGCTGAGAATACGTCGTGGTTGAATGTTGAACCGACGTAACCGAAGCTGTCCTTCTCGGAGCTCCAATGATCAAAGCCCTAGCTGCCAGGGCTGGGGCTGACGACTGGTTCATCTGGCCGCGAGATCGCTTTCGACCTCCGGTCCTGTCACTGTTCGCTGTACTGTTCCCATGATGTCCACCTCTGCCCAGAGCATCTGCCACCGCCTGACGCAAAGTGTTTCCTCGAGGATCCTGCGAGGCAAGTAACTCCCTGATAAGTCCAACCAAGGCTTCATCATCCTGCCTTGCGGGCTGGGCTGGCTGAACTGGTGGCTCTGGACCCTCAGTAGGCATAACTCTAGAAGCTATACCGGAATGCTGGACTTGATATCATGGGTGCTGCTGGTCCACAAGAGGTGCTTCGCCTTGCTGATCGGCAGGGCCAGGAACAATGCCGCTGAAGAAGACGACATAGAGAATAATAAGGAAGGACCAGGATAGATCAAGGATTACAAGCATGTGATCAGGACAAAAATTTCAGGAATCAAGAGGATACGAGCAAAGATCAAGGGCGAACACTGATTGAGACATCTATTCGGTAAACCCTTACATATCTTGATTTACAAGAAATGCATGGGCCACTACTTAAACCATGTCACACCCCAGAACCAGAATACTGGAGAGCGAGGGCAGACATAGCCAGCTACGTATAATGAAATGGGATCCATCTCACCATACGGTCACGGCTGTCTAGATATATGACGGTTTATCTACAAGCCATCAGTCTCTTAAGGTCAATAACAAGCCTAGTGTCTCAATCACAAGCAAGTAAATAAATGTTACAAGATATAAGATCACCAAATATACAATAGTAAGGCATCCCAAACATTACATATTCAGCTGATCATGAAGCTAGTCATTACAAAATGTGAGGACTAGCAAGAGTTTTAGTCATACATGATCAATCCTAGGTTGCCAATCATGTTACAGCCCGTAGGCAGACAGTAAATAAAATGTACACGAGCTAACACTTGCTCGGCGGCTAAATGCCTCAAAAGAATAATTTTACAATAAAGTGGGAGGACAAAAAGAAACCCACTCGTTGCCAGGGTTACGCCTGGTGGTCACCATCTGGCGGGAAAACCGGTAGATCCTCTGGAGTTACTCCGGTATCTGGCCATACAAAACCAGCTAGGTCAGATCCCAGAAAGAGCAAGTGCCACAAAGGAGGCTTCACTTAGGAACTAAAACCAGCAATTAGCACAAGAATATAATTACAAATAAAAGACAGTAATTAAGAAAAAGTATGACAGGTGATATACGATGAGGTAACCATGGGACTATTCAGATAACCAAGTTACAACCCGTAACCAAACAAGGACCGGGGTTGTAACTCTTCGTCTGAACGGAACTTGGTATCCCCACCATTTATCAATAACGCCAGTATAATTAATCACGATCTCGAAGTAAGGTAAAGCATGTCGAGCATGTCATGGGGTACAACAAGACAATAAACGAAAAGAGAACACAGAACTGCTCCGGGAGCCAGATTACAACCCGTAAACCAAACAAGGATCGGGGTTGTAACCCTTCGCCTGAACAGAACTGGTCCCCTGATCTTTATTGTTAAAGCAAGCACAAGTAATCATGTCATGTAACAATCTTGTACAGGATCGAGGCAAGAATAGACAGGGTTAGACTCCATTCAATCAATCACGGCCAAGCAATAAGTACGGCTTGATACTTTAACTAACTAGGGTTATCACAGGCCTAGTTACTAGCAAGATGCAGCGAGATTCTTCCAAGTCCAGTTACCCGTCTGCTGCTACCTGAGTGACCCCAGCAAAGAAAAGGAAAAAGATAGCATGATATAGCAGACACACTGTAGTAAGATACATGTGTCCTAAGGTACCACACTCGACGGCGGGCTGGAAGTGCGCTCATCTCGACGGATAGCAACAAATCCCATGTATATATATATATAAGGCCGGGATCAAAGGGACAACAGGTAACTGGGAAAGTCTCTCCATGAACTACTTGATCAATCTAGTCATTAATCCTAGCCATATTCAGTATGAATCCCTGACCGTGGGAAACCAGGAATTCATGTCCTAGACATGATACAAGATGAGACGGGTTCATTTGTACAAACACAATCACCCACGGTGTCCAGGCCATTTATTCTTGTCAAGTCACGTTAGCCGTCGCAACAGTATTACGAGAAATATATCATGTCAGGTTTATCATGTCAAAAGTGCGCCACGTCGGGCCACTATCAAGAATTATCATGTCAAGTTATCATGTCAAATTGTCAGGTCAAGTTATCATGTCAAGAGTGCACCACGACGGGTCACCATCAAGTCATGCCATTTATCAAGGAGGAGAGAAACTTGCACAATTTAAAATAATAATGTAATATAATATATATATATTCTTGAAGCCAAGGAGAAACTCTACAACTTTTATGTTTTGAGTTTTTCAAGATTCTAGCTACAAAATAACTTAAACAGGCAAAAACAGCAAAATAGAGCAATTCCGACGCATGAGATTCCTGCACAAATTGGCGCATGGGATTCCTGCACAAATCGGCGCATGAGATTCCTGTACGAATCGGCGCATGGGATTCCTGTACGAATTGGCGCATGAGGTTCCTGCACGAATCGGCGCATGAGGTTCCTGCACGAATCGGCGCATGAGATTCCTGCACAAATCGGCGCATGAGATTCCTGCACAAATCGGTGCATGAGGTTCCTGTACGAATCGGCGCATGAGATTCCTGTATGAATTGGTGCATGAGGTTCCTGTACGAATCGGCGCATGAGATTCCTGTACGAATCGGCGCATGGGATTCCTGCGGCGCATGAGATTCCTGCACGAATCGGTACATGAGGTTCCTGTACGAATCGGCGCATGAGATTCCTGCACGAATCGGTGCATGAGGTTCCCGTACAAATCGGCGCATGAGATTCCTGTACGAATCGGCGCATGGGATTCCTGCGGCGCATGAAATTCCTGCACGAATCGGCGCATGGGATTCCTGCACGAATCGGCGCATGAGATTCCTGCACAAATCGGCGCATGAGAAACTCACGTTGCGTCTTCAGTACATGCGTGTAGGGAACCTACATGCATGACACGCTCAGAGTTAAGGGATGCGTTACCGGGACTTCACGGCGCATGGCCTCCCGGGCGCATGAGGTTCATCGTCCCCAAACAGCAAGTTCAGCCATGAAAGTTTCGAAAACTTGTAATGGCCATAACTTCCTCATCCGGAGTCGAAATTAAGCGAAACAAAAACCAAAACTGCATGAAATTGAATTCTCTACCACTTGGAACCACTAGTTTTTGGAAATACCAAGTTTTTAGAGATCAAAACCAAGAAAACTAAACAAGAAGGAACTTGAAACTTAGATCTACAAAAATATAACCATCAAAACCGAAAACTTCCAGTTCTAAAGAGGCTTAGAATCTAGTAAGGAAGAGAATGGAACAATAAAACATGAGATCCATCATGAAGCAAGCTTGCACTTGCCTAAGCTCTCCCTCTCTCTCCCCCTCCTGGTGGTTGAAAAAGTAAAGATGGAGAAGAAGAATGAGTAATGAGTAATAATGGAAGAGAGAGAGAGTGGGTTAGATATTTATGGTGGGAGTGGTGGTAGGTGGGAGTGGTTCTCCACATAAAACCAAACCAAGCCAAACCCACTAAATCGAACCAAACCAAGCTAATGCAATGCCATGATAAACCATGCTAATGCAACATGCAAAATAAAACCCAAGGCTAACTAATTATGACAAACCAAAAATACGAGCCCGAAATACGTACACGTATTCCCAATACGTAATGCGAACTACTGGCATTACACCTCTTCATGAATAGGCTTTTGAAGAGAAGGAGCAACGGGCTTTGCCACAGTGATGATACCTACAAAGATTAAACAAAATAGTCAATATACAAAATCATAATACACATTTTGTATAAATTTTGTGTAATTTATCTTTATCTGGAGTAGGTGCAGGATGCGATAAGAGTGCGTCATAATCTAAATCCCAGTCATCATCATCTAATTCGAGAGCCGGTTCATCCGAGGGGATGGGTTCCGGATCACTAGCATGAGTTGTGGCGGTGTCTTCAACAGCCTTCGCCTTTTGTGACGAAGTTAGATGCAATAAAGTGCTGAGTCGTCCGGGAGATAGGACTCCTGTAACTTCTGTTGCTGCTGCCGGCTGAGGTGCTGAAGATCCTTCTCCAGGTTAAGCTGATGAAGATATGATATTTTGAGTCTCCTCGGCAGGATTTTCATTTTCTGGAGTAGCGACTCTCTGTTTGGAAGGCCCTTTAACAGTAACCTTCTTCTTCTTCTTCTCTCGGAGACTAACAGTTGTGTCTGATTTCCGCTTCCGGGTTGTAGATATGATAATTGCTCCTGCAGCTGTCTTCCCAACTCCCGTAGGGATCATCTCCAGATATTCATCTAGAACAACATCATCAGATATGTCCGAAGGCACCATAACTGGTTCTTTGACGTTTCCTTCTTTTTTCCATTGAAGACTTCCTTTTATGTTGTAGTCTTTGGCGAAAGAACGAATGGAGACATAAAAATGTGTATACGAATGAAGCATTCGTAGCTCAGTTGTGCTCGAGGCGGTTGATACATGAAATCTGGCACCGGTACATCCAGCGCTGAAATACCGCCATGCTCTCGCTCTATCAATTAATTTTCCATAATGGTTGAAAGTAGTGAAGGGATTACCAACGTGAAGCTGGTCATACCCGAACTGACGAGCGAACTGACTAGGTAGATACGGTTCGAAGATGCAGTTGTCTTTAATTCTATACATCAGATGTGAGGGTCTGATGCATATTAGCCAATTAAAGACTGGCGCAGGTATCTCAGTCCTCTCTCGACCTATGTCGTCAAATTGTACACCGAAACAGTCGGCTGGAACTGGTGGTCGTGTGCAAAAAAAATTCCACCTATGGGAGAAGTTCAGTGCTGCCCGTGTATCCGTCACTGAAGTCACCTTCCAGGTAGCTTTACTAAACTTCTGGAGGAATACCTTCGCATCATTTCCAGGACCTGGTGGTAGTAAACTGCAGTTTTGATGCAATAGCCAGCCTATCAAATAAGTATAGGGCATCTCCACCCTAGGGAAATCACGACGGTAGGGAGCATTATTGATAAGTTCTTCACTAAATGCTCGCAAACCCGTATTTATTCGACACACCATTGCTGGTAATAGGCTGAGTTTAGCCTTGAATACCAAATGTACTGCTGGCCATAGTACGTTTCAGTGAATTCTGTCAACTGTACCAGTCCCCGGTACGACCCACCTTCGTAACCACAGGGAAAGAAAGCCCGCCAGCAAGGCTTCCTTTGAGAGCTTTCGACTACCATGTTTTAGAAAGCTTAATGTTTCAGTTCCCGCAGGGAATTCTCCAGCTTTGGTGGTCAAATACTTGTTCGGAGATTTATATGTGATCATCCAAGTGTTTATCAAATTAGCAGGAATTATTGAACAAGGGTTGATAGTTTGAGCCTTGTTGTCTTGGAATCTCTCCTTATCTTCCTTGGATATATATTCTTGTGGTAGAATAGATATGTTGTCCATTTATTGATGTATGCCAAATATGATCCACTCATACATAGTGGTGCAGATCAAATAATGGCACATTAGCTCTTGATATACCTCAACTAAGTGAGGATTTCTCTTGCTAATTTATGCTAGTTCCCGGTTGGAGGGAACGTACTCCTCATATGGAACTTCTTCCATTGGTAGCTTGGAGATGAATTGCATCTCATGGAGTACAAAACCCATTTCGCCTACTGGGGTTGCAAAAGTTCCTGTCGAGCTAATATATAACTCCATCAGAGCTAAGAATAGGTTATTGTTTATGGGTATGCCTTGACTTGTGGAGGCTACCGCTTCTAATAAACCAATGGCTTGTAGTTCTGCTTCAAAGTTCTTTTTGATCCAAGAACTAAGTTGAACCCAGTTTTTATTGTGAGGGGTCATCCACCCTGGAAGCCTAGGGTTGACCTGGGGATATAGTACTGAAGCGTTCATAAACTTGTTAATGAACATCGGCATCTGTACTGGCTGGATCAGAGATGAGCCCTCACTTGGTACAAATCCAGGTAATAAACCTAAAAAAGAAGTGACACTACCACTGGGAGTACTTGTATGGTAGCACATGTCACGCCCCGATTCATAGAGTCATTTATTCACATACTTTATCTCTTGGAATCGATCGTCCTCGCTTGGGCGTGATGCCGTACAAGTCTGGTATTGCACTTGTACAAGGCAAAGATGGTACATAATCGATTATTCTTCAAATAGGAACACATCGCAGCGGCAGAAGCAGATAAATTGAATTTAATGAGGACAATCTTTCTCATGGAATAGAAGTACATCACTTTATTATAGCAGCAGAGAAAAGAGTAACTTGAAGCCACACAGAGATATATAAAACTTCATTCTCTTTATTGATAATTGAAGAAGAGTACAAGACTTGTATTGAAGTACAATGATTATAGCATATCTCACTTTACAATGGAAACCAACTAAACAATGCTATACAGCTTACATATGATATTTGGATATAATAGATTACAACTCGATACACTGACTTGGCTTACAATCTCACTGGTACAACTGATTACAATGTTCCATACATTATGCCCTTTATAAACAGAAGACATCATCTTGTACAAGGAGAGCTTCTGTATGCCCAACAAATCTTCGATGCCGCGGGACCAATCCAGCTAATCTTCGTGTGTAGAACATTCCAATGCACAAGCACCTGCCCACAAAACGTGGGTCAGTACATCATCTATGTACTGGCGAGCAGAATCCAACCCACTCGCATAAACCAACATTTTAAGTGATCATTTAAGCAAGCATTTATTAGAATGATCTTTCTAATTGGGGCCTAGCATCAGTTTACAGTTCATGGGCAATAGTCATAGTGAAGCATGTAAACATAATCTTAGTAGCCTTCATGTGGACATATCTTTTAGCATTCTTGGTGTTATCATGCAAAGGCATCATTGAGGCGTACCAAGTATTATCATGAAAAGGCATCATTGAGGCATCGTTAACACTAACATCTTAAACATGTTATAACAGTTCTCACTTCAAGCATCGCTTAGCATGTATATTATGTTTGAGCATTGATTATAGCATGGCATCTTTCTAGCATACTGAATTTAACATGTTAAGCAGGATCTCATACTGAAAGGCTACAAACCGTACCATTTACTTATTTGGAACGTAAGCATGCAAGTTAAACCAACACATATATTGAATTATCACATTTAAGTGATTTCTTACCGATAGCCAAGTTTCCCGTACCTGCATTGAAATACAGGATAATATGATATACTTACTCTGTCTGCACAAAACATTCATTAGCATGCATCCTGACTACATGGTCGTTGGTGAAACTGCACCATAAAGGACTTTCCAACGGGTATTACGACGTACCATTCCAGGATAGGTTGCAAGCCTAGCCGAATGTCCCGTAATACCTCGTGCCACCATAGCACGACCAATGTTTCCTCCCGGGTCGAATCGATCCCAGCGCCCCGGGTACCGTTCGAGGAAACTTACTCAGACTTGTACAAGTACGTCCATGACCATGCGAATGCGTGTCGACTCGATAACACAATGCATGGTAAAGCAACTAAAGTAGGCAGAGCCAACAGTTCAACATTTCATCTCAATCCCAAGCCGTGTTCAACGACTAATCATTACCATCATTCTACTTGATGATCTCCACAATCCCAAGTCACATCATTCTCATTGTTTGTTCCAGTGCAACATTTCTCATTACGTTCCTTCTAAGGAGAAACAACAACATTCATTCATTTTAAAGGGACCTGTAACAATTCATTCAATTCATAGGGACAATAGCATATTCATTTCATTTCACAGGGACAGTATTCTTTCTTTCATTGCATAGAAGTAACAGGCGACATTGCAGGATGTACATGATTCTAGTGTTTCTTTCCATACTTTGTGTTAATAGCATAGCCAGTTCATTACTCATGTATCATTCTCATAGCATCTCATTACTCAAGTATTCATTTCAAGCGTCAAATCGCATTAGCAGTTCAAATATGATTCATTCGGCAGCTTAATAATTCTTAGCATAAACATCTCAATTACTCAGCAACTAAAACATGGAACATTAGGGGCAAATCATAGCATCACATTATTCTATTTATTAAGCATGCAAGAATAAGGAGGAAGGAGGACAGTTCCACTTGCCTTATATAATGGTCTTCCTGCTCCAATCCCACTAAGCGTAGCTCCACCAGCGAGCCACGTTCTAATACCCATTCCGTCTAGCCAGCTAAGAAAGACTGCATCAGTCTCAATTCTCCTGATCTCCAACATAAGTCACGGTCCAACATTCTGATCCCATCCAACAAACCAACCAAATGCCTCATGCGGAGCGGGGCATTACATAATATACCACTCAGAAAAAGTTTCGTCCTCGAAACTTAAGGAACCAACTCTTCTACTAGATTCACATAGTCACAACGAGTTATCCATTCAGCTTCAATTCAATATTCATTTCAGCCCACTCGGTCATTTCAAAATAGCTATCCAACTGTATCATTTTAATCTATCAATCATTCGATCGGTCTATCTCTTTTTCAATTACTTACAACTTCTCATTGATTCGCCAACATTTCTCTTACATTTTTATCTCAGTCGTAACATATCACTTCATTTGGATCCATACACATATTTTAGGCGTCCCCAAAATATATGCATTTCAGCCAAAGTCCGTGCCAGTGTGATAATTTCTTCCCATAATGTTATCTCAGTCACAACCAATCACTTCGGCTGGATCCATACACATATTTTAGGCGTCCCCAAAACATATGTACTTCAGCCAACTTCCATGTTAGTGCGATTCGATCAGCCACAATATAACTCTCTTTTCTAAATCCGACTTAGCATCCTTTCAATTGACTTATTGCTTTATTCACTTTGCCACAATCACTATCTTCCAGGCTACAATACTTAATATCAGGGACAACTTGGTCAAGCTCTATACCCAAGCATAACATTTCTAACATTCGATCAAGGGTCTAACTTAGAGCCAACCATATCAAGAGTTCACAACATGCAATCATATTCCTTCCCAAATCCAACAATAATTTTTCACCGAGGCAACTCATCTTTTTTATAAGACACAGTCCGACGTCACCCACTATCGATTACCCGAGTCAGGATATAATTCTATGCAACAGTCAAGGTTAACTTAGCTACCCGACTATAGGTACACTCGAGTCTTACCTTACGATTGCAATTCCCACTTATGGCCGACATATAATCCTCAAGGGTCAAACATCTCTTACGGTTCAAGTTGAAGCATACATTCCCTTAGGTCAATACTCATTATCACTGTCTCTCATTCAATGCCACAAGGTCATCCTATGGGCCTCCAATGGTCACCTATTGTTCAGTCAGTCTCTAAGGTTAGCTACACTAATAGCTAAACTTAATCGTTCAGGTGACTTCCCTAGAGTGGACGGCTGCTAGGGTTATACTAGTGTCTTATTCTTAAGGCCAACAAGTAACCAACAGTTCTATGGAACTCTACCCAAACCTATGGGTTTTAACTCAGTCTGAATAACTAATCGCCATTGTTGGTTATGCTAACATTTGGTCATGCAGCCCACAGTTTCTAGGGTCAAGTCTATCTATCTAGTGTCTTCCTCAAGGAATAATTCCCACAGAGGCTCACTCTAGACTTACCCAACGATCGACTAAGATCGATCTATCAACATTACGGTCAATTCTCAATCCGACATACGATTCTCATCGTTCCAATAATCCATCAAGTAAATTCCCAACGATTCAATTTATATTCCAATTCCTTTATACTCACACAAATCCATAAGCCAAGGCTAACTATTCAAGGGTTATCGATTCCGTTAGTCTCAACAGGACTATAGAATCATACTATTCGGTCTGTATGACGAAGTCACACCACTAAGTCATAAGCCAACAATCTATATCCCAACCAACAATCACATATATCGACATTATCCAACACATTTAAAATTTCTCCATCCTATTCGTTTCTCAATCATCAAACTATCTTATGGGCATTCTTAATTCTTATGCAGCAAGGGTCGAATAGTTCACCCATTCAATCCGACAATTTATGTATCACTTAACCATCCTCTAGGCAACAACAGTATTCTGAGTCACTACTTGTTATTTTTCTAATACAATTCAATTCTTCAGCATCATGCATCTATGCAATAACTATCCTTTGGTGATCAAGATGGATTGACATCTATTACACCTTAGGATCAAGGCACAGATTTCTAATATCCCTTTGATTCACCGACAATATTTTCAAAACTTTCAGCTACGCATCCAACTTTATATTAGCCACATTTAATTTGCATCCAACCAATCGAAATCGACATTCCAATGTTCTAAGCCACAACATTCTCTAGCCAAATCATTTACCCGTAGCATACTAACTGTCTTACTAGTCTGAGTCATCACTCGACTAAACAATTTCTAACCAAGCCAACCGTTACCATTTCTACAATCTTACTACCCAACATAGCATCACCGTCAGGGGACACTTGAGTCATCTAGCATAATACATGACTCCCAGCTAAGTCTCGGCACTATCCAGTACTCACAGATAGTCTCATTGCTATTTTATGGAAAGGGTCAACATACATCTCGTTCTGAGGTGATAGAGGCAATATACCACTCAGAAACGAAGCCATCCTTAAACAATACCAACTCAATCTATTCCGGACATTCATGATCTATAATGATCACAATGCTCAACCAACATCTCGGGGTCTCAATATCACAAGCCAATATTCTTAGGGTCTCAAAAGCAGTAGCCAGCACACATGAGTCAATTCATCAATTCTGTTGAACTCATCCATCAATTATTCCATTCATAATTCTTTCCCAATGTCACATTCAATTCTTAACTTGTTGCAGCATACATAGCCATTTTTCTATATTCCCACATTCCAAACAGCATTCACAATATAGCATACTATGGCATCGAGTCATTGTTGGGTTATTTGTGTCCAAACCAACAACAATCATTCTTTCAGGGGCATCACAATATATATAGACTTATTGTATGGAACATCCAGTGAGCAGCCAAGAGGGTCAATGATCTTTCAGACACGAACAACATAGGATGATTACAGGACATCAACAATATAATCGCGGAAGCAATCTTTGATTTAATCGCGGAAGCAACGTTGAGCGATCGCGGAAGCAACTTTGGTTAATCGTCGATGCAACTTTGATTTGAAATGAATCAAAGAAGAGACCAAGGACGTAAAGCCGTGCTCTGATACCAATTTGTCACGCCCCGATTCATAGAGTCATTTATTCACATACTTTATCTCTTGGAATCGATCGTCCTCGCTTGGGCGTGATGCCGTACAAGTCTGGTATTACACTTGTACAAGGCAAAGATGGTACATAATCGATTATTCTTCAAATAGGAACACATCGCAGCGGCAGAAGCAGATAAATTGAATTTAATGAGGACAATCTTTCTCATGGAATAGAAGCACATCACTTTATTATAGCAGCAGAGAAAAGAGTAACTTGAAGCCACACAGAGATATATAAAACTTCATTCTCTTTATTGATAATTGAAGAAGAGTACAAGACTTGTATTGAAGTACAATGATTATAGCATATCTCACTTTACAATGGAAACCAACTGAACAATGCTATACAGCTTACATATGATATTTGGATATAATGGATTACAACTCGATACACTGACTTGGCTTACAATCTCACTGGTACAACTGATTACAATGTTCCATACATTATGCCCTTTATAAACAGAAGACATCATCTTGTACAAGGAGAGCTTCTGTATGCCCAACAAATCTTCGATGCCGCGGGACCAATCCAGCTAATCTTCGTGTGTAGAACATTCCAATGCACAAGCACCTGCCCACAAAACGTGGGTCAGTACATCATCTATGTACTGGCGAGCAGAATCCAACCCACTCGCATAAACCAACATTTTAAGTGATCATTTAAGCAAGCATTTATTAGAATGATCTTTCTAATTGGGGCCTAGCATCAGTTTACAGTTCATGGGCAATAGTCATAGTGAAGCATGTAAACATAATCTTAGTAGCCTTCATGTGGACATATCTTTTAGCATTCTTGGTGTTATCATGCAAAGGCATCATTGAGGCGTACCAAGTATTATCATGAAAAGGCATCATTGAGGCATCGTTAACACTAACATCTTAAACATGTTATAACAGTTCTCACTTCAAGCATCGCTTAGCATGTATATTATGTTTGAGCATTGATTATAGCATGGCATCTTTCTAGCATACTGAATTTAACATGTTAAGCAGGATCTCATACTAAAAGGCTACAAACCGTACCATTTACTTATTTGGAACGTAAGCATGCAAGTTAAACCAACACATATATTGAATTATCACATTTAAGTGATTTCTTACCGATAGCCAAGTTTCCCGTACCTGCATTGAAATACAGGATAATATGATATACTTACTCTGTCTGTACAAAACATTCATTAGCATGCATCCTGACTACATGGTCGTTGGTGAAACTGCACCATAAAGGACTTTCCAACGGGTATTACGACGTACCATTCCAGGGTAGGTTGCAAGCCTAGCCGAATGTCCCGTAATACCTCGTGCCACCATAGCACGACCAATGTTTCCTCCCGGGTCGAATCGATCCCAGCGCCCCGGGTACCGTTCGAGGAAACTTACTCAGACTTGTACAAGTACGTCCATGACCATGCGAATACCTGTCGACTCGATAACACAATGCATGGTAAAGCAACTAAAGTAGGCAGAGCCAACAGTTCAATATTTCATCTCAATCCCAAGCCGTGTTCAACGACTAATCATTACCATCATTCTACTTGATGATCTCCACGATCCCAAGTCACATCATTCTCATTGTTTGTTCCAGTGCAACATTTCTCATTACGTTCCTTCTAAGGAGAAACAACAACATTCATTCATTTTAAAGGGACCTGTAACAATTCATTCAATTCATAGGGACAATAGCATATTCATTTCATTTCACAGGGACAGTATTCTTTCTTTCATTGCATAGAAGTAACATGCGACATTGCAGGATGTACATGATTCTAGTGTTTCTTTCCATACTTTGTGTTAATAGCATAGCCAGTTCATTACTCATGTATCATTCTCATAGCATCTCATTACTCAAGTATTCATTTCAAGCGTCAAATCGTATTAGCAGTTCAAATGTGATTCATTCGGCAGCTTAATAATTCTTAGCATAAACATCTCAATTACTCAGCAACTAAAACATGGAACATTAGGGGCAAATCATAGCATCACATTATTCTATTTATTAAGCATTCAGGAATAAGGAGGAAGGAGGACAGTTCCACTTGCCTTATATAATGGTCTTCCTGCTCCAATCCCACTAAGCGTAGCTCCACCAGCGAGCCACGTTCTAATACCCATTCCGTCTAGCCAGCTAAGAAAGACTGCATCAGTCTCAATTCTCCTGATCTCCAACATAAGTCACGGTCCAACATTCTGATCCCATCCAACAAACCAACCAAATGCCTCATGCGGAGCGGGGCATTACAGCCCATCTAGTTTTCATCCCTATTGAATATGATTCTCCCCGATCTTCCATGATTGTTGGGAGTAAGATTCCAGATCATCTGTCTTGGATGAGTAGCGTGAACAAAAGAAGAAAGGGGATAATCTCTTGGCATTGTTGGAAGATACATCAACCTTTCCCCAAATTTGAACACCCAGGACTCCTTCTCGGGATTTGTCTGTGATTTGAAATCAATTGCGTCCCCAAACATGAATGCGGGCTTCAGGTAATGCTGGCCATCCAGTGATGTCAATAATTCTCCATTCATTAGAGATAGCAACATTTTGTCTCCTTGAGCAGCTATCAACTGATGTCTTTCCTGGGGATACTGCTTGTCAGTTTGAGGAAACTCAACATGGGATAAATTTTCCAGATAATTTGATCCCAGAATACCAGCTGGTGAACCAAACACTTCAGAAAGAGGATGGGCCCCCAAGTCCACTGCAAAAGAAGTTCAACAAGAAAAATTAAGTTAATAAAACCCTAAAGTATGAATTTTATGCAAACTCAAGCTCTACGCAAATGCCTATACATGAGTTTTGAAGTTATTACGCGTAAAAGATTCTATGTTTTAAAGAGAATTTGTTTTATGCATTTCTCTAAAAATGTTGTACGCAGTCTAAAAATAAATTTTTTACGCGTACTTTTTTCTGTTCAAAAGAATAAAGTTTTACGTGTGAAAAATACATAGTCTTTTGACTTGCGTATTTTTAGTTTTACGCTCGGACGTATAACATGGGCGTATTTTCATATTTTACGCTCGCATGTATAACGTGGGCATATTTTTAAGTTCTACGCTGGCACGTACAACGTGAGCGTATTTTTGGTTTCGAGATCTATGATGGCACGTATAACATGAGCGTATTTTTCGGTTTTCACTCTTACGCTGGCACGTATGAACGTGAGCGTATGTTCTTGGGTCATCTTCTCCAAACGCAATCTTTGGTCGAAATGGGGTTTCTACCTATCATGGTCGGAGCCACGTTTGGGTTGGTCTTTGGTGTCTCCTCGATGTTCTTCTCCAGTGGTGCTGCAGCGGCGTGAAGTTCCTCCGACGATTTAGCTGTCGACGAAGTGGCGAGCTTCTTGCCCTTGGCTGAGGCGGCGGCCTTGCTCTTGGGTGCCATTTGCTCGAAAGGATTTTTGAGGATAAATGAAGAAGAGAATAAGGAATGAAAGAGATAAGTAAAGTTCTCTCTCTTCAACAGAAGTCCTATTTATAGAAAAATCAAGGTTGATTCAAATTCTCGAAGTGACTGTTGGGTATCCCTAAATTTACGCTGATGACTGTTGGATATCCCAAAATTTACACTTATGTTCAAAGTATTTCAAATATTAGAAAATTTGAAAACTTTGAAGGGGGTCTTGTAGAAGCGTAAATAAATTTTGAAGACCAAGTCAAGAAAATTAAGATATTTACGCAAAGACAATTCCAAATTAGACTTTACGCAAAGGTTAAACTGAGTCAAACTCAAAACTCTACGCAAGGATTAAATTCAGACTTTACGCGAAGACAGTTTCACTCTCTACGCGAAGAATGAGGTGTCATTGCTGCATTAAATGCACGAAGATACTGTTCTGACAGATTGATTTTCTGACAAAATAATTGCACAGAAGCCAAGGAGTTTGTTGTTTAGTGTGCCAATGAGCTGCTTTACGCTCGAGGAATAGCTTCTTCTTTACGCATAAAGAGTTATTTCAGCTTTTTACGCTCAAGGCTATCTCAGCTACTCTTTTTGCGCGTAGAGTTTATTTGAGCCTTTACGCTCAAGGCTATTTTTAGCCGCTTTACGCAGGAAGCTTACTTTGAGCTATTTTACGCTCAGTCATGCCTAACAACATTCCTTACACACAGTTTGTCCTGATTATGTGAGAACGTGGTTTTCTGACGTGGCCTTCATGCCACACTTTTCGAAGAACGTATGAATATGTTCTCCTTATTTTATTAAATTATGGGACATGTGTCAACATGCGCAGAGGCCAATCTCTGTACGTGGGTGACAGTTATCCTAACAGCCTGCGTAGAGATCCAATATTGGTACTTTTTACGCATAGAAGACAGGCCTATATATGGACTTCTTTTTTAAAAGAAAAGAGGACAAGATTTTGGAGATCAGATACTTGCAGAGCAAAGTGATTTTCCAGAGTATTTCTTTTCAACTTTTTCTCAAGAATAGAGTGAAGCAAAGCAGGAAAGCATTCGACTGTGCCATCAGTGCCAATTGTGTCGATACCTTTATGGTGACTTAGTTCTTCCACTTGTTCATCCTCAAGCAGTTTTCTTCATCATCATCGTGTGGTCCAAGAAACAAAGTGATCGCTCTCAGATCAGACTTCCATAGCAATACTCTCCAGAATCTACTTGTACTTTTGTATATTTTCTCTCGTTTTCTTTCAAAAGCCTTAGGGCATTTTGTTAAGTGAAACAACGACACGACCCGAGACTCGAGGGGACTCATGTCAGTCACTGCCCCTCGGTCCTCGCCGAGTGGCGCGTGTCCAATCACCGTATCCAGTGAGAATTCCAACCCGTATAGCAGGACAGTGTGTTCGCGGCTGTAACAGCGTGTTCGTGTCCACGTACTGACACGACATGACACCAAAATCCTCCACAAATGACACAAAATCAAAGACGAACCCTAGATCTACAAATCTATTCAAAAACAATTCCAAAAATAGTACAAAATAGTGAGTGTGGCATTTCATCGAACACCTAGTTCTAGGTTTGGATACGTGTCCGATACGAACACGAAGTCAAAAGCAATTGACACCAAACCTTCACTACAGCTAGAGGACACCTAGATCTAGGCTACCATGCAGAGAAAATAGAATTTCAATGCAATTTGAAGGGTTTACCTATAGGGTGCAAATAACCAAGAAAAGCCCCAAATCGAATGGTTCCCGTTGCTAGCCAAATCCTCTAAATTTCTCATAAACTGAAATCACTCTCCATGAATATCAAATAGAGGATGATTAGACTCTATTGCAAAAGATTTGAATCAAAAAGGAATTAAAATGGATTAATTATGAATTAGGGAAGATGAGAATTTTCCTTTCAAGAAGTTGGAATGATACAAAAGAGGCAAAAACAAGTGGAAAAGAGATTTTATATGGGCAAACCAATGTTGGCCGGCCACTATGGCTGAAATTAGGGTTAAGGTTTCATGGCATGGGCCTTGGGCTAAGTTGCATTAGTCATGGAAATAAATTCCTAAGTCGTAAGTCATTGAACCTATTCTTTATTCTCTAATTTCAAACTAGATTCTAAATGACTAAAATTGGGTTGACTTAAGTTAGACTAGGGTCCTACCATGCTAACCAAGTCACCATAGCGAGGGTCAACATCTAGGTTAGTCTCCAAAGTCTCAACTAGTCAAAGTCAAAAATAACAATCACCAATTCGACAATTCAAAATAAATTCAAAAATAACTAAAATACCCTCAAGCTAAAATGTGGTAGTGACAAATCTACCCTCCTTAAAAGAATTTCATCCTCGATATTAAAAGACGAAACTAAACTGATGAGAAGGATAGACAATCATACCTCAAGGCCCAAAAAGATATGGGTATCGCTCGCGCATCTCATCCTCCCGTTCCCAGGTAGACTCTCCTGGAGAATGATGTCTCCATGCGACGCGAACCAAAGGTATCACCTGGTTACTCAGTACCTTCTCTCGGCGATCCAGAATCTCCACTGGCTGCTCTGGATACGTGGAATATGTTGTGGACACCCACTAGTACAGGAGGCAAGTCTAGCCTGTATGCCACATCATCGACTCTCCCGTTGATCACGAAAGGTCCGATGAAGCACGGGCTAAGCTTTCTACCTCCACCAAAATGTATGGTACCACGAGTCGGAGATATCCTCAGAAAAACCATGTCTCCGACCTAAACACAAACAAGGTCTCAAGTTACTAAATAATCAAACATGATCAAACAAACACAAACAAACAACCTACTTCTAATCCTATCTCTAATCTGTACCTCAAACTCCAAAGGCCTCCGGTGGCTATCGGCCCAATGCCGATGTCTGTCCTGCGCCACGCGAAGTCTGTCCCTGATGAGCTTCACCTTTTTGGCTGCGTCAACAACCATCTCAGCTCCCAATAAAGCTCGCTCACCAACATCATCCCAAGATAAGGGTGTACGGCACCTACGCCCGTACAATGCCTCGAAAGGTGACATCTCAATGCTGGCCTGAAAATTGTTGTTGTAAGCAAACTCCACTAAGTGCAGGTGATCCTTCCAGGATCCTCCAAAATCCAAGACGCACGTCCGCAGCATGTCCTCGAGCGTCTGAATAGTCCTCTCTGACTGTCCGTCCGTCTGAGGGTGGTATGCAGTACTAAACTTGAGCTGAGTACCCAAACTAGTCTGCAGACTCCGCCAAAAATGGGAAGTAAAGCGACTATCCCGATCCGAGACAATGCTGACCGAAACTCCATGAATCTTGACAATCTGTCGCATGTACATCTCTGCAAGCCTCTCAGTAGACGTACCCACTTTAAATGGCAAAAAGTGGGCCGATTTGGTTAACCTGTCTACGATGACCCAAATCGCGTCTTTCCCACCTGGTGTACGCGGCAATCCAGATACAAAATCCATCATGATATGCTCCCACTTCCACTCTGGAATGGGCAATGGCTACAACAAACCTCCTGGCCTCTGCCTCTCTGCCTTGACCTGCTGACAGACCAAGCACCTGGCTATGAAGCGAGCTACCTCCCGCTTCATCCCATACCACCAGATGTGCTCCCTCAGATCCCTGGACATTTTGTTGGCACCAGGATGTATAGAGTACTGAGATTGGTGGGCCTCCTACATGACCTGCTCCCTGAGCTCTCTACTGGGCACACACAGCCTAGAACCGTGCCTCAAAGCACCATCCTCTGCAAGAGTAAACTCACCATCCACCAACCCTGCTCGAACCTGCTCTCAGATACACCGTAGAGCAACATCCTCGAACTGCGTCGACTTGATCCTCTCTATCAGGTACGACTGAATCTGAAGGCCCCACATCTGCAATTGAACTTCCGGCACAATTATCTCAATCCCAGGCTCTCCAAATCTACTAGCAAATGACGGTCTATAGTCATACATATAGCTGTCGAATACCTACTCAAGGCATCGGCAACCACGTTGGCCTTCCCTGGGTGACACTGTAGTGAGATGTCGAAGTCCTTCATCATCTCTAACCACTTGTGCTGTCTCATGTTTAGCTCCTTCTGTGTAAACACATACTTCAAGCTCTTATGATCTGTGAAGATCTCCACCCTCTCTCCATATAAGTAGTGTTTCTACAACTTCAAAGCAAATATCACTGCTGCAAACTCCAAGTAGTGGGTAGGGTAGTTCTTCTCATGGGGACGTAACTGTCTGGAAGCATAGGCAATCACCTTCTCATGTTGCTGCAAGACACAACCCAAACCCTTCCCCGAGGCGTCACTGTAGATAGTGAACCCTCCCAATCCTGATGGCAATGTCAGAATCGGAGCTGTCGTCAGCCGCTTCTTCAACTCATCAAAAGCAACCTGATACTCCTCTAACCAAACAAACTCTGCATCCTTCCGGGTCAGCCTAGACAATGGCTCTGCAATCCAGGAGAAATCCTGCACGAACCTCCGGTAATAGCCTGCCAGTCCCAAGAAGCTCCTGATCTCTGCTACTGAACTCGGTGCCGACCAAGCCTCAACTGTTGTAATCTTCTTCGGGTCCACTGAGATCCCATCTCCAGTCACCACATTACCCAAGAAGTCAACTCTATCCAGAAAGAACTCGCACTTCGAGAGCTTGCCATACAGCCTCTCCCTCCTGAGTGTCTCCAGAACCATTCTCAAGTGCTCCTCATGCTCCTCCTCAGTCTTCGAATACACCAGGATATCATCGATGAACACCACCACGAACTTGTCCAAGTAGTGGTGGAACACCTTATTCATCAAGTTCATAAATACCGTCGGGGCATTGGTCAGCCCAAACGGCATAACCAAGAACTCAAACTAACCATACCACGTCCTGAAGGCGGTCTTTGGGATATCCTCCTTCTTCACCTTTACCTGATGATAACCTGACCTCAGATCAATCTTCGAGAAGACCCGAGCTCCGCTCAACTGATCAAAGAGATCATCAATCTGCGGCAGTGGGTATCTGTTCTTGATCGTGAGGTTGTTGAGTGCCCTATAGTCGATACACATCCGTACCGACCCATCCTTCTTGGGTACAAAGAGTACCGGAGCACCCCAAGGTGAAGAACTCGATCGGATGAAGCCCTTGTCCTGCAGCTCATCCACCTGCTTCTTCAATTCCACCAACTCACTGTTGTTCACTCGATAGACATGCTGAGAAATCGGTTCCGCGTCGGAAACCAAGTCTATCGAGAACTCAACATCCATGTTCGGTGGAAGCCCTGGCAACTCCTCCGGGAAGACATCCATAAACTCTGCAATCAAAGGATGGAGAATCGCCTGCTCCTCGACTGAAACTCTGCAGAAAAGCCCGCTGCTCTGCTCCGCCTGCCGTCGAGTGAACTCAAACTATGGCTCTCCTGGCATTCCGAACAGAACTCTACCCCCACAGAAATCTATGATGGCGTGGTGCCTGCTCAACCAATCCATACCTAATACGATATCGTAGTTCGGTAGTGGCATTACGAGCAGACTCACCCCCAACTCTCGGCCTCCCAAAATAACACTCCGTCCTCTGCAAACATCACTCACGAGGATAATACCACCCCCGGTCGTGATCTTATAGGTCCTAGGCAATGATTCAGATACTAGGCAGTGTCTAACAGCAAATGATACAGACACAAAACTGTAGAAAGCCCCGGAATCAAATAAGGCGAAAACTGGAATGGAGTCGAGTAGAACAGAACCTGCGATTAGCTCCACAATAGCCTCTGCATCCTCGGCCGCCATGGCGAAAGCTTGCCCCTGCTAGCCTCCCCTGGCCTGCTGCTGGTGCTGCACGAATTGCTGCTGCTGAGTCGGCGGCGGTCCCTTCTGCGGTCCCATTGGAGCCTTGGCTCCTGCTCCCTATGGTGCTCTGCCTGGGAAGAGGAAACAGTCCCTCAGATGATGCTCTAACGAACCACAGAGAAGATACTTTCTCAGCCTCTTTCTGCACTCAGTCCATCCATGCCCCGGCTTCCTGCAGAAGGTACAACTAGTAGACTACTGCCTCGGGGCCTGCTGCTGCTGCCTCTACTGCTGATGCTGAGCTGGCTAAAGTTTCGGCTGCTGGAATAACTGCGGCTGAAACTGTCTCTGTTGGTACTGTTGCTGAAAGTGCAGCCTCTTGGCCGGTCTTCCACTACCACTGGCTCCCTGGGGTTCTCGCCCCCTCTTGAGCCTCAGCTCAAGATCATCCTCTGCTGCTAAGGCACCCACCAAGATCTCCTCAAAAGTGGCACTGCGGGCACTCTTGGTATAGGACTTCACCTCCTTGACCAGTCCCTTTTTGAACCTCCGGGCCTTCGTCGCCTCAGATAGCCCCTCGACAAATCTGCCCAGACGACAGAACTCCCCAGCATACTCCTCGACAGACTGACTGCCCTGTACTAAAGCCTCGAACTGAGTCTCAAGGGCACCAAGCGCTGCATCTGGGAAAAACTTCTCCTTGAACAGCTTCTTGAAGGCTGCCCAAGTCTGCCCTGGGGTACCAACCCTCGGGTCGGTCTGGTACCAGGTGCGGGCCAAATCCTGCATCATATTGGCCACCGCCTCGATCTGTAGCCTCGCTGGAATCTCTGCCAGTCTAAAAATCTCCTCCATATGTTCTATCCACTCATCAGCGTATAGAATGCCCTCTGTACCCCTGAAGTCCCCCGGGTGCATCTTCTGGAAGTCCTGGATGCCCTTCTCCCTCGACGGATGCGGCTGCTGAACTGCCGTAGGCTGAGTTGCTGCCCTCTTAACTATCGTCAGGGCAAGATCGATGCCCCGACTAAACTCTGCAGTCTGACGCTGCTTCTGGGCCTCCATGAACTGCTGAAAGAAAGTGAACAGTTGGACTGCGTCAACGGTCCCCGAAGGTGGCTGCTGCTGGTGGAGCATCTCTGAAATCACCGGACTCGGCCTGTGAACTGCTGGTGGAGGGGCTCCTCCGATTGCAGCTGAAACACCCACCCCAGCTGGCATGACTGGGGCTACGGTACCGGAGGCTGGCTGCTGGGGACGAGAGGTGGCAGACCTCTCATCAGTATCCCCCTGACCTGGGCGATGTGATCTAGTCTCGACCATCCTGGAGACAGATCAAACAAGAAAACAATTTCTGAGAATGAGTCAAAATAGCAAAGGAGGACAGTTTATATTCAAGGAAAGACAATAAGCAGCAAATTTAGATAAAAGGAATCTGATTAAGAGTTTATCCTAATGTGATTGAGTACCTTCAAAAATATCCTAATTCTACTATAGCCTGCAGTGATACTCTAGTTCGAATACCACTGCAATTCTAACTAGGACCTGCATGGGCCACCACTAAAAATGTGTCACGACCCGCACCCAGTGTAGGGGCACGAGAAGTGGTTATGTCTAGCCTACGCCGCAGTATCGGTGGTAAAACACTGTCCTAGGTCACATATATATCTAACAATTATAAGGTGCCTGTACAGTATATACACTCCGAATGGAGGTGACAATATAAAGTACAACTCAATCACAACTAAGAAAAAAGTACGATAAGATAGATAGATGAAATCAACAGAATCCACAGATGATAAATACAAGATAAGAGAGATAGCTAAATGTCTAAGATAAACAACTCCACAAATCCAGAATAACAACTCCCAAATAAGTACAAGTGTGTCCAACAAGACAGAATGATAAATAGATACTAGTCTAGCTAACTAGCCTAGACTACTAGGGTAATGTCCTCTGCAAGTGATGGGTCCTCCTGAGAGTCCAGCTCACATGTGTCATCTAGGCCTGCTCCATAATAAGTGGGACACGGCTCCTCAAGGTCATCTGTAATATTTCAATAGGTCCAGTCAGGACGGGAGCGAGAACAGTACATCTCATACAGTTCATATCATGACAGGAATATAATACAGGCAATCGAGTAAGATAAATGAAACGCTGAAGAGTATACATGAAGTAAAAGACAAGACTGTAAAGAAATATCTACTATAAGTAAAGAGCTACAGTGAACTAGTGATTTAGAGTACAAGATAGACATGTGAAAAGCTTGATAATAAACATGAGAGGTTGTACATGTGTAACGCCCCCGTCCAAAATTACGTAAGACTAGGAACGTAGACATGCCAGCCGTATAATAAATATACGTAAGCTGTAAAAATGCAGTAGAACCATGATTAATGTCATCCACACAAAATAAATAAATAAAAGATATCATATAATGATAATGAATTGTCTTGATACAATATGTTGGGCGGAGACAATCCACTACCAACAAGTGAGGGAAAAATACTTGAGAAATGAAATGATTTTGACGAGCGAAGCGAAGACGATCCAAGCGCAATCATCCTCGAAGAAATGGAGATGGTCGCAGCTAGAGCTAGAACACCTACGAAAGACAAGAGCACACACCTGACGATATAACCAGGTCCTCAGAGGGACGTAACGAGACACATAATATCATGCCATAAACTGAATATAGTTAGCTCAACAGAAAATTGCATATGTCTAAACAGATAGAGGTCCTTAACCATTCTATGTGAAAATGCACTTTGAAGACAATATTCCACACAAGGGCTTCCGAGACTAGAAACACGGCACGTTAGCATTTCAACCGAGGTACTAGGGGCATCTAGAGGAAAATAAATAAATGTACGACACACTAGTCTCTCGGGTGAGTCACTAACGACAGCTAGAGGAAAGTAAATGCACGGCACATTTGTGTTTCAACCGAGGCACTAGTGGCATCTAGAGAAAAGTAAATAAGTGCACGGCGCACTAGCTCCCGGCTGAGTCACTAATGGCAGCTAGAGAAAAGTAAATGTGTGAAAGCCCCTGCGCATAATAACTGTCTTCCCCTCCCCATGCACTACTCGTGCTGAATCTACACCATGATATTTCTAATAATCGCTAAGTCTTCTAGGCAATTATATTAGCAGTTATATCCTAACGCTCGTCCTGTACGCACCGATGTACGGTCGGTACGCAAGTCCGAATCTATATGAGACACGTGACATTATGGCACATAGGTGTCGGCCAATGAATACGGCACAAACAAAGGTGGTCCCTTAACTCTAGGCCAAATGCATAAAGAAAACTAAAGTATAGTAATTTGCAACGACATATGGTTTTGAAAGAACAACTTATAAGAAATAAAACATGCATGATATTGAGCAAGAAATTAAACAGTAAAGGCAAGGTGTCTTGCCTGGTAATACGCCTGGTGTGCTGCAATGATCAATGTAGCACGAACTGCGACTTCGGGTAACAACTACACAAGGTGACCTCTGATGGTGGCACGGACAGTTCCATTGGGTCCAGAAGGGTTAAATTAGTTAGGGTAGACATAAGGAAGGATAGAATTGGCAAAAGAATAGAAAAAAATGGGACTAGTCGAGGGCATGAGGAATATCAAAGGAAATTGGCTAAATAATATATATACGATTTTAGAAACTATTTATAATCCTTGAAATATATATATTTTATTATCCCAAAAATATTTACAAGTAGTTATATGTAATAATCATTTTAGGCTAAAAACTCCAGTTGCAAAAATAGAATTTCAAAATATATATATATATATATATATATATATATATATATATATATATATATATATATATATATATATATATATATATATAATATATATTTAAACCTCTTTAGATAAATATGCAAAATACTAGAAATTTATTCTATAATTTGGAAACTATATTTCTGTGGTCAAAATATTTTAGATAAATAATTGTAAATATAGAAAATCAGGTTTTAAGTCAAAACTATAATTTAGATAGAAATTACTACGGTAATCTTTTTAGGGCAAAAGCTATTTTAAAAAATAAAAATACCATGAAATATATAATTATAATTTAGCTTCGAAATTGAGTTTGAAATTACATACTAGATCCAAGCTCACTACTCTCAAAATAATTTTATGAGATTATTTATTTATTCTAAAATTAACTATACTTAAAATTTTATAATAATAATCTTAATACTATTATACTATTTAATGACTTAATAATTAATAGTGTATATAAACTGTATTTAGAAAATACTAAATAACAGAAAAATACTAAAATTATATCATCCTTCTGTACTGGTTATAATATACTAAAAATTAAATATTAAATAAAATAAAAAAAGAGAGACAAAACTGACATATATACATATCATTACATACTTATATTTGACAAATTAAAAAATTTAATACATAAAAATAATAATGGAATTAACGGCTGGCTTTGTTATTCTTGGAAAGAGAAAAAATTTTGGATGGAGTGGGAAAAGCATTAGGGAGAGAGAGAGAGAAGAAAAGAGGAGCAGATGGAGAGATCGGGATTGGCGGTCGAGAGAGAGAGCGGAAGGAGCTCGGGAGAAGTGAACGGAGA
The DNA here is from genome assembly GCA_029216955.1 of Iris pallida. Classification (NCBI taxonomy): domain Eukaryota; kingdom Viridiplantae; phylum Streptophyta; class Magnoliopsida; order Asparagales; family Iridaceae; genus Iris; species Iris pallida. The sequence goes on along the minus strand of JANAVB010009999.1, from coordinate 17,247,970 downwards.
AGAGGGGTTCGGGGGTTCCGGCGGCGCGGGCTGCACGTGCCTCGGGTCGAGAGGGGTCGCGGCGTTTCCGCGGAGGAGCGGGGGCTCAGGCGCGACGAAGCACCTTCATCGGCGCGGTTGCGGCGCTGAGCCGGTGGAGGATACGGGTCAAGTGGAGGGCGCTGGGTCGGCGCACACGGTACGACAGATCCGGCCGGCTGACGCAGGTGGCTAGGGCACGCCGGCGGCGGAGGAACTCACGCGCAGCTGCGCGGTCGGGACGTCGGCGGAAGGGGTAAGTGGTGGTGATGGTCGTGGTTTTCTTTATTTTGGGATTTATTTTGGGTGTTTCCGGGAGGTGGTGGCCGGAGACGACCGCGGTGGTCAACGCGGATCTGGGGTAGTTTGTGTGTGATCGGAAATCAGTCGTGGGTGTCGAGGAGTATAGGGGAGGTCTCAATAGTGGTGGCGATGATGTTGGCAGTAGAGTTATGGGCCGGGTTCCCGCAGCCACGGTTGGAGATGACGAAGGTGGTGGGTCTGGACAAGGACGGAGGGTGGCAGGCTGGTGTTGGGGTGCGGCAAGGGTCGGCAGGAATATGATGGCGATGGGCGTGGTGGTGTGGTATGGCTACGATGATGGTGGTCGGAGATGGTATCGGCATGTGGGTGGCCGTGTGATGCTGTTGATGGTGCGGTGGTGGTGACCACTGGTCTGTGCAGAGAAAGGGGTGGTCGGTAGGAGGAGTTTGGTCGGGTACGGCGGGTGTCGACGGAAGATAGAAGCAGCGGAGACTAGGCTAGGCCAGGATTAAGGATTTGATATATCGTGTCGGAGTTGTCGACACGAAGAAATAAATGTATGTGTAAAAATAATGGAATAAGAAGGTCAACCGGGGTCGGACCCGCGGCCACTCACGGCTGACACGAGGATGGATGGAACACCGACACGAGGCACGCATACTTATGGTAGAAATTTATGGAGAAAATAATGGATGAAAAACTTATGGAGGCTCCCCTATTTATAGGGTTGAGGTAATCCTTAGAAGATAAGGATTTGGATTATTTAAACCCAAAAATAGATAATTCGCTATTTAATTTAAATCAAATTTAAATCAATTCAATCAATAATAATCCAAATCCATTTCTAATTTAGATCTAGATAATCTAAACTTAAATTAAATATAAATTCTATCTTTAAATTTAAACTATTTAAATCAATCCATAAAAATCTAATCAAAGATTTAAATTGTCGCAAAATTTTCAAAATATATTTTCTAAAAATATATATAATAATAATTTTGGAAATTATATTATTATTTAAAATAAACTAATAAAATACTTATGAAATATATGTATGCATGAAGAATTTTATTTATTATTAATAACTGTTATAACGAAAGGCTTTTATAATTAAAATACCAAACTTAGAAAATTTTGGTACGATAGCAAGAATAATTTTTATATATATTATTTTAAAACTATAAAAATAGTAAAAATATTTTTCTAAAAAAAATATGTACGCTCGCACATATTCGCACTCATCGAGCAATTACGAAATACGAAATTTCGTGCGCGACGTACAATACAACTACGCAACGTTCAATACAAAAATAAAAAAAATTAGTACCAAATTTATAAAAATAAAATAGTAGAAATTTAGGAGTTTTACATCCTACCCAACTTAAAAGAATTTCGTCCTCGAAATTAAGAATTAGTAGGGGGTGAGAAGGCACGAAGGGGTAGCGATGAGAAAAAATCAATTCACAACGTTCAACAAAAAATGCATTAGGAAATCATGATTTAGATAAATACGAAAATAATCGTGGATATGGATAATTAATGCAAGAATGAAAAATGATCGAGGGTTTTAATCAGGATAACTTGCATTAGGGAATTGTATGGTATCAAGAGAAAATAAATTAGAGACCTTTAAGATATGGTTTCTTGGGAGTAGGTTGAGGGCACGATTAGGAGAACGATTAGATTCACTCCTAATTTAAGCGATTAGAAGGTTATGATAGTAAATATAGGCCGAGAAGAAGGACGAGTAGTTTAAGACGAAGATATAGCAACATCGAGTGATAATGGTCATAGGTGATAGGATAGCTAGAGGAATTTCTAGCACAACGCCTTCGTCCTTCTAAAATAGGTGAAAGCGAAAGCAATATAGAGTTCGAAGGAGGCATTATCGAATACGAATACATGGTTCAAAGGCGACCGAATAATTCAAAAGGAGTTGCCAAGGCAGTCGCAGATGGGACTCTAGAGGACAAGTTTAGCTATGTCCCCATCCACGTAGAACAATAGATAAAAGCGAATCAAAGTGCACTAGATTGATCAGACCATCATGCACCGGTTCTGAGTAAACAATACGTTGGTGGAGGCCTCCAATAACATATGTCATGAACAAGCTTGATAAAGAATTGAGCTTGCAAAAACTAGGCTAGATTAGCATCATTAGTCTAGATAGTAAAATATAAGCACACGAGGTTTTAGGTTGAAAAGAAAGCAGAATTAGTTCAACTCCTTAAGTCTTTAAGTCATATCCTATGTTAGTCTCCATACAGTCGTCCTACAGTCTTTTTGTCCAAGTCTTCGGTTGGCTAGATTGGTTAGGGTCCTCTAAATTCTAGAACCTAAGTGATCTTGCTAGTATAGGTCACAAGGACAGAGGGAATGCTAGGTCATAAGGTATTCTACCCAACTTAAAAGAATTAAACTAATGGTGCTTTGGGACAAGGAAACACGTCTAACTAGTAGGGGTCACCTTCCTAACCTCTAGCAAGCACGAAGGGGAGATAAGAATAATGATAGAAGGAATCAAGCAAGATGCAAATCAATGAGTCAAACGGTAGATAAAATCTAAGAAATAGGTCAAGTATGTGGATGAGATCCTAGACTCTAATCCTATATGCAGGCTTACTTGGTACGGTAAAGTAACCAAACAATTTATCTTGACTTGCATGGGCCACCACAAAAATATGTAACGCCCTAGTCCCAAAATACGTAGGACTAGGAACGTAGACATGCCAGCCGTATAATAAATATATGTAAGCTGTAAAATGCAGTAGAACCATGACTAATCTCATCCACACAAAATAAATGAATAAAAGATATCATATAATGATAATAAATTGTCTTGATACAATATGTTGGGCGGAGACAAATCTACTACCAACAAGTGAAGGAAAAATATGTGAGAAATGAAATGATTTTGACGAGCGAAGCGAAGATGATCCAAGCGCAATCATCCTCGAAGAAATGGAGATGGTCACGGCTAGAGCTAGAACACCTGCGAAAGACAAGAGAACACACCTGACGAGATAACCAGGTCCTCAGAGGGACGTAACAAGACACATAATATCATGCCATAAACTGAATATAGTTAGCTCAATAGAAAATTGCATATGTCTAAACAGATAAAGGTCCTTAACCATTCTATGTGAAAATGCACTTTAAAGAAAACGTTTCACACAAGGACTTCCGAGACTAGAAATACGACGCGTTAGCGTTTCAACCGAGGTACTAGTGGCATCTAGAGAAAAAATAAATAAATGCACGGCACACTAGTCTCTCGGGTGAGTCACTAACGGCAGCTAGAGGAAAGTAAATGCACGGCACATTTGTGTTTCAACCGAGGCACTAGTGGCATCTAGAGAAAAGTAAATAAGTGCACGGCACACTAGCTCTCGGTCGAGTCACTAATGGCAGCTAGAGAAAACTAAATGTGTGAAAGTCCCTGCGCCTAATAACTATCTTCCCCCTCCCCATGCACTACTCGTGCTGAATCCACACCACGATATTTCTAATAACCGCTAAGTCTTCTAGGCAATTATATTAGCAGTTATATCCTAACGCCGTCCTGTATGCACCGATGTACGGTCGGTACGCAAGTCCGAATCTATATGAGACACGTGACATCGTGACACATAGGTGTCGGCCAATGAATGCGGCACAAACAAAGGTGGACCCTTAACTCTAGGCCAAATGCATAAAGAAAACTAAAGTATAGTAATTTGCAACTACATATGGTTTTGAAAGAACAACTTATAAGAAATAAAACATGCATGATATTGAGCAAGAAATTAAACAGTAAAGGCAATGTGTCTAGCCTGGTAGTACGCCTGGTGTGCTGCAATGATCAATGTGGCACGAACTGCGACTTCGGGTAACAACTACACAAGGTGACCTCTGATGGTGGCACGGACAGTTATATTGGGTCCAGAAGGGTTAAATTAGTTAGGGTGGACATAAGGAAGGACAGAATTGGCGAAAGAATAAAAAAAAGGGGGACTAGTCGAGGGCATGAGGAATGTCAAAGGAAATTGGCTAAATAATATATATACGATTTTAGAAACTATTTATAATCCTTGAAAAATATATTTTATTATCCCAAAAATATTTACAAGTAGTTATACGTAATAATCATTTTAGGCTAAAAACTCCAGTTGCAAAAATAGAATTTCAAAAAAAGAAGAAAGAAAAACTATATATATATTTAAACCTCTTTAGATAAATATGCAAAATACTAGAAATTTATTCTATAATTTGGAAACTGTATTTCTATGGTCAAAATATTTTAGATAAATAATTGTAAATATAGAAAATCAGGTTTTAAGTCAAAACTATAATTTAGATAGAAATTACTACGATAATCTTTTTAGGGCAAAAAGCTATTTTCAAAAATAAAAATACCATGAAATATATAATAATAATTTAGCTTCAAAATCGAGTTTGAAATTACATACTAGATCCAAGCTCACTACTCTCAAAATAATTTTATGAGATTATTTATTTATTCTAAAATTAACTATACTTAAAAATTTATAATAATAATCTTAATACTATTATGCTATTTAGTGACTTAATAATTAATAGTGTATATAAACTGTATTTAGAAAATACTAAATAACAGAAAAAACTAAAATTATACTCATCCCTCTGTACTGGCTACAATATACTAAAAATCAAATATTAAATAAAATACAAAAAGAGAGACAAAACTGACATATATATATCATTACATACTTATATTAGACAAATTAATAAAAATTTAATACATAAAAATAATAATGGAATTAACGGCTGGCTTTGCTATTCTTGGAAAGAGGAAAAATTTTGGATGGAGTGGGAAAAGCATTGGGGAGAGAAAGATAGAGAGAGAGAGAAAAGAAAAAAGGAGCAGATGGAGAGAAGAGGGGAGTAAGAGATTGAAAGAGGAGAGCGAAGGAGAACGAGGGATGAGAGGAGCGGGGGATAGGCGGTCGAGAGAGAGAGCGGAAGGAGCTCGGGAGAAGTGAACGGAGAAGAGGGGTTCGGGGGTTCCGACGGCGCGGGCTACGCGCTCCTCGGGTCGAGAGGGGTCGCGGCGTTTCCTCGGAGGAGCGGGGGCTCAGGCGCGACGGAGCGCCTTCACCGGCGCGGTTGCGACGCTGGGCCGGTGGAGGACACGGGTCAGGCGGAGGGCGCTGGTTCGGCGTGCACGGGGCGACAGATCCGACCGGCTGACGCAGGCGGCTAGGGCACGCCAGCGGCGGACGAACTCACGCGCAGCTGCGCGGTCGGGACGCCGGCGAAAGGAGTAAGTAGTGGTGATGGTCGTGGTTTTGTTTATTTTGGGGTTTATTTTGGGTATTTCCTGGAGGTGGTGGCCGGAGACGACCGCGGTGGTCAGCGCGGATCTGGGGTGGTTTGTGTGTGATCGAAAATCAGTCGTGGGTGTCGAGGAGTTTAGGAGAGGTCTCAATGGTGGTGGCGATGATGTTGGCAGTGGATTGATGGGTCGGGTTCCCGCAGCCGCGGTTGGCGATGACGAAGGTGGTGGGTCTGGGCAAGGACGGAGGGTGGCAGGCTGGTGTTGGGGTGTGGCAAGGGTCGGCAGGGAGGTGATGGCGATGGGAGTGGTGGTGTGGTATGGCTACGATGATGGTGGTCGGAGACGGTGTCGGCATGGGGGTGGCCGTGGTGATGCTGTTGATGGGGCGGTGGTGGCGACCACTGGTCTGTGCAGAGAAAGGGGTGGTCGGTAGGAGGAGTTTGGTCGGGTATGGCGGGTGTCGACGGGAGACAGAAGCAGCGGAGACTAGACTAGGCTAGGATTAGGGATTTGATATATCGGGTCGGAGTTGTCGACAAGAAGAAATAAATGTATGTGTAAAAATAATAGAATAAGAAGGTCACCCGGGGTCGGACCCGAGGCCACTCACGGCTGACACGAGGATGGATGGAACACCGACACGAGGCACGCATACTTGTGGTGGAAATTTGTTGAGAAAATAATGGATGAAAAACTTATGGAAGCTCCCCCATTTATAGGGTTGAGGTAATCCTTAGAAGATAAGGATTTGAATTATTTAAACCCAAAAATAGATAATTCGCTACTTAATTTAAATCAAATTTAAATCGATTCAATCATTAATAATCCAAATCCAATTCTAATTTAGATCTAGATAATCTAAACTTAAATTAAATATAAATTCTATCTTTAAATTTAAACTATTTAAATCAATCCATAAAAATCTAATCAAAGATTTAAATTGTCACAAAAATTTCAAAATATATTTTCTAAAAATACATATAATAATAATTTCAAAAATTATATTATTATTTAAAATAAACTAATAAAATACTTATGAAATATATGTATGCACGAAGAATTTTATTTATTATTAACAACTGTTTTAACGAAAGGATTTTATAATTAAAATACCAAACTTAGAAAATTTTGGTACGATAGCAAGAATAATTTTTATATATATTATTTTGAAACTATAAATATAGTAAAAATGTTTTTCTAAAAAAATATGTACGCTCGCACATATTCGCACTCGTCGAGCAATTACGAAAAATAAAATTTCGTGCGCGACATACAATACAACTACGCGACGTTCAATACAAAAATAAAAAAATCAGTACCAAATTTATGAAAAAAATTGTAGAAATTTAGGGGTTTTACAACATGGCTACACTACTTTGGAATGTCCACATGACTATTTCTACTCCCCCATCCCCAATCAATACACAAGGATCCGTTCAAGTTATATTATTGTACATGATTTCACATGGGGGCCTATAAATGGGTGCACATGAATATAAACATGGGGGCTCCGTGATCATGAGTACATGAATCACGAGAGTGCACATGAATGGTAAAAGTACAAGAATACATGATAAAAGTAAAACGCACATGACATGATGTATCCGATGCTCCTGAGGGGGATAACATCGTATGAAAAGATCCATATAGTACTAATCCGTGTGTCCATCGTGACAGCATCAAGTAAAGTAATCTAGAGCAAGAATATAGTCCTAGCAAGTATAAAATAGTCAGAGAATGTACTCGCCTGATATCCTGAGTGTCTGAATGAAATACTGCCTGAGGAGTGGTGTCTGGCTCCTATTCATAACAGCACAAGTCACAACATATCCAGATTGGTAAAATAAACTGCTACGATGCATTCTACATGATGTTTGGGTCAATCTAGACCAAAGTCAACCTTTGGTCAACTCTAGTCAACTACTCTAGTCAAACTAGGTCGACTAGGTCAAACCTAACCCAAACAAGTCTCACTAAGCCTAACCAGTCTATCCTAGCAAGCACACATCATTCACAAGTCACACAAGTCTAACAACACACCAACTTATGTGTATACATTCCATATACACAAACTTGCACATTAGGATACCCATAGGCTATACTACATAGGCCATATGCCATATACACATATTATAGGCATGCACACATATCTTCCACCATATATATATATATATATATATATATATATATATATATATATATATATATATATATATATATATATATATATATATTTTATATATATATATATATATATATATATATATATATATTTTTTTTTATATATATATATATACCAATTTAATATAAGCAACATATATATATATATATTACATTATCACACAAAGATATAGATAATACATATATATATACATAGAGTGAGAGAGTGACATGTGTGTGTGCATATAAGTGTGTGTGTCTCCTATGGGCGAGTGTGTCAATCTCAGATTTTAGTTCAGTGTGTAGATGTGTAGATGTGTAGGAGTGTCTAGAGTACATGTGTGTGTGTAGATAGCTATCAGTGGTGTATGTGTATAGGGATGTAATGTGTTAACAGATCACAGGTTTGAGGGTGTGTCAATAGCATCAATGTGTAAGCAATATATTCCCAGTTTTGTGACAGTGAACACAACAGTGCATTATTCCCAGGTTAACTGTGTGTGCAAAAACATAGGAATCAATGTGTACAGACAGTGATATAAATTCTCAGGAATAGTGCAAAAGTGCATGTGTGTTTGTGTGGGTAATACACTCTCAGGTTTTGTGTTCTGTGTGTGTGTAGGTGAATGGGAAATCATCATAGGTTCCAGGTTTCAGTTTATACAACAGTTGAATTCTCAGAGATACAAAACAGTTTACAATTTAATATCTCAACTGAAATTGAAAACCAAATTATCAATACAATAATGAGTCCTATTGCAACTTAAACTCAGCTGTAAATAGGTGTTCCCACATTAAAATTGAACCAACCAAATTCAGTAAAACACATGATAGCTTGGGAATTCTCAGGAAAATAGAACAATGTATATATATATTAACAGTTTGCAATTCTCAGGTTTCAGTCCCAAAGTAAATTTAAAAATCCGATTTTCCATGTTAACTTGAAAACCCAATCATGTAGGTAATTTTCAATATGTATTTATGAACCAACATTCAAATTAATCATTCAAAAGACAGTTGAACATACATTGAAAATTTTAGGAAAATCGATTGATAGTTTTTGTATCAAAAATATAGGTGTAGAAGCATGGAATTTCACGATCAGAAATCCTATGCGCCAAACACTACATGCGCCAGGGAGCTCAGACAAAGTACTTGACACAGCAAAACAAAAGTATAGACATTGAAAGAGGATTTTTATTTATATATAAAAGTCTATTACATGTCTAGAAAAGGCTGTACGAAGGAGAACTTCTACAAAAAGAAAAGATCCTAAGTTTACAGCCAGGCGCAGCAGCCACCATGCGCCCTCAGTCAGACGCATCCCACCATGCGCTCTCAGCCAGGCGCAGTAGCCACCATGAGCTCTCAGTCAGGCGCATCCCACCATGCGCTCTCAGCCGGGCGCATCCTTTCAGCAGCTCAGTTATGTACATCCTCAGTTATGTGCATCCCTTCAGCAGCTCAGTTATGTGCCATCCTTCCAGCCAGGCTCATCAATCTAATGCTTCGACTAATGAAGCATTTATTAAGTAGAACGAGGGTGGCAATCAACCCTCTAGCTGAAGGAAGAGCTCTCCAAACCGAGGAAGAGAAGAGCACCACAAATCAAACTGTGGCCAGAGGAGGCTTCGAAAGAGCCTCCAAAGACTAAGGAAGACCGCAATCGAAACCGCGGCTAAAGGAGCAGCTTTTAACACAACCAGAATTGGCAATACCCACTCTGACAGAAGAAAGAGACTCCAAAGCCGTAGCACCGCAATTCCGATCTGCGGCTCTTCCCGCATAACGGAGACGAGGCTCGAGCATCCCGATCTTTGGATGCAACAGGCACCTTCTGTCTGCCTCAGAAGCCCTCGACTCCGACTTTTGGATGTAACAGTCACCTTCAAGTGCATCAATGAGGACAATGCGTCGCATCTTCACCATCGGGAGCATCTCATCGACAGAATGCACTCGAGTATACAAGTTTATTTCGGAAGGACGTGAGAGAACGAGAAGCAAACTCTCTCCATGCCACTATTTATAGGCCGGACAAATCAAACCCATGCGCCAAGTGGCTGGCTCTCCGAATCCCGTGTAATGAATTTGCATTAAATGGATGAACCTGACGCTTCGAATTCAGCCAAGTCAAAAACAGCTATTTAAAGCACTCGAAGAACGTAACAGTCGTACCAATAAAGACGTGTCAAGCGGAGCGGATGCGCCGGTCAGACCGTGCATCACATAGACGCGCCTCAACACCAAGCACTTCACAAGCATGCGCCCCCATACGGCCCCATGCGCCTAGTGGAACGCCGATCAATGCACCCACTCAGCAGTCTATCACCTGTCAAAAACATTAAATGCCAAAATCTGACAGAGTTGGCAGCACGTCCCTCGAGGACTGAACAGTCGACAGCTTTTTCAGAAAATGAAGCGTCGCCAACGTCAGCATCATCATTACTTCCCTCCGACGGTTACAACTACGTGGCCGTCCAACCATCTCGCATGCGCCTCCGCAGCCATGCGCCTAAAGCTCTGCATGTGCCTCAAAAGCCAAGCGCCTCAGACTTTTTTCTGATCCCTAAAGACAGAAGTAAAGTCACTACTGAAGCCTCGTATACGCCTCAAAAGCCATGTGCCCCAAATTGTTCGTGACTCCCAAAGGTTACGAGCCAAAGTCTCCTCATGCGCCCAGTCCCAGGCGCATCCTACCAGATCATTCCCCGTCAAATCTGAGATCTCCGAGCCATCGGCCTATAATACGTGTCTTTTGACTCGATTCACCCAAGATCTCAGCAACAGAAAGATTCTTCCCCCTGCTATATGCCAGCTCACAACAGTAGCATGAAGAATTCAACTCCTCAATCAGGACGCATCGTCCATGCACCTCCATCAGCAATCACCATTGTAGGCTTTAAAAATGAAATAAGTCACGTTGAGTTGATCAGGACAAAGTCTCAAAGTCACGCTGAGTTGATCAGGACAATATTTAAAAAAAAATCACGCTGGAAGACAGCTCATCATTTTGTCAGAGTGTCATTATGACTGACAGCACGACAGTCGAAGAATGTCTTCTCGTATGCCACGTATGCACGAAACTCGAGAGATCACAGCCGACTATTGCGTGACTTTTGAAATCTTCTTCAGCAAGACTCAGTCTTCACCAAGTTGGCGTACCAAAAGAGCTTCTTGTCATTTAATGCGACTGACAAAAGCAATCACTGTCAGAGATTTTGTGTCAGTCGAGGCACGTCGAATCAAGACAACTGGCAATTTTGCCTCAATATTGTGTATATTTTGAGTCTTCTGGCTCAAGTCTGCGTGTATTTTGAACTTATATGTTCCTTCCTCACGTCTGCGTGTATTTTGAGCTTTCTGTCTCAAAGTTTGCGTGGATTCTGAAGCTTCTTGTCTCACGTCTGCGTGGATTTTGAAGCTTTCTAACCCAAGTCTGCGTGGATTCTGAAGCTTCTCGCCCCAAGTTTGGGTAGATTTTGAAGCTTTCTGACCCAAGTCTGCGTGGATTTCGTCTTCAACAAGTCTGCGTGGATTTCATCAAATTGGAGTACGTGGCAGCCATGCCACTGATCTCTCGTCTGCGTGTCCTGTAACTTGCACACGACTCATGCATGATTACCATGTGTCCAACAGTTACAGGCCACGTCCAGTAACTGCTCACAACCTTGCGTATGTTAAATCCTGCGTGATTTTCAACTAGGCACAGGTTGTGAAGACAGTTATCCTTTCAGTTATTTTTGACTCTATAAATAGAGTTCTTTTTCTCATTCATTGTACAGATACATAGTTATCTAACTTACTGTCAAAATTTTGAGAGCTTTTCTTCTTCGCATAGTCCAAGGGATAAAGCGATCGTCTTCTAAATCGGATTCCTACAGTTGTAATTTTCCCAGATACACAATAAATAAAGTGAATTTATTTATGGAAAACAAATTGGCAACTCTACTAGGGAAAACCATCTCCTTTTCTGAGATGGCAACAACTCAATGCGATACTTCGTCAGTCGGCTCGACGAAGAAGGTGATATCGATCCAATTCGATCAACTCGCCTACGAAGAAATGCAGCAGGCTAAGGGTGGCAAGCCCACTTCAGCCTCTATCACCACTGCCAAGTCAAAGGGACGCTCTATCTATGTCCCTAAGAATCAGTTGGCAGTCAATGGTGGAGTCTCTGCCACAGTGTCTACTCCTAACACTGGCAAAGACTCTACTACAAGCACGCACACTCTTGTGCGCTCAAAGACGACAGCATTCAAAAGTCATGCTGACAGTACTGGCTCTTTAGCCAAACCTGTTCCAGCGTGCAATCTCACATTCAAAAGTCACGCTGACAGTGCTGGCTCTTTAGCCAAATCTGTTCCAGCGTGTATTTCCACATTCAAAAGTCACGCTGACAGTACTGGCTCCTTAGCCAAATCTGTTCCAGCGTGTATTTCCAAAGTCAAAAGTCACGCTGACAGTACTGGCTCCTTAGCCAAATCTGTTCCAACGTGTAATTCTAAAATCAAAAGTCACGCTAACAGTACTGGTTCTTTAACCAAGCCTGTTTCAGCGTGTATTTCATCTAAGAAGAATAGCTCTTTAGCTATCTCTTCTTCTTTGCCAAGTTCTACTAGAACTGGGGGTGGTCTTCAACACAAAGTCTCTTCGAAAAGAAATAACTCTTTAGTTGTTTCTTCTGCTCCTGTAGTCTTTACTTCAGGAACAGCTTTGACTGACAATTTTGTTAGTCAAAGAAAAGGAGATGGTCTTTTGACTACTCTTCCTTCTGGATATTCTATGTCTCAAAACTTGAATAAGTCTAAGAAGAAACATTCCTTAATGTCTTCTTCTACGACTTCTTCGAATTGGGCACAGAATTTGTCTAGAAAAGAGGGTCTGTTACCAACTCCTAATCAAGGGGGTGGTTCAACTCTTCCTTCTCTGCAAATATCCAGATCAATGGAAGGAAAACTCCAAGTTTCAAAAATCAATGTGTTATCTCCAACTGATCTAAGAACAAAACTTAATCAAACCCGTTTGGGAAGCACTTCTGGTATTAAGAAACTACACCAATCGGAAATGAAGATAAGAGATCCAGATGCAGAGTATGCTAGAATTTATGTGGCTCATATTAATCACTCTCTATATAATCAAGAGCCATCAAAATTCAAGAACCAGAAATATATTCCTAAGAATAGACAAAAATTGTTCTCTGATGTACCTCAGTTATCACAGATAGATTTACGAGAACACCTTCAACAGAAGAGAAGGAATAATTCTGTGTCAATGGATCATGCTGAATGTGACTTCCAGCCAAGAGTCATAATTCAATGCAGATGTCAATCAATAGTTCAGGACTATGTTGATCATGAATGTGACTTCCAGCCGAGAGTCATAATGCAATACAGATGTCAAACAAAATGACAATCTGTCTTCAATCGGATTCAGTGTGAACCTATGCCTGATGAAGATGAGCCTTTGTTTGCTTCTGTCAACATGACCTCTCGGAATACTGGGGGTAGAGATGATAGTCCAGATGGAGTATATAGAGGCACAAGAGCAAGAGTCCTGGCCTCTAGTCAAAGAACTTTGATTTCTGAAGATGATTCTGAATTCCTTGGAGAATCTAACTTCCCACCTCTTCCTACTGGGGGTAGTTCTCCTATAACTGACTTTGATGCACAAAGCAATGATTCAGAACAAACGACATCCACCAGTTCATCAATAATCCCTCGTACAGTTACGACTTATATGGTTGATGGGAATACTGATGAACCTTCTTCTTTTTTGACTCCTCAAGAACAAAGAATTGCTTCTTTGGAACAGCAAATGAAGTCTATGGCTGATACTATGAAATCGATGTATGAACTCATGGCAACACAGATGCAAAATCGACAGACTGTACCAGATGCCATACCAATTGACATTGTTGTAAGTCCAGTACAAGTTCCTCCAACAGTACAATCCAATACTCATGTACCAGCTCAACTAAATCCTAGTCTCTCTGGAGCTGGGGGTAGTGCTTACAATATTGTTCCTCCTTCCAACTATTCTCTACAAGCTACAACTCCACAATCTTCCGGAGTTGTCTCTGAAGAATTGAAGAATCTCAAAACTCAATTTGAGGCATTCAAACAAAAAGATGGTTTACAAAGGTTAGGCATCAAACAACCTTATCCGATAAAATGGAAGCAAGTATCGTATCCTCCTAAATACAAGCCTCCTACTATCTCCTTCTATGATGGAACCACTTCTCTAAGTCAGTTTATTAATCACTTTGAAGTAATGACTGATCAACTGCAACCAAGCGACGCCCTCCTTACTCGGGTGTTTGTTGGATGTCTCAAGGGAACGGCTTATGAATGGTATAGAAGTCTCCCAGATGGGTGTATTACCTCATTTGTCGGTTTCAAACAAATGTTTCTTGAACGATTCTATGAAGGGCTCAATGATATGACTATGTCTGCTCTTATTAGAATCAAGCAGAAAAATAATGAAACTACAGAGGATTTCATTGAACGGTTTCGAAGAGAGGCTCTGAAGATGCCTCTTGGAACTCCTGATGTTGTCACCATCGACACATGCAAATCAAATTTGTTACCAATCATCAGCATGTGGACAGGATCTACTCAATTCCAAGACTGGCCTTCCTTCATAGTTAGTGCCAAGGCCGCAGAAATTAGTGCTGAATCCTTCAAAGGTTTAGGAGTGCAGATGACTCCCAAAGAAACAGGTCAAGGTACTAACAATAATGCTAAATCTAATGCTCGCAAGGAAAAAGAAACCCTTGAAGTTAATCTTCAGAGCAAAGATGCATCAAATGTTCAAACTTTTCCTACCTCTACAACTCAACAACAAAGAGCACCTCGCCCTAAAGAAGAATACTCTTTTGATGATGATGATGTCCTTGGTATCTTTGAATGTCTGTTAAAAGGTAATAAAATACAATTACCTGAAATCAAGAAACCTGATGAAGCTGGAAAGACAGATCATCCCAAATATTGTCCATACCATAAAATGTTGGGTCATACAATTCGTACATGTTATGTACTGAAAGGAACAATCCAAGAAATGATTAAATCTGGAGCTATCTCCCTTACTCCAAAAGAGAAGACCGTCACTTCTAACGTCATCTCTATACAATTTGGAGATTTTCCTCCTCAACTCCTTGAAAGTGGGATCATTCCTATTCCCAAGGCAACTCTTGACATAGTGAATCTTCCTCCTCCACAGGCTGAAGGTTTGGTGCCAATTACTATGGAAACAGGAGAAATCATGTGGATTCATCCTGATCTAGTGGCAGATTTTGAATCTCCTCCTCTTCAAAAGACTACTTCCCAAAAGTCTAAGAAGGCTGGAAAGATTAAGTCATGTCATATGACTTCTTTCGGATCTAGTTCTGACACAGAGTTAAAAGACAAAGAAGAAGCACTTGCTACTCGAACAGGGAAACCTTATCTAAAGGATTATTCCAAGAATCCTGAGGATACTCCTGATATCCCTCCTACTGATAAAGTTGCTCCTAATATTCCTCTTGAAGAAGAATCATCCACTGCACCTATTCCTTCCACTGTACCAGTTGAACCTGCTCCTTCCAAGCCTACAGCTCTTGAGAAAGGCAAACAACAGGCTCGATTTGATAAGCCAATCAAGAAGTCCTCTCCTCTTGGACTTCAGAAGCCTTATAACTTCGACATTTTAGCTCAACTTGCTAATACTCCAGATAGAATGTCCCTCTTTGAACTTTTACGTCTCTCCAAAGAGACTCGAGAGACGTTAAGTGAAGCACTTCTTCAAGCTGACTCTTGTCTTGCACAGTTAAAGAAACCAGATGCAGAACCTGCCACTTGCTTACATTGTAACAGTGTATTGGAGATTATCCCAAATATCACTTTTACACAAGATGACATGCTACTGGAGGATAATCGACATGATCGGCCTCTCTACTATACCGGTTATATCGATACGATGAAGATAGATCGTATCCTCATTGATCCAGGGTCTGCTATAAGTATAATGCCAAAGAGTCTGTTGGATGAACTAAAAATCCCTCTTCACAAGCTTTCCAAGACGGTTACCACTATCCTGGGATTCAATCAAAGCCGAAGTGAGCCTTTGGGGAAGATTCATCTGAAACTTCAGATAGGCGATTTCAGATCCAAAGTCACTTTCTATGTGATCGAGATCGTGGGATCTTACAATCTTCTTCTGGGGAGGCTATTTCTTTATGAAAATAATGTGGTGCCTTCTACTCTTCATCAGTGTTTCAAATACATTGATAGCAATGGAAGAGTACAAAAGGAAGTTGCTGATATAAATCCCTTCCATGGAGTTGAAGCCTATTTCAATGATTCCCAGATGTACAAAGAAGAGTATACAAGGGTGATACAAGCTATGGAAAAAGAAGATTCACAGAGTGAGACTTTAATAATCCCTGTTAAAGGTCAAAATACTCAGCAACAATCTCCCAAACCCTCCGGAGAAGGTTCTTTCATCATTCCAGTGAGTGGACGGATTTCTCCATTACCTCAGTCGTCTACTCAAGATACACTGATCATTCCTGTCAGTGGGCATGCTACAATTCATGTATCTTCACATATAAAATAGGATACTCTGCTAATTCCAGTTGGAGGGCAGACTACTCTTCCATCTCAGACTTCAAGGGAGCTCACCTCTTCTGAGCCATTTGTTATCGATCTTAATCGAAATAAAGCTTCTTCTCGTTCTTCTTCTCCTCCTTTAGTCATTGATTTGGCTAAGATCTCTAAGGCTCAGCCTTCTCCCAATGTAAATACTGCTGCTTTTTAAATTTAATGAAAAGCCTCCATCTTTGCAGTATATTGATGTGTGTAATTATGTTCATAGTTATTTACATTTGTTAGATGACTTGAGCACAATAACCATAGGAGTTGTACAGACTGTTCATACAGATGTATCCCTAGAATCAGTACAATCTTCATACTTTCTAGTTCCCAGCAGAAAGCCAGGAGACATTCCAATATTCTTCTACAAAGGGCCCCAAAATCCTTCTGATTTCAAAGATGAAGACAAAAACGATGATACTGGAAGATTACAACTACGTCGTTATAGTCAGCAATCTAAAGACATCATTAAAAATATGGGCTATGACTTCAGAACTGGCCTCAACAGTGGAAAAGGAAGAAAAATGCCTGTCCGGATTCCTCCTCTGAAATATGGGAGAACGAAATGCGGATTGGGCTATACTGCTCCTACTCCTTTTATCAATATTGTTCATGAAGATCCCGAATCTGACGAAGATAAGAGATCTGATTCTTCTAGTACTATCTATTGGGATTCCGATACGAGTATCGGTGATTTCTACTGCAATATTCTGTCTTCCAACATGGTCTCCATTGACCGTTCTGAAGAAAGTGATGAAGACGAAGATGAGTTTGAAATCTCACCTGAATCAGAACAATGGGCCCAAAGGTTAGATAATCAATGGGAGTTCCGATTCGAGCAAAAAGAACCTCCGACTGAAGACAAACTTGTTCAAATAGATGTTGGTGAAGAGGGATCTCCCAAACCAATATTCATCAGTGAAAGTCTTTCAGAAACTGATAAGCAAGACATGATTAAACTCATTCGTGACTACATCGATATCTTCGCTTGGAGTTATGAAGATATGCCAGGACTTGATCCACAAATCGCAACTCACAAGCTCAATATCTTGTCGAATGCTAAACCGGTCAAGCAACAACAGCGACGATTTTGTCCAGACATTATGGATGCAATTGAAGCTGAAGTCAATAAACTCATGGCCTCTGGGTTTATTCGAGAGGAACAACATCCCGATTGGGTGGCTAACATAGTTCCTGTTCTTAAAAAGACTGGCAAGATCAGAGTTTGCATAGACTTCCGTGATCTCAATATGGCATGTCCTAAAGACGAATTCCCTCTACCAATTACTGATGTCATGATCGATAATACCTGTGGGTTTGAACGGATGTCATTCATGGATGGGTATTCTGGGTACAATCAGATTAAAATGTTTCCAGATGATGAGAAGCACACTTCTTTCAGAACGCCGATTGGTACATACTGTTATACAGTTATGCCATTCGGTCTCAAGAATGCAGGAGAAACTTATCAACGAGCCATGAGCACTATATTCCGTAAACATTTGTGGAAAACAGTCGAATGCTACGTTGATGATATTGCAGTCAAAAGTCGACAAAAGGAGGATCACATCCAAGATTTAAAGACTATATTTGATCTAATACGTAAGCATCAATTAAAGATGAACCCTACTAAGTCTTTCTTAGGCGTCTCTAGTGGTAAATTTCTCGGCTTCGCCATTACCTCTAAAGGTATACACGTGGATCCCGAGAAGATCAAAGCCATCCAAGAGATGTGTCCTCCACGCACCTTAAAAGAGCTACGAGGATTTCAAGGAAGGATCGCTTATATCAGGAGATTCATCTCTAATCTTTCAGGACGCTGCAGACCATTCAATAAACTCATGAAGAAAGGTGTTTCTTTCGTCTGGAATGATGAATGTCAGAAAGCATTCGATGATATAAAACAGTATCTGATGAGCCCTCCAGTATTGGTACCTCCCATCTCAGGAATACCGTTCCTCCTATATACTCGAGCAATGAGTCATTCATTGGGTGCATTGCTTGCTCAAAAGAATAAAAATGGTCATGAACAAGCCATTTACTATCTCAGTCGTACTATGACCGGAGCTGAACCTCGATATTCACCGGTCGAAAAAGAATGTCTAGCCTTGATGTTCGCTGTTCAAAAGACACGACATTATATCATTGGCCAGACTATTCATGTCATTTCCAGGATCAATCCTATACGGGTTATGATGAAGAAACCTAGTATTTTGAATTCTCGATTGGCTAACTGGGGAATCTTACTTGCTCAGTATGATATGTACTATATTCCTCAAAAGTCAGTCAAAGGACAAGCTTTAGCTGATTTTCTGGCTGCTCATTCAATTCCAGAAGATTCAAAACTCTATGATGAAATCCCAGATGAAGTCCTAGATTCAAATCAAATTGCTGAAGAAGATCCTACCTGGCGTTTATTCTTTGATGGAGCTTCAAGAATAGGTCCTAATGGTGATATTATCGCTGGAGTTGGAATCGTTCTTGTGTCGCCAGAAGGTCTTGATATCCAAAGGGCTTATTCTCTCGATCAGCCATGTTCAAACAATGTAGCCGAGTACAATGAATTACTCATTGGTCTTTAACTCGCTAAACATCTAAATATTTAACATTTAGAAGCGTACGGAGACTCTAAACTCATTGTCAATCAGATAAGGGGCACTTATGAAGTTCGCCATCAAGATCTTGTTCCTTATCATAAATCAGCTATATCTATGGCTTCTTCATTTGAAGAGTTCTTCATTGAACATGTTAGGCGAGCATGTAACACAGAAGCTGATGCTCTTGCTAATCTTGCTGCGGTGTTAGCTATCCCGATTAGACGACAACAGATGATTGTTGTCCGTAATCGAGAGCTATTTCATCTCGAAAACAATCTGACTTTAGGACTTCTAGTCGACATTGAAGAATCAACATCTCATGATGTCAATGCAACAAGAGGATTTGGATTAAGTCTTAAATCATTATCTTCTTCATCTAATTCTAGCATGGAATTCATCTTCAATAATTCAGCTGAGACTCAGAATACAGATAAAGATTGGAGACTTCCTTTCTTAGACTTCGTATTGTATGATATTCTTCCAGATAATCCGAGTGAAGCAGCATCTATCAGACGACGGTCACTCAGATTCTATTACAATCATACTACAAAAACCTTATATCGTCGAGCTTATGACGGTCTACTTCTTCGATGTGTTGCCGGTGATGAGGCTTAACAGATTATTCGTGAAGCACATGATGGAATTTGTGGAGCACATCAACCTGGACCAAAACTTCAGGACCGTATTCGACGTATGGGTTATTATTGGCCCACTATGGTATCAGATGCCATCGAATATGCAAAGAAGTATAAAGCTTGTCAAATCCATACGGATTTTATTCATCAACCCTCAGAATTTCTACATCCAACGGCAGCATCATGGCCCTTCGAAGCTTGGGGCATGGACGTTATCGGCCTGATCAATCCACCGTTATCAAAAGGTCATCGGTTTATTCTCGCAATAACCGATTATTTCTCCAAGTGGGCCGAGGCTATTCCTTTATCTGAAGTCAAGACGTCCAATGTCATCAGCTTTATCAAACACCACGTCATCTACAGATTTGGTGTTCTTCGACGCATTATTCATGATAATGGACCACAGTTCATCAGTCAGAAGTTTACTCGATTCTGTGACGATCATCGGATCAACAATGTGGCTTCTATCGCATATAATCCGGCAGCTAATGGATTAGCAGAAGCTTTCAACAAGACCATCATCAAACTCCTAAAGAAGTTTGTCTCTACTAACAAACGTAATTGGAGTGAGAAACTTGGCGAATGCTTGTGGGCTTACCGTACTACAGTTCGTAATGCTACTAAATGTACACCTTTCTCTCTGGTGTATGGTTGTAAAGCTGTTCTTCCATTAGAGATTCAAATTCCTTCTTTAAGGATAGCAATCGCTAATGAACTCACCGCCGAGAATAATGATCGTCTTCGACTTCAAGAATTAGAAGCTTTGGATGAGAAACGATTATCTGCTCAACAGAATATTGAATTCTATCAAGCTAGAATCTCAAGAGCTTTTAATAAGAAAGTCAGAGTTCGAGCGTATCAAAAAGGAGAACTTGTTCTAACAGTCAGACGTCCTATGACTATGACTCATATGAACAAGGGCAAATTTGACGCAAAGTGGGAAGGTCCCTATGTCGTAAGCAGAGTTTTCTCAAATGGAGCTTATCAACTCTCAGAACTGGATGGTCGAAAAGTTATGATGCCTATTAATGGCAAATTCCTTAAAAAGTATTATGTATAAATGTTTGTAATCATCAGACAAGTTCATATTTATAAATAAAATTTTATTTTATTTTAATCATGAATCATAATACATGATATTAAGGAAGATCACTATCATCCTTCTCTCCATTTGGACGCGGGCCACTGCCGTCCTTCTCAAAAATGCGGTCAGCAAAAGAGCCAAGAACCTCCTTGCTGGAACCCACGAGGAACTTGCAAGCGGCCATCCGCATGGCTTCTTCTTCTTCAGTCCTTCCTGGTTTGAGCAGGAAGTCCAGAATGTTCCTTGGTGGCTTGGGTGCAGACGAACCTTTGCCTGCTTCTACTTCCTTCGGCTGAACTAGATCAGCAGGGTGTTCTTCAGTGCCTTTCTGAACCTTCAGGGCGATTCCAGCTTTCTTGGATGCTTCTTCAGATGACATTTTTATGTTGAAGAATGGAAGTGTTCGTTCTAGTCAGAATTCTGCTATATTTATAGACAGAAGTTCTTCAAATAATGAAGCGTCACATTCATCCGACGGTTCACACATTCATTAATGCTTGACGGTTCATTCGTTCATTTATTATATTCATCCGACGGTTCATTCGTTCATTTATTACATTCATTTGACGATTTGTCCGTTCATAATCTTCTATTATGGGGATTCGTTATTTATCACGTTTTCATAATCTCTGGATAAATGTTGAATCTACCTGCTCATTTATTATTTTCTATTCTTGACCTCTGCATAGAAATCAATCTTTTCTTCTTGAGTTCCTACATATTATCACGTCCATATTACCTCTGATAGTATTATGTACTCTAAAACAGAAAAGTTTATCATGTCCACAATTCATTCAAATACAAATCATTGAGCATAGAAGAATTATCATTTCTACTCTCATTTCATCATAAAAAGTCTATTACATTTTCTTAGACTTTCTTACAAATCATAATGGAAATCTATTACAAATTTTGGATTTTCATTCTATGTACACAACAATAATCTAATGGAGATCCGTTTCTTCTTTGATCTTCTCTGGCGGGTTCGTTGTTGGTGGCAATTCCTGATTATCCAGCAGGAATCAAACTCTGGTCTTATCTCTCAGACGAGAGGAGAACCACAGAGTAGGGCAGCACGAAGGCGTGTTGCTGCCAATACAACTGGTGGATTGGGAGCGACCTCTCAAAGGAGATAGGAATGTATCCAACATTGGGATACAATTCCTAGTTCTGCCGTGAAAGGAACTCTACTACCCGATTTCTCGGGGTAGAGTTGACTCCACCGTCCAACTCTCCGTGTATAAAGGCTCTTCCTACCATTGGAAGAAGACCCTTCTATCCCATGAAGAGTTCTGAGTTGTCTGATTTACGCGTCAAAAGCGTATGAGCTCCCTGATGTAGGTGTCAGAAGAATATTCTCCACAGCATCCAAATCACCAATGCCAGTTCTGAAGAAAATTTTCAGTCGAGTTCCTGTAGAAAGCAGCAAGGAAAAAGAAATCAACCAATAGCGTGCACTGGCCAAACAAAGACAGGCGCACCCTATTCAGTCAGGAACATAAACTTATCTTCAACAATAAAAATGGTACGCGTACTATATTGGACTTACCATCGAGTTTGGTGCTAGTGATTGGCAAACCAATGTCTGATTTAGTGCACAGAAAGAGAACATTAGAAAGCATTGCTTTCCTGTTGAGAATGAAATCTCACAAAAAGTTCATTCTCAGAGAAGAAGAATAAAGAGATGAGTATGTGTGAAACTCACTTATCCATTTAAATAGGGTCGAAGTACAAGCCTATTTTTGGGAAAGATCCAAGTAAAAAGCGCTCATAACTACGGAATGAGTGTCACGTGTACTTTGGAAAATAGCACAATATTTGAAACATTCAAAGAGTGCTGCTGCTCTTCATTAATGCACGCTGTTCGGAGTACAACTAGTTCTCAGCATAAAGTTGTACCACATTTTTCAAAGCAAAGACAAAGAGGCACTGATGACCTTACATAGGAAAAGAAGTGCAATATTTTTTATAGAAAACAGAAGCATGAAAAGACACGCTCTATTTTTCAAAGCGACTGAGCTTGACACCCAATTCCTCTACACTAGTGACTCCCATACGATGTAACAGAACATTGAGCGTTTCACGCTGCTCTGCGAGGCTGCGCCCATTGGAAGAAGACGAGCCGTCCAGACCAAAGTGGCTCAGGAAGTTCTTGGCTAGTTGAGTAGGGTCATCTTTGAACTCGAAAACTAAAGGCTCCGGTTCTTTACCCCCAAGAGTAGGGTCGCCATGGGCACAGAAACCCAACTTTCTTGCTTCTTCTTCAGCTTCTTCCTTCGGAGTCATGTTGACGTAAGGTGAAGATCAAAGCTGAATTTTCTCCCCGTTTATATAAAGAAGCTCGCCGGCGGTTCATATTCCACCATAAATTGGATGCAATCAGTCTCAAAAAATGAAGAGTCATCATAACATTTAATAAGTTCATTTGCATGTTTTCAAAGTATTTCGAAATTTTGAAGTCTTTTCAACTTTCAAAAACTTTGAAGGGGGTTTTGTAGGCTTTAAAAATGAAAGTCACGCTGAGTTGATCAGGACAAAGTCTCAAAGTCACGCTGAGTTGATCAGGACAATATTTAAAAAAAAATCACGCTGGGAGACAGCTCATTATTTTGTCAGAGTGTCATTATGACTGACAGCACGACAGTCGAAGAATGTCTTCTCGTATGCCACGTATGCAAGGAACTCGAGAGATCACAGCCGACTATTGCGTGACTTTTGAAATCTTCTTCAGCAAGACTCAGCCTTCACCAAGTTGGCGTACCAAAAGAGCTTCTTGTCATTTAATGCGACTGACAAAAACAATCACTGTCAGAGATTTTGTGTCAGTCGAGGCACGTCGAATCAAGACAACTGGCAATTCTGCCTCAATATTGCGTATATTTTGAGTCTTCTGGCTCAAGTCTGCGTGTATTTTGAACTTATATGTTCCTTCCTCACGTCTGCGTGTATTTTGAGCTTTCTGTCTCAAAGTTTGCATGGATTCTGAAGCTTCTTGTCTCACGTCTGCATGGATTTTGAAGCTTTCTACCCCAAGTCTGCGTGGATTCTGAAGCTTTTTGCCCCAAGCCTGCGTGGATTCTGAAGCTTCTCGCCCCAAGTTTGCGTGGATTTTGAAGCTTTCTGAACCAAGTCTGCGTGGATTTCGTCTTCAACAAGTCTGCGTGTATTTCATCAAATTGGAGTACGTGGCAGCCATGCCACTGATCTCTCGTCTGCGTGTCCTGTAACTTGCACACGACTCATGCATGATTGCCATGTGTCCAACAGTTACAGGCCACGTCCAGTAACTGCTCACAACCTTGCGTATGTTAAATCTTGCGTGATTTTCAACTAGACAAGGTTGTGAAGACAGTTATCCTTTCAGTTATTTTTGACTCTATAAATAGAGTTCTTTTTCTCATTCATTGTACAGATACATAGTTATCTAACTTACTGTCAAAATTTTGAGAGCTTTTCTTCTTCGCATAGTCCAAGGGATAAAGCGATCGTCTTCTAGATCGAATTCCTACAGTTGTAATTTTCCCAGATACACAATAAATAAAATGAATTAATTTATGGAAAACAACCATGTGGCGTCCCCACGTCCAGGCACATCCTATATATGCGCGCTTGAGCAGCCAGCCTGCAGACTATAAATAGAGGGATCATCTCCTTCTTCTATACGAACATACATAGACAAATAGAGACATCGCACAACCACCGAGGCAGATACAGACAATCAACGTCTTCTTCCTCTCCGCAAGCTCCAGCACCCAGAGCAACTCAGACCTTCAGAGAACCGATAACCGTCGTCAGATCGTCAATGGAGTCAACGTATTACCACTCGCTCCATCGGTACAAGGGACCCAGATAAACAAAAGTGTACTCTTAGGACTACGTCTAAGTCCTATATTGTAACACTATTCTGTTTGTATTGAAATTTCCATCAAAAGATTTTAATGGCAAACAAGCTGGCGACTCTGCTGGGGACCTCTTTCTCCTCCACCGAGAAAGCTGTATCGCAATCCGACGACGTGAAGGTGGGCTCCTCCCACGAGACGCTGGTTGTACGCCTCAATCAACAGGCGTATGAGGAGTTCATCTCTGAAGGCAGTGTGAGTCCTTCGAAGCGGCTGTCGAAGCCGAAGAAGACTCGCCAAATCTGGGTGCACAAGGTCGACGCCTCTGGCACCACCACCGAAGGGGATGCGCCGATCCAGCCTTCCCTTCCTGCTGACGTCCTCAGTAACCAAGATGCGCCCACCGGTGTAGCGCATCTCTCGGGGAAACGTGCGGCTGACCACATTCCCTAGCCATCTTCCTCTCAGGCGAGGAAGATGCGTCGACGGAGCAGGGACGCAGCTAATACCCCGCACATCACCTCAGATGCGCCACAGAAGGTCTTTGTCTTTGACAGACTCACTCGCTGTAGTGGCGAGGAGAATTTGGATTCTGAGTACTATGCTCCCCAGCGGCCTAGTACGAAGAAGTCCAAGGTAGCACGGGCCATGCGCCCCAAATGTGCTATGCCAGCAGCAAACCAGAAGCATGCGCTCACAATCATGCGCGCTGCTGATGGTAAGCTGTATAAGGTCGATTCAGGTGCTTCTGTGCCAGAAATGAGCCGACCTTCAAAGTCCTTGTCTCACTTGGGCACACCTGTTACATCTGCAACCAAGTCGAGCAGGGCAAACCCAGTGGTCTTGAACTCCCGTGCCTCCTCTGGTTGTGCGTCCAAGGTTCGTTCAAGTCACTCTAAATGTTGTTCCCCTACTACTGATCTGAGCGCCTGTTTGGTGTTGGATCAGGGGGTACAGCATTCACTTGACCACCCCGGCGCTTGGCCTTGCCATGCGCCTGAAGGGGGTACGAAGGTGGCACTCTCCTCCAACGATCTGCGTAACGTGATCACTCACAAACACCAGTCAGGAGAGTCGACTGACAAGCATGATGCGCCCCTTACAGGGTACACTTGTGCTGTAGTCACCATCAACTGCTGTTGCAAGTCAGCAGTCCCACCATGACAGTCGGTGTTCCAGCGGCTGCAATCATCAACACCCCTCCGACGTCACCTCGGGAAGAAAGTGTCAACAAAAGAGGAGCCAGAACTAAAGGTTGCTTCATGCAATATAATCTCTAACTCCTCGTCAGTCCGAAAGACGACTGGCAATTCCTCGTCCAAGAGCCAGCCGAGGAAAATCAAGACAATCGTCTCGTCCTCCGGAGTGTTCGAAGGCACTCGGGGGAGGAAGAAGATCTTGGAGGAAGCTGGGGGTAGTCAAGCCCTTGTTGATCCTCCTTTCGAAAATAAGGGTATCCTCCAAAGCACAGCTGGGGTGGATCTTCATACTCAAGACGAAGTCACCCTCCCCGACATACCTGGGGGTCGTCTAGCCCCTGTGGATCTGCATCTCAAAGATGAAGAAGTCCTTCAAGACAGGACTGGGGGTAATCAGGCCCTTACGGATACTTCTCCCGAAGACGAAGGCGTCCTCCAAAACTTAGCTGAGGGTAGTCTAGCCCCTGCGGATCCGAGTCTCGAAGACGAAGAAGTCCTCCGGAACATAGCTGGGGGTAGCCAAGACGAAGCTCCAAGAACAACAACTCCTCTACAGGAGAGTGAGGCTGAAAGCGAAGCCTCAACCGAGCCATCCGACTCCAGCTATGTCATGACAGTCTACATGACTGGGGGTGACACCGAGTCGGATGCGCCACCAGCGGACCTCGTCCAGCGCATGGATATCCTGGAGGGAGGACTCAAAACCCTCTCTGTCTCCATGCAAATACTGACTCAAGCAGTGTTTGAGATACGGTCAGCTTTGGCCAGGACACCTTCTACCGGTCCCGACCCAGGAGCCAATGGAGAGTCAAGTGTACCCCCTCAACGGGTATCCTTGGATACGGATCGCCGCGAAGCCTCTCGGACGTCGGAGCCCTCAAATGCTCAACTCCAGGTGGTACTACCTTTCCTGACTCCCAGCTCTACGGAAGACGTGGTAGAGATGATCAGGGACCTGCGCGAACGCTTGAGTCCAAGAATAGACAAGAGGAGCGCCAAAAGATGGGCATCCTCCAACCTTATCCCCTCGAATGGAACAAAGTGGTTTATCCTCCCAAATATAAACCATAAATATTGACGCCATACACAGGAAGGACTCTCCGAGTCACTATCTGACGTACTTCCAGTCCCAAACGGTACATCTTTCGAAGGTGGACGCGCTACTCACCAGCATATTTGTCGGGACACTGAAAGGAGTGGCGTACGACTGGTACTGCAGCCTCCCCGACAATTCCATATCTTCCTTCGACGACTTGACACGTCTTTTCCTCGACCGTTTCTACGACGGCGGGAAGGACATGACAATGGCGTCCCTCATAGAGATATGCCAGAAGAAGAAGGAAACAGTTCGGGTATTCATCGAACGCTTCCGACAGGCCTGCTTTAGACTGCCCCCGGGTATGCCAGAATATGCACTCCTCTCCTCCTGCAGCATGAACATGCTGCCCGCAGTCAAACTCTGGCTCAATTCTACTCCTCCTGACTGGAGTTCCTTAATCATCGAAGCTGAAGCAGCAGAAAAGAAGGCGTCCAATGCTCGCCTTCTGGGAGTTAGTTTTCCTGCCTTTAAGGATAAGGAGAAGCGGCCTGCAGCCAACAACCCCGGACGAGAGACGAAGGGGAAACAGGCATTGACTGTCAATGCCTCAAAAGGTGCATCAGCGCCTACTCAGAAGCCTCCACTTGCACCAAGGCCAAAGGAGGTGTATTCTTTCAACGATGAAGACACCCTACAACTCTTCGAGATACTGAAGCAGGGTGACAAGATCAAGTTGCCGGACCCAAAGCGTCCCGACGAGGTTGGGAAAGTGGACAATTCGAGGTACTGTCACTACCATCGGTTTGTCGGACACCCAACCAAGGACTGCTATGTCCTCAAAAACTGCATCCAGCACATGATCAATGCGGATGTTATCTCCGTCGACTACGAGGAGAAGACGGTTTTGGCCAATATGGTGTCACTCTAGTTCGGTACCTTGCCGCCAACTACAACACAAGATGGCGTCGTCCCCATCCCTAAGGCGACAATGGAGGTGGTTAACTTACCACCTACTCGTGACAACGTGAGTGGACTCATCCCACTCACCACATCTCGGGGAGAGATCTTATGGGTTCACCCTGATCTTGTCTCCGAGGTTACTCAACCGGAGGTACGCCCTACCTCCAAATCTAAAGGCAGGAAGATCAAGTCTTGCCGTATGGTCTCTTCTTCTGCAGAAGAGGCACTTCCCGTACAGACGCGTTCACCCCAGAATGCCCAACCCGACGAAGCTGTCGTCGAGGTAGTGCCTCCTTGTACCGTCCCTGCTGCCCAGGAAGAGGGCCCATCTAAGCCCCCAGTAGCTAATAAGCAGAAGCATGTAGAGGCCTGCTTCGATAAGCCTCTGCGAAAGGAGAATGCTTCGGGGCTAGCCAAGCCCCATAACTTCGACATACTGGCACAACTTGCCAGTACTCCTGCCCGCCTTTCTCTGTTTGAGCTCTTTCGTCTTTCCAAGGACACTCGCGAAGCTCTCTGTGAAGCCCTGAAGGATGCTGAGTCCTTCATCAGTCAGGTCAAGCAGCCTGAAGATTTCCCAACTACATGTGCATACTGTCATTGTACGGATGAGGTTATCCCCAATATAACCTTCACCCAACAAGACATGCTTCTCAAGTACAACCGACACAACAGGCCGCTGTATTATACAGGGTATATCTGTTCTGTCAAGGTGAAGCGGATTCAGATCGATCCGGGGTCTTCCCTAAGCATCATTCCGAAGATGCTGCTCTCAACATTAGGGATCCCAATGTACCGATTGGCGCCTTCCAATACAACAATCAGTGGCTTCAATGCCAGCAAAAGTGAGCCACTGGGCAAGATACGGCTAAAGTACCATATTGGTAACCTCAGAACCGAGGTGACCTGCTATATCGTGGACGCCGACGTCAACTATAACCTTATGTTGGGTCGTCCATGGCTGCATGAGTACATGGTGGTGCCATCCACACTCCACCAATGTATGAAGTACGTGTCCACCAACGACGTCATCCGGACGGAGTTCGCGGACATTGACCCTTTCAAAGGGGTTGAAGCCTACTTCACTGATTCCACCTTGTACAAGTCACCTGACGAGGAGGAAGCCAATGATGCTGATGATGAAGCAAAAACGGCAGCAGAGCCGGACATGGAGCCTGAGATGACTCCCGACGCTCCTTTGAAGATCCGACTCAAAGGCAAACCGCCTCAGAAGTTGCCTTCCATAAACATCAAGCTACCCGGGAAAGCACCAACTGCTCTTGAAGCTCCCTTGAAGATACGGCTCAAGGGAAAGCCGCCTCAAACATCGGCTCCCCTTGTGGCAAAACTACAAAGGAAGGCACCAATCACCGGAGGCACAGTGGAGGCACCTCTGAAGGTGCGTCTTAAAGGCAAGCCGCTGCAATCCAAGCTGCCAGAAAAAGCTCACATAGTCCTCTCGGACCCCAAGACCAAAGCTGTGGTGGACTCTCCCGATCCAATCCCAGTACTCACAGATGAAGAGCTAGGGGAATATATCTCTGCTGATATAGATGCACCCTCTCTGGACAATGTAATCCCACGGGATAAAATCTCGTGTTTCATCAATAATAGAGTGTCTTTTAATTATTCTAGTCTTCCACATTGGAATGCCATGTATACATTAGATAACGCTCTACGGTCGTTACAAACATAAATAACGATCGTCCATCATGTAAATTGAGTAGTCTGGTTCCAAGGGGTCTGTTCTGTAGTCCCGTCGCGGAGTCAAGACGAAAAATCCATCATCTTCGAAAAAGTTGAGCGTCATCAAGACCTTCCGCCACTTGAGCCAGAACCAGATACCGGCTGAATACAAGTCTATCGGTACACGGACAAGGCAAAGTACCTCATCCAAAAGATGGGTTACAACCTAAAAAGCAACAAAGGCCTGAACTATGGCAAGGGTCGACGTCTTCCTCACCGGCTTCCAACACCCAAAGAAAAGCCGCAGGACTACTATAATCGAACTCGACGGGGGGTGGGCTATGTCACGCCGCCGTCAACTCCAGAGAATTCAGAGGCAGAAGAAGCAGAACATTCTCACTCATCCGAAGCATCAACTTGGGATTCCGATACCAGTATCGGCTCAGTCTTCAAGTGAGTGCTATCAGCCAACATGACATCTACACAATTTCAAGAAGATGAAGGCAAAAACCAAATGCCAGAATTCTTCGAAGAAGAACCCTGGGCTCAACGCTTGGAAGAACAGTGGGAGTCTCGTTTTGAATTACGCGAACCCCCTACCAAAGACGAAGTCGAGCAGATCTACCTTGGGGATGGATCTTCTTCCAAACCCATCTTCATCAGCAAAAGCCTAGAAGGAGAAGACCGGGAATCTTTAATCTAGCTGGCTAAAGAGTATATCGATGTCTTCGCCTGGAGCTACGAAGATATGCCGGGACTTGATCCCCAGATCGCAATGCATAGGCTTAACATCTTACCTGATGCCAAGCCTATCAAACAACAACAGCGACACTTTCGTCCTGACATCATGAACGCCATCGATCAGGAGGTGGACAAACTCTTGACCAGCGGTTTCATCCGTGAAGAACAACACCCAGATTGGGTGGCCAACGTTGTCCCTGTTACCAAGAAGAATGGGAAGATACGAGTCTGCATCGACTTCAGGGATCTCAACTCCGCTTGCCCGAAGGACGAATTCCCGCTTCCAATCACTGACGTGATGATCGACAACACATGTGGCATCGAACACATGTCTTTTATGGACGGGTATTCGAGCTACAACCAGATTAAGATGTTCCTCGATGACGCAAAACACACGTCATTCAGGACTCCAAAGGGTGTTTTCTGTTACACAGTGATGCCCTTCGGCTTGAAGAATGCTGGTGCCACATACCAACGGGCTATGAGCACCATTTTTCATCAGCATCTTCGTAAGACAGTCGAATGCTATGTTGATGACATCGTAGTCAAGAGCCGTCTCAAAGGTGATCACCTACAAGACCTGAAGACAGTCTTCGATCTCATGCGAGCTCATCAACTCAAGATGAACCCCGCTAAATCCTTCATAGGGGTTTCTAGCGGAAAGTTCTTGGGCTTTATTATCACGACAAAAGGCATTCATGTCGATCCCGAAAAGACCAAAGCCATCCTTGACATGGACCCTCCAAAGAACCTCCGTGAACTTCGAGGCCTGCCGGGGCGTCTGGCATACATCCGGAGGTTTATAGCAAACCTCTCCGGAAAGTGTCAACCCTTCACTCAGCTCATGAAGAAAGGAGTCTCTTACGTCTGGACAGAGGAATACCAAAAAGCTTTTGATGACATCAAGGCTTACTTGACGAGCCCGCCAGTCCTGGTGGCACCCGTCGCCGGCAAACCATTTCTCCTCTACGTCCGTGCCATGGATCATTCCCTCGGCGCTCTGCTGGCTCAGAACAGCGATACAGGCTATGAGCAAGCTATCTACTACCTCAGTAGAACACTGATCGGGGCCGAACACCGGTACAACCCCGTTGAAAAGGAGTGCTTGGCGTTGGTATTTGCCATCCAGAAGACTCGCCATTATGTCTCGGGCCAGACAATTCATGTCATCTCCCGAGTCAATCCACTCAGAGTTCTCATGACGAAGCCATGGTCATTGAACTCCCGGCTAGCTACATGGGCGATCCTGCTAACGCCATACAACATGGTGTTCGTTCCGCAAAAATCCATCAAGGGTCAGGCTCTGGCCGACTTTTTAGCTGCACACCCCATCCCAGAGTCCTCAAGACTCTATGAAGACATCCCGGATGAGGTCCAAGAATCAAACGTCACTGAAGAAAGCTCCGTCTGGCGGATGTTTTTCGATGGCACTTCAAGAACAGGCCCCAAAGGCCAAATTATCGCAGGAATGGGGGTAGTCTCAGTCTCCTCCGATCAGCTAGTCTTACAGCGTGTCTACTCCCTTTCGAAGCCGTGCTCCAACAATATTGCCGAGTACAATGCGCTCATCATGGGACTCCAACTGGCGCAACAATTGGGGGTGAATCATCTGGAAGCCTACGGCGACTCAAAACTCGTCGTAAACCAGATCAGAGGGCAATACGAAGTTTGCCATGAAGACCTGATTCCTTACCATGAAGTTGCGTTGAACATCATTTCAACCTTCACCAAGTTCTTCATCGAACATGTACCTCGTTTACAAAATCTGGAGGTTGACGCTTTGGCTGGCCTCGTAGCCTCATTAGCAGCACCCTTCGGGACTCAACACTACGTCACGGTAGTTGGTCGAGACTTGGTCTGTCCTAAAAACAACCTATGCTCACGAGTGGCCCATGCCATGTCAACAAGTGCTGGTGTTAATGTCCGAAACTGGAGATTCCCGTTCATCGACTTTGCTGTCTACGAAATTCTCCCAGAAGACCCAAAAGAAGCCGTCTCAGTCAGGAGGCGCTCCCTTCGATTCTACTACGATACAGCTACTAAAATGCTGTACCGACGCTCCTACGATGGACTTCTCCTGTGATATCTGTCCAACGAAGAAGCAGCCGAAGCCCTTCGAGAAGCTCATGATAGAACCTGCGGAGCCCATCAACCTGGCCCTAAGTTGCAGGATCGACTGCGATGCATGGGCTACTACTGGCCAACCATGGCTGCTGACGCTGTCGACTATGCTAAAAAGTGCCATGCGTGCCAGCTTCACGCAGACTCCATCCATACACCGTCAGAACCACTACATCCTACAGTCGCCTCTTGGTCCTTCGAAGCTTTGGGCATGGACATTGTAGGACCGATCACCCATCCTTCATCGAGAGGACACCGCTTCATCCTAGCCATCACCGACTACTTCTCCAAATGGGCAGAAGCAGTTCCACTGGCGGAAGTGAAGAGCTCTAGGGTGATTAGCTTCATCAAGCACCATGTCATCTACCGTTTTGGGCTACCTCAGAGAATTATCCACGATAACGGTCCTCAGTTCATCAGCCATGTTTTCAGCAGATTTTGTGACAAGAATCGCATTCAAAACGTGGCCTCAACCGCCTACAATCCGGCAGCAAACGGATTGGCCGAGGCGTTCATAAAGACTATCGTCAGGCTACTCAAAAAAGTCGTCTCATCCAATAAACGCGACTGGGAAAAGAAGCTCGGCGAATGTCTTTGGGCCTACCGTACAACGGTACGGACCCCGACAGGAAACACGCCATTCTCCCTGGTCTACGGGAGCGAAGCGGTACTACCTCTCGAGATCCAGATACCCTCCCTCCGCGTAGTAATCACAAACCAACTCACAGAGGAGGACAATCAACGTCATCGTCTGCGAGAACTGGAGGCACTTGACGAAAAGTGTCTCCTAGCTCAACAACGCATTGAACTCTACCAAGCCCGTATATCACAGGCTTTCAACAAGAAGGTCAAGCAAAGGACTTTCCAAGTAGGCGACCTGGTTCTGGCAGTCAGGAGGCTGATGGTGTTGACTCACAAGACACCAGAAAAGTTCGAGCCCAAGTTGGAAGGACCTTTCATCATAGAGACGGTATACTCAAACGGTGCTTACCGCCTCGCTAAACCCAATGGGGACTTGTTCATGATGCCCATCAACGGTAAGTTCCTAAAGAAGTACTACTCTTGACATCTTTCAGACATGTACTTCCATAAGAGGATCTGTGGACCCAATCATCAGGGCTCACATACAATTTCCTTCCACAAAATCATACGCTTCTGGAACCCAGCTGTTCCATGGCATCCTCCAGTAGAAGGACAACCACGTCCACATCACCTCTGAGTTATCCCCCTACGCCCTACAAAGCGGAATCTTACACTCTGTAAGACTACGCTACCCATCATGTTTACCATGTCCACATTACCTCTGAGTAAACATCCCGTACAGACAACCCCAGCGTTGCCGTATATTGATCACAGAACTTCTATGTCCACATTACCTCTGAGTAGTTCTGCGTATCCCCCAGAATCATTTCTACCACGTCCATAACACCTCTGAGTAGGAAGATTCCATCATTTGAATCCCATATTTGCCACGTCCATATCACCTCTGAGCAAACATGTTGGTTCTCTCAAACTTATTATCTGTACCTAAAAACTAAGGTACACAAAAGATAATAGGTCCACACAAATCATCAAGTTCATGACAGCAAAAATGAACACACCACAAAAACTTTGTATTCTTTATTTTTTAAAAAAAGAGTAAAGGATTACACCCCCAGCAAAGAGTTGCAAAAACACAAAAAGAAGAGACTACAATCCCTAAACATCCCGGGGGTTAGCCGAAAGCTCTTTAATCCGGCGCCTCAAGTCTGTCGCCCGAGTCTCCACAGTCGCCAGGACCCGGCGTTCAGCTTCTTGACGCATCGCCTCTATGACCTCAGGAGAAGTGTCATCCTCATGCTTCTCATCCAGCTGCTGCCGCTGCTGAGCCAGAGTAAGAGCCCGGTGGGTGAAAGCTGCTTCCTCCTTCTTGAATGCTACATATTCAGCCTGGACACGCTCGACATCTAATAGGAGTCGGGCCTGCTGGTCCTCAAGGCGGCAAATTTGGGCATCAACCTCCGCGATACTAGCGTCCAACGCAGCTCGCAACTCCACCTTCTACTGCATGGACTGAGACAACCGCTCTACTGCAGCTTCAGTCTCAGCCACTTCGCGTTCCCAGATGTTCACGGTAGCCTGATAAGAGGACTCAGTCTCAGCGATCAACTTTTCCTTTTCCGTGTCTATCAGGACGGAGAGATCGTTTCACTGGATACACTGAAACTCGGAAAGCCGTTGGTCCAGTTCGGCCACCGAGGCCTCCAGAATGTCGGCCATATGATCATGGCCCTGGTGGAGACAGATCAGGTTGATGTGAGGCAGTGCCAGAGTTTTTGCCATTGCAAAGCTCCCATTCACATATTCACCTGCATCCGCCAATACCTGTGGCGTCATAGCAGGAGTCGGAGGAGCTACTCTAGACAACGGACCGAAAGAAGGCCCGCCTGCCTCAACCTGCGAGGCTGGAACCTCGGCATCAACAGGCTCTTCATCAACAGGGGCTTGACTACTAGCCCGAGGAGCCAAAAGAGCAGAAGGAGCCGAGGGAGGCGTCGATATAGTACCCCAAGTAGAAGGAGCAACAGAGGGTTCCACCAAACCCTTACCCTTCTCAAGCTCGGAGGAACCACCGACGTCAGCGGCTACCTCATCCGTCCATAACGCACTATCAGCAGGCAGTACGGGACATCCCCCCCCCCGGCAGAACAGTGAGATCAACACTTGCCTCCTGACTCGACCCCCTTAAAGTCAGGATTGGCGGACGACTCTCGCTTTCACCATCAAATCCCTCCGCGGGGATAGGATCTGTCGTTTTCTCCCGGTCGGGAGCCACCTCAGCCTCTGCTGCTGGGTCTGGGGTAGGGCTCGGCAACGCTGCAGCCGACCTCCCCTCATCATGACAAGAAGAAAAATCAACCCT
Source organism: Iris pallida (assembly GCA_029216955.1). Taxonomy (NCBI): domain Eukaryota; kingdom Viridiplantae; phylum Streptophyta; class Magnoliopsida; order Asparagales; family Iridaceae; genus Iris; species Iris pallida. The sequence continues at coordinate 17,212,802 of JANAVB010009999.1, read as the reverse complement.
CTCCTCTGTTCCAATCACGTCTGTTGCCCCCGCAACAGACTCATGCAACTCTGGAGGAACGTCATCTGAAGACGACGAACTCTACCCCACTTCATCATCCGGAAGCCCCGTGTCTGTTGCACCTTCAACGTCCAAGGCCCCCATGGCAGCTTGCACTATCCCGGAAGCTGCTGCATCCTCAGCCTCCCTCCTAACATAATCTGGAGATGCCGGAGTCTCCACAACAACGACATCATCTGGATTCTCCTCCATGGGAGACATCATAATCGGCGGAATGCACTCTTCAGATGAGCCCACCATCGCCTTTGGCCTGCTGTCACCAGACTTTGGAGTACGGGGTCTCCTTTTGAGCGGCTCCTACAAAAAGAAAGCATAAGTCACACGAAATATGGAACCTGAATTGGACTATATGGGACATCCTTACCTCCGTAGGTGCTGAGTCCGATGATACAGTCGGTGACGATGACTTCTTCTGCCTCTTTGATGCAGAAGAGCCAGCCTCTGAATCCGCACGTCTTTCGGTTGATCAACCGAGGGTTCTGCTTGACCCCCTGTGGATACGGCAGGGGCACCTCAATAACCCACCTCTGGCAGACGGTACGATCGAGCCCTCGCCAATATGTTCCCGGTCACCGCTAACGGGGTGCCTACAACAAGATTGGTCTCCCTATCATATCCGGGAGGCATGGCAGCCATAACATAGTAAAATTTGGCGGCCGAGAAAAGAATCGACGGTCGCGGATTCTGGACGGGCAGCGTAAAGCGAACTCCGGTACATCTTGTATTGTAGTAATGCCAAGCTTGTGCACCATCCAGCAAGCTTCCAGTATACCCCAGGTTGATACTGGGATTATCCAACATCAACTGAGCATAACCAAATTGTCGTGCAAAACGGCTCGATAAATACGGTTCCAAGTAATACTGGTTCCTGTTCCGGTATACCAGATGGAAAGGTCGGATACTTTGCAACCAGCGGAATCCCCATGGAGGCAGAGTGGTGGCATCTTCACCCGAATCCATTAAATCTTCATTGGCTTCAAAACCCAAAAAGACAGGACCTACTTTGGTGATCTCCCACCCCTGAAGGCGGGATAAAACCTTCTTGCAAGCAGGAACGCCAGAATGCAACCAGCTCCTCTGGTGGAAACGACGGAGGAATGCATCTTCGGCCCTATGATCTTCTTCCGAGCCTGGACTCATTACATTTGGATGGTGTAAAATTAACCACCCCATCAAATAGTGAAATGGCAGTTCGGCACGTGGGAAGTTGTCATTTCTACCGCGATTATGAACCACGTTTCCCGCAAACTCCCGTAAACCTCGCAGCAGGTTACACACCATCGCAGGGAGTAGAGCCAGGCGCCGGCCAAAGACCAACTTCACTGCTGGCAGGATTAGGTTCCGGGCCACCCTCTCTACAGAGCCTGACCCGCCCGAGAAGACGTAATCCCGAAGCCAAACCATCAGATACGCAGCTAATACTGCTTTCGACTACATCCGATGAGTAAGGTGCCAGAAACAGCTATAGGAGCGTTCATCCGACTCCCGATCCTCGTTTTCCCGGGGATTCTTCTTACCTAACCTGCTCATTTCGGAGAGCACTTCGCTACGGGAAAGCGCTGGCGGAGTGGTAAATTGAGAGGGATCCTCCTTGTCTTGCTTGAAGACGTAATCCCTCCAGGCGGTCACATGAGGTTGCGACCCACTCTTATCCCTCTTCTGCATATAGTAATGATGACTCGCCACTTCCTTGAAGACGGCCATCATCTCTTCAGCTTTGTCCTCCAGGACTTGGAACTCCTCGTTGGTCAGGAAGTATTCCTCATAAGGTTCTGACCCCCAAGGGAGCTTTGACACCTCGTACATTTCATGAAGTGCAAGTCCCAGCTTCCCCACCGGAGTGAAGAAAGTCCTGGTCTGGGTGTTAAACATCTCCAGGAGTGCGAGGAACATATGCCTGTTAATGTCAACGCCTGCCTGAGTATCACGGATTGCGGCAATCAGCCCAATCTCTCGGAGTTCAGTTTGAAACCGCGACAGGATCCAGAGTGTCAGTCTGTCCCATTTGGAAACATAATGACACCAACCCTCTACCCGAAATTTACCTTTCGGGTATGATCGCTCCATCAACAGCATGCGACTTACAAAAGTCGAGGTGCCAAAGGCAAATGTATTGATGGGAACATCACTGTAAATGCTCCCAGGACGTAGAGTCCGCCAGGTGAAAGATGGCCCAGACCGTACGGCGGCCAAAGTATCCCTTTGATCGGAGATAGAGTCAATCTTGATGATACCTGTCACCGCTCCCCCTGGGATGGGGTTAGCTCCTAAGACATCCTTCTCTTGGAAGCAAGACGACAGAAAGCTGTCAAAGGCCATTGACGTTCAAGTTGCTTAACAGTTATATGTACTCCTCTTGTTGTAAAGAACCAATCTTCCTTGACCTTCAACACCTTTGCTTCAATAGAAGTAAGAAGGTCTCCAAACAGGAACTCGGGCTTCAAGAAAGTCACTTTATCAGAAGTGGCAGATTTCAAAACGCCACGCTCCATCATTCGTTTGAGGAACCCGTGCGGTTGTTCCCGGATTTGAGTTATTCTTTCGGAAGGCTGATCCAGCATAATAGCAGCTTGAGCAGGATTTATCACCTCCTCATCGTAATCTACTCCCATCTGGCAGAGGGCAGCATCTAGAAGCACTTCATTCAAGAGTGTGACAGTCATCGACACTGATGATTCAACAAAGAAGGCAAAGATTCAGGAATGTTAGAAACAACAAAAGAATCTGAGCCTCGTTCTCATCAAAAGCGCATCAGGCTCAGGCGTATCTAAAAAGGAGCTTCGGCGCATCTTCAGGGCTTAAACCCATGCGCGTCAGCAGTAGAGCTTTGGCGCATCTTCAGGGCTTAAACCCATGCGCGTCAGCAGTGGAGCTTCGGCGCATCTTCAGGGCTTAAACCCATGCGCATCAGCAGTGGAGCTTCGGCGCATCTTCTGGGCTTAAACCCATGCACATCAGCAGTGGAGCTTCGGTACATCCCACGTGCGTCAGCATAGAGCTTCGGTGCACCATCAGGACTCAAGGTCCATGCGCGTCGGCGTATGTATGGTACAGGAATAGGATGATGAAACTCACCAACAAACGATGGCCGAACATCGACAGGCAGACGGGAAACATCAGCCGCCGCAGCCCTACAGGCTCTTTCCCTTTGCCCCGTCCCTTGCCAGCACCGCCGCGAGGAGTCTTGGGAGCCATTCCTTGAAAGGAGAAAGTTAGGGTTTTTTTTCGAAGAAAAACTCTAGAAGACAAAAGCAAGGAGAAGAAGAACTCTCTCTCCACCTCATGCCTATTTATAGGCTCAGTCGCACGCGTGAACCGATGAAGTGTGACCTCAGCCGCCGCCTCGGGTTCTGCGAGGAGATAACTGCAAATAAATCCAAAAAGATCATCATTAATCTTCTTGGTTATCGAGGCGTTATCATTTGCATTTACTGAGAGGAGCATGCGCCCCATCACTGATGCACGGAGTATCGATGCGCCCGAACAGTCATGCGCCCCAACAACCATGCTTCTTATTCAAAGTATTCCAAAACTTGACAAAAAAGTTTTGAAAACTTTGAAGGGAGTCTTGTAGAAGCATGGAATTTCACGATCACAAATCCTATATGCCAAACATTACATGCGCCAGGGAGCTCAGACAAAGTACTTGACACAGCAAAACAAAAGTATAGACATTGAAAGAGGATTTTTATTTATATATAAAAGTCTATTACATGTCTAGAAAAGGCTGTACGAAGGAGAACTTCTACAAAAAAAAGATCCTAAGTTTACAGCCAGGCGCAACAGCCACCATGCTCCCTCAGTCAGGCGCATCCCACCATGCCCCCTCAGTCAGGCGCAGTAACCACCATGCACTCTCAGTCAGGCGCATCCCACCATGTGCCCTCAGCCGGGCGCATCCTTTCAGCAGCTCAGTTATGTGCATCCTCAGTTATGTGCATCCCTTTAGCAGCTCAGTTATGTGCCATCCTTCCAGCCAGGCTCATCAATCTAATGCTTCGACTAATGAAGCATTTATTGAGCAGAACGAGGGTGGCAATCAACCCTCTAGCTGGAGAAAGATCTCCCCAAACCGAGGAAGAGAAGAGCACCGCAAATCAACCTGTGGCCAGGGGAGGCTTCGAAAGAGCCTCCAAAGACCAAGGAAGACCGCAATCGAAGCCGCGACTAAAGGAGCAGCTTTCAACACAACCAGAATGGGCAACACCCACTCTGACAGAAGAAAGAGCCTCCAAAGCCGCAGTACCGTAATTCTGATCTGCGGCTCTTCTCGCATAACGGAGACGAGGCTCGAGCATCCCGATCTTTGGATGTAACAGGTACCTTCCGCCTGCCTTAGAAGCCCTCGACTCCGACTTTTGGATGTAACAGTCACCTTCAAGTGTATCAATAAGGACAATGCGTCACATCTTCACCTTCGAGAGCATCTCATCGACAGAATGCACTCGAGTAAATAAGTTCATTTCGGAAGGATGTGAGAGAACGAGAAGCAAACTCTCTCTATGCCACTATTTATAGACCGGGCAAATCAAACCCATGCGCCGTGTGGCTGGCTCTCCGAATCCCATGTAATGAATTTGCATTAAATGGATGAACCTGACGCTTCGAATTCAGCCAAGTCAAAAACGGCTATTTAAAGCACTCGAAGAATGTAACAGTCGCACCAATAAAGACGTGTCAAGTGGAGCGGATGTGCTGGTCAGACCGCGCATCACATAGACGCGCCTCAACACCAAGCGCTTCACAAGTATGCGGCCCCATACGGCCCCATGTGCCCAGTGGAACGCCGATCAATGTGCCCACTCAACAGTCTATCACCTGTCAAAAATATTAAATGCCGAAATCTGACAGAGTTGGCAGCACGTCCTTCGAGGACTGAACAGTCGATAGCTTTTTCAAAAAACGAAGCGTCGCCAACGTCAGCATCATCATTACTTCCCTCCGACGGTTACAACCACGTGGCCATCCAACCATCTCGCATGCGCCTCCGCAGCCATGCACCCAAAGCTCTGCATGTGCCTCAAAAGCCATGTACCTCAGACTTTTTTCTGATCCCTAAAGACAGAAGTAAAGTCACTACTGAAGCCTCGCATGCACCTCAAAAGCGATGCGCTCCAAATTGTTCGTGACTCCCAAAGGTTACAAGCCAAAGTCTCCTCATGCGCCCAATCCCAGGCGTATCCTACCAGATCATTCCCCGTCAAATCTGAGATCTCCGAGCCATTGGCCTACAACACGTGTCCTTTGACTCGATTCACCCAAGATCTCAGCAACAGAAAGATTCTTCCTCCTGCTACGTGCCAGCTCACAACAGTAGCATGAAGAATTCAACTCCTCAATCAGGGCGCATCGTCTATACGCCTCCATCAGCAATCACCACGTGGCGTCCCCACGTCCAGGCGCATCCTACATATGCGCGCTTGAGCAGCTAGCCTGCAGACTATAAATAGAGGGATCATCTCCTTCTTCCATACGAACATACATAGACAGACAGAGACATCGCACAACCATCGAGGCAGATACAGACACTCAACGTCTTCTTCCTCTCCGCAAGCTCCAGCACCTAGAGCAACTCAGACCTTCAGAGAACCGATAATCGTCGTCAGATCGTCAACGGAGTCAACGTATTACCACTCGCTCCATCGGCACAAGGGACCCAGATAAACAAAAGTGTACTCCTAGGACTACGTCTAAGTCCTACATTGTAATACTGTTCTGTTTGTATTGAAATTTCCATCAAAAGATTTTAATGGAAAATAATAGGGGAATTGACAAATTCAAATTAAAATAAACAACTAATAATTAAAACTAATCGTTCGTAAGTATTGTGTCATATGTGTACGTGTTAATCATAGTGTCTGTGTCCAACCAAGTGGATACAATCGTATCCAAGACACTAAAACCAACACACGAACACACATTCAGTGCACAGCCTCGTGCACGTGTGCACGCGTGTCTAGCACACGACACACGACACAACACAACACGTGTGCGTATCCAGAGATACGCCTAGGGTAGGGCTACAACCCTGACACCCTGACACGTGTCCACGAGACACCTAGACACGACACGAAGCCCGTGTTCGTCGGTTCTGTGGCTCACACGCACCGCAGGCAACGGCTAGTACAGGCTCAAAAGCGTGTCCGACTCGACACGACGCGACCCGAGACTCGAGGGAACTCATGTCAGTCACTGCCCCTCGATCTTCGCCAAGTGGCACGTGTCCAATCGTCGTGTCCAGTGAGAATTCTAACCTGTGTAGCAGGACAGTGTGTTCGTGGCTGTAACAGCGTGTTCGTATCCACGTACTGACACGACACGACACCAAAATCCTCCACAAATGACACGAAATCAAAGACGAACCCTAGATCTACAGATCTATTCAAAAACAATTCCAAAAATAGTATAAACCAGTGAGTGTGGCATTTCATCGAACACCTAGTTCTAGGTTAGGATACGTATCCGATACGGACACAAAATCAAATGCAATTGACACCAAACCTTCACTACAGCTAGAGGACACCTATATCTAGGCTACCATGCAGAGAAAATAGAATTTAAATTCAATTTGAAGGGTTTACCTATAGGGTGCAAATGACCAAAAAAAAGCCCTAAATTGAATGGTTCCCGTTGCTAGCCAAATCCTCCAAATTACTCACAAACTGAAATCACTCTCCATGAATATCAAATAGAGGATGATTAGACTCTATTGTAAAAGATTTGAATCAAAAAGGAATTAAAATGGATTTATTATGAATTAGGGAAGATGAGAATTTACCTTTCCTTTCAAGAAGTTGGATGATACAAAAGAGGCAAAAACAAGTGGAAAAGAGATTTTATAGGGGGGAAACCAATGTTGGTCGGCCACTATGGCTGAAATTAGGGTTAGGGTTTCATGGCATGGGCCTTGGGCCAAGTTGCATTAGTCATGGAAATAAATTCCTAAGTCATAAGTCATTGAACCTATTCATTATTCTCCTATTTCAAACTAGATTCTAAATGACTAAAATTAGGTTGACTAGACTAGGGTCCTACTATGCTAACCAAGTCACCATAGCTAGGGTCAACATCTAGGTTAGTCTCCAAAGTCTCAACTAGTCAAAGTCAAAAATAACAATCAACAATTCAACAATTCAAAATAAATTCAAAAATAACTAAAATGCCCTCAAGCTAAAATGTGGTAGTGACAGTTCTGTATGTTGAGTAGCATGTCTCCTAACCTAGCATTTTGTGGTCCTTGTGACCTATCGACGAGGTAATTGACTAACGCTAATAGGTTTACCTAGAATATAGAATTTGGGAGTCCATAACCCATTAGTCGACCAAGGCCTTATGGATAAGAAGATAATAGGATGACCGTATAAGCAAGAACATCAGGTGAGTTTTTTATTCTCATAAAACTCGAACTACCTGTGCCTCCTTTCAAAAATCTTGTATAATTGTATTTTGACTATCTTGACCAACGTTGCTATTACAGCCTAGTTTTGCAAGCTTACTCTTTTATCGAGCTTGATTCAAGACATATGTTTATTGGGGATGCCTGCTAACATTATTCCAAAAACCATATCCTAGCTTTGAAGGTGAGTAGACTATAAGCCTTCTAAAATTTTGGCGTATGCGAGGATTATCGATTGATTAGAATAATTTCCATTAGGATGATAATTAGTGTCCCATGGACTCCCACTTTCCATTTAGATCATTTGTGTCCCCGGCTGTGTCATTAATAATCGGAGCACGAGACCAGCTGTTACCTTCTAACAAATTTCACATACAAGACATAGACGACTCTACCTTTATGTAGACATATCATGTCCCACTCAAACACCTCTTCTTGTACTCTATTTTTATGGTACGACTTTCAAGTCAAAAGGACTAGCTATAACCCTTACCGTAATACCCGTATACTTCTCGACTACAATTAGAGACTCAATTTCGACTCAAACCTTTCGACCCAATATATGGTTGTGATCTACTCGAAGCCCACTACGCACATGTCACTTGAGTGCCACTCAATTGTGTCTTCTCGTGCTACTTAAACACAAAAGTCATGGAAGGCGCATCTTCAGGGCTTATAAAACCTATTTAACCAATCCGACTGCCCATCTAGCTCAACCACTTGGGTGAAAAACCTATTATAGGTTACCCTAACCTAGTAGAAATAGTTTTATCATTGGGATCTTGTCCAGTCCATATAGATTGAAATCCAAGGTTCATTCAACCAACGATTGATGTCCAATCAGGAAACCTATTAAGACCAGTAAAACCCATCCATACATACCACCATATTTGGACTATAAAATCAAAATATTTGAAATAGGTCTCTATACTTATTATGTAGTCTCCCTCTCTTAGAATGTGAAGTCATTCGTAACCCTTATTCCATCTACCTGGAAGTCGCGATACGATCTTGTATTGTATTTATATCCCTTGCTCGTGTGTTTAAATAACCACAGAAAAGATCACAATCTTGATTTCTTAAATTCTATTCTATTATGGAATCTTGTTTAGATTAATTTTGAGAACAGAACTTCTGTATTGCACGGATTGCAAGCCCCTCTAAGAAATGAGGGGTTCTTCAATTTAGTAAGTGACTAGACTAGAGTAGCCCACTCTAGCAAATAAGTCAAAGGTTCATAGACTTTCTTTCTATCTGCATATACTCTCTACCGCTCTTGAAACTTCATAATTGCTCTCGATCATTCTTCCTTATCTTCCTGTCCTTTTTATTGCAGAGCGACGAAGGTCATACTTATTAGAATTTACCAATATTTCTTAGCTACTTGTGTAAATTTGTTGCTTGTTAAATTTTGGATTGCTTTATAGATAAGAGAGAATTATAGATGTCATATACAGTAGAGATCTATTGGTAGCAATTTTAGCAATTAGATGGAAGGTTATAAAGTTTTAGGGACATACCTTTGAGGGAGTAGTGTGACCAAAGGTGGATAGAAGTCCTCGGGATTTTGTAGTTACAAAATGGTTAGGAGGAGGATATAAACTATTTTTTGAGGAATTAAAATTTAATGAGATTAAGGTAATAGTAGATTTTCTTTTTAAATTTAAGGAATAGTTATGAATTAGAATTTCGAGGACGAAATTATTTATAAGGTGGATAGATTTGTAACCCCTCTTTCCAAAATTTTGATAATATATTTTTATTTATTTATTTGAATTAAATGGTGATTTTTAAAAATTTTATAAATAATTATTTAGTTAATTACTACGGTAGACGACTTTAGCCATAGTTGAGATTTGAAGTACAAGAAGACTAGAAATTATGGCACGGATAGCATGGTCGTGTGCCTTGACTAGTGTATTAGCCCTGGTAGGGAAGGTCGAGCCATAGTGATGTCCTAACTAGGAAAACCAGGCCAAGTTGCGACTTAATCCTTACCGAAGATTTATTTATTTATTATATTATTGAGTTTTAGGAAAAACCGGTTGTACCGAACTAGTCCAAATTGGACCCAAAATAAGCCCAAGCCCATGTAGTCATACGGGACGCCCAATGACAATAGTTGATGTATTTTGGTACGATTGTGTTGTATTCTGTTTTAATGATCTAACGAATATTCCTAAGTATTCAAATATTATAAATATCATTATTAGTTGATATTCTATGACATTTGTATAAAATAGGTCCTTGTATATTTTAGGATTATTAGACTGTACATAATGGTATATACACCATTATTGATTTATTAAATTTTGTTAGTATTATTAGTATTATTATTATTAGTATTATTATTATTATTATCATTATTATTGAGGTTATTATTTATATAAAATTATTTACTAATATTGGTTATATTTATTTTGTTATCAAATAAATGTTATTATATATGTTCATATTTATATAAATAGGCTCTACACTAGGAATAGATGCTGTTGGAATTTATTTAGATTTTATGGAGAATATTATATTAGTATATAAAAAAAAAAAAAAAAATATATATATATGAATATATATATATGAATATATATATATATATATATATATATATATATATATATATATATATAATATATATATATATGTGTATGTGTGTGTGTGTGTGTGTGTGTGTGTGTGTGTGTGTGTGTGTAGAAAAAAAGAAAAATAAATAAAAATAAATAAAAACCCAAAGGGCCAACTCTAAGCCAAGCCGAGCCGAACAAATGGAGCCCGACCCCCCCACCCCCTTGCGTACACAACCGAGAAAAGAACGACATATATATATATATATATATATATATATATATATATATATATATATATATATATATATATGTAGAGATCGGGAGAAGGAAAGGGATGAAAACCCTAACCCATCCTTCCCTTCGACCTCTGCATGCAGCCTCGGCCACCGCAGCACCGCCGCGCACGACCAGAGCCACCGGCCAGGCGCGCGGAACGAGCAGCAGCCGCGGGAACACCACAGAGCACCAGCAGCAATGGCAGCGCAAGGTACCATCTTCTTCATACTCGTTCTTTGCGCATACTTGACAAAATTCATTTCCCTAAAGTTCTTTAGGAAGCCTATATGACCCTCTCAGCACCCTAGAAAATAGGTTGAATGAACCAAACCTATCTATCCGCAAAATCGACGTAAAGTCGACAAGAAAATTGTTCATAAAACAGTCCCAAATCCTATGTTTACAGGAAGTATAAATAGAGTAGTAGCAATTTCAAAAATATAATTCATGACAGTCCTAGACAACCTGTAGGGCTTCACAACCCTTTTCACGGAATCCGATTTCGTTGACCGAGCATCGAGAAATCGCTTTCCCAAATTGACGAAAAAATTATTTTCTGAAAACACGAAAACCCTCGATACGACGTGCGTCCCGCCAATCCGGGCGACGTGGTCACAAAACGAAAGCATCGAAAGGTTAACGGCTTTGTGGATGTGTGGACTTTGACGGAATTCAAATTGGTCGCGTGTGCGCGACGAATTTGATGCGTATCCGTCAAAATTTACCGTATCGGCCCCTGTGCAAATTTTCCAATTACTTTGTGTACGTTCGTCAGATCGAGACAAAACTTATGCCAACAGGACCGTATCGTTTTTCTGGTCCTGTATACCAAGTTTGGTCCGATTCTGAGACAATTGACCGGATTGTCGTTTCGCGGGCCCCACGATCCGACTCAATGGGCGATTTCGTGCACGGCCTGTCGGAATCCAACTTTGGACATACGGTTGGGTTCGTATCATCAAAACAAATCCGTAGACATATAGTTTGACGACTTTAGAGACCATTGACTCTGGCATACTTTTTGGTGCAAAGCGGGTCCAATGGCGGATACCATTTTGACCCAAAATTATCATTTTGCCCCTGTGTCCAGAATTGGACTTAAGGGAAGACCATTCTAGCTAATTTGACTATTCTGAGAACGTTGGTAATATTTATTTCAGCATCTGGAGACTGTTGTACAAGTTGACTGTTGTGGCACACTGAGTGGTTTGGATTATCGGTTTCACCAGCAAAGGACCACAGGCGAGTACAGTTTATTACTTATTTTCAGTATTATTTTTACTATACATCATTATTAGTCGGTAGAGATGTGATTTTAGTCTTTTATGTGGATTATATTTTTGTCGTGTCGGGGGAGGCGAAGTACCAAAGATGTGTGATCTGACCTTATATCATGTATACCGTGTAGACAGTGATTATTATTGCATTTATACCGTGTAGACCGTGATTCATTATTGCTTTATACAGAGTAGACAGTGTTTCATTATTACTTTATTCAGTGTAGATCGTGAACATTATAAAGTGTAAATATCGTAGACCGTGTCGTATAATTGTCCCGAGACCGACCACATATCAAAGGTACTTCAGTCAGTCGGTGAGTATTGTCTTTGTGTTTATTTACTATTTTCCTTTATTTAGTTTTATTTTGTCTTTCTGTGTTTATTTTTTAAATCATATATTTAAAGGCTAACCTCTGTTGTATAGTCATTTTCATATATTGAAACTGCATTCAGTGAATTGTACTCATTCCATTCCTGACTGGAAACTAATATTTTTTAGGTTAGCTGTGGATTCACTTAGCATGGAGAGTTACGGGTGTACTTGCAGACGAAAACCTAGAGATTAGCTAGATAGATGAGTTGTAACCATTTCAACATTTGTAAGAGTTTATATTTTCTGCAAATGTAAAACTTATGAATATTGTAAATTAAATTAGTTTTTGTGAATGAGCATTATTTGTGATTTTTAGCATTGTGGCTATACAGCGTTCTATCGCCGACACTGCGACGTAGGCTGGCTTGGACATGCATTCGTATCCTGGAAAGCGGGTGCGGGTCGTGACATACCTTTTCCTAGATTTTGATTCTATTCGCCTGATCAAATTCGATCATTAATTGTATCATCTTTTGATTATATTCTTAGTCGTGCCTAATCATATCCTTTAAAATTTCGAGGACGCATTTTTTCTAAGGAGGGTAGATTTGTAAGCCCACTTTCCGAATTTTTTAATTTTTTAATTTTATTTGATTATGATTAATTTTATGATCATTAGGAGTCATGCCGAAGCTTGTAGGTAAGCTATGACCATATTAAGATCATATGACCTCTAGATAGCTTATATATGTAATATTTAGATATTTTATATTTTCTATAATTTTTGGATATTTTTAGTTATTTAATATTTAATGATTTATTATTTTTAAGGACTTTCATGATTTACTATAAGGTCATTCGGGGGTATTTCAGGAACAAATATTTTTATTTGGGCTCTAGATGACTAAAAATATTTTCTAGAATATTCTAGAATTTTTTTGGATTTATTTTAGAATTTTTGGAAATTTTTAGATAATTAAAACCTAAAGAATTTATTTTTATAGGCTTTTGAAATTTACTGTGGGGTTGATGATATTTTGTGTTACAATATTTTTATTTAGGTTCTAGAAACTTAGAAATATTTTCTCGAATTTTTTAGGAATTTTTTGGATTTGTTTGCAATTTATTTAGATTCTTTTGGAGTTAAAATAATTTTTAAATGATTTTTTGAATTTAAATTAGTATTTATACAGTCAGCAGCCCAGTCAGTCACACACGGGCCCACATGTCGGCGCCAAACCGCCTCTCTCCTATATATATATATTAAAACCGAAACCCTAGTTTATTATTCCAGCCCCCTTTGTGGTTTGATCTTGGAGATCCTCCAACTTCACGAGACAATTGCGATCAACCCCGATATCCGTTTCGAGTACCGTTTTTTTGTTTGAAGCGTATCGAGGTTAACTTTCCAAAAATATATTTTATTTTCTGTAATTATTTACGTGAATTTTTTGAGATTTATTTGAGTGTCGGTTGTCCAAAATTTGACGCGTCGTACTGTTTTTGGGAGATCTCAAACTCCGATTTTCGATCAGTTTGAAGTTTTGGAAAGCTAATACAAAGATATACAACATATAATTTTCCAAAGATTCAGAAATTCATTTAGCATTTTATTTATTTCGTTGAACTCATATTTGATTGGAATTCATCGATTTGGTCACGGTTAGCCATAACGACGACAACTTTTGACCAAATCGTGATTTTGTGGTACGGTCAATCCAATGCACTCGTGACACTAAAATCTACTGAGATGTATCCTCAAATCATTGAGTTCGTAACATTTGACTAGTTAGTCAATGGTATGCCTCGATTTGTGTGTCATGGATTCCAAATTTGGAACCGTGACTTTCTAAAGCCAAAAATTAGTGTTTAAATTTTATTTCAGAATATAATTAGATTAAATTTAGAATTTAGATGATTTATTCCAGAATTAAATAGAATTAATTAGGTTAACCCATATTAGCCACTTTTTATGACTTTTAAATTGGGATTTTAGATCTAACTTGTTGTTATTCGTGTACGGGTTCGTGCACGATGGTATAGTATAGTTTGATAGCTTCTAGGCTAGAGTTCATCTTGTCATCAACTTGTGAAACCAGTTCATTTAGGAGTTCAGGCAAGTACACTATTGCTTTATGTGCTTATTACATTATAATGATATCTTTCATTGTGTTTCATTGAGTATCCTCTTGAGACACGATTGTGACACGATAGGCTTGATTATATCATTGCTCGTTTATTGACTGTTTAGTGAGTGTGGTAGGGAAATGCCAGTAGACGTGTGAACAAATCCAAATAATATTTAACGAATGATAGCTAAGTCATACACCTCACGTATGAGTTAGCTGTACCAAAAATGTGTGATAGCCATCGTATGATGTGCCGTATTAGCCCAGTCGTTACGTGTCGAAAGGTATTTTAAAGCACTGTTTGATTAGTTCTACTTGTTCATGTTCATTTTCCAGTTGTCTTGTTCATACATGTTTCTACTAGTAGTTTCTTGTACATGTTATCGTTTCCATTCACATATATATTTCCTTTAGTTTGTATTGCATCTCTACTTGTCTAGCTTATTTTGTATTAAGTTACATTATTGCAATAGGGTTGTACTTTGCTCCTTTCTTGACTGGATAGTTGCAGGTGACTTGGCATAATTTCTACTTTCGCACTATGGACCATAGATGAGAGATAGAGACCTTGGAGGCTAACTTTAGATTCTAGATTAGATAGTTCTTTTATTTTAGCGGGTTTGTTCCTGAATGTCATTTTGATGAAATATTGGATTTATAACTTGAATAATTATTATGAATGAGCAATTAGATATAATTTGGTTGTATTTGAGTTTGACTTTGAGACATAGGCAACGTACTACTACCGATGCTGTATATTTGTATCCGAAAAATGGGGCAGATCGTGACAATAACTCTGTCCTACACGTCGCAACAGAGAACAGGATACGAAGTTGGGACAGGGCACTACAGTTGTTGTTGCTAAGTTGATCCGTGATACGATCGACGACTAGAAGCTCGTCATCACTTCAAAAAATCGATCCATGGTTGGATCATGCCTATGTAGTGGACTACGATGACGGCTAGATTCGAGGATGCTCGGTACAAGGATCGTTCGAAGAAGACGAAGGCGGCTAGGACGAGGGCAAGAAAGTGGCGTGGTGGCTCGATTCCCATGACGGAACATTTTCGTCGTCTGATATATATTTTATTGAATATCTATTATTTTAATGAAAGTAGGATAAAATGTTTATAAAAACATACAAAATATTTTTAAGAAGGATGAGGATGCCAACATGGTGACCGTCTTCCTGGCCACCTATTGGAAGGACGAAAACTTCATCGATAAGAGGGCCACGCAGCGCTGTGTTAGTATTAATTTATGTTTCGTTAACTTTAATATAACTTAGAAAATATGCAAATAGATATCCATATAGTTAGTAGTAGGTACCTTAGACATTAGAAAATATGACGATTGGATAGTAAAAAGTATGCTTATCAAGATGCATACTTTTCAGGATGAGTATCTTCGGCTACGTGAGCGGGCGAGCTACTGCACCAGCAGAGGGAGGGGCCGGTACTTCCTCGCAGCCCTGTCCAGCTCGTCGGTGTACGAGCTCTGGATGGCCATCATTGGTGGTCTTCAGAGAGGTACGTACTATGGTACGGGATCCTACGACGCATTTATTACGGCACAGTCATCTATGGTGCCCTTTATAGTGTGCGTTTTCCACAGCCCTCACATGAGTCAACCCAAGTCGAAAAGAGCGCTGCCCGACAGGTTATTGATCTGTGTGATGAGATGCTGAGAAGGATTGCGGAGCAACCCCAATCTCAGTCGCAGATGGACGATACGACGCTCAACACACGATTTGATACGCTCGAATGCGCCATCATAGAGATGGACGAAAGGACAGATCGTAGCATTACGGCACTGCAGGGGATGCAGATGTCCATGCACGACCAACTTTAAAAGCTACATGATGTCATGGCTTACAATAGTACGAGACTGGCATCTGCCTAAGATATATACAATGCTAGACCACTTGACGCATTACAGCAGACACGTCCTCTTGGTCCACCGGCATCGATATTGACTCCATCGATTACACTGCCTCTTTTATCGTCATCGGTAACGCTTACACAGAAGCAGTATGAGTTAATGCTATCCCAGATGCGTGGTGGTGGTCCTCTTCCTAATCAGCCATGGTCCTTCATTGGACAGAATGTGTTTGGTTGTTTGTGTGCTGGTTCATTCTTGGTCTTCATATACTTATTCTAGACTTTTAGTCACAATATTTGATGTGTTGTATGTGATATGATGTGCTGGCCCATTCTTGGGTCTTTATTGGACAGTATTTGGCATGACATTCTATTTGTTTTATTTAGTATAATTTATGTATTGCTTTACTATTTATGCATTAACTCTATATGTTTTTCAGTATTGAGTATTCCACCGAAGGGATCGACGAACCCAGAAAATTCAATGGAGGGTTGCTCTGGGTCTACCTTCTATAAACTGTGATTTAATAACTGTAGGCAGATTAATTTGGACAAAAAACAAATTGTTTTTTTTGCAGTTAACGATGTTCATCGACGTTCGGCGACATATCATGATGTCGCTAAACGTATATCTGAACTTCACTACACTGTATCGTTAACTCGCTAAACATCGTTACACGTCGCTACGTTGTTGACATGATTGTCACCCTCATTTCCCGTATTTCCCGTACTTCGTATTTATACTCGTATCTGAATTTTGGCATGTATTTTTATTTTTCTCAACTTGTGGAATTTCGGTATTTCTCGTATTTTGGGTTTTAAGCTTGGCTCGGTTTTAATTGGTTTGAGTTGGTTTGGTTTGGTTCTATATGATTGGAACCCCTTAGCCTATGCTCCTCCCTCATTTCCACCACAACCACCCTCTTTATAATCCCCACCAAACTCTCTCTCTCTCTCTTCATTACAACCTCCATTAATTTCTTCTTCTTCTTCCTCCACACAACTCTCCACACCCATAGGCAAGTGCAACTTGCTTCTACAAGAGAGCTCCTTTTATTTGTCCATTTGCTAGATTAGGACATGGTGATCAACATTAGAACTTGGCATTTTGTGATTTGGAGTCTCCATTGTTCTAGATCTAAGTTTTCTCTATTTTGGATTTGCATGATTTTGATCAATTTAAGTTGGATTTTTATGGGTTTTGATGTTTTTATGTGGGAGAGGATTCAATTTCACCCAAGTTGGAACCTTGGAAATTCGGATTTGGAGTTCGGATGGCCAAATTGTGATGCCTTGAAGTTTTGGGAGCCATGAGAGCTTCTTCTCAGCCATGGAGAAGAAGACCCGTTCCTCTGCGTGCGTGTTTTTACGCGTACGCAGCTCCCCTCCGTGCGTGCTTTTGTGCGTACGCAGCTCCTCTGCGTGCGTGTTTTTATGCATATGCAGCTCTCCTGCGTGCGTGACTTTTCTCGTACGCAGCTCTCCTGCGTGCGTGACTTTTCTCGTACGCAGCTCCTCTGCGTGCGTGACTTTTTTCGTACGCAGCCCTCCTGCGTGCGTGACTTTTCTCGTACGCAGCTCTCCTGCGTGCGTGACTTTTCTCGTACGCAGCTCCTCTGCGTGCGTGACTTTTCTCGTACGCAGCCCTCCTATGTGCGTGACTTTTCTCGTACGTAGCTCTCCTGCGTGCGTGACTTTTCTCGTACGCAGCTCTCCTGTGTGCGTGACTTTTCGCGTACGCAGCTCTCCTGTGTGCGTACTTTAGCTCTCCTGCGTGCGTGCTTTCGTGCGTACGCTGTGCGTGCCCTTGTGCGTACGCTGCTCCCCTGACCCCTTGCTTGACCCATTGGCTCTTGGAGTTTTGGTCTTAATTCTTTAAGCTTGGCTCTTCTATAGCCCTGCATATTGATATTTTATTAGATATTTTACGTCCATTTTATATCCTTATGCCTTTGTCCTGAACTTGATAATCACGAATTTACTTGATATGTTTGGAATTGATAATTGAGCATGACCTGATAGTGGCCCGTCGTGACGCACTCCTGACTAGTACACTTGATATGATAACATGACCTGATACATCTTGAATAGCTGTTGCAACGGCTACCTGACATGACATGACCTGTATAATTAATCCTGACACCGTGGGCGATTGTGCTTGTACAAATAATCCAGTCATGTCTTGCATCATGTCTAGGAGGGGACTCCTGAGTACCACGGTCAGGAGTACCTACTGAATTGGACTAAGGTTAATAATTAGTATAATTCACTAGTCATGAAGAGATGTTCCCCAGTTACAGGCGATCCCGTTATCCCGGCCGCAAATGATTGGACTTGTAGCCTGCCGACGAGTAGGGCACATTTCTAGCCCACTGTTATGTGGGGCACCCACCATTGTCACTTAAATGATTGAACTCTATTGTCACTCTAATGCATTGCACTCTCTAGATTGTCACTATAATGATTGCCTGGATAACCTGGATAGCTGCAGGGCCTGTGACTACTTGGAGCATCTCATTGCATCTTGCTAGTAACTAGGATTGTGATAACCCTAGTTAGTTAATGTAGAAAGTCGTAGGCAATGATTGGCCGTGATTGCTTGGATGGAGTCTAGTCCAGTATAGTATTGTCTAGAATTGATTGATTGTAAGATTGTACCAGAATGATTGAAGGATTGTCACTCCAGATTGTCACTATAATGATTGTCACTCCAGATTGTTACTTGACCTGATTTCTTATATTTATCTTGTCGATAAATGGTGAGAGAAACCAAGTTCCGTTCAGACGAAGGGTTACAACCCCGGTCCTTGTTTGGTTTACGGGTTGTAACCTAGCTATCTGAATAGTCCCATGGTTATCTCATCGTATATTATCCTGTCATGCTTTTCCATATGTCCTGTCTTTTAGTGATTCTATACAAGATTGTCTTTTATAATTACCCATCATGCTTTTTCTTAACTACTGCATTTTATTATGTAATTATACTCTTGTGTAATTGCTGGTTTTAGCTCTTAAGTGAAGCCTCCTTTGTGGCACTTGCTCTTTCTGGGGTCTGACCCAGCTGGTTTTGTATGGCCAAATATCGGGGCAGCACCAAAGGATCTACCTGTCTTCCAGCCCGATGGTGACCACCAGGCGTAACCAGGGCATCGAGTGGGTTTCTTTTGTTCTTCCACTGTAATATTATAAATTATTCTTTTGAGGCGTTTAGCCGACGAACAAGTGTTAGCTCAATTTTACTTACTTACTGTCTGCCTACGGGCTGTAACATGATTGACAAGCCCCGGGGGTTGATCATGTATGACGGAACTCTTGCTAGTCCTCACATTTTGTAACGACTAACTTCATGATCATCTGGATATGTAATGTTTGGGACGCCGTACAATTGTATATTTGGTGATCTGATATCTTCTGATTATTATTAGTTGGCTGAGATTGAGACAATAGGATAATATATGACCTTAAGAGACTAATGGCTTGTAGTGAAACCCTCACATATCTAGACAGCCGTGACCGTATAGCGGTGTGGATCCCATTCCGTTATACGTAGCTGGCTATGTCTACCCCCGCTCTCCAGTATTCTGGTTCTGGGGCGTGACATGGTTTAAGTGGTGGCCCATGCGCGCAGCTCTTGTTAATCAAGATGTGTGAGGGTTTACCGAATAGATGTCTCAATCGGTACTCGTCCTTGATCTCTGCTCGTATCCTCTTGATTCCTGAAAATTCTTGTCCTGATCACATGCTTGTAATCGTTGATCTGTCCTGGTCCTTCCTTATTGTTCCCATGTCGTCTTCTTCAGCGGCATTGAACATGGACCTGCCGATCAGCAAGGCGGATCACCTCTCGTGGACCAGCAGCAACCAGAAGATCAGGCCCAGCACTCAGGAGCAGCCTTCCGAGTCGTACCTACTGGAGGAGAGCCGCCAGTTCAGCCAGTCCAGCCTACAGATGCTGATGATGGCACTTTGGTGGGTCTCATCAGATCATTGTTAGCTTCCCAGGATCGTAGAGGCGATGCCTTGCACCAGGCAGTGGAAGATGCTCTGAATAGAAGTGGACCCCGAGGGAACAGTACGGTCAACAGTTTTAAGCGCCTGAACCCTCCATTCTTCGATGGCAGCGAGGATGCCATTGCTGCCGATGCTTGGCTACAAGATATAGAGGTGATTCTCGAAGCCGCGAAGACTCCAGGAGACGAGAAGGTGGCTGTGGTGCGCCTACAGTTATTGGATCTAGCCCGCAGTTGGTGGGCCGCACAAGCAGTGGGATTGACAACACCTGTCCCCTGGGCAGTGTTCAGCGAAAAGTTCCAAACCAAGTATTATGATGCAGTGGCTCGGTATGACTTGCAGACCAGGTTCAGTAATCTTAAGCAGATGGGGAGGACGGTCGACGGATATGCGGCCGAGTTTTCCAGACTCAGTCGGTTTGCTCCCACTTTGGTGGCAACCGAGTTTGACAGAGCGCAGAGGTTCCAGCAGGGACTTCACCTAGAGATTATATTGGCAGTAGAACAGTTCGAGCATCAGACCTATGATGCGGTGTTGCGAGCAGCAAGGAGGCCCGAGTATACCTCCCAGAGAATAGTAGACAGGACCGGAGGTCGGAAGCGGTCCCATAGTCAGATGAATCAGTCTTCAGCACCAGCCCCGGCAGCTAGGCTTTGACTATTGGAACTCCGCGGCAAGCAACCTCAGTTATGTCGGTCCAGTACTCGACCCCGACGTACCCTCAGCAGAAACAGAAGCAAGCACAGTCTTCCGCCGTAGGCTGTTCTTATTGTGGGAAGCCTGGACACGTGGTAGCGGAGTGTCGTAAGGCGTTGGGATTGTGTTTATTGTGTGGAGCATCGGATCAAAGGGTGGGGTCCTGCCCTTTCAGAGTTGATTCAGCATCGACAGTATCTAGTCCCTCGGTTAGGGGACCAGCACCAGCACCAGTACCAGCTCCAGTTCACCAGCAACAACAGTACCCATTGCCGAGGCCATTGCCTCCTCAGGCCCAAGTGTTCCAGCAACAGAGGCCTCAGCAGTTCGCCCTGGCCCAGGCCCAGATACAGAATCGACAGAGAGGTATCTGTATCCTATTGTCTTGCTTTCCGTCGTTGTTATACGGGACACGTGTCATGTTTCATGTGTCCTAATTACAACGGTATATCCCGGGCCCGAGCCATGTCCTAGATCATTCAAAAACGGTTATTGGTACCAACCTTTTCGTATGAGGAAAGGCCTGTGTCCCTGTTTGACCAAGGAGAGAGACCTCAAGCGCAAGACTATCAGTTTAGTTCATGTCGCTTGAGTTCATCGTTCCTTGGGAGAGTCAAACATGGGAGTGTGAGGATGATATCCGATCACGTTATCCCTACTTGTTTGACTCGTAAGGTACAATGTCTTTCTTATACCTTACGTTTTCCCTTCCTTGCTTGCATTGTATGATTGTATGATTGAATTACTTAGTATAGTTGTTGGTGCTTAGTATAGCTTGTCGTGACAATCTCTAGCTCCTTGATTAAATTCCGAGGACGGAATTTTTTTAAGGTGGGTAGAGTTGTCACCCTCATTTCCCGTATTTCTCGTACTTCGTATTTATACTCGTATCTGGATTTTGGCATGTATTTTTATTTTTCTCAACTTATGGAATTTCGGTATTTCTCGTATTTTGGGTTTTAAGCTTGGCTCGGTTTTAATTGGTTTGAGTTGGTTTGGTTTGGTTCTATATGATTGGAACCCCTTAGCCTATGCTCCTCCCTTATTTCCACCACAACCACCCTCTTTATAATCCCCACCTAACTCTCTCTCTTCATTACAACCTCCATTAATTTCTTCTTCTTCTTCCTCCACACAACTCTCCACACCCATAGGCAAGTGCAACTTGCTTCTACAAGAGAGCTTCTTTTATTTGTCCATTTGCTAGATTAGGACATGGTGATCAACATTAGAACTTGGCATTTTGTGATTTGGAGTCTCCATTGTTCTAGATCTAAGTTTTCTCTATTTTCGGATTTGTATGGTTTTGATCTATTTAATTTGGATTTTTATGGGTTTTGATGTTTCTATGTGGGAGAGGATTCAATTTCACCCAAGTTGGAACCTTGGAAATCCGGATTTGGAGTTCGGATGGCCAAGTTGTAATGCCTTGAAGTTTTGGGAGCCATGAGAGCTTCTTCTCAGCCATGGAGAAGAAGACCCGTTCCTCTGCGTGCGTGTTTTTATGCGTACGCAGCTCCCCTGCGTGCGTGCTTTTGTGCGTACGCAGCTTCTTTGCGTGCGTATTTTTACGCGTACGCAGCTCTCCCGCGTGCGTGACTTTTCTCGTACGCAGCTCTCCTGCGTGCGTGACTTTTCTCGTACGCAGCTCTCCTGCGTGCGTGACTTTTCTCGTACGCAGCTCCTCTGCGTGCGTGACTTTTCTCGTACGCAGCCCTCCTGCGTGCGTGACTTTTCTCGTACGCAGCTCTCCTGCGTGCGTGACTTTTCTCGTACGCAGCTCTCCTGCGTGCGTGACTTTTCTCGTACGCAGGTCCTCTGCGTGCGTGACTTTTCTCGTACGCAGCCCTCCTACGTGCGTGACTTTTCTCGTACGCAGCTCTCCTGCGTGCGTGACTTTTCTCGTACGCAGCTCTCCTGCGTGCGTGACTTTTCGCGTACGCAGCTCTCCTGTGTGCGTACTTTAGCTCTCCTGCGTGCGTGCTTTCGTGCGTACGCTGTGCGTGCCCTTGTGCGTACGCTGCTCCCCTGACCCCTTGCTTGACCCATTGGCTCTTGGAGTTTTGGTCTTAATTCTTTAAGCTTGGCTCTTCTATAGCCCTGTATATTGATATTTTATTAGATATTTTACGTTCATTTTATATCCTTACGCCTTTTGTCCTGAACTTGATAATCACGAATTTACTTGATATGTTTGGAATTGATAATTGAGCATGACCTGATAGTGGCCCGTCGTGACGCACTCCTGACTAGTACACTTGATATGATAACCTGACCTGATACATCTTGAATAGCTGTTGCGACGGCTACCTGACATGACATGACCTGTATAATTAATCCTGACACCGTGGGCGATTGTGCTTGTACAAATAATCCAGTCATGTCTTGCATCATGTCTAGGAGGGGACTCCTGAGTACCACGGTCAGGAGTACCTACTGAATTGGACTAAGGTTAATAATTAGTATAATTCACTAGTCATGAAGAGATGTTCCCCAGTTACAGGCGATCCCGTTATCCCGGCCGCAAATGATTGGACTTGTAGTCTGTCGACGAGTAGGGCACATTTCCAGCCCACTGTTATGTGGGGCACCCACCATTGTCACTTAAATGATTGAACTCTATTGTCACTCTAATGCATTGCACTCTCTAGATTGTCACTATAATGATTGCCTGGATAACCTGGATAGCTGCAGGGCCTGTGACTACTTGGAGCATCTCATTGCATCTTGCTAGTAACTAGGATTGTGATAACCCTAGTTAGTTAATGTAGAAAGCCGTAGGCAATGATTGGCCGTGATTGCTTGGATGGAGTCTAGTCCAGTATAGTATTGTCTAGAATTGATTGATTGTAAGATTGTACCAGAATGATTGAAGGATTGTCACTCCAGATTGTCACTATAATGATTGTCACTCCAGATTGTTACTTGACCTGATTTCTTATATTTATTTTGCCGATAAATGGTGAGAGAAACCAAGTTCCGTTCAGACGAAGGGTTACAATCCTGGTCCTTGTTTGGTTTACGGGTTGTAACCTAGCTATCTGAATAGTCTCATGGTTATCTCATCGTATATCATCCTGTCATGCTTTTCCATATGTCATGTCTTTTAGTGATTCTATACAAGATTGTCTTTTATAATTACCCATCATGTTTTTTCTTAACTACTGCCTTTTATTATGTAATTATACTCTTGTGCTAATTGCTGGTTTTAGCTCTTAAGTGAAGCCTCCTTTGTGGCACTTGCTCTTTCTGGGGTCTGACCCAGCTGGTTTTGTATGGCCAGATATCGGGGCAGCACCAAAGGATCTACCTGTCTTCCAGCCCGATGGTAACCACCAGGCGTAACCAGGGCATCGAGTGGGTTTCTTTTGTTCTCCCACTGTAATATTGTAAATTATTCTTTTGAGGCGTTTAGCCAACGAGCAAGTGTTAGCTCGATTTTACTTACTTACTGTCTGCTTACGGGCTGTAACATGATTGACAAGCCCCGGGGGTTGATCATGTATGACGGAACTCTTGCTAGTCCTCACATTTTGTAACGACTAGCTTCATGATCATCTGGATATGTAATGTTTGGGACGCCTTACAATTGTATATTTGGTGATCTGATATCTTGTGATTATTATTAGTTGGTTGAGATTGAGACAATAGGATAATATATGACCTTAAGAGACTGATGGCTTGTAGTGAAACCCTCACATATCTAGACAGCCGTGACCGTATAGCGGTGTGGATCCCATTCCGTTATACGTAGCTGGCTATGTCTGCCCCCGCTCTCCAGTATTCTGGTTCTTGGGCGTGACAATGATAAAGTTTTTCATGTCAGCTTTTGGAAGCCGAATGTTGCAAATTCTGTTATGAAACGTCGCTAGACAGCTAACATGGCAAAGCTTTCCATGTTAGGATTTTCATAGCAAACGACGCTAAACTTATCGCTAAATCCGCGACGTTTAGCAACGAACTTTGACGTTGCTGATTAGCAACGACATGTCGGTCCGCATCACTAAATCAGTGACGAAGTAACATCCCTGACAGACATCGCTGCAGCGATGAATAACGACATTTTTTGTGTCAAGGACCATCGATACGCGACATTATAAATTCGTTGCTAATAACGTCGCTAATTTTTTTAGTGACGCTTTTGGCATATTAGCGATATTTCTCGGTGTCACTAATATGACTTATTCTGGTAGTAAAATTTCATATCCTAAACATGTTACTTTTTCTATAAAAATATGGGTCCTATCGATTTTCAGTGTTACTTTTTTTAATAAAATCCATGTGAACCATATTTGTATATGAGATAGATGTATAGAACATAGGGTTTGGAAACAACAGATTTTCTCTGCATTCAGGATCTTGCCCACCACCAAATCCATATGAGCAATGTTATAATTACAACCATTTAGCTTATAATCTACTTACAATCGCCTATGTGGCAGTTTTTAATTGGGTTCCCTCTCTTATGGAGTAAGGGAGGGAGAATGATTCAATTAGCAACTGCCTCCTAGACGATAGCAAGAGGCTTACAAGTCAAATGGTTATAAACTTAGCATTTTTGAATCCATATATACTCCATATGTATGAAGTGTCTCGTTGACATCATCACAAATAGGGGTGCAACTCGGACGGGCTACACCCGAGTCCGATCGGGAAAATACATTAATGTGTTGGGTTAGGGTTGAAGATGCTCGGATTCAGGCTCGAATTTAGGTTAAAATATTTGAACCGGTCAAAATTGGGTTGGGCTCGGATTCATGTGTCGAATTATCCAAAGAACCCGAAACCCGAATATATATAATACTCCTTAAATAAAAGTTTAAAATACTAAATTTCTCCACCCAAATTCTTCAACTTCTTTTCCTAAATCTTATTTCACTTTATATTTTGTAATGATCAATGCTTGATTGCTATTTGATTATGTATTTAATATTATTTTTTGTTTAAGATTATTTCAAATATTATATTAGTCCGATGGATCCGACCCAATCCGATCCTCCGGGCTTGGCCTTGAGCTTCATATGTTGAACCAGAGGTCGGGTCGGGTCGGGTCGGACTCGGATTAGATTTATGATTCATCAGGTTGGGTTCGGACAAGGGCGAAGCATAAGCTGGACTATTGCAGGCTGTAGCATAGACTTAAAAACAAATAAATAGCAAGAGATACCAATAAGTTACCACATGGAAGTCCTAGTTAAGGTGGTTGAGTGCTTGGATGGTAATAAGAAAGGTTCATAGTTCGATTCTTGTTGGGATTGAGGGGTGTATAAGAAAGGTTCATAGCTCGATTCTTGTTGGGATTGAGGGGTGTAGATTTAGATTGGACTCGGATTGACCTCAAGTCCAACCAACCCACCTTAATTGCACCCCTAATCACAAAACAGTAAGTCAACTCTTTTGATCTCAGCCAGCCTAATCTACGTACGCTCGGTTCCCCATGCATGTCAGTTCAGCCCCCATTGTTCCTTTGCAGCATAACATTATCGGCGCCGCGCCGGAAGAGAGAGAGAGGAAGAGATCTCCACCATATCTCTTGAGAATCAAGTACAGGAAAACTTAACACACACTGTCACCACCACTACCAAATCTCATCATGCAATGAGAATCCCTCCTCTGCTCTCACACGTCCATATAGCATCTGCATGCATGCATTCTCCCTCTGCTATACTCTCTCCAATCTATCAAAAATACAATATTCGTTACTTCCACTTTTGGCATACATAATAATTACTCAGTTGCAACTCTACTCTTTTTCCTCACTCCCATCATACTCTCACTATCTCACTACATATAGCTACATGCATAGCTACAATTACAGCCGGTTAAAAGATCTTCTACATCATACTAATAATTATATAATAGATATGCTTGTTTTCTTAGGATCAGCTTCTTCTTTTTTTTAAGAAAGATATAACGTTAATATTCACACATACTTACATATGACAGATGTACACGAGCTTGCTTTTGGTTGATTAGATCATAAGTACACCCAAAAAGAAAAGAAAAAAAAACTTTTCATCGTGAAAATTTTCTATATCATGCTAATAACTATATCAGATATGTTTGTTTCTTAAAGTTAAAGGTTAATTTTATTTTTGTCCAAGCATATATAATTATACTATGTGTAGTTTAGAAAGAAATCACATGAATATTCACATATTTACTATGACAGGTCATGTATGTACAGGAGATCTTGGTTGATCACGTAAAAAATATAACAAAAAAATATTTTGCATATTAGCAAATTAATAGATATGTTTGTCTTTTAGGATTAGCACACTTTTGTTAAGTGTCTTTTAGAAAAAATAAATCTTGGACTTCCATTCTTCGGACTCGGTTCTTCTATTATAACTCCTTGATTCTCGAGATCCCCGACTATAACTAACAACGTTGACAACACCGAGTCATTATAGCCTATATATTCCACATTTCCACAATTTCATTAATTAATTTATACCAAGTATTTATGTTTTGTTGATTTTTTGTACCTAAGGGTGTGTTTGGTAGGAGGAAAAAGTGGGAGAAAGAAAAATAGAGGAGGAAAAAGTGAAAGGAAAGATTCATTTTCTTTTGTTTGGTATAGAAGAAAAATAGGAAGGAAGGAAAAGTGGAGGATTACTTTTCCTTCTTAACCTAAGAAATTCAATCCTCCAAAAAATGGAAGAAAAAGTGGAAGGAAAAGTGGAGGCTTGTAGAATTAGTAAACCATATATTTTTTACTTTCTTTCCTTCCACTTTTTCTTTCATACCAAACAAAGGAAAATGCATCTCTTATCTTTTCCATCCTTGCTACCAAACACAAAGGAAGGAAATGATCTTTCATTTTCACATGGAAGGAAAATGAATCCTTATCTTTTTTCTTTTTTCCACTTTTCCATCCTTCCTACCAAACACAGCCTAAAGGAAGACGGATAATCACCACCAAAATATATATATATATATATATATATATATATATATATATATATATATATATATATATATATATATATATACCACTTGCTGCATCCAATATGACGATGGCTTGCACTTCAGTTCTGCGCAAAAAAAATAATTTTTTTTTGGAAGCAGGTAAATTGTTTCTGGAATCGCTCCCACTGGGATTCGAACTCCTAACCACTCAGGCCGCATGCATCTCTCTTAACCACTAGGCTAGAGATCATTTGCAAAAAATAAAAAATAAAAAATAAAAATAAAAATAAAATAATTATATATATATATATATATATATATATATATATATATATATATATATATATATATATATATATATATTTCTTTTTCTTCTTTTTTTTTTCTTTTTTTTTTTTGATATATATATACCACTTGCTGCATCCAATATGACGATGGCCTGCACTTCAGTGTTCTGCGCAAAAAAAAAAAAAAAAAAAAAAAAAAAAAAAATATATATATATATATATATATATATATATATATATATATATATATATATATAATATATATATATATTTTTAATATATATATATATATATATTTATTTTATATATATATATATATATATATATATTTTATATATATATATATATATTTATTTATTTATATATATATATATATATATATATATATATATATATATATATATAAAATAAATAAATATATATATATATATATATATATATATATATATATATATATATATATATATATATATATATATATATATATATATATATACCACTTGCTGCATCCAATATGACGATGGCCTACACTTCAGTTCTGCGCACGCGAGACACTTGTTAGCAATCATCCGAATAAAACTCATATTATACGCGAATTTTTCGTATCTTTAAGAGACGCATAATACTTGCGTACTTGTGACAGATTCAAATTTCAGTACGTAAATTTTAAGCATGCGAAGTTTTAAATGTGTTTCGTATAAATTATTAAAAAAAATTGGCACAAAAATCGTGGTGAGAACCTGTTTAATTAACCAATTTGACAACATATTTAAGAATGTGAAATTTCTAACCTCAATATTTTTATTTTTCGAATATTTAAACTAATTTTTGAACGTATTTTATTTGCGTTGAGCCGATTAATACTCGTATTTTTGTCGTTTCGATTTTTTTTCGTTTGCCGAATTGCTAACCAGGCACGAGACACAGTGGGTCAATTTCTGCATCCACTGCTATTCTCCCTCCCTCCCGGAGGTGCTGCGAAACGATATATATATATTCTGCAAGTCCATTTATACCAAGTATTTATGTTTTGTAGATTGTTTCTGCGCGAAGAGAATCATGGAATATAAATCTAGTGAATCATCATCAAATATATTGATCAGTAAAGAGTACACTTTGTTTACCTATAATAATGCGCATGCATGCACGAAGGATGATGACCCATATATAAATAAAAGAAGAAGCTATTTATGAGGGGAAGATCTGCAGCCCGGCTCAGACTAGGTCTGTGAAAGATTTGGTGATCCCATAGGGAAAGCCAAGCGTCGACCAAACCTGCAAAAATCTTCACCAAATCTCTCCTCCTTAATCCCCCCGTCACTTCCCCTCCCTATATATATTTTTGATTATTTGATCATCGTATCGCCAACTTGAATCCTTCCTCAAAAACTCTGGTTCTGCACTAGTACGACTCTAAAAAAGAGTCTTGTAATTTTCATCAAGAATGTCGTCCTCCGGTGGTGGTGGTGGCGGCGGCGGTGGTGGCAGCATTCATCGTGAATTTCACGTTCTTGCTGTCGACGACAGCTCTGTCGACCGCGCCGTCATCTCTCACCTCCTCAGAAGCTCCAAACATCGAGGTAGAGTTAAATTTTGATTCGGAATTTTTATATTCTGAAATTTTATATATAATTTTTTTTTTTCCTTTCAGTAACTGCTGTTGATAGTGGAAAAAGAGCCCTAGAGATGTTGGGCATGGTATGTTAATGTACTTATTTCAGGTTATATATGTTTTGGTAGTTCTATTGTTTTTTTTGTCTTTCAACAATTTTTGAAAGGAATTTTCATTTTCATTTGTAGGAACCAAATGTGAACATGATAATCACAGATTACTGGATGCCGGAAATGACTGGATATGAGCTACTAAAGAAAGTAAAGGTACAAATAACATCATTTATCTACTAAAGAAAGTTAATTTGATATTCTTCCCTTAAAATATTGTTATTTTGCCAATGTGCTAATATGTCTCATATAAAAGGTACTTAGACCAGAATAGCTAGAAATTCATGACAAAGTTGTATTCATCTGAACAAAACTTGTAATAGTTATTTGAAATTAATATTATTAAGTAATATTTTTATGGGCTAATAAGCGTTTAGACTCTGGATTTTATAACAGCTTAGGGTGCGTTTGATTGCAAGGTGAAAAATATGTGGAAAAGAAATTAATTCCATGGAAGTATTTTCCTAGGAAAAAAATTCCACGGAATTTTAAAAAAATTTCATGGAAAACTTAATTTGGGTGTTTGATTGCCATTATTTTCTACAAAAAATAGTTATTTTCCATGGAAAATGATATTTTTCTATCGGTTGGACAAGTTTCATTTTCCACTATTTTAGATGAAAATATGGAAAATGATAGTTTTTTGGAAAATAATTCCATGGAAAATATATGCTATCAAACACTACAATTGGTGGAAAATTTGTGATGGAAATATTTTCCATGGAAAAAAAGTCCAATCAAACACAGCCTAAGAGTTTAATTTCTATGTCTAATTGAAAAGCTTGAATCTTGAATTTTATTAGGACTAATTAACGTTTAGACCCTGAATCTTTACCACCTTAGGGTTTTAATTATAACATGTCCAATCGAAGATTGTAGAAACTAATTTTTTTTCTACCTTAATTTCCAGCATGTGTTGGTTGTTTCCACCTGCTCACGTTTAGCGTATAATGGAAAAAAGTAAGATAAAAAAATTCAGGATCTAAAATTTTTAACTGGACATGTTAGGACTTAAATTCTAAATTGATATATAATTCAAAATCTAAACCCTAATCTAAGTCATGACAAGGGCAATAACCAACACAGGCTGAAAAGAGATATAATGTGAAAAAGAAAAATGAAAACTATAAAAATTTAGGGCCAAAACTTTTCAATTGAACATATTATGACTTAGATTCGATGGTGATATCAAATTTAGAATCTAAATGCTAATAAGCCGTATATTTTGTAGGTTTTTATTGTAGCTAACAAGCTTTGTGATATTGTGAACTTGTTTGTAGCAATCTTCAAAGCTAAAGGAAATCCCTGTAGTCATCATGTCTTCTGAGAATGTTCCAAACACAATCCATAAGTAAGTTAAATTGTCTACCTTTTTTTTACATATAAAGTGTTCTTTTTTCCACCTAATATTCAAGTGTAGTATCAAAATAATGGTTTCTTATGAATTTATTTTACATGGTAGGTGTTTGGAAGAGGGTGCAGAGGATTTCCTACTGAAGCCCGTTCGACCGTCCGATGTGTCGAGGCTGTGCAGTCGTGTGCTCAGATCGTAGCCGTTTGTTGTTGATGTTCTTCTGGTGGATGGCTCAACCTTATATGTGAATGCTATGTTTAGGCCCTTTTTTAATTTACTTTTGTGGCATTTTTGTGTTTTAGCCTTACAAAATTTATAATGCTAGGAAGTTAAAATTTGGTGATGGGGAAGAATGGAAAAGGAAAAGACAGACCAGACTTTTCTTTTTTCGTCTTGTTGTAGAACAAATATATTTCATTTGAAAATTTTAGTTGAAATCTTGAGATTCTTTTATGCATTTGATATTATTTTGGTTAGTGAGTAAAGTTTATGATTTGATTGGAAGGATCTGGCGCTTCAGCTCTTGTGGAAATCAGTGCAGATATCAGACTAGATCGACAGAGTTTGAACCTTCAACTGTAAGGACATGTAGGTCTGTGTGAGATGTAAAAAAAAATGATGGAAATGATTCTGATTCTATGCACCCAATATCCATTAACAATAAGAAGGTATATTACAATATTTTTGCCTAACGGACAAGGTTTTTTTTTTTTTTAAGATGCACAAGTAATTAAGGTATTATTAAGATCAAGATATTCACGAATTATTCATTGCCTTACCAATTCCAAATTTGACAAGATAGGGAGTAGAACTCACCAAGAGCTGTTTTGTGTGTCTGATGTTCATCCGTTACGTATTTGGACACACTTAAGTCTCGTTTGGTTCGCAGAAAGGAAATGAAAGAAAATTGATTCTTAATTTGATATTTCTTTTCCTTTGAAAAATTATAATTACAATCACTTTCTTTCCGGTATTTGGAAAAACTAAAAAAATTGGCAGAAAAAATGAATTTTTAGAGGGAAAAAATAAATTCTTCGGTTGGTGGGAGGAACCATTTTTCTTCCTATTTTTTTCCTCTTGGGAACCAAATTACTTTCCTCCTTATTTCCTTTGACATCCGAACGAAAGAAAATGAATCACTTTCCTTCCTAAGAAACTCCTTGAACCAAATGTGGCATAGAGTATCGTGGTGTATATTTGTCTCTATGTTTGCAACATAGAGATGATAAGGAATACAAATGTTGGGATTATATAATACTATATAATGAGAAAAGTGTGCTTTATCGTGGAAGTTTTTTTCCTTCAGAAATGTCATCAACTATGTTTATTAATTAAAATTGTTCATCAAATTTAATATAGGTAGTTATGTATCTATATCTATACTATTATATAATAAGAAAATTAGTATTCACTGTGAAAGTTTTTGTTCCAAAAATGCTCTTATATATGTTTGCTAAATAAAATTGTTCATTAAATTTAATATAGGTAGTAATGTAATTAAACTACTATATAATGAAAAAAGTAGGCTTCATCGTGGAAGTTTTTGTTCCAAAAATGTCCATATCTATGTTTACTAATTAAAATGGTTCATTAAATTTGATATGGATAGTTATATATCTATAGTATTATATATTATACAATGAGAAAAGCAGACTTTCACCAGAGAAGTTTTTGTTCCAAAATGCTCGACTAATTAAAATTGTTCATTATGTTATAAAAATGAGAGAAAGAGAGAAATATTGGTAGCTAGAAAATCTGTACGTAGCTTTTCTCATTGATAACGTATTGAGAGGGAATATGATAGAGGTTGTTGTGGGTATGGATAAGGGCATCCATATTTGAGTTTATCCAAATCACATCAATATTCATAGAAAAGAAAATTTTCTCGTTGATAAGGTATAGAGAGGGAATATAATAGAGGTTGTTGTGGGTATGGATAATTGCCTCACTAAAATTTTCTAAGTAGAAAATTCATCTTTTGGGAAAAATTCATAGAAAAAAAATAGTGCAATAATATTCTTCAAGAATATGATTCTTCAGGAATCCAATTTGGTGCGACTTACACTACCTCGTTACAAAACTTTCGAAGAAAAAATCCAGTGAAAAAAACCTCAATGAAGGAAAAGAGTTAATGCGCAAAGACATACTTCGAGATGTCTCCATTTGCATCTTCGGGATGCTAGCATGTAGTTCTTACATCAATAAAGAAAGAAAAATAACCCTCCAGTACATTTGAATATTACATCTCATCCCGACACTATATTTGCCTAAACATTTATTCTCATATCTTCAAAAAAAGGTTGCATGCTTTATTTATAATTCCTAAAAAAGTTCGCAACTCCCCTTGATATGTTGAACTGTCACTACAAGAAAAAAGGACTTTCTTGACGGTTTATCCCCGTCAAGAAAGGGTTATCTTGACGTTTGTGGATCCATCAAGTAGGCCAGAGTCAAGAAAACTTCTCACTTTTCTTGACGATTTCTGTCAGGACTTTTCTTGACGGTTATTAGCCGTCATCTAAAATATTTTTCTTGACCCTTTTTAGCCGTCAAGAAATCAGTTTTAAAAAACCGTCAATGTAGTTGAAAACTTTTCTTGACTCCGGCCTAGATGACGATTATTAACAGTCAAGATAACTATACTTTGACAGGCATAATTGGCCCATTTGCAATAGAGTTTATTTTATTGTTGACGTTTTATAACAGTCAAGATAAGCTAAATTCTGTATAGCCAAAATTCTATTTATAATTATATATTATTATGAATCGAACATAGACATAATATCAATAATCCAGAAGATATACATACATCAAATAACTAGAAAATCCAAAATTTATATTAACAAACAGTATTGTTCATACACCATAAACTTCCATGGAATTTGTACAAAAAATCATAAGGAAGAAGAGTACAAAGAATCATAAGGAAGACCATAATCATGATGATGATCCTCAAGGGCATAACATGAGTTTTCGGCTTCAATTTTGATTTCTTTCCAGTCTTCGATCTTCAACTTCAAACATATTGAAAGTGAAGCCAAGGAAGCTGAACTGTAAATTGATGTAGACATAAAAAACATATATATAATAGGTTAGAAAAAAATGCAAATATGTCACAAATAACACAAAGAATATTCAATTACTTCTAATATGAAAATTAGAAAATGATAGTAATGATATTGAAAAGACCATCACAATATGAACATACCAATCTGTCAATCTCAAGAAAAAAAATTCTGGTTTTCTTAACCCAGTTTGTAATCTCTAGCATAACTTAATGCACCATGAGTCAATAAGTTCTCAAGTACAACAATGGAAATCACAAGCTGGATTGCAGACATGAGTAGTGGTTACCAACTCCAGAGCATGGTTTACAAAAATGTGAGCAGATGATCTAGAGTTATGTAATCACAGTATATAAAGGTACTTGAATATAATAAAAATCGTTAAACTAATGAATTTTGAAAGCCTTTTCTACTATCATGGAGTCAGTTTATGCTGGAACAAGAAAAAAAGAATGATGCTACTATAGATTGTAACATTTTTCATTGCGATCTAGGGACTGGAGAATGATTTCAGGAAAGCTAGAACCCAAGACTGAAGCTGAAAAAAGACAAATTGGTCGTAACAAATTGTGGCATACATGAAAGCTTATTCAAGATGATAAAACCGAGTGGATCAATTGTAATATATATACAACTGCATTTTTTTAATACAATCCAGAAAAGACTGTGCATGGATCTTTTATTGCAGCTGCTCGTTAGATTGAGCTCTCATTCACAAGTCAATAAAGTTCTAATGTAACAACAATGAAACAAAAG
Source organism: Iris pallida (assembly GCA_029216955.1). Classification (NCBI taxonomy): domain Eukaryota; kingdom Viridiplantae; phylum Streptophyta; class Magnoliopsida; order Asparagales; family Iridaceae; genus Iris; species Iris pallida. The sequence goes on along the minus strand of JANAVB010009999.1, from coordinate 17,178,100 downwards.
TCTTCCCAAATAATTGAAATATAGTTAGGTCTTGAGTTCAAAAATATCACCATGGAGAGCAAGCATGCACGAGTAGGTTCTGGGTGTCATTTACTTTTCCTTCGTATTCTCCGTATTATCTTCCGTAAAAACCATGCAGATCAAACCATGACCTTGAAGACAAAGCAATGCCAAATTAGGAATTGTATAAGTTGATTCAAGCTAATGAAGACATGCCACATCACAATGGTTGAAAATAAGTTAACTACCGATTATCGGTCTTTCATCATGAGGCTAACTAGCTGAGTTACGAGCTAATGAAGAGAGCACAAATTTTTGCATATTGAACGAAAAATGAACTTTTCACAATAAAACAATAATGATAATATTGAACAGAAAATACAAATGTTGAAAATAAAATTTGACTTTATAGTAGAGTGTTTTACAATGGCTCAATTAGTTTCCTTCTTCCTCCGTTTTTTTTTTTTGCTTTATTTTAGAAGGGACAACCATTCAACTTCTCTCTATAACTGTCTTTTATCACTCCAAATTGTGGATGGCAAAGAGGCACTGAGTGCAACATTTGATGAGCATGGACTGCCAATGACCCGTCTATTGTTCACTCAAGCAAATAGGCAACTACAACACAATATTCTCCATGAAATGCAATCACGCCACTTGACAAAACCCCCATAAAACATAATTATGAGATTATTGTTTATCCCTAGAACACTATGAAACTTGTTCTTTTCTTTATCTATGTTAATTTATTGGAGCTAAAATAGTAAATTTGTCATTTTTGTTGGCCAACTGTAGTGCAGGGGGGTTAGTTGTTCAAAAGTACCAAGTTATGGGGGCTCACTCTAATGACCCCAATAGTTGAAAAGTTATATGGAATTAACCACCAATATAGTAAAATTAACTAGACAACTTGAGAAATTTATAGCAAAAATCAAATATGCTAGCATGAACAAACTTCTAATTCTTATGAGTTGCAATGCATTTCAAAATATAACTTCTGTGGGCAACTGAAGTAAGCTCACCATTGCATGCGAGTCTAACCCATCATCATCCTTGTCTAGTTAAACGCTTCTTGCAACCACTATATAGCAAAGGTAATTCAAGATTTGCAATATGAACAGAAAATGTGTAGGACAAAATAAAATTGGGTGCCATCTTGCTAGTACTACAAAATAACCCATCAAACATGCCACATCAGGCTGCCATCTTGCTAATCCAAAATCTCCTACCTATTAAACATCATATGATGTTAGCACCATCTCCAGAACATCTTACACATTGCAATATCTTGCATCCTATATACAGGGGAAGACAGTTTATCTTGTTTGATTATACATTCATAATACACCTCAGAAATACTACACAATCGATCATCATCATTCAAAGCATTTTCCATTAGAAAGTAGTCGCCTATAAAGCATAAGAAAGCTCCATACAATTGACAGCTTTTTTCTCTCTTTCACTGGCTGTGTAACTGGCCTCCTGTCCTCAACCCTATGTTGCGGCAAATTACGAGCTACGATAGCTATGGCCATGAAACGACCATGCCCTAGGCGGATAGGTAGAACTAACTCATGCAACCAAGAAGCACCCTTCGAGTCTCCAAATTCATAATGAATCTAGATGAGAGGTTATTTGCTATAGGAAATGCATTCATCTATATGATTAAGCTAAAGAGTAAAAAAAAGTATGTCATTCCAATATTCAAGGCAAGTGATAAGTAGTACTAGAGGTTAACAAGTCATTAACTATAGCCTCATCTTATTCTTAAGATGGATTGAAATGGATTACTTTGACATGAAAATTGTTAAAAGAAAAACTTCAAAAGATCATCCAACACTACTTAGAGTTGTTACTTTGTGGATTCCAAATTAGTTCTGGCATTGATTTGGCATCATTCTTTTCTTTAAAGAGAGAACCCTGGTATGCATGAGAAAAATAGGATGCTTCCTTTGTGGCATTGCCTTGCTTGCAAAGTAGAGATGGAATTTGCTCAATTCAGAAACTAGACATTTTGCATATCTTTAGTTTCGCGCAATATATTTTGGTATCGTGGTGTTTCGAGTCTAAATTGGACAGTTTCAGGACAAGTTCAAAGAAATTACAAAATGCAAATGCAATTTTGGGACGTTTGTTAACCTGAATAGTATATAGCCAAGAATTCTATATTTTCAAAAATTTGATTCCGGTAACTAAATTTAAATTTCTAAAAAATTATATCACCATGTTTAGTGAATATATAATATTTCTGAAAAAATAAAAAATAAAAAATAATAAAAAATAAAAAATAATAAGGATAAAAAATTGAGAAAAATAATTAAAAATGAAAAATATGATAAAACTGAAAAAAACACAAAAAATTACTAATTTTGAAAGAACAGAGTTGTTACTTTGTGGATTCCAAATTAGTTTTTATTCAAGAGCTCATATCTACTACACAAATATAACGATGACATCATAAAACTGCTTTGCTACATATTAATGAAATCCTTATGTACTATGACATAAAGGGCTGAAGCAAAAAAATTTGACCAACTTTGATGAATAAAAAGATTGTGAAGTTCCTGGAAACCAGCAATTCCATTTGCATCAGTTAAGGAGATGGCTTAAGTGTGCATTAAATTATCTGTACTGCTTAAGATGCTCCATTGCTCAGCAAATATGGGGAAGTACAGCAGCAACAAAAGTGATTGTTGATAGAATACACGAGTACTCTATCTAAAATTCTCGCGGTCGGAGCTCAAAATAAAAGGAATAAGAACTCCATAAGTTGAGGAATTCATACCTTATCAAATAGCGCTGACACCTTGCCGTCTCCAGCTACTTCAGCAGCGTGGTCATGCTTCTCTGTAGCAGCTCTGTATAGCTACTTAATCTTCTTTACCATGAGTTCCCTCTTTCTCAAGCAAAGTTATATAAAGTTCGATCTGAATTGAGCAATAGGTTATCATCCTCAGAGACTTGAATGTTGAGAAACCCATCATATTAAATAAATTACAAAAAAAATCATAATAGAAAACAAGAGATGTAATCTCACTTCCATACTTGACATAAAAGTAGATTATGACGGAAATAATTTTCAAGAGAAGATACAAATTATCTCCTTGTTAACAAGGCTCAGGAACTCCTTCCGGTCCCTACTGAATGACTGCACAAGTTAGTCAAATCCTCATATAAGTTCTCAGATTAAATTCACATGATTTAGATAATGTGATGAAGCAAAAGGGGCAAAAACTTGATTAAACTTCAGGCCTTACAGATGCTGAAGCTAAACAACCAATGCGCGGCTGATTTTACAGACTTGTTCTCGTTTTTCTTGTGTTTTGGCCATTACTAACTCCTCTGCTTCCTGAGCAGTAGGACCGATCATCTCCTTCAAAGCAACATCCTCCTCACTAGTCTCGGACTCCTTCAAGTTACCGTTCTCCTCCTTCTCTTGTCTTTTCTCTTCCTCCTTAAAAGATGAAGATGCAAAGAATTAGACGTGATCCAGATAGCTAAACAAAGCAAATGAACTGTCCAACTAATATTAGAAATGACATCATCATTGTTCTTATCCAAGAAATTATGTATACCACTATAAAACTAGTTATTTTACAACTCTCAATTCAAGAATGCTCCCCAAAAGAAATGCCAAGTTATACATGCAATGCACCTTGACATATGGATCATACCCCCATCTAAGCCAATGTTAGACTCCTGGCTGAGACATCTATAGAATAGACGGGCTTTAGTATAATACCTAATATAGTCCATGCCCATCTCGTAGACTAGAGTAGAGGATCTTTTGTTTAATATTTAGTACACACATACAACATAATACATTAATCCTGTAGGCAAGAACGGATCCAGGTGTAGGACACTTACAAGGTTTCCCATAGGGAATTGAATCCATGTTCAGGACAGTAGGCTGTAGTATATAAATTATTATAATTGCAATGTATGTTAAGCAAGCAAAATAATTATGATAGTATTCACAAGTAGATAAGCTCCAATCAACCAAATACCTATTATAACCAATAAAACTTAAAATTATACAGAAAAGTTCCCAAAATACCTTGGAATCAAAGAAAAAGCATTAAAACCAAACATCTAGACCAATTTCAGTAAATGCTCTTCCAAAGCCCCCAATGATGTACTTCCAAATGATCAAGAATGATGTTCAACAATCAGAACAATCCTCAAGAATTTATTTCTTCAGAAATTTCTAGGAGTCTAGTGTCTATACTATAAGAGTAGGGTTTATAAATAATTAGGGAGCTTAGCTCTATGTAAGGATTTGAAGCAAATAAGGTTAGTCTGAAAGGTGAATGACAGTTTTGGAATTTTGGATTTAGGTTAACGGTATTCTGTTGTGCAAAGTGTTGTGGGGATGATTTTTTGAAGTAAGAAAAGAAGGGAATCAAGGGTGGTTCCAATTGCAAGATAGGAGCCCTTCCTAGTCCATTGTATTGAACATACTCCACCTCTCTTCCCCAATTCACACTGAAACACAAATTTATATACATTCTTCCTGGAAACATTATTTCCTAAAAAAAAAATCAAAGATATAGATATATTCACAAGCAAATAATGTAGATAGAGCATCTTGTTTTCTACTTGTAATATTATGCACAACTAAACAAGTTGATAGATAGATATAGGAAGATAAATGGAACTCACCATGTTCCCAGGACATCCCGAACGACCCGTCCCACCACGCCTTGTTTTGAGCGCGTCCGCGTACTGGCCGACGCCGAAGAGGCTGGCGGAGCTGGCGACGGGAGGGGGGCGACGACGGAGGGTAGGGCTGGAGGTGGGTACCGTCGACCGGCTGCGGAGAGAGTGATTTTGGGGACCGAAGGTCAAGGACATCAGCGTCCTTCTCGAAGATCTGGCGGTCCGACGTCGGCGGGAGGACAGAGGCGAGGACCTCGAGGACGAGTACAATGTGGTCGGGGGGATATGGTGGGACTCCGCTTCGGCTTTGGCGGAGCGAAGGCCGGAGTCGGGGCTCCGACGGAGGAGGAGCCGGCCCCCGAGGGGGGCTAGGGTTAGGGCCCGTCAGAGAAGAGGAGCTTGGGGGTCCTGAGGATTCCGTGCTCAAAAGGCTACAGGGAGGGGAGGAGGAGAAAATAAGGATTAGGGTTTTCTTCTTCATAAGAGTTTGTTTGAAATAAATCGAAAAGTTCTCGATCCCTACAAATAGTTTCCCTAGTATGAAACCGTCAACCTAGGTCTACAATAAAAAAAACTTCCAAAAATTATTAAAATGACAACTAAAATGTGCGCGACAATTTTCCCGCATATATAATAGTTGGCAGTTATTACCAAACCGTCAATAAATAAAATGATGATTCTTGACAGATCCTCTAAAACCGTCAACTATTATACTATAAAATTCTTAAATTGACATAAAAAGTTTCATTTATTGACGTAAGTCTAAAACCGTCAAGATAAACCCTTTCCCTGATGGTTTTCCACGATCCTCAAGAAATAAACCGTCAAGAAATGACATTTTTATTGTAGTGTGTTGAAATCACAGTCATGCACATAATTTGATGAAGTTGTCGCATTGATTTGCTTTAGTTCTCTCTAAAATACTTGCAACATTGTTTATAAAAGATATACCTTGTTTGTGATACCCCTTAAGTAAGATCAGATAAATATTCTGCATTTAAATATCTCATTTTAAAAACATCAAAGATGACATGTCATTCCAGTGTATGTGTGTAGATGCATATCAGCAGAAAAATATTGTGCCGAGTGAATGACAAAAAAAATGGTACTTCAGGGCCCAGAACATGTTCTTTTATTCTTTCGATGGATCCTGACCATTATATACTACTCATATTAAATCTCTTCAGGAGATTTATCTTTTCAGGAGATTATCCCTTCAGGAGATATATATTATCTTATCTCTTCAAGAGATTATAGTAGATCACTTCTGGAGATTTCGACCTCAACTGGAGATTTTGATATCATTTGATCCCTTCTAGAGATTCCAATTTTTTCGGGAGATACCAATTTCTTCAGAAGACACCAATCTCTTCAGGAGATATTGTCATATTTTTATCTCTTCAAGAGGTACTTTCAATCACTTCGGAAGATATTTCAAATCTACGCAGGAGATACTATCAACTAAAATCTCTTCAGGAGATACTCTAAAATCAAATCTCTTCTAGAGATCTTTTCCTCATGAGGTATTTTTAATCTCTTTAGGAGATTAGATCTTCTCTTCTTGAGGTACTTTCATGTACATAAAAGCCGTTTTTTTCGATCGAATCCGTTCAGACATTTCTTCATAAATATGATTCTATGTACATTTGTTATTAGATCTTTTTCTAGACATGTACTCAATGAGCCTATCACCTTCTTCCGGATGGTTTTAGTCCATATGTTATTCATTTATAAATCCTTTCGGGGATAGCATAGTAATTTTAAATTCTTCGAGGATATACCTGAAAATTTAAATCCTTCGAAGATTTCATGTATATCTTATTTTCTAGGTATATATCATGATCGGGGAATATATTTCTTTATATTCTATGCATGGTCATTTCAAGATTCCTTGAGCTAACCTTGCTTATTACATTTGGATCTCTTACTTGTTACAAATACCAATTCAAAATCTACCAGGTTTATTCCTTTTTGGTTTTGTACTATAGGACTGAACACTCCACGTTTTGTGAGAGATATCGCATCTTTTCATTAGATTATTCGTGGTTTAGTGTTATCCTTTGATTTTATCACCTTTTGTTATTATTTGATAATTTATTTATAACAAACTTCTTGATTCCAAATTTCCCTTAACTATATATAAAACATAGATTTCATGGGTACCGGTACCTCTTTCTCAGTCTCTTTTGGAATCTGAGGTATATCCTCTACCGAAACGATATACTTTGAAATTTTTGATCTTTGGTTTATGATATTTTCTGGACCGTCATGAACTTTTTCTCTAGAGAAGATGCTTCTTCGGGAGCTTCTTCTTCAAGAGCATTATGGTGTGTTATATTATTCGGCCTCTTCTTCGGGAGAGCTGAATCTTTAGAATCATTAATATTATTCAGCCTCTTCTTCTAGAGAGCTGAATATTTAGAATCTTTAGGTCCTACGCATTATTACTATAGAACCTATTTGTTGCCTTTATTAGGTTCTTTTGGTAGTTCAAATAGAAAATAGATTTATAGTTGGTATAACTGTTTATATAACATAATCGAGTAAGCATCTAATAATTTATTTGTAATAAAATACGAGAAATAATTTCTCCTAATTTAGCCAAGATTAGATAAAGTATAAGTATGCCATGATACATTCTTATGGAATAATGCTTTAGAATGTTCTTCTAAAACAATGATTCAAGACGTTATTCTACAACGATGCTTTACGATGTTCTTCTAGAACGAAAATTCACGACATTCTTCTAGAACGATAATTCATCTTCTTCATATCTCTCCATAACGACGGGAATTATGTCTTATTAACGTGACAGATCACAAAAATTATTCTACCACAAAAATATCTCATATTAGAAGATTTAATAATCTAAGGAGATAAACATAATAATTCACAAAACATAGATGCCAATATTATAGTTTCAAATAAGTCTAATATAATTCATCTAATGCAGTTCAAAGCTGTATTACTAGTTATTCGTATACAATCTTCAGGATTGATGGTTTAGAAACAAACTTATCTTTGAGATCACAGGTGTATGCTAAAACTTGTCGATCATGTCAGAATTTAAAAATTATAGGATCATTCGGCCTCTGGCTCACAATAGACCCCTATAGGATTGAGCTTCTTGCTCAACGTAGTATGTGACTTGACATCCCTAATGTGAGTAACCCGTATCCCTAGTGAATATCTGGATAAACTCTCTTGAACGAACTTCTGGTTCCCTAGGATGAACTTCTGGTTATTCTCTCACATTTATCCTTTATTATCCTCGCTCATTCTTTATTATCCTAGCTCTTGATTTCAATATGATATCCATTTGTCCTTATGTCCTTAAACTAAATAATTTTCTTCTGAAATTATGAGAGTATAAGACATTTTGTATTAGTAGATGGGTTCCATTGGGTAAAATTAAGTGTGCTCTGTCGGAGCCTTCAATAATATGAGCATGACCAGCTATCATGGATACTACTTTCATACTAGTATTTTTGTTGGAGAAAAAGTTCATATTCTTAATGATGGTGTTGGTAATAGTACTATCAGTCATCTCTATCTAGTTTTTCCATAGTTTTAATTTACTAGATATGACAATATTCTCAATAGTTGTTAATCCCGTGGCTTGATCAAAGATGGTAGACTCGATGTCGAGATCAGAGGTTCAACAAACGTTCACCTTCTGATTATCCTCGAGATCCAAGAGGAACACTATAATATAAATCTGATTACAAAAGCAACAATAATCAGAAAGTAAATCTCACGTTCTTCCTCGCAATCGCAGTTGCTGACGGACATAACTGAGTTCAGAAAATAAATCTCACATTCTTCCTTGCAATCGCAGTTGCAGACGGACAGAACTGAGTTATAACTCAGATGAAGGAGAAAAAAGAAGAAAGAAGAAAGAAGAAGAGGAAAGGTTCTTGCTGGGGTGATTAAGATCACCGTTGCTCAAAGCAAGATTCGCCCCAACACGATCTACTCCCAGGAACCAACAAGTTCACAAAAAACTTTTGGAACGCTCGTAAGTCAATATTTGAGACTTGAACGGGCTTCCTGGACTTTACAGACTCCCTTAACTCTCTTCTTGGTGTATCTTTCAAAGGAGGCCAAGGGGCTCTATTTATAGAGTGGAGTTGAGACTTCATCTCTTCTCCTATCCGATGTAGGACTAAAATACCAATACTCAAAAATAGAGTTTGATATTTTAGATCATCCCACAATCAGTATAGAAGTGTGCCAGTCCACGCCTACCCCCTGAACACTCCCGTGCATGCACGACACATCCTGGAGTCCGTGTCCGAGTCCGAGTCCGCACAACAAAAATCAACTTGCATCCTTGTTGGATTTAATCCTTTTTCCTTCTAGGAAAATACTCCCATATGGCACAAACTTGTGCCCCACTACACCTCATGTGCACATCTCAACACAAGTAATGCATTATATTGAGATACTCACCATTTGGTGTAGCCGATGTGGGACTATCTTTTCTAGTCCAAAGGCAAAAATACCAACAATCCCCCACATATCTCAATATATGGGTTGAGCGTTCCCCACAGTGACTGCCCATCATGCATTAGGAGAGATGTCGCTACGACTTGAATCTTCCCGCATAGGTTAAATAACAACATGATATAAGAATGGACTAAGCCTTGAATTCTGCACCATAACTGCAATTCTTTCTACTCACATAATGACATCAACTGTGCTTCTGGCTGCACATTGAAGGCCTTGTGCCAGCCTGGTTTCAGTGTATAATTTTTGAGCGTCTACAAGTTTACCCTCAAGAGACGGCCTGATATCTCTGTCCATACACTATAGGTGAGTTCTTTATAAAGAGTCATGGCATGAAGCATTGCGCTTCTTTGCGGTGCTACGCCGCTATGACATGGCTTAAAGCCGAGGCTTTACCCCACCTGGGTACCTCATCGTAGTGTCATACTACTGTAGCAAGAGGTCACAGGCCTCTTTGTAGTGCCAAACTACCCAGCATGAAGCCTTGCGCTTCCGTACGGTGTTACGCCGCTATGACATGGCTCGCAAAGCTGAGGCTTTACCCTACCTGGTACCTCTTCATGGTGTCATGCCACTGTAACATGAGGACATCGTCCTCTTTGTAGTGTTGTCTACCTCTCTTTATTACGATTATCATACAGCATTAGGCTACCTGCCTATTTGCGGTGCTACTCCGCTGTGACTTGGCTTACAAAGTCGAGGCATTACCCCTACCTGGAAACCTCATGGTAGAGTCACCCCACTGTAGCATAGAGTTACACTCCTTGTAGTAATGCGCTACCGTGCTTCCTGTAAAGCACTCCAGGCATTCACTCTGCCTGAGAACTCTTTAAGGCATTTAAGCCAACCTTCCCACAGGATCCGTTTTCCACAGAAAACAATAGTAGACAACAGTAGTTGTAGGTCCGTAACCTCTCCATGTCACAGAGGACAAGTACCCACCGTTCCTGATATTCTTCTGGTTAATAGTCCTCCATTGAACCAAAAGCTAGATGCCTAGTAGATTTTCCTTTGAACTAATAGCATAAAACTTTATGGTAGGATTGAAATAACACAATATCAGAATGCCTTCAAGCCCATTTTACAAGCTGTGTCATCGACCAGCTGGCGCTTGAAGCCCTTGGTGAACGGATCCGTCAGGTTCTCCTGACTCTGAACATCAATCACTGCAATAACACCCCTCTTGATGAGATCGTGTACTGCCCTGTGCTTCAACCGCACAGTCCTCTTCTTCCCGTTGAAGAGGTCATTTGATGCCACCGTCGCAGTTGCCTGATTGTCGCAGTATATCGGTATCGCCGGTATTTGCGCCCCAACCACTGAAAGATCATACATGAGCTCCCAAAGCCATTCTGCTTCCTCCGCTGCGGTATCAAGTGCAAAGAACTCAGATTCCATGGATGACCACGAGAGCATAGTCTGCTTCTTCGATTTCTACGATATAGTAGCTCCACCTATTGTAAAAATGTATCCACTTGTGGACCTCTCGCTCTCCACTTCTGAGCACCAACTGGCATCACTGAAGCCTTCCACTACCGGCGGATCTCCGCTGTAGTGCAGTACATATGTCTGAGTCTTCTAGAGGTATCTCATAACCCGTTTTACAGCTTTCCAGTGCTCAATGCCTGGGTTGCTCGTGAAATGACTCAGCATTCCTACAGTAAAATCTATGTCAGGCCTTGTGGCAGTAGTAGCATACATCAAACTCCCGATTACGCTTGCATACTCCAGCTGTCTGACGCTTTCCCTTAAATTAGGCTTCAGTTTCAGATCACACTTGTACGGCGTATCGATCCTTGGAAGATCCTGATATCCGTAACGAGTGATCATCTTCTCAACATAATGAGACTGTGACAGTGCTAGTCCAGTGTCTGTCCGGATGATCTTGAGTCGCAAAATAACATCAGTATCCCCCAAGTCCTTCATACTGAACTTCGTCGAGAGGAACTTCTTTGTCTCCGTGACACAGCTTATATCCGTACCTAGGATTAGCATGTCATCCATGTATAGACAAACGATGACTCCTCTTCCGTCAGCAAACTTCGTATAGATGCACTTGTCTGTTTCACTGACCCTGTAGCCATTTGACCTTATGACTTTGTCAAACTTCTTATGCCATATTTTGGGAGCTTGCTTTAAACCGTATAGAGATTTCACCAACTTGCAAACTTTGTCTTCAAGACCTTTGATGACAAACCCTTCTGGTTGTTGTATGTAGATCTCTTCGATCAGCTTGCCATTCAAGAATGCTATTTTCACATCCATCTGATGTATTACCATCTTATGTATCGCTGCGAGAGCAATCAACATTCTGATGGTGGTCATCCGGGCTACTGGAGCATACATGTCAAAGTAGTCGATCCACTGCTTCTAAGAAAACCCTTTGGCCACCAACCTGGCCTTGAGCTTGTCAATAGTTCCATCTGCTTTCATCTTCTTCTTGAAGATCCATTTGCATCCGATGGGTTTCGCTCCTTCAGGAAGATCAACCAACACCCAAGTGTTATTTGAGGTGATGGAATCAATTTCATTGTCAATTGCCTCCTTCCAGAAAACATCATCTCTGGTCTTCATCGTCTCATCATAGGTAAGCGGATCTGCTTCCACATGATAGGTGATGAAGTCATCTTCGAAGTTCTTCGGCCTCCTCGCTCGCTTCGACGACGGCTCAGCGAGTTCTGGTTCAACCGTTGTTTCAACAACAACATCTTCTTGGACTACTTCTTTATTGAAAACTTCAGTTTCTTGCGCACCCTTATTGTTCTCCGGTTTATCCGTAAGAATAATATTCTTGTGCCTTGCAAATTATCTTCACGAGATTCGATGATATGATTTGACTCAATATCAAGAAATCTCCGAGCATCACTCTTCTCGGCATACCCCAAGAAGATCATCTTCGTAGTCATAGTCCCCAGCTTTTGAATCTTCAGATCTGGGAGCTTCACATAAGCCAGAGACCCCCACACTCGAATGACATTCAAGTTAGGTCTGACTTTGAACCAGTGTTCATGAGGAGTTACGTCCGAAGTTACATACGGCACTCTATTTAGAATAAAAGTGGTCGTCAATGCAGCTTCTTCCCATTAGCATTTAGGAAGACCCGTAGTTAGCAGCATTGAGTTCATCATTTCTGTCAACGTTCTTGTCACCCCCAGTTTTCGAATTAGGGGTATTTTCTTCATTTTTCAAGTTTTATAATTTTTAGAAATTTTTATTTATTTTATGTGATTTTTTTGGGATTTATTTGGTTTGGTTTGGATTTTATCCAATTCGGACTCAAGTTGGAGACCCGGGTAGCCTGGACCCTAGTGGGACCCACATACTAGCTGGACTTGGCCCACATACCATCATAATTAGGTTAGAAATCATAAACCCAACTTCCATGGCTTAATTAGTCATTTTAGAGACTTAATTAGTTAATTAGAAACAAACCGAACCAAACCGAAACAAACCGAACCCAACCTAAGTCTAATGGGTTTGGAGGGCTATTGGATCCCACCCAAACCCAATAACCCCCCCCCCCCCCACTTGGCCGGCCACATATAGGAGCCCCCCTCTTTCTTCTCCACTAAGCAAACTCTCTCTCTCTCTTTCAAAAATTCATTTTCTCTCAAGCTCTTCTTCCTCCAAGAAACCCACTTCTAGGTAAGCTTTTAATTCTCCATTAATTCCTCTTTACCATTTATTGCCTTCACAATAATGATAGAGGAGAGAATTCTCCACTTTGCCCCTAGAATTTGTAGATTTCCTAAAAATCTAGGTGAGAAGTTTTATTTGGAGGTTTTCTAACTAGAGTGGTATATATATATATATATATATATATATATATATATATATATATATATATATATATATATATATATATATATATATATATATATATATATATATATATATATATATATGTGTGTGTGTGTGTGTGTATGTATATGTATATTGATATGTATTGGTGTCATGGGGATGGTGGTGGTGTGTGAGAGTGGTAGGGAGTGTGTGAGTGCTTGTGTGAGTGTGTGTAAGAGAGTGTGAGAGGGTGGTATGTGTGTTTGAGTGGTATGTAGATAAATATATATATATATATATATATATATATATATATATATATATATATCACTACCAAAATTTATCGTTTTAGCGACGGCCACATCCGTCGCTAAACCGACGGTAATTACTATTAGCGACCGATAACTGACGAATTTTGGCCAAAAAAATCCGTCGGCAATCAGCTCGTCGCTAATAACGTTCCGTCGCTAAGTTGTCGTCACATGACGGAATAGCGACGGATTGTCGACGTCACAATACGAAGCATTAGCGACGCATTTTCGACGGACTTTCGTCCATTTCAACTATTAAGTACTGAAATGTGTAGGCAATAGCGACGTAAAATTCCGTCGGTAACCCGTCGTAACAGCGTATCAGATCGTATCATGACGTCGCTAATCCGTCGGTATTCGTCGGTACCTAACGACGGATTGGCGACGGTGTTCTGACGGACTATCCGTCGATCAAGTTCTGGAAATGCTTGGCATTTCCAGCACCATGGCGACGGAAGAGTAGTCGCTAATCCGTCGCGACCGCGTCGCCACAGCGACGGATTGCTGACTGATTGTCCATCGCCATGATTCTGAAAATGTCATGCATTTCCAGAACCATGTCGACGGATTGTCCGTCGCTAAGCGGTTGCCAGATAGAGCGACTGCTTAGCGGCTGATTATCAGTCGCCCTGGCGACGGATAGTCCGTCGCTATTCCGTCGAAGTTTATACCACCAGAACCTTGCCGACGGATAATCTGTCGATCACCCGTCGCTACCTGGAAACAGTTTAAAAACTCCAGATAGCGACGACTAATTCGTCGAAAACCCGTCGACAACTGGGAATATCCGTCGCTAAACGGTCACTAGTCCGTCGCTAACTGAGTTTTTTGGGAAAAAAATTGTAGCACTTTCCCTGTTCACAAATATATGCATAAACCAAACAAATATATAATGCACACCAATTATCCAACAATCACACAGACCAAATATATAATGCACACCAATTATCCAAGAATCACATAGACCAAATATGCACATACGAATTTAATGCACACCAATTATCCAAGAATCACAGACCAAACCAAATTAATAGAAAATAAATATCAATTATCCTAAAGAGTAACATAATATCCGGTGCTATAAGCCGATTATAGCACAATTAGTTCAAAGCTCTCACAAATAATCCAAATTTTCTTAATACAACATTTTAAGAAGGAGGAGGTCGATTGTCCGTTCCCGTATTCGACCGACGAATATACTCCTCCACAAGGTACGGAGGCAAGGCGTCGTAGATACTGCTCGAAAGTCGCCGAAGCTGCTCTGCGGACATGAGATACAGGAGTGCCGTCACAGCCGTAGGCGGTAGCACAGGGGCATCATGGTTGAAAGAAAGATGGCCCACGGAAGACGGACCGACACCTGCAGTCGACGGACCAGTAGAAGACGGACTAGCACCATCAGCAGACGTACCGGCAGCAGCAGACGGACCGGCAGCAGCAGACGCAGGCGGAAAGTGCGTAGCAAATTGCTCCCATAAGGACGACACCGCCTCGTGCAGCTGCGTAAGCTGCGACCTAACATCATCGTCTGCCCGGGCCACGGAAGGAGGCGGTGTCGGTGGAAATCTCTGCGTCGCCATATACAATGGCCCTAGGGAGCCGACTCCGTACATAAACCCTTTCTTAAAGCCGCCGACGGTATCTACGAACAAGTCGTTCCGAGCGGCCAAGGAAGAGGGCGTCCGGAAGGACGTTGTTTCACCGACATCCTCGGTGTCAGTTAACTGAGCCCGACTAAGGGCCTCACGATACGCAGCCTATCAAATGAATGTGTTTATATTATAAGATTTACCTAAGTTGTAATCTAAATCCTATGTTTCACTAATTTAAGTGTGAATCCTAAGTTTACCTAAGTTATAGTCCGAATACTTTTAATTCTAACGTTAATCTCATAAACATAAGTACTTACATCAGTCTCCTTGGCCCTCTCATCGACGAAGCTCCCGTCCTTCCGTCTTTTGTGCGTATGCTGGAACACGTCATGCATGGTGACCGATTCTGGCGCCCTTCCCTCCTTCACCGCCCGTTGGGCCTGCATACGAAATTTCCGTAGAAACTAATTAACTCCTTTAATTAATAATACCTAATTCGATAGTGAAATAAATTTATGGTTGCTCACCAGATCTGCAAGTGTCGCTGCGTGGGACCTTGATCCCCCCGTATGAAGGCCCGCGGCAGATCGGTTCACCTTCGCCTTCTTCGATTTCTCCTTGTACGCAGGGGTATCCATCATACCTAAGAGGTCCTCATAATACTCCTGTCGGATCCAATTCGGCCTCGTATGCCCCATTTTTAGGTCATAAATCATATCCCGTATCTTCTTCGAGCATGCGCTTCTGTAGGTCCTGCGGATCCCCTCCTCGCGATGGGGGGGCCACTAGTACGTTGTCTAACACAGAAAATCAATTATCACGTAATTTAAAAAATGGTTGATTAAAGAATCACATAGACTTAACCAAAAAAATATAGATATATACCCTCAACTCGTCGAGCCAGACGTACTGCACGTTTGGGGGCACCGACGTAAAGTTGAGGTAGGGACCGTGGAAGTTAGCCATGATAATTTCTCCAAGGGCCCTGCCAACATTAAACGGAAAAAACCTACAAAGAAGAAACGACTGGATTATTAACTTGAATAAATGAAAGAAATTTAATAAATTAACTTAAATTTACTTACGAGGGCCCCGCGGGCCATAGCTCTCGTCGGAACTCGCCTTTCGGCCTCTCTGGTGCCGTCGGAGGATCCGTGGGTCCGCGTATGTACTCTCCATTAACGGGATAGAACCGAGTATGGGGGTACTCC
The DNA here is from genome assembly GCA_029216955.1 of Iris pallida. Taxonomy (NCBI): domain Eukaryota; kingdom Viridiplantae; phylum Streptophyta; class Magnoliopsida; order Asparagales; family Iridaceae; genus Iris; species Iris pallida. The sequence continues at coordinate 17,162,035 of JANAVB010009999.1, read as the reverse complement.
GGGGCCCACTGTGCAGTAACTGGGGCATCCCCTGGTGGATCCGCTGCTGGTGGTTCCGATTGCGGATCGGATCCGCTAGCAGATCCGGACTGATGCCTCGATGAAGTGGTCGATCGAGGGCGGGATGCGTCTGTGCCCGGGGTACTCTCCGGGTCGGGCTCGCTCGATGGGGTCACATCCCGAGAACTTTGAATGCGACCACGACCACCAGTACCAGTACGACCACGACCCGTACCACCACCACCACCACGACCAGCACCACGACCACGGCCAGCCATCATGACCTGTAAATAGAACACATAAACATAATTAACAATATGAAAGTGTAAATGGATATAAAAAACTAAACTAAAATATACATACCACCAGTAGGGAGACGAGTGCCGTCGCGACGAAAAAGACTAGGAGTGCCATCTGCAATAAGTAAATAATCGAATGAAAAAAATATGAATTCACGTAATTGCTTTTATGAGGTCAAACTTAATTCACGTAATTGGAAGTGTTTTTACTATACAACAATATTTAACCTAATCATCGTCTTCGTTCTCATCCTCGGCCTCGTCTTCATCATCATCCTCCTCATCCTCATCCTCATCCTTATCTTCATCGTCGATTTCATCTGTATCCTCATCCCCATCAAATTCTTCTTTTTCTTCTTTTTCTTCTTCTTCTTCTTCTTCTTCTTCTTCTTCTTCTTCTTCTTCTTCTTCTTCTTCTTCTGTCTCAAAATTTGGGACAAGACGCCTCTTTCTCCCCTGGTTGACAGCTAAGTCTTGTGTATCAACCTCTTCCTCCCCTCTATTTTTCTCAACAATATCTTCAACATCCATTGTATCTGAGTGTTGTCCCAAGTATTGGGACTTTTCAATCTGGTCCTCTTGGTATGCTGGGTCTCCAACGTTGAATGTATTTCTAGATTTAATCTTGCATACTGTCCACCAGTCAAATCGATCTCTACGACGCCTTGGGTATCTTGTATAGTAGACTTGAACAGCCTGATTTGCTATCGCAAATGTATCGGACCCTCTATACCTCCTGCGATGATTTATATCGACGAATCCAAATTGTTTATCGATTCTCCAACCGATATTTGGTGTCGTATCGAACCACTCACATTTGAACATCACAATATGCATATCATATGGGCCAGTATATTGTAAATCTACAATATCCCGAAGCACTCCATAATAGTCAAAGTCCGGCTCGTCGTCATAGACGGTGCCTCTTATGCAAACACCGGACTCCTTGGTATTGATGCCGTCATTGATAAATTCGACATTTATAGCATTCTGAGTTGACTTAAACCTGAAGCCATTAACGACATAGCCTGGCCAAGTCTTTATTTGCTTCTTCGGTCCCAGTGCCAGATAACGAACACTCTCATGAGTGAGTGTTGTTTCAGGCAATAAAACCTGTAAATAAATATTTATAATTTAAATGTTTCAGATTATATATTAATAATCTCAATTATAATCACAGTTACTTACGTATTTGCGAAACCATGACGAAAATGTACAATCAACCTCTCTTTGAAGTCCCTCATCGGTAATATCGGGTTCCTCATTTTAATTTTATCTCTAAATACACTATTAGAGAAAATAAGAATATATAAGTGTAGTCACTTACTTCATCAAATTCGAGATTATAACGAGTGCAAGTGTACTGACTTACTTCTCCAAATCTCTCACTTCTTGTATGTCACAGTTTAACAAGACATATCGGTGAGCGGCATCATACTCGTCGTCTGTCAACCACCGTCTTTTACTAGCCCCAACAGGCTTGCCCCTTACATTGAATCTTCCTCCATCCTCAATGTCCTCGTCATTCCTTTGAGGTCTATTTCGATTTGTTTTAACATGAGTATCGAAATAAATGGAGCAGAAGTTTGAAACCTCTTCGATAAGATATGCTTCGCATATCGAAGCCTCTATATGAGCTTTGTTGCCAACTTTCTTCTTTAGATGGTGTAGGTATCTAGAGAGACAAATTATCTTGAGAATTAAGAAAGAATTTTAAAATAAATGGAAATTCAGCTTAAATTATATCGATATTTATGTACCTTTCAAATGGGTACATCCATCGATAATGAACAGATGTACCGACACGGGCTTCGTATGCTAGATGAATCGGTAGATGTTCCATGCTGTCGAAGAAGCCAGGAGGAAATATTTTCTCCAACTTGTAAATTGTTAAGATAATCTTCTCCTCAAGTTCAACCATGTGTTGCACAGTCAACTTAGTTGAACAAATATCCCTAAAAAATATTGATAGTTCGGCCAACGGAACCCATACAGCAGAAGGCAACAACTCTTTCAAAGCAATGGGCAGTAATCTTTCCATAAACACGTGGCAGTCATGACTCTTCATTCCCGTTAGCTTGCGTTCATTGAGGTCAACGCATCTAGACAAATTCGACACATAGCCGTCGGAAAATCTTAAAGTAGATACCCACTTGCAGATTATTAATCTATCTTCCTTGCTCAATGTGTATTGTGCTATCGGCTTACTTAATTGTCCAGCAGCTCCCCTTTGTATCAAGTTTAGATAAGGACGCTTGCATATCTCGGCAATGTCTTGTCTTACTTTTGGATTGTCTTTCATCTTTCCATTAATGTCCATGACGGTATTGAAGACATTATCGAACACATTCTTTTCAATATGCATAACATCAAGATTATGCCTTATAAGATTATCTTTCCAATAAGGCAAGTCCCAGAAGATACTCCGTTTGGTCCAGTTATGGGTTTGTCCGAACCCATCTACACGATTGTTCGATGGATCTTCCATTACAGTGGGAAAATCCTTTACATCTTCCCAAATATCATATCCCGACAATCTGGCAGGCGGATAAGAAAATTCTTGTTTTCCAGCTCTGAATGCGTCCTTGTTCTTTCTCCAAGGATGACTCGCGGGCAGAAATTGACGATGACAATCAAAGAAAGAAGTTTTTCCTCCATGCTTAAGGCGGAACGCCTTACTATTTTGCATGCATATCGGACAAGACATGGTGCCCTGAGTACTCCATCCCGACAGCATACCGTATGCGAGAAAATTATTGATTGTCCACATCAGTGAAGCTCTCATCTGAAAGTTCTGTTTCCTGGAAATATCATACGTTGTGACGTCGATCTCCCACAGCTGTTTTAGCTCATCCACCAACGGCTGTAAATATATATCGATATTCTTCATCGAATTTTTGGGACCCGGTATGATAGCTGTCAAGAACATATAAGGAGTCTTCATACACATCCATGGTGGCAGATTGTAAGGGGTCAGAATGACCGGCCAGTAGGAGTATTGAGATCCCGATTGCCCGAAAGGGGCGAATCCATCAGAACATAGCCCCATGCGTACATCTCTGGGCTCTGCAGCAAAATCTGGATGGCAAAAATCAAAATATTTCCACGCCTCTCCATCCGAAGGATGTGACAATTCTCCATCGTCCTTTGTGCGTTCTTCGTTGTGCCACGTCACGTGTTCTGCTGTATTCTGAGACATATACATCCTCTGCAAGCGCTTCGTGATCGACAAGTAATGCATATACTTGTAAGGACGTCGTTTTCTAGTTGACTTTCCTTTTCTCCTGACTTCCTTGTAACGATCCGCATTACAGAAGCGGCAACTTTCTACATCCTCGTTCTCCTTGCAGTACAACATGCATCCGTTACGACAACAATCTATCTTGTCGTACCCCAGTCCCAGTTGTCGGACCATCATCTTCGACTTGTAGAAGTTTTTTGGAAGCTCTTTTGATTCCTTCGGTAACACCTCCTTCATTAGTTGTGTAATCCGATCATAGCAAGTTTATGGCAAGTTAAAATCGGACTTTATGTTCAACAACCGCATCGTCACTGACAGTACGGAATGTGGATCACAACCAGGATATAAAGAAGTTTCAGCATCCTGAAACATATCATAGAATTCCTTCGCCTCGGGATTAGGATCCTCCGGATCAAAATTAGGCCCTGCCGTATCGTACACCATATCTCGTGCAAGGTTCTGTACGTCTCCATAATCAACGGAGCATTCGTCGTCATCGACGACAAAATCCGCTGCAGCATTATCATCAAAAGCATAAGTAGCAGCATTCGCAACCTGTCTTTCGGCATATAGTTCACCTTGCGATGACCACAGGCCGTAATCACGTACGAAACCCTTACGGGTCAAATGATCTCTTACACTCACCACATCTTCGTAACGTCTATTGCGACAATTACGACATGGACACTTGATTTTGTTACCGTCCATAAACTGAGCTTTGCTCATGGCATACTTAAGAAACACTTCCACGCCTGCCTGAAAATCGTCACTCACACCTATTCTGCGCTCGTGTTGTCGTTTGTACATCCATGTACGATCAACGAAATAACGATCCATCACAGATTAGATGTAAAAATCTGTATAGTAAGACAAACTAAACAGAATTAATATATAATCATGTAACTGGTGGATCCGCTAGTATTCTAGCTCGAGAAGAGAAAAATATAAATACAGTTGTTACTAATAGTTCGATACCGATAGTGCGATACCGATACCGATACCGATAGTGCGATACCGATACCGATACCGATACCGATAGTTCGATACCGATAGTTCGATATCGATAGTGCGATACCGATACCGATAGTGCGATACCGATACCGATACCGATACCGATACCGATAGTTCGATACCGATAGCATAGTTTAAAGTATTGGCCGATACCGATCCGATACGGCCGATACCGATACGGTTTGGCATGTTCCGATCCGATACCGACCGATACCAAATATTGACCGATACCGACTATGGGGGTCTTTGTTCCGGTCAATTCGGCAAAACCAATCGGTAAGGGTGACTACTATTTCATATAATTTCAAAACTACTAAGAAATAACGCTGAAATACTTAAAATTATGCCTAAATGTATAAAATATATGTTTTTAAATGTAAATAATTTATTAATAATTATTTGTTTTCCGATACCAAAGTCCGATACTCCGATACGATACCGCCGATACTACCGATATCGCCGATACCAATACTCATAGGAATAGTCCGAAACCGATTCCGATACCGATTGTGAACCTTGACCGATAGTGCGATACCGATACCGATACCGATAGTGTGATACCGATACCAAATTGAGTCAATCTATCTATTTCTAAATTGCAAGAGTCCACTTCTAGGATATGGAAGCTATATCCTAAATATCTAGTCTAAAATTAACTTGGTTAGGATACTAGAGTGTCCTTATTATCTAACAAGCACTACCTTAGTCTAGTCACACTAGCATTAATTACCTATAATTCCTACCATGTCTACAATCACACATTACACCCCAAGCCGTCCTGCATGCTAATTATAATAGGCACATATATATGTATATCACAGTTAGATGTATAGACCATGAACCCAAACACTGACTTATGCAGATGAAGAACTCGCACTGTCCTTGACACAGTGAACATATACACCATGAACCCAAACTCCATATTCACATTTACTAATCCAAACACCACCAAACTAATGGATAACACCCAATATGGATAACACATTATTTAGCCAATATATAAACTCAGATGAATTTGATAAGCAAAGCCCCCTGCCGCCCCCGACCAAAGCCCGCCGCCCCAAGCCCGCCGCCCAGCCCCCGACGCCCCCGCCCCAAGCCCACAGCCCCAAGCCCGTTGCCCAGCCCCCGATGTCCCCACCCCAAGCCCGCCGCCCAGCCCTCGACGCCTCCGCCCCAAGCCCGCCGCCCAGCCCCCGACACCCCCGCCCCAAGCCCGCCGCCCAGCCCTCGACGCCCCCGCCCCAAGCCCGCCGCCCAGCCCCCGACGCCCCCGCCCCAAGCCCGCCGCCCAGGCCCCGACGCCCCCGCCCCAAGCAAGCCGTCCAGCCCCCGACGCCCCCACCCCAAGCCCGCCGCCCAAGCCCCGACGCCCCCGCCCCAAGCCAGCCGCCCAGCCCCCGATGCCCCCGCCCCAAGCCCGAATGTCCCCAAGCCCGCCGCCCCCGCTGCCCCTACGTCGACACCGCGACACAGAGAGAGAGAGAGAGAGAGAGAGAGAGAGGGGATTACCTTCGGGAGAGAGAGAGAAGAGGACGCCGTCGCCGTTCACCGAAGCCGCACGAGAGAGAGAGAGAGAGAGACAGAGAGAGAGAGAGAGGAGAGAGATTGAATTTGGGGGGAATGCCAAAAGTTCCCCCCGCCTTTTCATTTAAGTCTGGAACGTAAATTTAGCGACGGAATAGCGACTGCTAATTAATAATCCGTCGCCAGGTAGTCGCTATTATTAATCATCCGACTGAATATCCGTCGCTACGTAGTCGAAGATATGTCCCGCCAATTCTCTACACAATTCCTGCCAAACAATCGACTACGTAGCGACGACCGGAGATCCGTCGCTATAACACCGACACTCTAGCGACAGATGTGCGACTTTTTCTCCCCCTAAAATTAAAATAAAAATGGCAAAGGCGTGTAGTCGGTAATCAGTCGCTGAGCGGCCACGAAACCGTCACTAATACCGACGGAATAATTTTGTCGCTAAAAAGCCGTCGCTAAATGAGCGTATTTTGGTAGTGTATATATATATATATATATATATATATATAATATATATATATATATATAATATATATATGTATCTATAATTATAGGTATATTTGTGTGTGAGTGTAGAGGAATGAGAGTGGTGGTAGTGGTTGTCATGAGATGGTGGTGAGAGTGTGTGTGTGTGTGTGAGTGTTTGTGTGTGTGTGTCTATATTTATATATATATCTATATGTGTGTGTGGGTGTATTTATATATATGTAGAGATATGTGTGTGTGTATTTATATATATGTAGATATATGTGTGTGAGTGTATTTATATATATATATATATATAGATAGATGTGTGTGTGTGTATATATATAGATATATATATATATATATATAAATATATATATATATATATATATATATATATATATATATATATATATATATATATATATATATAGATAGGTGGATATATATAGATAGGTGGATATATATATAGATATATATAGAGAGGTAGATGAGAGGGAGGAAGAGGAGAAGAAGAAGGAGAGGGTCAGCAGTAGCAGCAGCTACAGCTGCAATAGCAGCAGCTACAGCTGCACCAGCAGCAGCAGCAACTGGCAGCAGCTGTGCCAGTTTCCCCCCCCCTTTGGCCCCCTATTTAGCCTATAAACCCCCCCATATATGTATATATATGTATATATATATAGATATGTATATGTATATATATCTAGATAGAAATTTGATAGTTAGAAAGAAGAATAGAGGAAGGATTAGAAAGAAGATTAGAAGAAAGTAAGAAAGAAGTTAGGAAGAAGAATAAGAAGAAGACTAAGAAGTTCAAGAAAGTTAGAAAGAAGTTAGAGAAGAAGAAAATTAGAAGAAGAATAGGAAGAAGGAGTTAGAAGAAGAATTAGAGGAGGAATAGGAAGAAGAAGTTAGAAGAAGAAGTTAGAAGAAGAGTTAAGAAGGAGAATTAGAATAAGAGCTAGAAGGGAGTTTTAGAGGAAATCGAGTTAGAGAGTGAATTTGAGCTCCGAGTATCGGAACGCGATGAAACTTGGAGTAGACCTAGATTATATGAATTAGATTTTGCAGGTAGGCTCCCGAGTGGTAATCGGGGTTGTAGGGCGCCGGTATCGTACCGTACCATTGCGTATCGCGAGAAATTCGAGATATCGGCAATAGGCCGTAAGATGGACTAGACGTCCACTTTACCTAGGTATCTTGGTAGGTAATATATGTATAGGCTAGTACCTTACTACCCTAGGGAGCTCGGGTCAAAATACCAAGCGTAGGTAGGCTAACTAGGTTTCCACCTAGGTTAGAAATTTACCTTAGAAAAGGTAAATTAGGAAATTGGCCTACGATCAAGTTTTGAGTTTTGAAGTCCAAGATGGACTTGGATATGGGTTGTAGAGGTTGGTAATGATTAAATAGTCGCCTAGACCTAGTCTTGACCCCGGTTGACCACAGTTGACTTTTTAGACCAAAAGTCAACTATGGGTCAACACTTTACCCAATTTAGTCCCAAATTTCATTAGACTTGAGTAGTTGACCGAAAGTCAACTATTAGTCACCATTGACCTAGGATTGACCTAGGGTTGACCAGAGTTGATCGGAGTTGACCAGAGTTGACCAGCTGACCAAAAGTCAACTGTAAGTCAACTGTTGACTCAAATCGACCTAGATTAATTCCGTTTGACTTGCATTGACCCAGTTTGACCTGGTTAGGCCTAATATGACTTAGGTTGACCTCGTATAGTCTAGTTTGACGTGTCTTGACCTAGAATGACTTAATAGGATTTAAATTGTCTTGACTTTAATTCCTAAACGTAGTATTGATACGTCTTGTTCTCTATAGGTCCTCGAGGCGCAGCATTGGATCCCGTTGACATATCATATCTTATTACAGGCGAGTACATTCTCTGACACTTTTCCAATTTATGATGATTGTTATAATTCATGTAATTAGTGTAGATATGCTTGTTCTCGACACATTGGTCACACGGATTGGTATTCATGGATCCCGACATGAGATGTTATTCCTCGTTATCTTGGTATATCTTATGCAAGCCCCTTGTAGTTCTTGTGCAGTATATGGACACCGATTCTCGAGGAGACTTGCTCCCTTCTCGTAGAATCCCGTGTCATAACGTGTCTTGCTTGGATCCACTCTACAAGTCGGGGGCGGGGAGTACTAGTGTAGATGTGTGGTCATTATCCGCCATATTTATTCTTGTAGACCTTGAATGCTACCAATCCTACACTCCACGTAGGATTGGCTGATCAGTAGACCTTGTACAGACCCAAGCCGGCCACATATTGTAGCTAGTACTCACACACCTAGATATATGATTCTTGATTCTCGTACATGCCATGATCAGTTTACTTACCTTATTCTGGCTCTAGTTTTACAGCTTACCTTGCCATGATACCCATATGTACATTCCATAATTTTCTTGTATACTCTCTATTTACAGTCTTATAGCTTTTGTCATATCTTGTGAACTGTTGTTAGTAGATTGTACTCGTTCCATCCTGACAGGATATGCTGACAAATATTACAGATGCTGACGAGGGGGATTACTGTACCTACTACGGTCCAGATAACGTAGTGGGCATAGACTTGGAGACGTTGGTCTAGCAGGGCTTAGCTCTGCTTGATGAGACCTTACCACTTGCTTAGTTAGAGTAGGTCTTTTGTACTGGACCTTGTCTCTAGCTACTTTTGAGACTGTTATTATTATGGATTGTATTAGAGACTTGGACTTGTATATATTAGTTGTGTTTGGACTTGACAGGTTATATTATTTTATCGTCTTGTTGTCTTTATCTTTCAGTCTTTACTTTATCATCTTAGAGTTGTGATTTGAGCACTCATATATATATTCATTGCTTGTCCTCCGTTCGGAGTTGACCATATTCTCGACAGGTTTTGATGTATATATATAAACTGTTTAGAGTAGAAAACCTACAGCGTTCCACACCATTTTTTTTACGGTGAGGGCTGGGCGTTGTCACGTACACGTGCCCTTATAGCGGGTGCGGGTCGTGACACGTTTTAGTGGTGGCCCACGCAGGTCCTGAAGTAGCAATTAGTGCGATGTTGTGGCGGCACTCGTCTTAGAGTGTTGACTACGAGCTTGTGTTACACATAGGAGGTAGTAGGCTAAGAGTGCTCAATCACAGTAGGATCTTTCCTTGTTTATCTTGCTTACCGTCTTTGATATTGATTTACTGTTTTCTAGCTGTCCTCCTTTGATATAATCCTTCTTGTGCCATATTGATATCTTCTTTAATTCTATCTTCAGGATGATGCAGACCAGATCCCAGTATCCTGAGTCCGCGGATGCGGAGAGGTCTGCTATGACTCGCGGACCTGATCCGGACACTCCTGCTGCAGTCGGGGTGTCGGTAGCAGCAACTCTTGGGGGCGCTCCTCCGCTGGTTACGAGGGCTGACCCCAGGGTTGCTACGACTTTTCCGGCCGTAGAACCAGCAGTTGATGCGGGCGCTATTCCTCCTGCTGCGCAGCGGATTCCTCCGCTAGTTGCAGACATACTTCCACCTCCATCTTATCTGCCTACAGATATTGGGCAGATGCTTACCTTCCTCCAACAGATGATGGAGACTCAGAGAGCCCAGGCCGAGGCTCAGCAGAGGCAGACAGATGCGATGCGTCAGGGCATAGAGGATGCCCATCAGTTGGCCCTTGCAGCCGTGGAGCAGAGGGCTCCGCATCCGGGGACGCGACCGAGGTACGGAGATATCCAGGACTTCAAGAAGCTCGGGCCCCGTGACTTTAGCGGGACCGAGGGTGTGGTCGATGCAGATGATTGGCTTGAGGATATCGAGCGGCAGATGAGGGCCTTCCGCCTGGCAGACGACCTGAAGGTCGAGGCGGTAGGTTTGCAGTTGCTAGACATTGTGCGCACCTTGTTCAGAAATGAGCCAGCCCTAGCTGGAGAGGGCCGTACTTGGGCAGAGTTCAAGCTTCTCTTCAAGGAGAAGTTCTTTTCCCCCACGGACAAGATTGACCTAGTACGACAGTTCCAGGATCTGCAGCAGGGCAGTCTATCTGTGGAGGAGTACGCAGCGGAGTTCGGCCGTCTGAGCCGATACGCAGAGTACATGGTTCGAGACCCGGAGATCAGGGTAAGCCGTTTCAGGGAGGGGCTGACTTGGGATATCAAGATCCTCATTCCCTCCTTCTATGAGACTTATACCCAGATTTACGCGGAGGCCCGCAAGGTTGAGCGGGAGTGGGGCTTGAAGCCCAAGAGGGAGCGTAATCTTTTCTCGGGGGCTACTAGCAGCGCAGGGGCTGCTAAGCGCCCTCAGCTTCAGCATCGTTCTTTCCAGCATCACCAGCCACAGGTGCAGGCCAGAGCACCAGTTCAGCAGCAGATGCAGCATACTCAGCCGAGGCAGGCACAGCATGGGGTTCCTTGCGGCTACTGCAAGAAGCCCGATCACATCTGGGAGGTCTGTCGGAAGAGGCTGGACATGTGCCTCTACTGCGGGGAGGCTGGACATCAGTTGAGGGATTGTCCTGCGAACCCTCGCAGGGTAGCCCGTGGAGCGGTAGCAGCTCAGGGGGCACCGACGAGAGTACCTGCAGTGCAGCAGAGGGGTCCACTTCCGACCCAGCAGTAGCGGTTTGTTCAGCACCACCAGCAGCGGGGTGGTCAGGGTAGAGCCTTTGCTCTTGCAGTCGAGGAGATGGAGCCTATTGCAGATGTAGTCGTAGGTTCTATTCTGCTCGATTCTTTTCCAACTTTAGCCTTGTTTGATTCTGGTGCTACGCACAGTTTTGTGTCTGTATCTTTTGCTCTTAGGCATAATATTATTGCTGAGTATCTTGGTAGGACTTACAAGATTATGACTGGAAATAGCATCATCCTAGTTAATAATATTTGCAAGGGACGGAGAGTTTCTTTGAGAGGCCGGAAGCTGAGTACGTGTTTGCTCGTAATGCCACTTTCGAGTTATGATGTGGTACTCGGTATGGATTGGTTGAGCATGCACCACGCTAGCATCGACTGCAGAGGGGGCAGGATTCTGTTTAGGCCACCGGGAGAGCCAGAGTATGAGTTCACCAGGGGTGCAGTGGAGCAGGGAGATGGTTTCTGCGGAGCGTTGTTGGCGGGGCCGGTGTTGCCACATTCACTTATTGCTGAGTTCTTGGATGTCTTTTTCGAGGAGCTGCCCGGGATGCCGTCAGATCGTGATGTTGAGTTTTCTATAGACCTAGTGTCGGGCGCTGAGCCTATCTCCCAGCACGTCTATAGAATCAACAACAGCGAGTTAGCGGAGCTGAAGAAGCAGGTCGACGAGCTGGAGGACAAGGGCTTTATTCGATCTAGCTCTTCACCTTGGGGTGCGCCAGTTCTTTTCGTCCCCAAGAAGGATGGTACGGTACGTCTATGTATTGACTACAGGGCGCTCAACAACCTTACCATCAAGAACAAGTATCCTTTGCCAAGGATTGATGACTTGTTCGACCAGTTGAGTGGGGCGAGAGTGTTCTTGAAGATCGACTTGCGCACTGGGTACCATCAGCTGAAGGTGAAGCGGGATGACATTCCGAAGACTGCCTTTCGGACTCGCTATGGCCAGTATGAGTATACCGTCATACCGTTTGGGTTGACCAACGCCCCGACGGTATTCATGAACTTGATGAACAAGGTATTTCATCATTACCTTGACAAGTTCATGGTGGTCTTCATTGATGACATCCTTATCTATTCAAAGACGCCAGAGGAGCACGAGGAGCACCTGAGGATTGTGTTGGACACTCTTAGGAGGGAGCAGCTGTATGGGAAGCTGTCCAAGTGCGAGTTCTTCTTGGATCACATGGAGTTTCTAGGCCATGTTGTCTCTGGCGAGGGGATTTTAGTGGATCCGAAGAAGATTTCTGTAGTGGAGTCCTGGTCTACGCCAAGCTCAGTAGCAGAGGTTCAGAGTTTTTTGGGTCTGGCAGGTTATTACCGGAGGTTCGTGCAGGACTTTTCCAGGATTGCCCAGCCGATGACCCGTCTTACCAGGAAGGACGAGAAGTTTGTTTGGTCCGATGAGTGCCAGGCCGCCTTCGAGGAGCTGAAGGCGAGGTTGACTACAGCTCCTATCTTGACGCTGCCATCTGGATCTGGTGGTTATACGATCTACAGTGATACTTCAGGACGGGGTTTGGGTTGTGTGCTTCAGCAGCACGGGAAGGTAATTGCCTATGCATCTAGGCAGTTACGTCCTCATGAGAGGAATTACCCTACCCACGATCTGGAGCTGGCAGCGGTCATCTTTGCTTTGAAGCTGTGGAAACACTATCTATACAGAGAGTGAGTTGAGATCTATACTGATCACAAGAGCTTGAAGTACGTGTTTACCCAGAAGGAGCTGAATATGAGGCAGAGATGATGGTTAGAGCTGATGAAGGATTTTGATATATCCTTACAGTACCATCCGGGGAAGGCCAACGTGGTCGCGGATGCTTTGAGCAGGTATCCCGTGGCCATATGTTTGACGATGGATCGTCACCTTCTGGCTGATCTGGAGAGCTTGGGCATAGAGGTGATAGTTCCTGGGTTCGAAGCGCAGATGTGGGGTCTGCAGGTGCAGTCAGAGCTGATGGATAGGGTCAGGGAAGCTCAGTTTGAGGATGAGGCTCTGAGGGTCATCA